>JAOPSE010000374.1:0-703965 GCA_029449295.1 Zea luxurians
CCGTGCGCCAGCCCAGTTTATTTCCGCCACCAGACGCTTACACGTGGGCCCGGAACCCTGACGTTCTTCTCCATTCCGAAGCCACGCCGCGTGGTCCGAGCTCCGCGCCGTGGAAGTCGGATCTTCCTCCCTGCAAGTTCGGCCTCACCGTTGCGTCCTTGACCGACTCGGGTGTACATATGGTTCATGCCCTTCGTGCTCGTTGAGATCCCTGGATCGTGAACCGGCGCCGTGCTTTACAGAAAGGGGGGGAAACCGGAGTGAGGGAGAGGGCATCGATCCGCGCCAACGCCGTAGACTCACCCTTCGCCAGCTTCCTGGTCGCGGCGGACTGAACCAGGTACACCAGCGGACTCTGCCGCGCGTGCTGGACCCACTCCTGGGTCGGATTCGCTTGCCCATCGACGGCGATTTATCATCGTACCTGCAACTCATCCGTGAACCCGCCTGCTCTGTGGTCAGACGACCTCGTCGCCCCACCTTCGGTAATTCGTCACCCAACTTGCTCGCCCTATCCTCCTCTGCGTAGAGAACATCTCGGAACGAAGTATAGGGCATTAAAACCCGGAGATTGCTTGCGGCCGGAGCTACTCCGCAGTGATACCCGGCCGCCGTAGAGTTTGGGCGCTGGGGATAGAAGACGGTGTTCTAACCGTTAGATCTCTATTTGATGGTTAGGATCCAATCTGAATGCGTTCCTTGGTGCACCTAATCTAAACCGTTAGATTGATGGCCGATGATCATGATCACGCAGAGGATACCCTCTTCGGGATCGATCGTGAGTCGTTGGATGGGATCGGGCGGTCCAGAACCCTCCTTACCTCTTTAAAACCTCTGCCGTCGATCTGTGATCCCACGGTCACTGTCCCGTACCCCTTCGGATCTAATCTGGGCCATCAGCACTTGATCGGACGTCAGTCCGCGCACCGTACCCCTTCATCCGAGCAAACATTCAAAAGAGTCCCCGTGAAACGGAGAAATCAACCCGCCGTCCATTTTTACTATGCACTGAGTCTAGGATAACTTGCACCGGGCCCCCAGGACTTTCCAGGAATTGAGGCCCAGTCCAGTACTGTTTTAAATTGATTAAATGAATAGGAAATTGGATTTTTAATATAAAAATAAACCCTAGAACTTGTTTATTCCATAGAAAATGCATATGAACTCCAAATTACTCCATTCCAGTTCCAAAAATTTAGTAATTTTATTCTCTAACACTTAGTGTCTCTTGTTTTATCATGACAACAGTAAGAAAATTAATCCCACACTTAATCCTATTTTAAACACATAAAACCTTTGAAAATCCATAACTTAAATTCTATAACTCCAACAATTATGATTCCTGTTCCTAGAATTTTATTTTAATGTGTAGATTATTACTGTGTATTTGTTTATATGTTTGGTGTAATGTTAATTTCTCTATATGCACTGTGCTTGTTTGTATTGTGGCGAGTAGAAGAGCCCGTTGCTGAGGATCCTGGTGAGCAGCAGATTGAAGTAGCTGAGCAGGAGCTCATTGAAGGCAAGTTGTGCCTTGACCACTTTTTACCCAATAATGTTCTTTAATATCATTTATCCATGCATAGGTTAATTTTGATGGGACCCAATAGGTCACCCTAGATTGTTTATCTCATTACCCTGTTTACCCCTGAATCACTTGGGTAGTTTGCTATTGCTTTACATGGTTTTGGGATAATCATTTATTATATCTATGTTCCAATTATTCTTGTTATTCTATTTATGTTCATGTCAAGTTCATTAATGTTAATTGGACATAGAGCTTAACTTGAGAACCACGTGCCACCACAAGGGTTTAATGGGACGCCCTTGGCTGACTAATTAGGAAAGCTAGTGGAAGACTACCTTACCCGAAAGGGGCAAGGGCAGTAGGGGAGTGGTCAGTGTAGGGAGGTCCTTGGTTGATTTTGCTGCGATGGCAGTCAGACAAGAACCCTGCATTGGAACTTCCTATAAACTGTAGCGGGTTTTCAGAAGCTAGTGGAACTTTGTAAAGGCCTCGTAGTGTTGCCCTGTCGCGCTTCCTAGGTAGAGGTGTATGGGAAGTCGCGATCCCTTGGCAGATGGGTAACATGACTTGTGGGTAAAGGGTACAACCTCTGCAGAGTGTAAAACTGGTATACTAGCCGTGCTCACGGTCATGAGCAGCTCAGGACTCTCTGATGTTTAAATTATGGAACTTAAATTCAATTTTGTCATTTGCATTGCATGGGTTTATTATTAATTTGTTCTATTACTTTATTTATGGTTTGGTGTTTACTTACACTTAGTAACTGCTAATAAAATTTTGACCAACTACTTAAAAGCAATGCTCAGCTTTAACCCCTGTCATTGATTAGCCTTACACATCACATGAACTCACACCTTTGTGAGTTTATGCCCACTGGTTTCCCCACAACTTGTTGAGCTATGATCATGTGTGAGCTCACCCTTGCTGTCTCACACCCCCCCCCCACAGGAGAAGAGCAGGTGGTTCAGGAGGAGCCACAAGGCGAGGAGTATGATCTGATCTAGGTGGCGTTTCTCAGTTGACATTGGCGCCGACGATCCTTAGTTCGTTTTATATTTATTCTTTTATTTTGTAATAAGTCTTCCGCTATATAATAAGTACTCTGATGTTTTATAACATTTATCTCTATACACTTGTTATTATATATGTTGTCTTCATGGCGCATGTATGAGATGCCCTTGGCTTTGTTCCTTAAAGCCGGGTGTGACAGAAGTGGTATTAGAGGAAATGTTGACTGTAGGACGAGACCTAGATAGAAATGGACAAAACCCTTACCTACTTATCTTATTCTGATTCATTCTATACTTACCTTACTCTGATTCTTTCTACACTTATCTTGATCCTGTCTCACCTTCTACTGTTCCACTCTGATCATTCTTACCTTTTCTACTCTGAGACAAGATGGATTTCACACCTTGGAATCCTAACCACTATGATCTTTTTAAGAGATAGGGAACCTAAGACAAAATTTAAAACTATTTTCTTTATTTAAAAATGTTGTTTGATTGTGCTGATGTTAAATGCCTGATTTGCTTCTTTGATTGATTGAATTATTATAGATGGACATCTTAGTATGTACCAACATAAGGTATTGAATTAGCTTTAGTAGGTGAAATATTAATCTGCTTAGCTAATAAATTCCCCAAAGTAACCTGATTTGTAAATACCTGCCTTGTCTACTATTTTCTTACCATATGTATCTAACTCAGATGGTCAATACCAGGCGGGGTGGGTGGAATTGATTTGCCTCCTAATCGACACACTCGGTGGATATACAGACGACCCAGCCACAGCCTGCAGAGATGAATCCTCCTAATCCTCCACCAGGCGGAGTTGACCCACTGGTTGCGGCTCAGATGGCGGTGATGCAGCAAATGGCGGACACTATGGCTGATATGCGTGCCCAGATGCAGCAAGAACGCCAGGAGATGCGTCAGGAAAGAGAAGATATACGACAGGAGTTGCGCCAGGAGCGAGAGGAGATACGCCAGGAAAGGAGGGCACAACAACAGCAGCTACAACAACAAATGCAACAACAACAGCAGCAGCAACAAGTACCACTGCCTCCACCTCCACCACCACCAGTTCCACCCCGTGATAAGCATAGGAGTTCATGAGTCATAAGCCACCTACATTTGCAAGCTCACCTAATCCACTGGACGCGGATGATTGGCTGAAGTCCGTTGAGAAGATGTTGAATATTGCACAATGCACTGACCGGGAGAAGGTTTTATATGCTTCGGACGTCTGACGGGTCCTGCTGCTGATTGGTGGGATTCATATACTGCTGCCCACGATGCTGCTGATACTATCACTTGGGCAGAGTTCAGTACACAGTTCCGGAATTATCATATACCTGTTGGATTGATGAAGATTAAGAAGGAATTTCTGTCGCTGAAGCAAGGAAGTATGTCAGTCAGCGAGTACCACGACAAGTTCATCCAATTATCCAGATATGCCCCTGATGAAGTTGCTGAAGATGAGAGGAAACAGGAGCATTTTATTGAAGGACTTAATGGACCTCTGCAGTATGCTCTAGTGGCACATACATTTCCATCATTTCAGAGGCTGCTTGATAAGGCCCTGGCTATTGAACACAAGCGTGTTCAGCTGGGAGATTTGAAGAGAAAGGCTATATCTCAAGGACAAGGAAGCAGCAGTGTTCGTCCTCGCTACAGTTCACCTCAGGGTACACCAGTTCGCACTGGCGGAGGCCAGCGCCCAGTTCAGCAAACACCACTGAGGACTCCACCTCCTCGACAGGCTACCCCTACTGGCACCCCGACGAAGTTTTAGGACAGAGTCCAGGCACCACTTGTTTCAAGTGTGGGAAGACTGGTCATTATGCAAATGTCCGCCCACAGAGGATTGCTACTACTCCAGTTCAGAACAGGCAGCAAACTCCAGGATCTGGCAAGGGATATTCTATTGCCAAGGTTAATCAAGTCAGCGTTGATGCTACTCTGGATGGTGGGGACATCGTACTTGGTATGTTTTATGTTAATGCAATTCCTGCAACCATATTATTTGATTCTGGTGCTACACATTCATTCATGTCTGCTAGATATGCCAACACAAATGAAATACCACTGCTAAATATGAGAAAACCCATGATAGTAATTACACCTAAAGGGCCTATTGAGGCGAATCAAATGACACGTAGATTGACATTGACCATTATGGGTAGAGAATTTGGAGCTACTGCTATAATATTAGAGTCAAGCAGTATAGATCTGATCCTTGGTATGTCATGGCTAAGAAAGGCAAAGGCCGTTATAGCATGTGGTAGAGGTACCGTAGAACTCACTACCACTAAAGGAGAAAGATTTCAAGTTAATATTGCAGTAACCTCCTCATCCATGCGTGCAATGTTCTTTATACCTGAGGAGTTTGTTGGTGACAACATCCGGGTGGTTAGAGATTTTCCGGATGTCTTTCCAGAGGAGTTACCAGGGATGCCACCTGATAGAGAAGTTGAGTTTGTTATTGATCTCTTACCTGGAACCGTCCCTATTTCTAAACGGCCATAAAGGATGTCCGTAGAGGAGTTGAAGGAACTCAAGAAGCAGTTAACTGAGTTACAAGAGGCTGGGTACATTCATCCGAGTTCCTCACCTTGGGGAGCGTCGGTTCTGTTTGTACAGAAGAAGGATGGATCGCAGCGGATGTGTGTGGATTATAGATCTCTTAATGATGTTACGGTGAAGAACAAGTATCCGTTGCCCCGTATTGAGGATTTGTTTGATCAAATGAGAGGAGCAAGAGTATTTTCGAAGATTGATCTTTGATCGGGATACCATCAGATGAGGATTAGACCATCGGATATTCCCAAGACAGCTTTCTCGACTCGATATGGATTATATGAGTTTACTGTTATGTCGTTTGGATTAACCAATGCACCAGCTTATTTTATGAACTTGATGAATAAGGTGTTTATGGAGTATTTGGACAGATTCGTCGTGGTATTCATCGACGATATTCTTATCTATTCCCAGAGCGATAGTGATCACGAGGAACATCTGAGATTGGTGCTACAGAAGCTATGAGATAATCAACTCTATGCCAAGTTCAGCAAGTGCGAGTTTTGGATTGGCGAGGTGCCATTTCTTGGTCATATTATTTCTAATGGAGGAATTTCAGTGGATCCTGCTAAGGTTAAGGAGATAATGGAGTGGAGAGTACCCACTACAGTCACTGAGATTCGGAGTTTCCTGGGACTAGCAGGATATTATCGAAGATTTATTGAAGGATTTTCTAAGATTGCTAAACCTATGACTTCACTTTTGGAGAAAGGAAGAGAATTTAAGTGGGATGAAAAGTGCTAAGACAGCTTTGATCAATTGAAGAAAAGATTGATGTCGCCACCAGTATTGGTTTATGCCAGACCTGCAGAAAGGATTTGACATTTATTGTGATGCATGTGGTCAAGGCTTAGGATGCGTGCTCATGCAAGAAGGACATGTGATTGCCTATGCTTCTCGTCAGTTGCGGAAACATGAGTTAAACTACCCCACACATGACTTGGGATTGGCAGCCATTGTGCATGCGCTTAAGATTTGGAGACATTATATCATGGGGACCAAGTGCCAAGTATATACGGATCATAAGAGTTTGAAGTATATATTCACTCAGAAGGATCTCAACCTTAGGCAACGCCGTTGGTTGGAGCTTATTAAGGATTATGATTTGGAGATTCACTATCACCCGGGCAAGGCAAATTTGGTTGCAGATGCCTTGAGTCGCAAGGAGCATGTTCATTCAGCTATTGTTGCCCAGCTACCTGATGAGATTGTTGAGGACTTCAAGAGACTTAACCTGGGGATAGTTGCTCACACAGAAGGAGTTACTATTGATGTGGAACCTACTTTGGAGCAAGAAAACCGCAAAGGTCAACTTGATGATGCTAAAATAAAAGAGATTAAGGATCTGATTGCTGAAGGTCGAGTTTCGGAATTCACAAAAGATGAGCAAGGCACCGTATGGTTCAAGGACAGGATGTGTGTTCCTGATATTGAAAGCCAGCGAGAGACTATTTTAAAGGAGGCCCATGATTCGGATTACTCTATTCATCCTGGTAGTACTAAGATGTATCAGGATTTGAAGCGGAAGTATTGGTGGTATGGATTGAAAAGAGATGTGGCGGCACATGTGGTTATGTGTGACGTATGTCAGAGAGTTAAGGCTGAACATCAGAGGCCAGCTGGACTATTGCACCCACTGAAGATACCCGAGTGGAAGTGGGAAGAGATTGGTATGGATTTCATTACTGGATTGCCTCGCACCCAGAAAGGATATGATGCTATATGGGTGATTGTGGATAGATTGACTAAATTGGCTCACTTTATTCCGGTGAAGACTACTTATAAAGGTTCTCAGCTAGCAGAGTTATATATGGCTCGGATTGTGTGTTTACATGGAGTACCAAAGAAGATCGTGTCTGATCGAGGTTCGCAGTTTACCTCAAGATTTTGGAGAAGCTTTCATGAGAACATGAGTACGAAGTTGAATTTTAGTACGGCTTATCACCCTTAGACTGATGGACAGACTGAAAGGACTAATCAAGTATTGGAAGATATGTTGAGAGCTTGTGCCCTTCAGCATGGAGGAAGTTGGGATAAAAGTCTACCTTATGCTGAGTTCTCTTATAACAATAGCTATCAGGCCAGTCTGAAGATGTCACCTTTTGAAGCTCTATTTGGCAGGAAATGCAGGACTCCTTTATATTGGGATCAGACTGGAGAAAGACAGTTCTTTGGGCCTGAATTGATTCAAGAAGCAGAAGAACAAGTCCGTATAATTCGATAAAATTTGAGGGTGGCTCAAACCAGGCAAAAGAGCTATGCTGATAATAGGAGGAGACCACTGGAATTTGAAGGAGATTATGTGTATCTCAAGGTGTCACCACTTCGTGGAATGAGGAGATTCAAAGTTAAGGGCAAATTGTCCCCTCGCTACATTGGACCATTCTTGATCTTTAGAAGAGTTGGGGAGATGGCATACCAACTCGAGTTACCGGATAGTTTATCGGATGTGCATAACGTGTTCCATGTATCTCAACTAAAGAAGTGTCTCCGTGTCCCTGAGGAACAGTTACCAATGGAAGAGCTTAGTGTTCAGGGTGATTTGACTTACACGGAGCATCCGATCAAGATTCTTGACACATTGACTTGAGTTACAAGAAATAAGGTGATAAAGATGTGCAAAGTGCAATGGAGTCACCACGGTGAGGATGAAGCAACTTGGGAAAGAGAAGAAGAGCTTCGCATAGATTTTCCCCATCTTTTCCCTAGATCTTCTTAAATCTCGAGAACGAGATTATTTTTAAGGGGGGTAGGATTTGTAACACCCACTTTGTAAGAAAAGTCTAAGAAGAGAAATTATACTACTTTGCATCTATATGTGTCACCCATGTTTATCATTTCATGTGAACACATTACTTACACAAATACATAATTAACAAGAAATACCCAAAGATAAATCATTGCATCATGCTGAGTTTTCTTTTGTGTGCACATTGTGACAAAATAAAATAATAAATGTGACAAGAAATATATTAAAATCCAAAGTGGAATTTAAAATCCAAAAAAAAGAATTGTAGAATTTAGAAAAGAGAAGAAAATAAGAATTTTGTGGATAAAAATAAGTAAATAAAAATATATTGTTCCTCCACTAGAAGCTTGAATTTGTACACTTGACACAATGTTGAAATTTGTATTCAAAATTCAAATTTGAATTCAAAATAGTTAAGAATAAAAGAAAACAAGAAAAGAAAATAAAAAAAGAAAAAGGAAAACACTTGCACTGGGCCGCCAACTCCGAATCCGGCCCACCTTCCATTTCCCTCAGCGCAGCCCACCTACACCCTCGCGCCGACTGGTGGGTCCGTCAGGTCAGCTGAACACAACCGCGCGCGCACTGTCCATCGCCGACAAGTGGGGCCCGCGGGGTAGGTTCTACCGTGCGCCAGCCCAGTTTATTTCCGCCACCAGACGCTTACACGTGGGCCCGGAACCCTGACGTTCTTCTCCATTCCGAAGCCACGCCGCGTGGTCCGAGCTCCGCGCCATGGAAGTCGGATCTTCCTCCCTTCAAGTTTGGCCTCACCATTGCGTCCTTGACCGACTCGGGTGTACATATGGTTCACGCCCTTCGTGCTCGTTGAGATCCCTGGATCGTGAACCAGCGCCGTGCTTTACAGAAAGGGGGGGAAACCGGAGTGAGAGGGAGAGGGCATCGATCCGTGCCAACGCCGTAGACTCACCCTTGGCCAGCTTCCTGGTCGTGGCGGACTGAACCGGGTACACCAGCGGACTCTGCCGCGTGTGCTGGACCCACTCCTGGGTCGGATTCGCTTGCCCATCGACGGCGATTTGTCACCGTACCTGCAGCTCATCCGTGAACCCGCCTGCTCTGTGGTCAGACGACCTCGCCGCCCCACCTTCGGTAATTCGTCACCCAACTTGCTCGCCCTATCCTCCTCTGCGTAAAGAACATCTCGGAACGAAGTATAGGGCATTAAAACCCGGAGATTGCTTGCGGCCGGAGCTGCTCCGCCGTGATACCCGGCCGCCGTAGAGTTTGGGCGCTGGGGATAGAAGACGGTGTTCTAACCGTTAGATCTCTATTTGATGGTTAGGATCCAATCTGAATGCGTTCCTTGGTGCACCTAATCTAAACCGTTAGATTGACGGCCGACGATCGTGATCGCGCAGAGGATACCCTCTTCGGGATCGATCGTGAGTCGTTGGATGGGATCGGGCGGTCCAGAACCCTCCTTACCTCTTTAAAACCTCTGCCGTCGATCTGTGATCCCACGGTCACTCTCCCGTACCCCTTCGGATCTAATCTGGGCCGTCAGCACTTGATCGGACGTCCGTCCGCGCACCGTACCCCTTCATCCGAGCAAACATTCAAAAGAGTCCCCGTGAAACGGAGAAATCAACCCGCCGTCCATTTTTACTATGCACTGAGTGTAGGATAACTTGCACCGGGCCCCCTGGACTTTCCAGGAATTGAGGCCCAGTCCAGTACTGTTTTAAATTGATTAAATGAATAGGAAATTGGATTTTTAATATAAAAATAAACCCTAGAACTTGTTTATTCCATAGAAAATGCATATGAACTCCAAATTACTCCATTCCAGTTCCAAAAATTTAGTAATTTTATTCTCTAACACATAGTGTCTCTGTTTTATCATGACAACAGTAAGAAAATTAATCTCACACTTAATCCTATTTTAAACACATAAAACCTTTGAAAATCCATAACTTAAATTCTATAACTCCAACAATTATGATTCCTGTTCCTAGAATTTTATTTTAATGTGTAGATTATTACTGTGTATTTTGTTTATACGTTTGGTGTAATGTTAATTTCTCTATATGCAATGTGCTTGTTTGTATTGTGGCGAGTAGAAGAGCCCGTTGCTGAGGATCCTGGTGAGCAGCAGATTGAAGTAGCTGAGCAGGAGCTCATTGAAGGCAAGTTGTGCCCTTGACCACTTTTTACCCAATAATGTTCTTTAATATCATTTATCCATGCATAGGTTAATTTTGATGGGAGCCAATAGGTCACCCTAGATTGTTTATCTCATTACCCTGTTTACCCCTGAATCACTTTGGTAGTTTGCTATTGCTTTACATGGTTTTGGGATAATCATTTATTATATCTATGTTCCAATTATTCTTGTTATTCTATTTATGTTCATGTCAAGTTCATTAATGTTAATTGGAACATAGAGCTTAACTTGAGAACCACGTGCCACCACAAGGGTTTAATGGGACACCTTTGACTGACTAATTAGGAAAGCTAGTGGAAGACTACCTTACCCGAAAGGGGCAAGGGCAGTAGCGGAGTGGTCAGTGTAGGGAGGTCCTTAGTTGATTTTGCTGCGATGGCAGTCAGACAAGAACCCTGCATTGGAACTTCCTATAAACTGTAGCGGGTTTTCGGAAGCTAGTGGAACTTTGTAAAGGCCTCATAGTGTTGCCCTGCCGCGCTTCCTAGGTAGAGGTGTATGGGAAGTCGCGATCCCTTGGCAGATGGGTAACATGACTTGTGGGTAAAGGGTACAACCTCTGCAGAGTGTAAAACTGGTATACTAGCCGTGCTCACGGTCATGAGCAGCTCAGGACTCTCTGATGTTTAAATTATGGAACTTAAATTCAATTTTGTCATTTGCATTGCATGGGTTTATTATTAATTTGTTCTATTACTTTATTTATGGTTTGGTGTTTACTTACACTTAGTAACTGCTAATAAAATTTTGACCAACTACTTAAAAGCAATGCTCAGCTTTAACCCCTGTCATTGATTAGCCTTACACATCACATGAACTCACACCTTTGTGAGTTTATGCCCACTGGTTCCCCACAACTTGTTGAGCTATGATCATGTGTGAGCTCACCCTTGCTGTCTCACACCCCCCCCCCCACAGGAGAAGAGCAGGTGGTTCAGGAGGAGCCACAAGGCGAGGAGTATGATCTGATCTAGGTGGCGTTTCTCAGTTGACATTGGCGCCGACGATCCTTAGTTCGTTTTATATTTATTCTTTTATTTTGTAATAAGTCTTCCGCTATGTAATAAGTACTCTGATGTTTTATGACATTTATCTCTATACACTCTGTTATTATATATGTTGTCTTCATGGCGCATGTATGAGATGCACTTGGCTTTGTTCCTTAAAGCCGGGTGTGACAATTCACCTCATCCAAGCACTCTACTCATTCACATTCAATATAACAGCTAGCAATCCATTACAAGACACATTCAAAGCTTCCATCTCTCCAAGTCCCACAATTTAAGACAAGTAATCATTAGTGTTTAGTGACTTGAGAGAGAGTGATTCGTGTGTTATTTGTCGCTCTTGTTGCTTGGTTTTCGCAATCGTGCTTTTTCATCTCTTTCTCAACCTTATAAGTGAATTGTAAAGCAAGCAAGAGACACCTAAGTGTGTGGTAATCCTTGCAGAGTCTTAGTGACCCAATTTATTAAGGAGAAGCACTCGACCGGTCTTTGTGAACGATTGAGAGAGGGAAAGGGTTGGAATAGACCCAGCCTTTGTGGCCTCCTCAACGGGGACTAGGTTCTTTGGAACTGAACCTTGGTAAACAAATCGTCGTGTTCATTTGGGTTGATCTCCACTCGATTTGTTTCCCCTCCCTTCCTCTCTCTAAAGTTCTCTTGCTCATATTGATTTGAGTTTGCTCCCAAAGTCATCCGCATTGATTGAGCAACTCCTAGCAAGGAGAACTATCTTCCACACTCCGAATTATTTCTAACACTAACCCCGGGCATAGTGTGTGTTCAAGGTTTATAATTTTCAGGTTTCGCCTATTCACCCCCTAGGTGACTTTCAAATAGCACAACTACTGGATGAGATTCGACTGAGAACATACCTACGACCACGTTCGGTGCCTCCTAGACTGCTTCAGCCTCCAAGCGATTCACTCCTCCATGGTTCATAATGTTTTGGCCCATGGTTGCTTGTTGTCTGTTGCAGTGCACTCTGTCTTGCTAGTGCATTGGAAACTGTTGGGATGTCATCTTCTTTGGGCACTGCATTGTCCAGTGTCCTTGTTCTCCATAGTGGAAACAACCTCTGCCTCCTACTTGAGCTAGCGTTGACTGGCTACCCTGATTGGTTGCTGGGGCTAGAAGTCAAGGTGCCTAGTTGTTCTGCTATTGATACTGACTATTTCCCTATTGGTTGTTCTGATGGTAGGTCTGCTGAGGGTACTGCCACTAGAAATGTTGCTGATGATGATGTTGGTTCTGCTGCTAGTATCCCTAAGGGTGCCCATGCTTGCATTGCTAGGGTTGATTGCCTGAGAAGCGGGGGTGACTGCTGCTTTCTGACTAGGGTCCATTCAGTTTGTGCTTCCAATCCTCCATCTCCCTATGCTTCCTTTTTGTCATGATCCCCCTATCGATCAAGTGTTGTAATGTGGGGAAGGTGTGGTTAATGAGCTGGTAGTGCATAGGGTCAACTAAGCCCCTCATGAACTGGTATTGTCTCTTGGCATTGGTATTGACATCCTTAGGTACATAGCAGGACATCTGTAGGAATTTGTCTCTATACTCGCTAACTAACATAGCTCCCTACTTCAGTGCCAAGAACTCCTCTTTTGCCACAAGAATTAATTTTTCTGGAACATGATACCTTAGGAAATTGTCTCTGAATTCTTCACAAGTGATAGCATCAGGGTTGGCGTGGGTGGAGAGGTAGGACTCCCACTAGGACTATGTAGCTCCCCTCAGATGGCGCCTGGCGGGGACCATACAGAACCTTCTCTCTATCATCACACTAAGTGGTGTTCAACTCTCTCTCTCCAATGCATGAAGCCAGTCCTCAACATCCATGGGGTAAGCAGAGTGGGCAAATGTAGGTGGATGCCCCTCATGAACTCCCCACGCTTGTCACGCAGAATCTGAGGTAGTTGTACTTGTACTGGTTGTTGTGGCTGTTGGTTGGCTTGTTGTAAGGCGTTTATAGCTTGGCCCATAGTCTATAGCAGTTGAGTCTACACCTTAAGCATTTGTTCAACAGCCATATGGGTAGGTGGTGGTGGTGGTGGCAACTGCTGTTGTAGTTCCTCCTCATACTAGGGACGTTGCTCCTGCTAAGCATGCCCACCTCCTCTGCGCCTAGCATTAGCCATCTGTATAAGGGTAATTACATCATCAACATTGATCTTGCAACTTTCAACATAAGATAAGGTACATAGAATTCTTCATAAGACTGGATTAATAGACATTGCTTTCACTAATTGTCAACATTCACAAACACAACTTCTCAGATAAAAAGGAAAGTAGAAGTAAATGTTTTCCCAACTAACCAACTATTTTTATTAAACATTACTAGCTAAACCAGATTGTGGGGAAACCCACACTTTGGTTGCAATCATTACAAAAATCCGAATCAAGCATAAGTTCATCATAACAAACATAAAAGCATCTACTAAGCAACTTGAATTAATTGGCTAAGACTGATACACATGACATAAAGATTTTATTACACACTCTGACTCTATCGATCTAAGGACCTAGATCTATCCTAGTCCTACAGGTAGTGGAACCATAAGTGTCACGTCCATGTGGTGGTGAGCGGTAGGGGTGCTAGATCCTAGCATGGGCAGGAGGACCACCCTCCCGGTGGCGGTGCTCCACCTGCTCAGTACGCAACTCTACAAGCTCCTCATGGGCCCTGCTTAACTCGTCAAGTGAGTGGTCTAACTCAATGCTAAGCACGGCGATTACATTGGCCGCAATGCTCAATCTAGGATTGCCTTCACCAATAGGTGAGACAATCACACTCTCCGCAATATCAGTAGGGCATCGAGAATATTATCTGATGTTAAGATCATCAGCTACCTCACCGAATAGAGAGTAGTAGTGGGAAAGGGCACGTCGTGCGACATCCTACATGGCCGCATCAACAGTCTCCCTCTTAGAGATAGAGTAGTGCTCTAAGAGAGACTCTACACCCTGGAGGTCGTCCTTCGAGCGGCGAACCAAATAGGTGGCCTCCTAGCGGTCAGGGTGTCTCTCGTGAATGTGCCGGTAGACCATGCAGTGATACTCGATTGACCATGTGCGTCGATCAAGTGCTCGGCGCAGCAGGCCATCAAGCGCCTCATGGAAGTGACACCAGGGGCGGTGTCCCGGGTGATGGGTCGGCGACCCACTCCTCTGGCTCTAGATCCTCCTCGTCCTCCATGGGATCAACGTTGTGGCTGGAGTCATCTCCGTCGTCTTCGTCGAGGTCTCCTCCTCAAGCAGGGGCACCCTAAGTCTGTGCAAGGGGCGTCTCCGGCTGAGGGACAGGGGTAGGGCGCCTCATGGGCTCCTCCTGTTGAGGCAGTGAGGAAGAGCCCTGTCGCTCCCTCTCCATCTGATGAAGCTCCTGCTACTCGCGCAGGTGTTGGTAGAGCCTCTCCAAGCGGCTCTACTGGCCTGAGTTGTGAGTAGAGTGCCTAATGCTAGCCATCTACAAAAGACATCGTAAACATAGGAGTAAGAGCAAATCTAGTAAGACAAGTAAATAAACCATAGACAGAACTAAATGGAAATCTTTTAACAAGGTGTGGTATATATAGTAGTATAACATAGAATTAGTCGAGATGACTAACTTTTGAAATGACACCAAGGGTCAAGGTGAGGATAAGGGTCAGTAGTCCTTAAAACTGCTAATGCTACTCTATGTTAGCGGTCCTACAGTCAGCACAACATTGATACCACTTATGTCAAATCTGGTTTCAGAAGGCAAACCAAATGTTAACCATGTACGTGCCAGGATCATAACTCACATACCATCGATTACATAAATGAACATCATTGCACATTGCTTGAATAATAACATAAAGAATATTAAACTTATTACAACTAGATGTCGAAGACATCCACATGGTCACTGACTTAATAAGTATCAAAGTGCTAGAAATGAAAATAGCTAAGATTAAGGCTTTCCTCAAACAATTAGCTGGGGATTGCGCTAATCTAAATCTAGAACTTTTCAAAGTCCTGTAACTCCTGAAAAATCGACTCATAGCCTTCGTATTCTCTTGAGCATTGGTTGTCGTGGGGATAACTTGGTGTTTTGTGTGAAAGCAAGGGTGAGTACACACCACAGACTCAGCAAGTGCCCATGTGGCTGAAGTGGACAAGCTTTATGTGGAGTTAGGCTATCAGCAGGTTTATTTTACTTCATCAAGTTTTAGTCATTAATATAAGCCAAGTTTTAACACAAATCCCAAGTTATTAGCCCATAGGACATCTCCTCGTAGAGGGACTATCAGGGTGTGTAACAATACAACAACAACAACAACAACAAAGCCTTTTTGTCCCAAGCACGTTGGGGTAGGCTAGAGATGAAACCCCGTATGAAAACCTCAGAGCTCAACCCCCAAAGAAAAAAAGGGAAACATAGGCAAAGGAGAACCGAAAAACGACGAAACGGGGAAACACATAAAAGAGATAAAACCCACAAGAACCAGCAAGATCTAAATGGGCACAAGAAAAGGTCAAACGATTAAATAGGAAAAGCGAAACTATAAATCAAGGTTCTGGCACGTGAATTGCACACTTCCACCCCTTCCTATCCACGGCGAGCTCTTTATCAATATTCCACTCCTTCAGGTCCCTCTTCACAGCCTCTGTCCATGTCAAGGTTGGTCGACCTCTACCTCTCTTCACATTCTCGGGACGCCTAATTATTCCGATATGCACTGGTGCCTCCTCAGATCTTCGTTGGATATGTCCAAACCATCTCAAACGATGTTGCATAAGCTTCTCCTCAATTGGCGCCACTCCTACCCTCTCTCGTATATCATCATTCCGGACTCGGTCTCTCCTTGTGTGGCCACATATCCAGCGCAACATACGCATCTCTGCCACGCATAGTTGTTGGACATGTCGTCTTTTAGTGGGCCAACATTCTGCTCCATACAACATAGCCGGCCGGATTGCTGTCCTGTAGAATTTGCCTTTTAGTTTGTGTGGCACCCGGGGGTCGCATAAGACACCCGCCGCTTGCCGCCACTTCAACCATCCAGCTTTAATTCTATGACTGACATCCTCATCGATGTATCCACTGTATCTCTAATCAAAGAGGATCCCAAGGCCGCTCTTAATAGTGAGCACAACTAATATACTAGTTTTTAACCCTCTGTAGAGGTTGCACACTTTACCCATGAGCTGTGACCCCTTTTTGCCTCGGGTTGATCAAACCCTTAAACACTTCCAAGGTGAATCAGCAAGATTTCCCCAAAGGTATAGTCACCCGTTAGGTTTCTCAAAGTTTGATAAACACAATACCTCTCCCCAAACAGGGGTGGCTAACAAAAGCAAATGAAAGAACCTCGGCACCAAGCCTCGACAGAGCAAGCACTGTGCTTCGGACCCCATTGATGCCACGATGGTGAAGCAACTATACATCTAGTTCTTCTAATTAATTAGCACTGTTTTTCCGGGTGGTCTCTCAACGAACCGGTCCTTACGGAGAAGCACTCGGAAAACGACCCGAGTGTCCTTTAGTGTCAAAAGTTCATAATCATATCCAAAATATAAAGCAACATATAATAAAGTGGTATCATCATGTTCATTGATCAAGTTAGAGCACTAGCACAAAACTGATCACCATAGCCCAACCCAACAGGTAAACAAGGAAAGGATAGATAGAAACCTAGTCGGATCTTAGGTTGATCATGTTATGCAGAATATGAATTCTTATGTGAATAGGACATAATAAGTCAGAGAACACTTGCCTTCACGAAATAGTTATTGCTCAGGGTTCTCTCTAGCTACTCCTTCGGGAAACACGGACTGCTCGTTGTCTATGCGATGCATTCAATCAATACACATGGAAATGAAAAAGAACAATACACCATATAAAAGAAGAGACCATTAAGTCGTGCAAAAATAAATTAATTAAAATGAGCAATTATAGCGAAACGATTTAATAAAGCATGCGAACGGCGCATAAAATAGCGCGCCCGAACGACGCATGAAATAGCACACTCGAACGACGCACGAACAACGCGCACGACACGCGCGAACGATAGCGCGCAAGGGCACGATGCTTGATGATGGGGCGGGCGCGGCAACGTGCGCGTGGGCTGTAGTGCGTGGAGTGGACGCGCGCGCAGCAAGCACGACACGTTGAAGCGGCCAGCGGGCATGGGCAACGACGAGATTTGGGCTCACGGACGTGCACACGCAGGGTAGACGAGAGGAGGGAGGGGGTTTCCCTTATTTATTTTCATTTTTTTCTCTTTTTTCTTTTGTTTTTCTATACCGTTTCTTCCTGTTTGATTTGGACCTCGAGCGCAACATACAAACTAAGTAAATGCACTTTCAATAAATTTTTTGAACAAAAACATGCTCCAGCATTTTGATTTGGTCAGGAAAAAAGAGGTGTGGCGGTGTGGCCAGATCATGGCTGGCTAGATAGGGGCATAGGATGATAGGAAAGGAGGACGGCTAGGAGAGGGCGTAGGAAAGAATGTGCGGCCAGAATGGAGGCACTGTAGAGAAGAAATATGAGGCTGGAGGAGAAAAGGAAAAGAAAGAAGTGTACAGGTATGGTGTTTACCAAATGGTAGTGGTGGGCAATTTTTTTAACTTTAACAGAGTAAATCTATATTTACTGGATCTAAAGTTAGGAGAGATGTATCAAATAGCCCCTACGAAATCAGACCTCTTAACTACCAAGCTCTTCTTTTCTTCTCAATTCTTCCCCAATTCTCTCCACCACCTCTCCGTTATTCACAAATTCTGCGCGTCAATGTTTTTGCTTTATCGACCACATTAAGCCTAGAGGCAATAGCCATTAGCAACTTTATTAGTCATACAGAACTTGGTAGACCAACCAACGAAAAGGCTTGATACAGTTACAATTGAAGTAACAAAAGATCCATAAAACCGTACAGAAATAAGTAACAGTTTTCTCATAAATGCCAGATCTTCACAAGTGACATTTCACCTAATTGAACGAAATAACATGAACAAATTCATCTAAGTCCACTACAGCGTGGAGATCAGTTTGAGCTGAAGAGGACTTCAGCTGTACCATATGCTAACGCACTAGGCAAAACAATGTCAGGTGAGTTAAAACTAGACTTCCCTCAGCTACAGATGTGGCTTATAACTTGCGGCTATAGTGGTAGTAAAACTCTGTGATCTAAGTAACAACTTATCAAATACGTGTCATTCTCAGAAGGATGACGTGGTGGTGCCGCCACCGTAGATTGGTACCCTGCTTCCTCTATGTACACTTGTTATTCGGTTAACAAAGTCGCAGCAATCTGGAGTGATCAATGAACTGTTGAAACATCGGCAGAGTCCTGTGGGGGGAGATTGAGATCTGGTAGCACAAAGCTGTCTCGTGCGGACTGCATAACCGACTGCTGATCAAGCTGTTGCTTTCCTTTCTGCTCCTTTAAAGTGACTTCATTCTGAGAGTTTGATTGCCCTAACCTTGTCTGCACAATGAAAACAACATTATATTAGATGTCCCTATTGTTCCAATTTGGTTTATATATAAATACAAACTAAACATTTAAAAGCAAGGATATTGCAGTAAGCACTGAATTTTGGTTGATAACTCATGAAAAGCATTGAAACTGTTCAGAAGCATTTTCATTTTATTATTGGATCGATTTTATCTTCAGATACTACATGTTGAACTGGAAAAAAAAAATGAAGCAAGTTTTGGCCAACATATTAGGCTATTAGAAACCTGATGAAGCTGCAATGGCTCATGTAATTGGTTTGGGTATGATGACGATACATCCAGCACAGAACTAAGAACTGAGTAAAATAGATTGGACTCCCAAAAATCAACATGCAGTGAATCATGGTTCTTAAGGCAGTATGGCGAGACAAGAAATTGGCCACCGCCTGGACACCTAGGCGAGCAAGGCGCCTCGAATTGCTTGAGCGCCTGGACGTCTAGGCGACGCCTTTAAAACACTGCAATGAATAGGAATTAATGGGCATGAAACATGCCTTAGGTAGGTCCAGAATGTTGGTTATTATAATAGGTGGACCCAGCACTATCTCACGGGACAAAAAAAAAGCAGCCCAGTTAGTTGCAACTACTTTTCAACTGAATCAGATAGGACTAGATCAGCAGGATATTTCATCTATAGTAACCAAAGTCTATAAACATTCACTCCGTCTTGATAGAGTGTTGCATCTATAGACATCATTCAAGAAGATGAAGGCCCAAGTTTACCATTCTTGAAATCAAGGGTTGTGAAGATAATACTCAGGAATGTTCATTTCGAAAAGATGGCATAAATACAAAATGTCTTTTAAGCATCTTGGAAGCTGACAAACCATAACCCTAGGAAAAGGATTACCTAATATGTCCATTTTAAAACATTGTCTTAAGTGTTTGTTTAATGCTAACTGAATTGTGCATTTTTCCTGTGCGCATACACACAATGTTTCAAACTTTCAAGCAATAAACAAAACAACTGACTCCACTATTGCAGGAAATCATGAAGTTCAGCTGACGATGAGAATTCCAGCTGACATGGAGATGGTTTCTAGGTAAGCTTCCAGGTTAAATTGAAAATAACAAACCTCCGGCCATGTCTAAAGTTACAATCACTCCTCAATTAGGATACACAAAGATGTCTTACTTTGACTCCAGATGAGTGAGACCACGCATAACAAGGTACACATTTAGGGAATACAGGTTATTCAATAGTTGACACATTTCCATGATGGTCATAATCCTTCACATAATGACTGCATACCTTGTGAGTGTCAATTCATGTAACCACAAACATACATTGAGTTTTTGAAAGTGCAAATTTTCATGAAGAAAATTGAAAACACAAATCATGATAAGCATACTGCTATCGCTGCCCACTGGTTGGTTTTTATCTCGAACATGCAAGAGAGTAGTGTAATCTTATATTAAGAATAGAATCCATATTCATGATTCAAGATTTACATGATACACAACGATATATAAGGGTAGTTTTTGCACAGAACATTAGGTAGTACTCTACATATTTGGCCTCTTGGCATAAGATGCAGGTTCAGGGCACACACTCATCCCATGAGTGCAATAGTGAGGGATTCTAACCCCCTCAAT
Source organism: Zea luxurians (assembly GCA_029449295.1). Taxonomy (NCBI): domain Eukaryota; kingdom Viridiplantae; phylum Streptophyta; class Magnoliopsida; order Poales; family Poaceae; genus Zea; species Zea luxurians. The sequence goes on from JAOPSE010000374.1 coordinate 20,136, forward strand.
CCCCTCCATTACCCTTTATCCCAAACAAGCCCTTCATATTCAGTTGAGATCCAAACATTTACTCAATATTTTTTTCTAAAAATACATGGGAACCCACAATTAATGCGTCCATAATCTATCCTACGTCCCCACCCATCAGACAGCGACAGATGAGTGGGAGAAAATAATAATAGCCACAACCTTGCATACCGTTTAGTATCTTGCGTATGGATAGCTTACAAACTAAAGAACCTAAAAATCATCGCAGGGGTATGTGGACCGCTGCCTCTGGCGGCTTAAAAAACTGGCAATATAAAAAATATATAACTTAGGCTTTAAGCCAAAAACAGGACAGCCTTTTGATAAGCCATTCCACCAACGGATACCACATGGTGGCCCACATACCAATTCAGGAGAAACAGATTTTTAACAGTCGGTGTTACCTCAAGCTTGTCGTTTTCTTTCGAAAGCGCCTTGCAAGCTCTCTGTAAATCCCGCATCTCCTGCGCACATAGCCAAACAAGAACAGAAATACGGTCAACAGAACCGCCATCGAAATGCTCTCGAAGTACTTGGTGAAGGGCGATGTATAAAAACCTCGCGGAGGCTCTCGTTCTCCACGGCGAGAGACCGAAGCAGCTGCTGGATCTCCGGCAGCCTCTGCATGATCCAAACGACAAACCAAGTTAAGCCACGAGGACAAGGAGGCACACACACACAAGGACATGCTCGGTATTTTATAGAGCTGAAATTTTTTGGCTTTTAGGTCACAGGACCATCCTGCTGGATCTTTCTGTGGCTTTGTCCTTAAGATTCCACTTTGTGTTCACGCTCCTCCCCGCCCCGCCTCACCCTTTCAAAGGCAGACAGATATATAGCAGCTGCTGCAGCTGCTTTATTCTAAAACCGGCGCAGGCTTAGTTGAACCACCACTAAACAAAGCCCCTTTTTTCCCTGTGAATGGCTGGGCACTCCGACCTGGTCAGACTTCCTTTCCCTTGAGACCAGTAATAAAGCGCGTGGGAGGGAGGACTCTAATGCAAAACACAGCTTCAAAACAGTTTACGAGTCCCTCTCGCACCAGCACCATCAGTCAAGCAGCTCAAGCTGAATCAAATGCAGGTTGACGTGTTCGAGTGCAACACTTGTGAGACAGAGCAAGGGACTCACCAATTTCTTCTGTGGTCGCTGACCGGTGGGGCGTGGAAGCGGGGTCGGAAAGGTAGCAAGCGGCCGCTCGTTGGCCCCCACCTGCAGTGAGAGGAAGGAAGCAACCGTGAGTCCATGAGTCACAAGACAAATCAATGAGCACGCAAATCCAACGAAAGCACACGCACACTCGAATACTCGATGGTCGATGCTGGCATGAACAGGGTACCGCAGATCACGGATTCAGAATAGGCAGCAGCTATCGCAGAAAACAACACAGAACACAAGCAGCGACATATAGACATGCTTAGGGAATGGCTCCCCATCCACCGCTAGAATGAATATCCCCATCCACCAACCAATACTCCAATAGGGGGAACCCATATGATGAGACACGCACGACAAACCCATCCTCCTCTCCTACAGCGAGAGAAATCTTGAACGGTTTCATCCAAACGAGGAAGGGGACCACCCTCTAGCACGACCATACGACAGGTGGGGCCAGATGTCCACGCCACGCAGAAGAACCTAGCCAACTCCGCTGCCTCGCCGCGGCCATAGCCGCCACCGAGTCACCGACGCCCACACAGACGCGGCGGCGCAGGGCAGCATCTCCGGCTCGTCGCGCTCGCGGCCGGTGGCCCCACGTCACGTGTCGTGCGCGCCGTCCCTCCCCCGTCCCCACCCACCCCGTCGCGCCGCGTTTTAACTCCCGCATTTGACTCCGTCTCCACTCTCCACCTCCCGAGTACTCGGGGCCCACAGGCTCCACGCTCCCACCACACGAGCAATTGCGCCGGGGGATAAAAGGATGGCCGAAAATGACCGGACTGCCCCCCGGGAAAACGAGCGCTCCGTGGGGGGACCTCTTCTGGCAAGCCCAGGGGCAGCTCTGGCAACCTGGCGGCACGGAAGCCATGGAAGGCCCAGCTCCGGCCGCACCCACCGGCTTCCACTACTTGCCCTAAATTACCCCCTCTCCCTGGTCTAAGAGTCAACCACCGGCGCATAAATGAATTAAACAAAATCACAGGCACATACACCAAGGAAGAAAAATAAAGCGAAGAACCTATTTTCCTTTGTAAGTACTTATCAAATGTCTAATCCAACGCAAAATTTGGAAATTACGAAGGTAATAAAAAAAGAGAGCAATGAGAATGCGGATCTGTAAAGCGAAACGTGAGACGGGACTTGACGTCCGCGTCAAGCAAACTTGGAATACAAAGAAAAAAAATGGAGGGACGAGGTTAGCGGATGGCTCGTTTGGAAGTGTGTGTTTCAGAGGGAAAGAGTTGGGGTGAGAGAAGGAAAGCGAAGATGGTGGTGGTGGTGGTGGAGCGGCGAAGGGAAAGGATTTTTTGCTGACCACTAGGGACAGTTTCGTCACGCACTCACGATAACCGGAAAAGGGAAAAGGGCAAAAGAAAACTCGGGAAGGCAACAGCTGATAGAAGAGAGAGGGCGAGAGAAGGCGAGGAGGGTACTGGTGAAGGCATGGTGTGGGAGGGAGAAGAACCCAAAGCAGCAGGGCGGCGGCTACAGTTCAGACAGAGAAGAGGAACAGGGGGAGGTGGGCGTCGTCAGCGTGCGAAGAAGGCACGAACCTTGGTCGCCGGTCCGGGTCGATGCGCCAGGGAGGAGAAGCCGCCGTCCTCACCGCCGCTGGTGGACGCGGCGGAACCGGAGCCGGAGCCACCGCTGTAGTCCAGCGGCGACGCCGGGCTGGCCCTGCCCCACCTCGCCTTGCCCGAGGAGCCCGCGGACGGCGAGCGGCGGCGCGAGCGCTTCCCCCGCGCCACCGCCGGCCACACCAGCTCCCCGTCCCGCGCCGGCTCCGTCCTACGCAACCACGGCGGCGTCCACCCGGCGAGGTCGGCCCCGCGCATCGAGCAGATGATGCCGGCCGCTGCGGCCACGAGCTCGTCGGCTTCCGCGTCGGCTGCCATGGTGGCTTGGCTTCCCCACGCAGCTTAGCTTAGCTTGCTCAGGTCGCAGACCGACGAAGCCTGGACGTCGGCAGGGAGAGACGGGGAGAGAGATAGGAGAGAGGGAGAGGTGGAGATGTGGGTGGAGCCGTGGAGGGAAGGAGGAGGAAGGGAGGCGAGTGGAAGGAAAGGAACGGGATGTGGGGTGAGGGGGGGGGCGTGGAGGTGGGAGGCGAACCAAAGCTGCGGCGCCGTGGCCGGGGGAGCCTTTTAAATGCCGGAATAATAAAACTGCGGATTAAAAAAAACTGACCCACGCCCAGACGACACACACCGCTCCCTCCCTCCACCTACGAGAGCTACGGCCCTGCCCTCGGGCAACCGAGCTCCCCGCTCTCTGTTACCGGGACCCACCCTCACCGTGGCCCGCAGGTCATATGCAGCGATGTCCGCCTGTGGCCCTGTGGCCAGACCTGGCGCTGGCGGAGGGCCTGTTTGGAAATGCGGTTTTGAAATACTGTAATTTTGAGATACCACAGTTTACAATTGTACATGACACAAATACTATGGTATTACTTTACCACAGTAAAACCACAGTATTGCTCAAAACCGAGATATGTTTGGTTCCATTGGAAAAACAAAGTATATGTAGAGAGAAGAGAAGAAAACTGAGGTCCGGAGTGGAGTTTCGAAAACTCCAAAAATACCACGGTTTTGGGTAAACCATGGTATTTAAAACTGTGTTTTGCCTGCACAAACCAAACACCTTTTGAGTTATAATACTATAGTATCATTAAATATCATAGTATTATTTTAAAACTGCAAAAATATTAGGCTTGCAAACAAGGCCGGAGCCTTTCCGCGCCGTCCCGCAGCGTGGCCGAGGGGGGTGGGGCCCCTGCGTCAGCAGGCGAAACGCCGGGGGAGCGGGCCTGGGACGGCTCGAGGCTTCGGGCACAAGCCAGTACTACGACCGCGGGCGGGCGGGACGGGATTGGAGGAACAGCGTGTCGGTCAGCGGCAAGCCTCGGGTAGTCGGGTCCCTTGTGGAAGACGAGGACGGCGCCGGACGCGCCTGCTCTGCGCGGCGGGGCCCGCCCCGCGCTGGTGGAAAACGGTGGGGCCTGCGGCATCGCTCGCGCCACACGGCGTGAGTCGCTCGCCCCTTGACTAAGGTGCGCTTGCTCACTGTGCCGCAACCGCAACTGCTCGGCTGCCGCGAAGAAAATCCTCAGCGAGTGTAGCTGCGCGCCTGCGCCTTGGCCCTCGCAGAAAAGTGTGTTGCGTGCGTGCGTTCCAAGGCGCGCACGGAACGAAGAGGCAGGCGAGGCCGCTGGCCGTACGTGGCCGCAGCCGCAACAGCGGCCCTGCATGGCAGCTTCGGCGCCTCGAACTCCAGACCCGGCCGGTTCGATGAAAGTTTCTGTGTTGTGTCAGAGGTGTTCTCAGAAACTTTTACCAGCAGGCAATTACTGCCGCGGTTCCTTCACGTTGTTCCAGTACTATACTAGCATAGTAGTAGCAGTTGGGTTCTTTCAAATGCTACTCCTGCAGTCCTGCTAGTAGACCCCACCTTTTAACACTGTTCTGACATGGTAGCTGCGTTTTCTTTTTGAACTTCGAGTGACAAATGTGATCTCTTACATGATCGTGTGTTCTCAATGTATTCTCACTAGGTTATACTCCTATGCTACATAGGAGTACATGATACGTGCGCATGCTTGTATAAAACGGTGGCAACTCTGAAATTAACGAACCGAACCCTCCGGTAAAGTCGTCAGCATATATATCTCTACATCTGCGTAGGAGTAACAATGGGCTCTAAATTTTACTTTATAGTAAGATTTAAGGATCGAATCGAATTAGGATTAAGCCATATTTATATTCATTTTTGAATTAAATTTTATTTAGGAACTTAACATTTTGTGAATAACCATTTAAGTCATGATCCATTACTAACCCTACATCTGCGTGCTCTAGCTGACAGGGATGGAACCCGCGACCTTTCCTTAGTTGGGGATCCGGTGACACCCCTTTTATTTCCGTGGATGGAAGAGAACGGAAGACAGCGTCGTCCATTCTGAGCTTATAGTAATACTACAACTAAACCTATCCTACATGGGATGGGGCCTGTAGATCCTGATCCGGCCGTGACCTGACCCACGGAAACGGACAGGCCGTCCATTCTGAGCTTCGGCTTCGATTCAGAATTTCAGATAGGAATACGAATATGTGATCACTTTCTGAAAACACAACCGATCGGATTTTCCAAACCAAAGACGCCAGTCGTCCTGCCCGACCGGCTCACTCACATGCCTCCGCCAGGCGGCGCAAGTCATTCCGTGGCTCCGTGCTGACTGCGCTGTTGAGCTCGGATGAGCGTGCCGGAACAAGGGGACAGCCGCTGCAGAGCTTCCCCTGACTTGGGAGTAGTAGGCACGAAGACACCAATCATAGTACTACTACGTGACTGTCGAGATTGCTGGGGTTGGGAAGAGTGATGAAGCAGGGAGCCACGGAAAAGCTGCAGCGGTAGCCGCTTTTCTTGCAGAGCCTACAGTATTTTGCCGCCACTGAAAGAAAACTTGATGTTGATGCAGCGGACAGTTAGTAATTACAGAATTCCGGTTTATAAAATTCCAACTCGCTTTTCACTTCTCTTCAGATTCAGTGGCGTACACACAGATGGCTAGTGTGGGCCATGGCTCCCCGTAACAAAAACAAAAATTGTTTTATAGTTGTGTATTTATGGTTAAAGTTAGGTGAGTATCCGTGCTTTACAATGGAAATATATAATAACACGATAACTTATTTATAAATGTGTGTTATACTGTTATGAGAAAAAGTTTTGTAATCTATTTGTGATTCTAACCATACATAAAATTTTGTTATTTTAATCTAACTATTTCACCACTACATTACAACCATCAGTATCATGCAGACTTCTATATATGATAGTAGAGTGCACGTACGTTGCGATGGAACATAAATCATCATTCCTCCGGAGTCCCTTGCGGACTGCTCACAACATGCTGGTTGGTCATCACGAATATCCCATCGTAGCCAATGATGATGAACTTGTCATCTTCCATCGGGATGGTCCAACGGATCTCTGGTTCAGCAATAAGACGCGATGGCGAGCCTTGAGGTAGTTTCATGTCCCAGTCCCCCAAAGCCTAGGTCATAGACAGTATGTTGAGGTAGCCATCTTTGATGCCTTTGACGCTCTGCGTCATATGTTGGCTTGTGATCCTTTGACATCTCCACTGCTATTCCTTTCCTACACAGGATTACACGGCAATCCCCAGCATTTGCCTGCAAGATATGAACGAATATCAGAATGGTTTAAATCACGGCACTGAAACAACCATTAACATCTGCCGAGGCTTGGGTTCCATTATCAACTTACCTTTCATGGACCAATGTTGTCAGCCCTGTGGTACTAGAAGAACGAATATCAGATAAAAATGACAAAAAGGAACAGCAAGAAAGCATATCTGTCACATAGTGTTGTTATGATATTACAATGCTTTCCCTGCAGTATGGTTGATGAGGCTCCTGATCAACTTGATAGTAGACGCGGCCCGATCTTCCGTGAGATACGATAATTTGATTGAGTGGAGATCTCGACGTAGATGATCCAAGGCTCCGAGCGAACGGTTCCTCGCAATCACTACACCACGGCTCCGTTGGTTATCACCCGTGACACACGAATGACCTCGCCACGAAGGCTTATCCCTGCAAGCGCAATCAAGAACACAAGCAAGAACAGGAAAGAAACGCAACCAAAATTGTATTGATTATGGGAGGGGGTCTCACAAGCCGATGACGGCGACACTGTTCGATGACAGAATTGATCTAAGCAAAACCCAAACCTAAATGTGGCGGCGGCTACTGAATAAATAGAGTATTAGGGCGTGCGTGACCCCTGGACTCGCCCCTAATAGGCTCCGACGCGATACACGGCCCAACGGCCCAACAGACGGTGTCGCAGCACCAAAACAGAATCTGAACGCTGACTTGTTTCGACGATTCCCGTTGACTCCGGATAAATTTTAGGGTGGAACCAGTTGGGTTGGTTAGATAATCTCGTTATCTTTCCAACCATATCTAGTCCGTCGCAATCGAAGTCCGGATGCATCTTGGACATCCATTTTAGTGCAGACTGGTCCTGCAACCCGAGATGGAGTCACAGCTGACTCGAACTTGATCTCCTTCCTGTTGTGGACGCCCTTGCTGCTCCTCCTCAACACCTAGGCCTTTCCCAAGTCCTTGCTGGTCCTCTCCAAGGTTCCTAATCCTCAAAACATCCATGGCCCCAAGCGTAAGCTCTGAAACACAATTGACTAGGGTAGAATGTACCTGGAGATTTAGCTGTTGTGCACGCGATCGTGTTATCGGTCCATTCATTGTATGTATAGAAGTGATGTCCTCATCATCCTCCTCCTCTTGAATTGGAGTTGTCCTCGACTCGATCTCATCTTTGTCACCCATATATGGTTTCAAATCTGAAATGTTAAAGGTGGGACTAACCCGAAAATCTGGAGGCAACTCAGGTGGTAATCCAGGGGGTATCTCAGAGGGAAACACATCCATATACTGTTGCAAAGGGTTAGCAATAGCCGGTGGCAAAGTAATAGACTTATCATCAATGGAATAGAAAGCATTTTTGCACACTAAGGCATAGCAAAGTCCAACAGAGGCATGTAACTCATCAAGATCAGATCTAGTGGCTAGCAAAGTAGGAGTTTTTAACTTAATAGGTTGCTGATTTTTAGAGTTCAAAACACCTTTTTGCTTAGCATTAGTCTTTTTCTCATGTTCAAAGTGGACAATTTCAGTGGGAGTCATAGGAAGCAACACAATTTTCTTTCCCTTATGTATGAAAGTATATTTATTAGATCTACCATGGTGAATAGCATCAGTATCAAACTCCCAAGGACGTCCCAGTAAAAGAGAGCAAGCATCTGTAGTCACCACATCGAAATCAGCAAAGTCATGGTAAGAGCCAATAGAAAAATACACCCTTGCTGTTTTTGTTACCTTGAACTTACCGCTGTTGTTAAACCATTGAATGTGATAAGGGTGGGGATGCTCTCGTGTGGTCAAGCCAAGCTTCTTGACCACCTCAACGTTCACCAAGTTGTTGCAGCTACCACCGTCAATGATGGTATGTACACGGCAGTCCTTGACGATGAGGAACATGTTGAAAAGGTTGTGGCGCTGTCTGTTGTCGTCGTCACTAGCCGTGGTACTCAAAGCTCGTTGCACAATCAAGGCATTATAGGTCTTGGTCGCTGTTGTACCAAGAACCTCTTCATCACCATCATAAGTCTCTGCAATGTTAGCTCCAACAGTATCTTCATCTTCAACATCAGAAGCACTAACATACCCACCATCACCAGTAGCAATGTATGCCCGTTTGTTGGGGCAATCTCGCTGAATATGACCAAGTCCCTGGCAGCGGTAGCACTTGATGTCGGAGGAGCGGCCTGTGGAAGAGGTGGTTGTAGCAGATTTTGCTGCAACACCCGAAGGTATAGTGGAAGATGTGGACGTCCGTACGCCCGAAGATGATGACGCCTTGGCTGGCGCCGGTGGCTGGCATGGAGCGAAAGTGTTGCTCCTCCGTTGTTGACGACCCTGCAATTCTTTTTTTTGCCAACATAGAAAGATGGAACAAGCGTTGTATAGAATGATATTCTTTATAATCAATAATATCCTGAATCTCCCGCCTCAATCCCCCATAAAACCTAACCATTTGATCCTCCGGATCCTCAACTACCCCACATCGTAGCATACCTTTCTGAAGTTCTTGGTAGTATTCCTGTACCAACATGTCTCCCTGATCTAAGCGTTGCAATTTTTTTCGAAGATCACGTCTATAAGAAGGGGGAACAAAGCGAGCTCGCATCTCCTCTTTTAACGTATTCCATGTTTGTGGTGCAGCACATGTGTTAACAAGTTCATTCCACCAAACGATAGCAAAATCTCTAAATTCACTAGTGGCTTGTCTAACCCTATGCTGCTCAGGAACAAGATAGGAATTAAATTTTTGTTCTACTGTCATCTCCCAGTCTAAGTAAGCTTCAGCATCATAAGAACCCATGAAAGGTGGAATAGAAAACTTAATCTTAGCTAATGGATCATGGTCTGGTTCAGGATTATGATGACGACGTCTACCATTACCTCCCATACCTTGTCGATTACGTGCGAAGCATTGTGGCAGCAGTGCATAAACATCATTGTCATCGTTGTCGTCGTCCACAGGAGAGTGAGATGGGGCTGGAGTTGTTGGTGGGGGACGAGCCTCCAGTACGTCCATGCGTGTAACAAGTTTATCAACTCGTCGATCAAGCTGCTCATAGGATGTCGCCGCAGAGTCCTGGTATTTTTTAAAAGCTTCAGTCATCGCACACATCATCTCCTTCAATTCCAGCTGAGAGACACACTCATCGTCGTTAAGCTTAGGCCCCTTGTCCTTGTCCATTTGATTCATTGGTCCTGTCATTGTTAGCACAAAACAGAGACAAAAAGGCAACAAACAATATGAACCCTACAACTATCTCTCAGGGTGGTGGTGGTGGTGGTGGAATACAAATTATGAAGTGTCTTACCCCGCTCTTACAACGTTCTTACCAGCACTGCAGGTGGCAAACAGTGACCGGTGTGACTGTCCAACGAGCATGGGTGTGATTGCAAAGGAGTACCTGTTCTGCTCGAGAGAAAGCTGGAGTTCTGGGAAGGCTGACTAAATATATATATGTGGCACACAAGTCAGTAACAGATAGCAATGCTGAAAAAGTGTTTCAAGTACTCGTCCTAGTTGCTGGCCTAGAAAATGTAATAGAACAGTTGGACCAAGGCACAAGAAAGGAGGTACAAGTATATAGGTGCAGCAAGAAAACAGGCTTGGGGCAAAATAATCACAGAGGTGCACAAAACACTGGCGTTTCTGGTTATGTGCTACGCTTCTTTTTTTGCGATTTTCTTTTTTTTCAAATATTTTTTTTATATTTTTCTATTTTGCAGCAGGACATAAGAAGATAACACACCAAGTTTCAAATTTTTTTTGTGCAATGACGCGTCCTCTAGAATTTCTGCAAGTTTGCCCTAAAATCGGAATAAATGTTTGAAAAATGAAAAGTCCTATTTCCCAGCCGAATTTGGGAATTTTAAAAACAGCAAATCCGGCAAAGCCGAAAAGAATCGGATGCAAAATTTAATTTTGTGCGATTTGAAAAAAATGGGCCCGATTCGAGTTCCGAGGCGAAAGTTACGGCTGTTTTAAGTTTGGACTCCAAATCAGGGTTTCTGGCGAGGTGTTGGAAGGGTGGGAGTTCGGTTTTGTGGATAGGGTCGGTTTTAGAGATAGGATTTATTTTGTGGATAAGGTCGGTTGTAGTGATAGGATCTATTTTGTGGATAGGGTCGGTTTTAGAGATAGGATTTGGTTTGTGGATATGGTCGGTTTTAGAGATAGGATCTGTTTTGTGGATATGGTCGGTTTTAGAGATAGGATCTGTTTTGCGGATAGGGTCGGTTTTTGAGATAGGATATGTTTTGTGGATAGAGTCGGTTTTGTAGGATGGAAGCGGATGGACACAATCAAACTGAACCAAAACAAATCTAATCCAGCAACCAAACTCAACTAGAACACGAACTCAGAACTACGAACTCTAAAACTGAATTGTGCAAAGGCTAAGGCGATGGTTTTAGGTCGGAATAAACTGATCGTAATTTTTTTGGCTTTTTGTGGACTATGGGACGAAACAAAACTAATCTAAAGGTAGAATTATACCTCACGGGCAACCTGGAAATTTGATACCAATTGATAGTAGACGCGGCCCGATCTTCCGTGAGATACGATAATTTGATTGAGTGGAGATCTCGACGTTGATGATCCAAGGCTCCGAGCGAACGGTTCCTCGCAATCACTACACCACGGCTCCGTTGGTTATCACCCGTGACACACGAATGACCTCGCCACGAAGGCTTATCCCTGCAAGCGCAATCAAGAACAGGAAAGAAACGCAACCAAAATTGTATTGATTACAGGAGGGGGTCTCACAAGCCGATGACGGCGACACTGTTCGATGACAGAATTGATCTAAGCAAAACCCAAACCTAAATGTGGCGGCGGCTACTGAATAAATAGAGTATTAGGGCGTGCGTGACCCCTGGACTCGCCCCTAATGGGCTCCGAGGCGATACACGGCCCAATGGCCCAACAGACGGTGTCGCAGCACCAAAACAGAATCTAAACGCTGACTTGTTTTGATGATTCCCGTTGACTCCGGATGAATTTTAGGGTGGAACCAGTTAGGTTGGTTAGATAATCTCGTTATCTTTCCAACCATATCCAGTCCGTCGCAATCGGAGTCCGGATGCATCTTGGGCATCTATTTTAGTGCAGACTGGTCCTGGAACCCGAGACGGAGTCACATCTGACTCGAACTTGATCTCCTTCCTGTTGTGGATGCCCTTGCTGCTCCTCCTCAACACCTAGGCCTTTCCCAAGTCCTTGTTGGTCCTCTCCAAGGTTCCTAATCCTCAAAACATCCATGGCCCCAAGCGTAAGCTCTGAAACACAATTGACTAGGGTAGAATGTACCTGGAGATTTAGCTGTCGTGCACGCGATCGTGTTATCGGTCCATTCATTGTATGTATAGAAGTGATGTCCTCATCACAACTGCTCCTGATCAACACTTGATCTAGATTACAACAATAGAAACAACAATGAGTTGATCAAAAGGGGGGAGAATTGAAATAGATTTTGGGTGAATATGTGGAAACTAAACCAACAAATGATGATCAACTTCTCACCGTCAGTAGACAGATAGTGATTTAAAACTGAAGGCAACCGCACACCGATGAGGTCAATCCATTTATGGAGATTAGAGCTCACATATTCGCTTTCAAGGGCTTCTGTTGATGTCGATGGATTCTTCAGGTTAACCCTACAATTTGTATGGATTAATCATATAGCACAAGGAAAACATTAGATGGGATAGGAAATGTGAAAGTAGCCTAGAGGGGTGGTGAATAGGCTACACCTGAAATTTTTCACTAAAAACTTCGAGAAAGGTTAAATTAAAGTTGCACTGGTGCAAACCGGTTCAGTTGATTTTGTTTACAACTGAACAAGTTTGAACCTGCTCAGCTTAGATAAACAAATATTGCGAAGTAGTGAAAGATTTTTCTAATGACTTGCCCTACGCAAGATCTACTCGAATAGATAATATGAACCAACCAACAAATTTAAAGTGCTTAACAAGAACACACAAGAACACGCGATATAACCCGAGGTTCGACAACCACCACAAAGGTGTCCTACTCCTCGTTGAGGAGCCCACAAAGGGCCGGGTCTTTTCCAACCCTAATCCTCCATAAACCGACCACAAAGGTCAAGGCAATCTCTTCTCAAATATGCTCAAAGAGCGGGTGATACAAACTCCTTAGGGTCGTCCACAAATTTGGAGACTCCCAAGCAACCTCTAACCGTCAAGGAACACGAGGTTCCAAGAGTAACAAATCCGCACAAGGTTAAGTTTGCAACGAGCTCAAGAACAAAGAGAATAGGAGAATCAAGATGAAAATGACAGCGTGTTAGATCGAGTTCACCTCACACCAAGGATCCTTCAAGCGATTGAAGGAGATGCGATTGTGGGTGTGAAAGGTGAAATGAATGCACTTGTTGAGAGTTTGGTCAGCCAAGGTTTCGTAGGAGAGGCAGAAGTAAATAAGAGAGAGAGAGTGTGAGGGGGTATATAAAGGATCCCCCAAAAGCTGGCAGCCGTTGGGAGAAAAGGGTAAAAACCGGTTGAACCGGTTTCCACCAGGGAGATCCCGGTTCACTAACCTACTCAGCCGGAGACTCGACCGGATTCAAAACCGGTTGAGTAGGGAAAAAATCCGGTTGAACCGGTTTTCCCAAAAGATCTGCAACGACTTTTTTGATAGCTCTGACTGTCAGACAGGTCAGAGCAGGGATGGCAGAGGAGCAGTCCCAAAATCGGTTGAACCGGTTTCAGGACCGGTTGAACCGGTTTCCAGGGCTGAAACCAAATTTTGAGTATTTTGAAGAGAACAAAAGTGGAGTTTTTTGTGGGAAGTAAAATTGGTTTTTCTCAAGGGCATTCATGATCTGGAAAAATGTTCTCGAAGATGTTTTCAAAGGATTTTGAACTTAGCTCATTGCATAACTTACTTAACCATTGCAGATCCCTCTTAATTGCACGGCGATTCTGTAACACCCGGTTTCAAAGAACAAAGCCGGGTGCATCTCATACATGCGCCAAGAAGACAACATATATAATAACAGAGTGTATAGAGATAAATGTCATAAAACATCAGAGTATTTATTACATAGCGGAAGACTTATTACAAAATAAAAGTGTAAACATAAAATGAACTAAGGATCGTCAGCGCCAATGTCGACTGAGAAACGCCACCTAGATCAAGTCGAATGCCTCAGTGTTAGGCAGCTCCTCTTCGACCACCTGTTCTTCTCCTGTGGGGGGGGTGTGAGACAGCAAGAGTGAGCTCACATACGTTCATAGCTCAGCAAGTCGTGGGGAATAATGTGGCATGAACTCACCAAAGGTGGGAGTTCATGTAGTGTAAGGCTGATCAATGAAATAAAGGCTGAGGCTGAGCATTGCTTTTATAAGTTGGTCAATATTTTATTAGCAATTACTAAGTGTAAGTAAATACCAAACCTTAATAATAATAAAGAACAGTAATAGTAAAATAATCCCAAATGCGATGCAAATGTCAAATTAAATTTAAGTTCCATAATTAATCATGCGAGGGTCCGAGCCGCTCATGACCGTGAGCACGGCTAGTATACTAGTTTTACACTCTGCAGAGGTTGCGCATCTTTACCCACAAGCCGTGTTACCCATCTGCCAAGGGATCATGAATCCCATACACCTCTACCAAGGAAGCGAGGCAGGGTAACACTACGAGGCCTTTACAAAGTTCCACTAGCTTCAGAAATCCCGCTACAGTTTATAGGAAGCTCCAGTGCAGGGTTCTTGCCTGACCGCCATCGCAGCAAAATCAACCAAGGACCTCCCTACACTGACCACTCCCCTACTGCCCTTGCCCCTTTCGGGTAAGGAAGACCTCCACTAGCTTTCCTAGTTAATCAGCCAAGGGTGTCCCATTAAACCCTTGTGGTAGCACTGTTTTCCCGGGTGGTCGCTCCATGTTCCAATTAATATAATGATCTTATCATGAACATAAATGACATAACAGAATAATTGGAACATGGATGTAATGAAATATTAATCCCAAAACCATATAGAGCAATAGCATAACTACCCAAGTGATTCAGGGATAAACAAGGTAAAAGGATAAACAGTCTAGGATGACCTATTGGGTCCCATCAAAATTAAACCTATGCATTGATAAATGATAATAAAGAATATTATTGGGTAACAAAAGTGGATCAAGGGCACAACTTGCCTTCAATGAGCTCCTGCTCAGCTACCTCTACTTGTTGAACCCCAGTTTCCACAGTGGCTTGCTCGTCTATTTGCATCAACACAATACATACACAGTATAGCATAAATTAACATCACATCAAACATGCAAATAAAATATACAGTAAAAATCTACACATTAAAATGAAATCATAGGAACTAGAATCACTAAATTTGGAGTTATAGATTTCAAGTTATGGATTTCCTAATGTTTAATGTGATTAAAATAGGATTAGATGAGAAATTAATTTTCTTACTGTTTTCATGTTAAAACAGAGGCTCTAAGTGATAGAACATAAAATTACAAAATTTTAGGAACTGGAATGGAGTAATTTGGAGCTCATATGAATTTTCTATGAATTATCAAAGTTCTAGCAATTATTTTCATATTAAAAATCTATTTTCTATTTTATTTATTCAATTTAAACGATCACTGGACTGGGCCTCATTTACTGGTAAGTTCAGGGGCTCTGGTGTAAGTTTTCTAAGACACAGAGCACAGTACGAGTGGATGGCGGGTTGGTTTTAACTAAACTGAGGGGCTTCCTTGCAAATTGCTCACACACAGCGCTAGGGTTTCATAGGGCCATTGGATCTTGATCGGGCGGTCACAGTTTCATGAATCCCAGAGTTATGACCATCATCCGATCTCGATCGGACGGTCGCCACGCAAACTGATCGAACCGGTACACGCAATTTAATCGGAGCCGTTCCGTTCAAATCAACGGTCCGGGAGCCGTCTTCCTCCCCTGGCACGCAGACGTCCACGCAATGCCGCCGTGCCATTAGCGCACAGACAAAGCTCACCGGAGCACTTGCTAAATCCCTACCAGCGACCCAGCCCGACCATCCCACGCCCCATGGTTATCCAGTCGTCTTCAACCTCTCAAACACCGGTCCGACCGACCGCTACCCATCTCTCTCGCCAAATACCGGCCACCAGGCGCTCGCCATGACCCGACAGGGCACCGCGGTGGTTTGCCGACCCCATGAATCGCCCCCGACAAGGCCACCAAGCTCGCTCCCGAACTCCCACGCGTGCCAAAATATCGCAGAGGGAAAAGTGACTCACCTGCGATGGAGCTCTGCGCTGACCGCCAATGTTCCGCCACCTGCGTAGATCCTGACGAAGGCGCCACGCGGATGGAGCAGGGGCACGAAACCGCAAGGCCTCGAGATTATATGGAGCCGCGGGAGTTTGTTGAGCTACTGGGGCCGGCCATTGCGCGCGGAGATCCCGGCGGCTGGTGCGCGGATGAAACTCCAGGCGGTGCAGCGCCCGCGCTTTCCGCGGTTGGTGGACGGGGAGAAGCTGACGCTCCGGTCCCACATGGCAGTGATAGAGGAAAAGCGCGAGCTTGAGGTGGCTAAGGGGCTGGAAAGTGGGGCCCAGGCGTAAGTGAGCGCCTGCGGTGTAAGTGTGGGTTGCGCGCAGTGGATGCGGAAGTGGGCCGAATTGGTGCAGTCCGGCCCAGGTAAGCTTTTTATTCTTTTTCTTTTTATTTTTCTGTTTTCTTTCTTCTTCTCTTCTAGGTTTAAATTTGAATTTGAATTTAGGTTCAAACCTTATGCAAATTTGTTATCAAATCATATTATGGAATGTAAAATACAAATTTTAGGAATATACTTATATTATTTATATTTTCCTATCATTTCTCTTCTTACTTTCAAAAACCCTAAATTTTAATTTAGGGATTCAATTCAACCTTTAGATTTATTATTATTATTATTAACATTATTATTTTATTTAATGCACAACCAATAAAACTCCAACATGATGCATATTATTATATTTATTTATTATTATATTTTTTTTATCATTTGTCTTAATTCATCTCTAAATTCTATGTATGCTCTTTTCATGATGCAAATGAGGCACACAAAATGAGGAGCTCTCTCTATTACTCTTTGTATACAACTTTGAGTATTACAAATCCTATCCCCCTTAAAAATAATCTCGTCCCCGAGATTTAGGAAGATCTAGAGAAAAGGTGGGGGAAATCTATGCGAAGCTCTTCTTCTCTTTCCCAAGTTGCTTCATCTTCACCGTGGTGGCTCCATTACACTTTGCACATCTTTATAACCTTATTCCTCGTAACTCGAGTCAAAGTATCCAAAATCTTGATGGGGTACTCAGCATAAGTTAGATCCTCTTGAACACTAAGGTCCTCCATTGGTAATTGTTCTTCAGGCACCCTGAGACATTTCTTCAGCTGAGATACATGAAATACATCATGAACATCCGCAAGATGATCCGGTAACTCTAATTGATATGCAACCTCTCCCACTCGCTTTAAGATTAAAAAGGGTCCAATAAAGCGAGGGGACAACTTTCCTTTGACTTTGAATCTTCTCATACCCCGGAGTGGTGACACCTTCAAATAGACATAATCTCCCTCTTTAAACTCAAGTAGTCTTCTCCGGGTATCAGCATAGCTTTTCTGCCTGGACTGCGCAGTTCTCAAATTCTCCCTTATTTGTTGAACTTGTTCTTCTGCTTCCTGTATAATCTCAGGCCCAAACAACTGCCTTTCACCAGTTTGATCCCAATACAGTGGAGTCCTGCACTTTCTGCCATACAAGGCCTCAAACGGTGACATCTTCAAACTGGCCTGATAGCTATTATTATAAGAGAACTCCGCATACGGTAGACTCTTATCCCAACTACCACCATGCTTAAGGGCACAAGCTCTTAACTTATCTTCCAGCACTTGGTTAGTCCTCTCAGTCTGCCCATCGGTCTGGGGATGGTAAGCCGAACTAAAATTCAATCTCGTATCCAATGACTCGTGTAACTTCTTCCAATACCGAGAGGTAAACTGTGATCCCCGGTCTGACACAGTCTTCTTTGGCACACCATGCAGGCATACAATCCGTGCCATGTACAACTCTGCCAACTTAGCTCCTGAATATGTGGTCTTCACTGGAATAAAGTGGGCTACTTTAGTTAGCCTGTCTACAATCACCCATATAGAATCATATCCAGCAGACGTGCGGGGTAATCCAACAATGAAGTCCATACCAATGTCTTCCCATTTCCACTCAGGTATCTTCAGTGGGTGCAGTAGTCTGGCTGGCCTCTGGTGTTCAGCCTTAACTCTTTGGCACACATCACACATAGCCACATGTGCAGCCACATCTCTCTTCAATCCATACCACCAATATTTTTGCTTCAAATCCTGATACATCTTAGTACTTCCAGGATGGATAGAATAAATTGAGTCATGTGCTTCCTTCAATATGGTTTCCCGAAGACTATCAATATCGGGAACACAGATCCGATCCTTGAACCATATCGTGCCTTGTTCATCCTCCGTGAATTCCGGGCCTCTACCCTCTGTTATCAGGTCCTTGATCTCCTGGATTTTGGCATCACCAATCTAGCCTTTACGAATTTCTTGCTCCAAGGTAGGTTCCAATTCAATGATCACTCCTTCCGTATGAGTAACAATTCCCAAATTGAGTCTCTCAAAGTCTTTTGCTAATTCATCAGGTAGCTGGACAACGAAAGCGGAGTGAACATGCTCCTTCCGACTCAAGGCATCTGCAACCAAATTTGCCTTGCCTGGGTGGTAATGAATCTCCAAATCATAATCCTTAATGAGCTCCAACCAACGGCGTTGCCTAAGGTTGAGATCCTTCTGAGTGAATATGTACTTCAAACTCTTATGATCCGTGTATACTTGGCACTTAGTTCCCATAATGTAGTGTCTCCAAATCTTAAGTGCATGCACAACCGCTGCCAATTCCAAGTCATGAGTGGGGTAGTTCAATTCATGCTTCCGCAACTGACGAGATGCATAGGCAATCACATGACCATCTTGCATAAGCACACATCCAAGTCCTTGGCCACATGCATCACAATAAATGTCAAATCCCTTCTGCAGATCTGGCATAATCAATACTGGAGGTGACATCAATCTCTCCTTCAATTGATCAAAGCTTTCTTGGCACTTCTCATCCCACTTAAATTCTCTTCCTTTTTCCAAAAGCGATGTCATAGGCTTAGCAATTTTAGAGAACCCTTCAATAAATCTCCGATAATATCCTGCAAGTCCCAAGAAACTCCGAATCTCAGTAACTGTAGTGGGCACTCTCCACTCCATTATCTCCTTCACTTTAGCAGGATCCACTGCTATTCCTCCATTAGAAATAATATGACCAAGGAATGGTACCTTGTCAATCCAAAACTCGCACTTGCTGAACTTAGCGTAGAGTTGATTATCTCGTAACTTCTGTAGCACCAACCTTAGATGTAGTTCATGATCACTTTCATTCTTAGAATAGATAAGAATATCGTCGATGAATACCACGACGAATCTGTCCAAATACTCCATAAACACCTTATTCATCAAATTCATGAAGTAAGCTGGTGCATTGGTTAGTCCAAATGACATAACAGTAAACTCATATAATCCATATCGAGTCGAGAAAGCCGTCTTGGGAATATCCGATGGTCTAATCCTCATCTGATGGTAACCGGATCGGAGATCAATCTTCGAGAATACTCTAGCACCTCGCATCTGATCAAATAAATCCTCAATACGGGGCAACGGATACTTGTTCTTCACCGTAACATCATTAAGAGATCTATAATCCACACACATCCGTTGTGATCCATCCTTCTTCTGCACAAATAACATCGGTGCTCCCCAAGGTGAGGAACTCGGACGAATATACCCCGCCTCTTGTAACTCAGTTAACTGCTTCTTAAGCTCCTTCAACTCTTCTACGGACATTCTATATGGCCGTTTAGAAATAGGGGCGGTTCCAGGTAGGAGATCAATAACAAACTCAACTTCTCTATCAGGTGGCATCCCTGCTAACTCCTCTGGAAAGACATCCGGAAAATCCCTAACCACCCGGATGTTGTCACCAACAAACTCCTCAGGCATAAAGAACATTGCACGCATGGATGAGGAGGTTACTACAATATTAACTTGAAATCTTTCTCCTTTAGTGGTAGTGAGCTCTATGGTACCTCTACCACATGCTATAACGGCCTTTGCCTTTCTTAGCCATGACATACCAAGGATCAGATCTATACTGCTTGACTCTAATATTATAGCAGTAGCTCCAAATTCTCTACCCATAATGGTCAATGTCAATCTACAGGTCATTTGATTCGCCTCAACAGGCCCTTTAGGTGTAATTACTATCATGGGTTTTCTCATATTTAGCAGTGGTATTTCATTTGTGTTGGCATATCTAGCAGACATGAATGAATGTGTAGCACCAGAATCAAATAATATGGTTGCAGGAATTGCATTAACATAAAACATACCAATTACGAGGTCCCCACCATCAGGAGTATCATCAACGCTGACTTGATTCACCCTGGCTATAGAATATCCCTTGCCAGGGGTCTGTTGCTTGCTCTGAGCTGGAGTAGTAGCAATCCTCTATGGGCAGACATTTGCATAATGACCAGTCTTCCCACACTTGAAACACTTAGTGCCCGGACTCTGTCCTGAAAACTTCGTCGGGGTGCCCGTGGGGGTAGCCTGTCGAGGAGGTGGAGTCCTCAGTGGTGATTGCTGAACTGGGCGTGGTCCTCTGGTCCAGTCGGTGTACCCTGTGGTGAACTATAGCGAGGACGAACACTGCTGCTACCCTGTCCTTGTGAGATAGCCTTCCTCTTCAAATCACCCAGTTGAACACGCTTGTGTTCAATAGCAAGAGCCTTATCCAGTAGCCTCTGAAATGATGGAAAGGTGTGTGCAACCAGTGCATACTGCAAGGGTCCATTAAGTCCTTCAATGAAGTGCTCCTGCTTTCTTTCATCCTCAGCAACCTCCTCCGGAGCATATCTCGACAGCTGAATAAATTTGTCTCTGTACTCGCTGACTGACATGTTACCTTGCTTCAATGACAGAAACTCCTTCTTCTTGATCTTTATCATACCAGCTGGAATATGGTAGTTCCTGAATTGTGTACTGAACTCTGCCCAAGTGATAGTATCAGCAGCATCGTGGGCAGCAGTATAAGAATCCCACCAGTCAGCAGCAGGACCTGTCAGACGTCCAGAAGCATATAAAACCTTCTCCCGGTCCGTGCATTGTGCAATGTTGAGCATCTTCTCAATTGCTTTCAGCCAATCATCTGCATCAAGTGGATCTGGCGAACTGGCGAAGGTCGGTGGCTTATGACTCATAAATTCCCGGTGCTTATCACGAGGTGGAACCGGTGGTGGTGGTGGAGGCAGTGGTACTTGTTGCTGTTGTTGCTGTTGTTGAAGTTGCTGTTGTAGCTGCTGTTGTTGCGCCCTCCTTTCTTGGCGTATCTCATCTCTCTCCTAGCGCAACTCCTGGCGTATATCCTCTCTTTCCTGACGCATTTCCTGGCGTTCTTGCTGCATCTGGGCACGCATATCAGCCATAGTGTCCGCCATTTGCTGCATCACCGCCATCTGAGCAGCAACCAGTGGATCAACTCCGCCTGGTGGAGGATTAGGAGGATTCATCTCTGCAGGCTGTGGCTGAGGTTGTCTATATATCCTTCGAGTGTGTCGGTTAGGAGGCAAATCAATTCCACCACCCCTCCTGGTATTGACCATCTGAGTTAGATACATATGGTAAGAAAGAGCAGTAGACAAGGCAGTAATTACAATCATGTTACTTTGGGGGATTTATTAGCTAAGCAGTTTAATGTTTTACCTACCATAGCTAATTTATTACCTTACTCTGGCACATGCTAAGATGTCCATATAATATTTCAATCAATCAAAGAAGCAAATCAGGCATTGATCATCAGAACAATCAACCAACATTTTTAATAGAGAAAATAATTTTAATTTTGTCTTAGGCTTCCTAACTCTTAAAAATGTCATAGGGGTAGGGATTCCAAGGTGTGAAATCCGTCTTGTCTAAGAGTAGAAAAAGGTAAGAATGATCAGAGTAGAACAGTAGAAGGTGAGACATGATCAAGATAAGTATAGAAAGAATCAGAGTAAGGTGAGTGTAGAATGAATCAGAATAAGGTAAGTAGGTAAGGGTTGTCCATTTCTATCTAGGTTTCGTCCTACAGTCAACATTTCCCTCTGATACCACTTCTGTAACACCCGGTTTCAAAGAACAAAGCCGGGTGCATCTCATACATGCGCCAAGAAGACAACATATATAATAACAGAGTGTATAGAGATAAATGTCATAAAACATCAGAGTATTTATTACATAGCGGAAGACTTATTACAAAATAAAAGTGTAAACATAAAACGAACTAAGGATCGTCGGCGCCAATGTCGACTGAGAAACGCCACCTAGATCAAGTCGAATGCCTCAGTGTTAGGCAGCTCCTCTTCGACCACCTGTTCTTCTCCTGTGGGGGGGTGTGAGACAGCAAGAGTGAGCTCACATACGTTCATAGCTCAACAAGTCGTGATGAATAATGTGGCATGAACTCACCAAAGGTGGGAGTTCATGTAGTGTAAGGCTGATCAATGAAATAAAGGCTGAGGCTGAGCATTGCTTTTATAAGTTGGTCAATATTTTATTAGCAATTACTAAGTGTAAGTAAATACCAAACCTTAATAATAATAAAGAACAGTAATAGTAAAATAATCCCAAATGCGATGCAAATGTCAAATTAAATTTAAGTTCCATAATTAATCATGTGAGGGTCCGAGCCGCTCATGACCGTGAGCACGGCTAGTATACTAGTTTTACACTCTGCAGAGGTTGCACATCTTTACCCACAAGCCGTGTTACCCATCTGCCAAGGGGTCATGAATCCCATACACCTCTACCAAGGAAGCGAGGCAGGGTAACACTACGAGGCCTTTACAAAGTTCCACTAGCTTCAGAAATCCCGCTACAGTTTATAGGAAGCTCCAGTGCAGGGTTCTTGCCTGACCGCCATCGCAGCAAAATCAACCAAGGACCTCCCTACACTGAACACTCCCCTACTGCCCTTGCCCCTTTCGGGTAAGGAAGACCTCCACTAGCTTTCCTAGTTAATCAGCCAAGGGCGTCCCATTAAACCCTTGTGGTAGCACTGTTTTCCCGGGTGGTCGCTCCATGTTCCAATTAATATAATGATCTTATCATGAACATAAATAACATAACAGAATAATTGGAACATGGATGTAATGAAATATTAATCCCAAAACCATATAGAGCAATAGCATAACTACCCAAGTGATTCAGGGATAAACAAGGTAAAAGGATAAACAGTCTAGGATGTCCTATTGGGTCCCATCAAAATTAAACCTATGCATTGATAAATGATAATAAAGAATATTATTGGGTAACAAAAGTGGATCAAGGGCACAACTTGCCTTCAATGAGCTCCTGCTCAGCTACCTCTACTTGTTGAACCCCAGTTTCCACAGTGGCTTGCTCGTCTATTTGCATCAACACAATACATACACAGTATAGCATAAATTAACATCACATCAAACATGCAAATAAAATATACAGTAAAAATCTACACATTAAAATGAAATCATAGGAACTAGAATCACTAAATTTGGAGTTATAGATTTCAAGTTATGGATTTCCTAATGTTTAATGTGATTAAAATAGGATTAGATGAGAAATTAATTTTCTTACTGTTTTCATGTTAAAACAGAGGCTCTAAGTGATAGAACATAAAATTACAAAATTTTAGGAACTGGAATGGAGTAATTTGGAGCTCATATGAATTTTCTATGAATTATCAAAGTTCTAGCAATTATTTTCATATTAAAAATCTATTTTCTATTTTATTTATTCAATTTAAACGACCACTGGACTGGGCCTCATTTACTGGTAAGTTCAGGGGCTCTGGTGTAAGTTTTCTAAGACACAGAGCACAGTATGAGTGGATGGCGGGTTGGTTTTAACTAAACTGAGGGGCTTCCTTGCAAATTGCTCACACACAGCGCTAGGGTTTCACAGGGCCATTGGATCTTGATCGGGAGGTCACGGTTTCATGAATCCCAGAGTTATGACCATCATCCGATCTCGATCGGACGGTCGCCACGCAAACTGATCGAATCGGTACACACAATTTAATCGGAGCCGTTCCGTTCAAATCAACGGTCCGGGAGCCGTCTTCCTCCCCTGGCACGCAGACGTCCACGCAATGCCGCCGCGCCATTAGCGCACAGACAGAGCTCACCGGAGCACTTGCTAAATCCCTACCAGCGACCCAGCCCGACCATCCCACGCCCAATGGTTATCCAGTTGTCTTCAACCTCTCAAACACTGGTCCGACCGACCGCTACCCATCTCTCTCGCCAAATACCGGCCACCAGGCGCTCGCCATGACCCGACAGGGCACCGCGGTGGTTTGCCGACCCCATGAATCGCCCCCGAAAAGGCCACCAAGCTCGCTCCCGAACTCCCACGCGTGCCAAAATATCGCAGAGGGAAAAGTGACTCACCTGCGATGGAGCTCTGCGCTGACCGCCAATGTTCCGCCGCCTGCGTAGATCCTGACGAAGGCGCCACGCGGATGGAGCAGGGGCACGAAACCGCAAGGCCTCGAGATTATATGGAGCCGCGGGAGTTTGTTGAGTTACTGGGGCTGGCCATTGCACGCGGAGATCCCGGCGGCTGGTGCGTGGATGAAACTCTAGGCGGTGCAGCGCCCGCGCTTTCCGCGGTTGGTGGACGGGGAGAAGCTGACGCTCCGGTCCCACATGGCAGTGACAGAGGAAAAGCGCGAGCGTGAGGTGGCTAAGGGGCTGGAAAGTGGGCCCAGGCGTAAGTGAGCGCCTGCGGTGTAAGTGTGGGCTGCGCGCAGTGGATGCGAAAGTGGGCCGAATTGGTGCAGTCCGGCCCAGGTAAGCTTTTTATTCTTTTTCTTTTTATTTTTCTGTTTTCTTTCTTCTTCTCTTCTAGGTTTAAATTTGAATTTGAATTTAGGTTCAAACCTTGTGCAAATTTGTTATCAAATCATATTATGGAATGTAAAATACAAATTTAGGAATATATTTATATTATTTATATTTTCCTATCATTTCTCTTCTTACTTTCAAAAACCCTAAATTTTAATATAGGGATTCAATTCAACCTTTAGATTTATTATTATTATTATTATTAACATTATTATTTTATTTAATGCACAACCAATAAACTCCAACATGATGCATATTATTATATTTATTTATTATTATATTTTTTTATCATTTGTCTTAATTCATCTCTAAATTCTATGTATGCTCTTTTCATGATGCAAATGAGGCACACAAAATGAGGAGCTCTCTCTATTACTCTTTGTATACAACTTTGAGTATTACAGATTCCTATAACTCAAGAATTATAAAATGAGTACTGCCGTTGTTTCCATGCACTTGGAGCACGCCATTTGATGTAGAATTTTAAATCCGATGTGCTTTTTATTTTTATGCTCGTAAGATCTGTGCTTCTCCTGTCTGTAGAATTACTGTGTACATGTTAGGAGCAAACTTGTTAGAATCTCTGTTTGTTTTGTCATTTAATCACCAAAACCCTCAATTAGGGTTGATTGCACTTACAAAATGTAACATATATGCAAAAGCTAGCACATCACCATCGTCAAGTCATGAAGTTGGGCTACATAATAGCATGCAGAAGTTCTTCTTTGCCATGCTAAACCTATTAGGGTGGAATTTGCAAACTGAAGATGGCCAAAGTCAGAAAATAAAGAAAACATTATGTGAAGTAAATTAGCCTAGAATGTTTGAGAAAATCTATTTTATATTGAGAAAGCTAGATATACCCTGTGTACCTGAGAACAGTACAAGTTTTTACTAACATGGTTGCAAAGCTAAATTAACAACCATTATAAAAGCAACAGAACTATCCTGGTGGACAAAAAATCCGTCATCAAGAAAACTATTATTACAAGTATAACTAACATCAAGAGGAACTATTACCTTTGCCCATGGAGGGAGAGCAACATCGCTATAGGTTCCCCATCTTGCTTGACACCAAGATGATATTTTTAGACAATGGAACCAATTATCCGGCTTTCACCTCATTGTGAGGATACGACCAAACTTATTACAGGACACCACGATGATATGAATTTGAATTTTCAAGAAACTCGGACATGTAAAAGAATTATGGAATAAGCTCTTTGACGCCACTTGTATTTGATAAGCTATTTATGTAAGCGTTCTCCATGCTTTGGAACAAACGATCTACATGGTCAAACTCGTCGGCTTTCGCATCGGCTGCCATGGCGGCTTGGCTTCCCCACGCAGCTTAGCTTAACTCAGGTCATAGACCGACGAAGCCTGGACGTCGGCAAGGAGAGACAGGGAGAGAGATAGGAGAGAGGGAGAGGTGGAGATGTGGGTGGAGCCGTGGAGGGAAGGAGGAGGAAGAGAGGCGAGTGGAAGGAAAGGAACGGGATGTGGGGTGGGGGCGTGGAGGTGGGAGGCGAACCAAAGCCACGACACCGTGGTCGAGGAGCCTTTTAAATGCCAGAATAATAAAACTGTGAATTAAAAAAATGACCCATGGCCAGACGACACACACCGCTCCCTCCCTCCACCTACGAGAGCTACGGCCCTACCCTCGGGCAACCGAGCTCCCCACTCTCTGTTACTGGGACCCACCCTCACCGTGGCCCGCATGTCATAGGCAGCGATGTCCGCCTGTGGCCCTGCATCCCCCGGTGGCCTGCCGTGGCTAGACCTGGCGCTAGCGGAGCCTTTCCGTGGCGTCCCACAGCGTGGCCGAGGGGGTGGGGCCCCTGCGTCAGTGGGCGAAACGCTGGGGGAGCGGGCCTGGGATGGCTCGAGGCTTCGGGCACAAGCCAGTACTGCGTAGAGATGGCAATGGGTACCCACGACCCGATACCCGATGGGTATTTACTCCATTAGGGTATGTATGTGGGCTAAATATTCAAACCATGGGTCTGTTATTAGGCAAAAATCTTCACCAAATGGGTAAACGAGTATTAGAACGTTCTGCTTTCACCCATACCCGTTAACCCATGGGTATAAAATATCCAATATAAACTTAGCCCAAGCATGAACATGGACTTTAGTCATCCATCTTTTTTACCATTTAACAACCTTTTAGACCATAATGTCATAGAAGGCTTAACGACTATTTAATGACCATGTAATGGAACATGTAATGTGCTATGTAGTACTATCCAAGTGTTACTACTTTATCCAATTATCTTTAGTGTGTTGAATGGATGGTTAAATGATGCTAGAAATTTTGTAATGGTATTTCGATGGATATACTTGACATTTGTATAATATAATATTTTTGTAGATGTTTAATTTTTGTGGGTACGGGTGACCCATACCCACATGGGTATGAGTATGAGGGTAAATCCATATCCACCAGTGTATATGGGTGACCTGATGTGGTTATTTTTGTGTTGTGGGTATGGATATGTGATAGTAATACACCCATTGTCATCTCTAGTACTCCCTCCAGTGCAGTAAAGGTAGTCGTTTAGGACATGATTGTGCATACCAAGGAGTGATTAATTATCATAGAGTTTTCCCTGTTTGCCCCTATTAAATAGGGATATGGGTGCATTAACGTCACTAAAACAATCAGGCTTGATTGGTTGCTGCAGCAGCTCTAAGGCATTCTAGACTGGAGGTCTCAAGTTTGATTCCTCTTAAATGCATCTTTTTTTGTGCAATTACTAGGGGCAATAACGTCCAAATCCCAGACCCACGCGCGCTATGACTTCTTTTTGTGCACACTCGGTTACGCGCAGAATGACTTCTTTTACTGCACCGGAGGGAGTACTACGACCGCGGGTGGGCGGGACAGGAATGGAGGAATAGCGTGTCGGTCAGCGGCAAGCCTCGGGTCCCTAATGGAAGACAAGGACGGCGTCGGACGCGCCTGCTCTGCGAGGCAGGGCCCGCCCCGAGCTAGTGGAAAACGGTGGGACCTGTGGGATGTGAGCGCCACACGGCACGAGTCGCTCGCTCCTTGACTCTTGTGCGCTTGCTCACTGTGCCGCAACCGCAACTTCTGCACTGCTGCGAAGAAAATCCTCAGCGACTGTAGCTGCACGCCTGCGCCTTGGCCCTCGCAGCAAAAGTGTGTTGCGTGCATGCGTGTGTTCCCAGGCGCGCACAGAACGAAGAGGCAGGCGAGACCTCTAGCCGTACGTGGCCACAGCCGCAACAGTGGGCCTGCAGTTTGGCAGCTTCGGCGCCTCGAACTCCAGACCCGGTCGATTCGATGAAAGTTTATGTGTTGTGTCAGAAGTGTTCTCAGAAACTGTTACCAGCAGGCCATTCACTCTTATTCTTAGTGATACTTTCAATTGGTTTAACTCCAAGTAACCTATGCACATTCATCATAAATGCAAACTAGTTACATTTCTGCACTTTATATTTGCTTTGGTTTATGTTGGCATCAATCACCAAAAAGGGGAGATTGAAAGGGAAATTGGGTTAACCATTTCATATAATTAATTTTGATGGTTGACGACCAACACAAACATATGGACTAACTAGTTTGTCTAGAATTCATGTATTACAGGTGCATAAGGTTCAACACAAACCAAGAAAGAATTCAGTTAGGGGACACAATTTAATTAGAGCAAAGAACTTGAGTGTGATGAAAAATGGGGCACTGGACTGTCCGGTGTGCCACCGGACAGTGTCCGGTGTGCCATGCTCGTACAACTCCAAACCGACCACTCTCTGGAATTCTAGGGCACGCTCCACTATAATTCATCGGACTGTCCGGTGTGCCACCGGACTGTCCGACGAGCCAGCGGAGCAATGGCTGTTGGTGTTTGGAGCCCGACCGCACACCCAGGGCTCCCCTTGCGGTGCTTTTGGATAGAATAGTGTCGTTGATTGTAACTCAATGGTTCGTGCGAGACGCACGAGAGACGACAGACAATTTTCTATAGGTTCAGGCCGCTTTGAGATGCGTAATACCCTACTTCCTGATGTGGATCTTTATGTGGTAGGTTACAAGAGAAGTCTCCAGTATGGAGAAAGGCTAATGAGTTGAGTAGATGGTCGATGGAAATGATGGGGTACCCCCTAGGCCTTATATACTCGACCGTAGGGCACTACATGCGTATGTGATGATGATTTGTACCTAAACAATAGTGAACTGGCTGAACTTATCTTCCTATAATCTTGCCTATTTATCTCTAATCCATTCCGATGTTCAAGGGCGCTGCGCGTGGGAAAGTCGGGTGGACGCTATGGATAGCGCTCGAGTTTGACGAGTTGCTTGGGCCTGAGCCTGCTTCCTTCCCACAACAGCCCATTCCACCAGTAGTCCTCCCCTGGCCCACGAAGGGATGGCCTTGCGAGATAACAGGCCCAAAGCCTCTCGTGAGGCCTTCTTGCCTTCTAGTGGACCCAGGGGATATCTGTCCCCACAAGCCCCCAATCTTTGAGTTAATTTTGAAATAATCAGCCCAAAGATTCTAGGTCTGGCTTGTAGGTTTGTTGTGTGGCATGGTTTCCACTCTGCCAATGGGTGTACCGAAAGTGCACCCATTGGGTGTAGCTCATAAATTTCGAGTGACTCATTAAGAGCAGTACTCTCTAAGGTCTTCATTTTATGCTTTAGAGATCAGCATCTTGCCATCATATTATGCTTTAGAAATCAGCATTTCATCTTCTAGGATTAAGAATCTATTGGGTGCATCGAAGGTGCACCCAATGGGTGTAGCCCCCGAGCTTTGGGTGGATTTTTGAAAATAATCCACTCAAAGGTCTATATCTTGTGCTTTAGAAACCATCATTCTACCTTCATCTCATGCTTTAGAAACCAGCATTTTATCGCTCTTGGGACTAGAAATCTATTGGGTGTAGCCCCCAAGCTTTGAGTGGATTTTTGTAAATAATCCACTCAAAAGTCTTTATCTTGTGCTTTAGAAATCAGCATTCTATCATCATCTTATGCTTTAGAAATCAGCATTTTGTCTTCATCCCACGTTCTTGCGAATTCAAACAATGCTATCTGTCCATACCTTGTTAGGTCTGAAATTTATTTGATCGGTGACCGATTGGACGTCAGGCAGAAGGCTCTCAGTTGGAAATCACCCTGCTCTGTGCTTCAATGCCTCTGCTGATTAGACTTGCGGTTTAGTAGATATATTTGGACTTCCTCCCATCTCAGTCGATCTCCTCCTTTTGTCTCGGTACATTCATTGTGTATACTGTATGGATATGACTTCTTTAGAAAATCTTTTGGAAATTCCTGGCTACACACCCAATGGGTGTGCCTAAGGGGTGTCTTGGTACGCAGAGCATTTAGCATACTATCCTAGAGTAGTAACTTGATGTGACCGTGGGGTGTAATCATATCGCAAGAGCAGTTGACCTTGGTCCAAATGGTGTTGTGTTACGCGAAGCGGCGTCTGTTGCCTGACTCATTTTCAAGCGGCTTGAATTGCTTATTGAATACTTGTGACTGTTTGGTGAGCGTGGTAGGAAGTGGACGGTTCACTCCCAGCCTCTATAAATAGCCTGCTTGCACCGTTGTTCTCTTCACTCATCCTTCGATCATCTGTTACTTTCTTCTCCCTTTCTCTTCTTCTCCATCTAACCATGGGCAAAGGCAGGAGAGGTCGAGGCTCGCCCCGTCGTGCTGGTGACAAGTGGAAGCGCGCCCCAAGTCCTCCCTCGGAGGACTTCGGCGATTTGGAGTATTCGAAGGAGGTTTCCTCCATGTCCGAGGGATCGTCGACTCTGGCTTCTCCCTCGGAGTCGTCCGATGACTCGGACGACTCCCAGGGGTTAGCCGCTGAGGTCTGGACGTACATTTGTTCCGTCGAGCATGTCGGGCTTGAGGGGTTAGATGAGGAGAACTCCTCCGGCTCGTCTGAGGAGCGGAGCGGCGATGACAGCGACGATGAGGGCGGCGGCAGCGGCGATGACAGCGGTGACGGTGACGGCGGCAAAGGCAACGATGATGGCGGCAACAGCGGTGGTGAAGGCGACGGTGGCAGCGGCGGTGGAGGCGACGACAGCGGTGATGGTGACGGTGGCGACAGTGGCGGCAAGGGCGGCAGTGGCGACATCGGCAGTGGCAAAGCGCCACTGGTCTAAATATTAGTATAGATAATTAGTAGTAGTAGTAGTAGAATAATGTAGTGGTAGTTAGTAGTGCAGTGTAGTGTAAGTAGTGAAGTAATGTAATGTAATGTAGTAAAAAAGGGGGGAAAAGGCCGACTCATAATGAGTCGACTTTTGAGTTTGTGTAACCCCCTCCAATATTAATGAAGAACTTTAGTTGCTCCAAGTGATTGCTGTCTTTTGCTGCTTGTTCTGTTTACGCGCTTGATAGTTCGTCCATATGCCTGATACTACCGGCGTTTTAGAGGTAACCGATGAGTGATGCCTGAAACTTTGCTTTCTCGAGTAGTGACTTGGCACTTTAGAAATAGTGCTCGACCTAGGAAACCCCATTTATACTCGCGCCGACGTGCTTTTTTGCTTTCTGAAACCTAACTTCACTTTTTTCCCTTCGATCCACTCCTCTGCTTCCCTGAGATTTTGATCCTGCTTGTTCCGCCAGAAAGATCGCGCTGGTGCCAAAGCAGAAGAGGCAGAGCACCGCTGCTGCAATCATCCCACCATCGACCCCAACAGCTAGCTTCCATTCGCTGGTAACCATACATCTATCATTTCTGAATCTGACCTCCTTCATCTCGTTGAAGTTGGGGTTTTGCTTCAAAAAGAGCTCTACTCTTGGTGGATTTGCCGCGGTGTCACCGTTCCAATAGAGGATACCCATGAATCTGTCGTTTATGTTCCTTTTCTCATTCGTGGGCTTACTCTTCCTATCTCCCCCTTTTTTTCCGTGGTCTCCTTGATTTCTATGAGTTGAACTTGATGCATCTGAACCCTAATTCCATTCTGCAAATTTCTATTTTCGTACATCTGTGCGAGGCCTTTCTAGGGATTCTCCCCCACTTCGGTCTCTGAAAATATCTTTATCATTGTCGGCCCGGGATGGCTGGGGGACAACACCAGCTTGTTGGCGGCGCAAGTCTAGAGCTTCGCCGGGGGAGGAAAGCAGAGTATCTTGACATTCCTCTCAAGGACAGTATCAAGGGGTGGCGCCTTGAGTGGTTCATTATGGAGAACCACTGCAAATCACTCCCCCTCGGTCAGGGAGGCAGCCAGATGTTCACACACCTAGCTGGATAGAATCTCCGACCTCTTCGGAGATAACAGAGGCCAAAGTGTTGCTTGCTGAGATCTGCTCGCTGAAGGATGGGGGTCTAACTGCTGAAGTTGTAGTTGCTAACTTCATATTCAAGAACATTCAACCCTTAAAGGACAGGGTTTACCCCGCTTACATATATAGCGGTGTCAACGATTCTACCTGGGTCACGAACAGAAGGATTCCCAGTGAAGATTTGCTGAGTCGACTGGACATGATCCTGAGGGGCAGGGTTTCAAATGTCGGTGCTCCTGTGGCCTATTCTGCATGGAACCTGCCGCCACTTAGTTCATTCTCTGAGTTTGTATCCAACCCTCCTGCTCATGACGGTAGCCTGGGTCATAGAGTGCGATCCTCTCCCGAGGATATTGAGGTTTTGATTGCTCCACTTCAAAGTCTTCCCGAGGATGAGAGGCAGACTCACTTTGAGATACCAGCCAACACTGATGATGTTGAGATAGATGCTGTGCTTAGCCTACTAGCTGGGGAATCATCCGACTCTACCCGCACCGAGCCGATGGCCATCACAACTAGGCAAGAATTTGGTGAAGAGGTGAAAACCCGTAAACCCGAAGGTGCCCGCCCAAAGCGTCCACACCGAGTGAACCGCTTGACTGCACCTGTCGAGGAGAAAAGAAAGAAGAGGCGACTTTGGCGACTGTCGTGCTTGGATCAGGATGTCGACCTTTTGTACCGGTTCCTGATGATGTCCCAGTAGAGGCCATTCCTGAGGTTGATGCCAAGGGTTGTGATCGTGCACAGGCTGCTGGCTGCATGTTTAACGAGGATGAAGAGGAAGAAGAAGAAGTCCCGCTGATCCGCAAGAACAGCCGGCACTATAGAGGCAACGAGGGGGGTAGCGATATTCCCTCTCCAGCTCTGTCGGCACTTGTTAGTCTTCACGGGCTTTCAATATCAGATTTTGATCAAGCACTGGAGGAGGTCATCCCAGAAGACATGCTATCAGAGCCTCCTGAAGATGATATCCTAGCCGTCTGTTCAGAGGTCCCAGATGGTGGGCTTTCGTTGCTTGATTCCGCTGGGCAAGAGGTAACCCGAGTGGTGTCACGTGCATCGTCGACCTTGGAGGATAGTCTTCCATGCAGAGACGCTGATCTGAGTCACCCGACTCCCATGGAGGTGGCTGAGGGGTCTTCAACCTTAAAGGTGGCTACTGCAGAAGACCCAGCCTCCGAGGGTGGCACTGGCAGCTACCCAGCCCCCGAGGGTGTTGCTGGTAGCGATCCAGCTCTTGTGGGTAGTGCAAACTACAACTCAGCCCCTGAGGGTGTTCAAGTGTGCTCTCTTTCTAATGCCTCCATGGATGTCCACATCGGGTCATCCCCACCTCGGTCTGATGGAGCGACACACCACGTTCTTCTACAGCTTTAACTAGACAAGTTGCCTTAGAGGTCGGCAAGCTAGATGCAAGGAGCCTGCTGTCTGCTAGTGGGGCTGAGGTCACCCCAGATAGTGCTCTTCAGATTGTTCTTGCTGACCTTCCCTCGTCAAACCATGCCCCAACTCCTCCTACCCTGGGTCTACCGCTGTTCCTTTCTAATCTCCAGGTGAGTCGGTCTTTTGCTCTATGTTGTACATACTAGCAAATTATCTTTCTTCTGCTCATCTATCTATGATTGCAGGATTTTGTTGATGGAGTATCTGCCCAGTTGAAGTCCTGCGGCGCCACTGTTCCTGAACAAGCTCTATCTCTGATGCTGTGGAATCCATTGCTGCTCTAGAAACAGATCGATGATCTGAAGGCACCGAATGCTGGTTAGTGATCTTACAGCTTCTCTAGCTGCTTTGATTGATCTACTTGTTCTTAATCATGCATTCCCTTTCAGCTACGTTGTCAGATATGGCTCAACGATGCTCTAACGTTGAGGAGAAGTATTCTCAAAGTCAAGCCGACTTGGCCCAGACTTCTACTTTTCTGGACGATGCACGCTCTCTGAATTCCTCTCTTAATGCCCAGCTTGACTCTGAAAAGATGGCGCATGAGGTAAACTTCCTTGGCCGACCCTGCCATGTTATTGTTGCCTTGGTACTGAATGTTGTTTTCTGTTTGTAGGAGGAGAAGTGAGCACTTGTTGCCTCTCGTGACAATCTAGACAGGTTGTACCATGACGCCAGTAACTCCTTGACCATCTTGGAGAGGAGCCATCGCTTCACCATGTCTGACCTAGATCATCACCGCCATGAGCTACAGGTATCCAAAGATGAAGTTCTGTGACTTGGACAGCTGAGATCGACCAAGGATTCCACCATCAAGGATCTGCACGCTTCCAAGAAGCTTGTTGCACAGGAGCTAGAGGTCGTTCAACTAGCTATTAAAGCTTTAGAGGACAGCTGCACCATCTTGAAGGCTCAACGCGACAAAGCTATGGATAAAGCCGTTCACGCTGGACGAATCTTGATGAGGAGGCCCGGCATCGCGGTGCTTGACGATATTGTTGCTGATGTCAAGGCCGCGCCCGATGTTGCAAGCCGTCCTTCTTCTTCTGTTGCACCTGTGAAAGACATTGCCTGCAAAGATGTTTCGATGCAGTGATGTCTTGCAAAGCACTCTTTTTTATCGAGTTAGCATCTTTTTTAGAGGATGTAATATGAATTATATGTGCATGTGACAGTTGTGTTAGAACTCGAATATTTTGTGAACAGGGTGCCAGAACACGCCCCTGGCGCCAGCAAGTAAAACGTTCTTTTTTCCTGAAGAGCTTTTAATCTGTAACCCTCAAAATCACATTTTGATGAATTAAATAATTCCCAAAAGAGTTTGAGATAAAATAACTACCAATAATGGTATCACCCATGATAAAGTGTATTTCTCGAAATTAAATAAATAATGATAAGTAAGAATTCGGTATTCAAAACAGGAGAACCTTTCAATTTATTACTCCCTCTATAAGCTATAAAAGGAAGGCCTCTTCCAAGAGTTTAAAATACTTAAGATTTGAAGCAAAGGACTAAATGAGCTAGAGCCTTCAAGGAGTTAAATCATTCTTTTCATTAACCTTGAAACTCAATGCTTTGAAATGATCTCAGATGAGTTTCGTAAAAGTGCTATCTAATAACGATTTCATGGTTATTTGTGAATAGGTAATAAAATTTTAATTAAAGTTTTTGCTTAATCATTTAATAAATAAAAGAAAAAAAGGATCCCTAACCATTGTCTCATTAAATTTATAAATGTCAAAGTATTTACTTAAGGAAATGGAGTAATAATAAATGAACCTTGCATCTTATGCTGCATTTTTTTTGAGTGTTGCACATTAATTGAATGATGAAACACAAATCACATTCCAGTTGGAATCTAGCAAATAGAAATAGCAGAAGAAGAAATTGGAAAAAAAGGAAAAAAAGAAAATGAAAAGAGGGCCTTTTCTCAGTTCTTTGGGCTGAAACCGGCCGTCCCAGTCATTCCACCGCGCTTCCCTACCAGCAGCCATTCCCTCGCGTGTCCATGACGTGTGGGGCCCCTTGCGCAGCTCGTTCTTCCACCTCGACGCGGGAATCGGACCTCAGCGCAACAAATCGAGTTCGATCCGCTGTAAACGGAAGCTTCCCAACCGATTCCTTGCGGCTCTCCGTCTTCCACGCCATGGGCACGTTTGGCGGAAATAGAAAATCGCCGCTCAAATTTCAACTGCCCGCGTGATTCCAGGGTTGTACCTAACACGGGGATGAAAGAGCCGTAGCTTGGGGCATTTATACCGAGGTGGAGCTGCCCTCGTCATCCTGACCATGACCAGATCAAGCCAACTCGGGCGCAACCATCGCATGGAGAGCGAGAGGGAGAGTCAAGTTCATCCACGGGTTTGTCCTGCCGGAGTGCGGGTGCTTCGTTGCCGGCGCGGAGGAATCGCTGGCACATTGCGGGTCTCGCCGCAGATGAGCGTGAATCGGGTGGTGCCGATGGTGCGGTTGGCTGCTGAGAAGAACTGGGGATCTCTGCACGGTAACCCATGCTCGGGCGAACCGTGGTCTGGAGCGACCACGAGGCAAAGGGTCTGGACGCCGGCGTAATGCGCATCGCCTTGATCCATGTGTCGTGGACGGTCAATCCTGCATCCTTCAATGGTGAGAACTCCCCCCCTCCTCCGGGTCTACGGGCCGAGACGCTTGCTGTTGGCGTAGTCTTACGTATTCCAGGAGAGGGTAGCGGCATAAGGTAGAAGACACATGGGGAGCGGTAGATTTTGAAATCAATGGTGGGGATTGGATCCATGGAAGTGTAGCCTCGGCCATCCGATGCAGATCTTGTGTGCGAGAATCGATCTAGGAATTTTAAATCTGGGCGGTTGATTCTTGGACCATCGGTGCTGGTGTAGCGTCGTTGTGGACCGTGGATCTGTGATCCATGGGTCATTGTCGCAGATTGCGTCGTTAAGTGGAGATCTAATCCGGGCCACCGGATCCAGATCGGGCGGTCCAAATCCCGCGATACCTCTTCAGCCAGCCTGTTTCGCATAAAAGCCCCTCCACTTTTCAAGAACCAACCCGCGGTCCATATCTCAGTGTTCTGTGTCTCGGTATTTTTAGCGCTGAGGACCCTGCGCTATTTAATAATTGTGCGCCCAGTGCAGAGGGTTGGAAAATCAGAGAAAATAGATTAGAAATGGATTTTAGTGCAAAAATAAATGCTAAAACTTGTATTAATCATAAAAAAATTCATATGATGTCCAAATTAGTTTATTCCAATTTCTATAATTCTATAATATTATTGTTTATCACATAGTACCTCTGTTTTGATATGAAAGTCACATCAAAATTTATATTCTAATTAATCTTATATTAAGTATATAAAACCCTAGTAAATTCATAACTCCTCCGTTTTAACTCCGATTTGATCCGTTCAAGTTCCGTTAGTCTCGTAGCAACGCGTAGATCATTATTATTCGTTTTGTACTTATGTTTGGTGTGATGTTAATTTTATCTATACCATGTTTGTTTGTATTGCTACGACTAGCATGAGGACACGTGTCATCCGAAAGGCAAGTTGGTACCTGGAATCTCAAGTGCCAGGCAAGTTGTGCCCTTGATTCACTTTTGTTACCCAATAATGTTCTTTATAATCATTTACCATGCATAGGTTTAATTTTGATGGGACCCAATAGGTCACCCTAGATTGTTTATCTCATTACCTTGTTTACCCCTGAATCACATGGGTAGTTTTTGCTATTGCTTTATATGGTTTTGGGATAATCATTTATTATATCCATGTTCCAGTTATTATGTTATTTTATTTATGTTCATGTCAAGATCATTATATTATTGTTAATTGGAACATAGAGCTTAACTTGAGAAACACGTGCCACCACAAGGGTTTAATGGGACGCCCTTGGCTGACTAATTAGGAAAGCTAGTGGAAGACTACCTTACCCGAAAGGGGCAAGGGCAGTAGGGGAGTTGCATGCAAGGAGGTTCTCGGGTTGATTTAGCTGCGATGGCGGTCAGACGGGGGATTCTTGCAAGTGCTCTTCCCATAAACTGTAGCGGGTTTTCGGAAGCTAGTGGAACTTTGTAAAGGCCTCGTAGTGGATCCCTAGCCATTCACCTTGGTAGTGTCTAAGGGCCTAGCTAACCCTGGCGACATGGGAAACACGACTTGTGGGTAAAGGGTACAACCTCTGCAGAGTGTAAAACTGGTATACTAGCCGAGCTCACGGTCATGAGCGGCTCAGGACTCTCCGATGATTAAATTATGGAACCTAAACTCAATTTGTCATTTGCATTTGCATGGGATTTGTTATTAATTTTGTTCTATTATTTTATTATGGTTTGGTATTCACTTACACTTAGTAACTGCTAATAAAATTTTGACCAACTTATAAAAGCAATGCTCAGCTTTAACCTCTATTGTTGATCAGCCTTACACTTCATGAACTCCCCACCTTTGGTGAGCTCATGCCACATTATTCCCCACAACTTGTTGAGCGATGAACATGTGTGAGCTCACCCTTGCTGTCTCACACCCCCCCACAGGAGAAGAACAGGTGGTTCAGGAGGAGCCACGTATCGAGGAGTTCGATTCAATCTAGGTGGTGTTTCTCAGTTGACATTGGCGCCGATGATCCTTAGTTCGTTTTATGGTTATACTTTTATTTTGTAATAAGTCTTCCGCTATGTAATAAATACTCTGATGTATCGTGACATTTATCTCTATACACTCTGTTATTATATGTGTTGTCTTCTTGGCGCATGTATGAGATGCACCTGGCTTTGTTCCTTAAAATTGGGTGTTACAGAAGTGGTATCAGAGGAATGTTGACTGTAGGACGAAATCTAGATAGAAATGGACAAAACCCTTACCTAGTTACCATACTCTGATTACTCTTACCTTATCTACTCTAAGACAAGATGGATTTCACAACTTGGAATCCTACAACTATGAACTTTTTCAGAGATAGGGAACTTAAGACGAAATTAAAACTATTTTCTCTATTAAAAATGTTGGTTGATTGTTCTGATGATGAATGCTTGATTTGCTTCTTTGATTGATTGAGAAATTATATATGGACATCTTAGCATGTACCACCATAAGGTAATGAATTAACTTTAGTAGGTGACACACTAATCTACTTAGCTAATAAATCCCCCGTAGTAACATTCCTCGTAATTACTCGACTTGTCTACAATTCTTCCTTTCTTACCCTGTATTTCTAACCCAGATGGACTGCCCCTATAGTGTTAGAAGAGAGCACTATAGATATGATCCTTGGTATGTCATGGTTAAGAAAGGCAAAGGTGGTTTATACACTGTGCTAAGGGAACCGTAGAACTCACTAGTTCCAAAGGACAAAGATTTGAAGTTGAGTTGCTATTGATCTCTTACCTGAGACTACTCCTACTCCCAAATGGTCATACAGGATGTTCGTAGAAGAGTTAAAAGGACTTAAGAAGCAGTTAACGGAGTTACAGGAGGTTGGGTACATTCGTCTGAGTTCTTCACCTTGTGGAGCACCGGTTCTATTTGTACAGAAGAAAGAAGGATCACAAGGGATGTGCGTGGATTATAGGTCCCTTAACGATGTCACTGTAAAGAACAAATGTCCACTACCCCGCATTGAGGATTTATTTAATCGGATGAGAAGTGCAAGTGTATTCTCGAAGATTGATCTCCGATCGGGTTACCATCAAATGAAGATTAGGCCATCAGATATTCCCAAGACGGATTTCTCGACCCAATATGGTTTATATGAGTTCACCGTTATGTCAATT
Organism: Zea luxurians; assembly: GCA_029449295.1. Taxonomy (NCBI): domain Eukaryota; kingdom Viridiplantae; phylum Streptophyta; class Magnoliopsida; order Poales; family Poaceae; genus Zea; species Zea luxurians. The sequence continues at coordinate 58,999 of JAOPSE010000374.1, forward strand.
GGACTAACTAATGCACTAGCCTATTTTATGGATCTAAAGAATAAGATGCTCATGATTTGGACAGATTTGTCGTGGTTTTCATTGATGATACTCTTATTTATTCCAAGAGTGATAGTGATCATGAGAAATATCTGAGATTGGTGCTATAGAAGCAACGAGATAATCAACTCTACGCCAAGTATAGCAAATGCGAGTTTTAGATTGGCGAGGTGTCATTACTTGGACATACCATTTCTAATGGAGGGATATCAGTGGATCTGGCTAAAGTCAAGGAGATAGTGGCGTCGAGCATACCCACTATAGTTATGAAGATTCAGAATTTCCTGGGAGTTGCAGGATATTATCGGAAATTTATTGAAGGATTCTCTAAGATTGCTAAGCCTATGACCTCGCTTCTGGAGAAGGGAAGAGAGTTTAAGTGGGACGAGAAATGCCAAGAAAGCTTGGATCAATTAAAGAAAAGATTGATGTCACCACCAGTGTTGGTTATGCCAGATCTACAGAAGGGATTTGACATTTATTGTGATGCATGTGGCCAAGGCTTAGGATGTGTGGTCATGCAAGAAGGACATGTGATTGCCTACACGTCTCGTCAGTTACGGAAACATGAATTGAACTACCCCACTCATGACTTGGAATTGGCAGCCGTAGTGCATGCGCTTAAGATATGGAGGCATTATATCATGGGAACCAAGTGTCAAGTATACACGGATCATAAGAGTTTGAAGTATATATTCACTCAGAAGGATCTCAACCTTAGGCAACGCCGTTGGTTGGAGCTTATTAAGGATTATGATTTGGAGATTCACTATCACCCGGGCAAGGCAAATTTGGTTGCAGATGCCTTGAGTCGAAAGGAGCATGTTCATTCAGCTGTTGTTGCCCAGCTACCCGATGAGATTGTTGAGGATTTCAGGAGACTTAACTTGGGGATAGTTACTCACACTGAAGGAGTTACCATTGATGTGGAACCAACCTTGGAGCAAGAAATCCGCAAAGGATAGATTGGTGATGCCAAGATACAAGAGATCAAGGATCTTATTACGGAAGGCCGAGGTCCAGAATTCATGGAAGATGAGCAAGGAACCTTATGGTTCAAGGATAGGATATGTATTCCTGAGATTGATAGCCTTCGTGGGACTATTTTAAAGGAGGCACATGACTCGGATTATTCCATTCATCCTGGTAGTACCAAGATGTATCAGGATTTGAAGTGGAAGTATTGGTGGTATGGATTAAAGAGAGATGTGGCTGCACATGTGATTATGTGTGATGTGTATCAAAGAGTTAAGGAAGAACACCAAAGACCAACTAGACTATTATACCCATTAAAGATACCCGAATGGAAGTGGGAAGAGATTGGTATGGATTTCATTACTGGATTGCCTCGCACCTCGAAAGGATATGATTCTATATGGGTTATTGTGGATAGACTAACCAAAATGGCTCATTTTATTTCGGTCAAGACTACTTATAAGGGATCTAAATTGGCAGAGTATATATGGCTCGGATTGTGCCTTTACACGGTGTACCGAAGAAGATCTTTTCGGATAGAGGATCACAGTTTACCTCGAGATTTGGAAAAGTTTTCATGAGAATATGGATACGAAGTTGAATTTTAGTTTGGCCTACCATCGTCAGACAGATGGACAAACTGAAAGGACTAATCAAGTATTGGAGGATATGTTGAGAGCTTGTGCCCTTCAGCATGGTAGTAGTCGGGACAAGAGTCTACCTTGTGCTGAGTTCTCATATAATAATAGTTACCAGGCCAGTCTGAAAATGTCACCGTTCGAGGCTCTATATGGCAGGAAATGCAGGACTCCTCTATTTTTGGACCAGGCTAGAGGAAGATAGTTCTTTGGATATGAACTTATTCAAGAGGCAGAAGAACAAGTTCATATAATTCGAGAGAATTTGAGGGTAGCTCAGACCAGACAAAAGAGTTATGCGGATAATAGAAGAAAACCACTAGAATTTGAGGAAAGAAATCATGTGTACCTCAAGGTATCACCACTTCGTGGAATGAGGAGATTTAAAGTTAAGATCAAATTGTTCCCTCGCTTTATTGGACCATTCTGAGTTTTAGGCAAGTTGGAGAGATAGCCTATCAACTCGAGCTACCTGATAATCTATCTGATGTGCATAATGTTTTCCATATGTCTCAACTTAAGAAGTGTCTCCGTGTCCCTGAGAAACAGTTACCAATGGAAGAGCTCAGTGTTCAGAGAAATTTGGTTTATACAGGTTAGCCTATCAAGATTCTTGACACTTTAACTAGAGTTACGAGGAATAAGGTGATAAAGATGTGCAAAGTGCAATGGAGTTACCATGGAGAGGATAAAGCAGCATGGGAAAGAGAAGAAAAACTTCGCATAGATTTTTCCCCATCTTTTCCCTAGTCCTTCCTAAATCTCGAGGACGAGATTATTTTTAAGGGGGGTAGGATTTGTAACCCTCAAAATCACATTTTGATGAATTAAATAATTCCCAAAAGAGTTTGAGATAAAATAACTACCAATAATGGTATCACCCATGATAAAGTGTATTTCTCGAAATTAAATAAATAATGATAAGTAAGAATTCGGTATTCAAAACAGGAGAAACTTTCAATTTATTACTCCCTCTATAAGCTATAAAAGGAAGGCCTCTTCCAAGAGTTTAAAATACTTAAGATTTGAAGCAAAGGACTAAATGAGCTAGAGCCTTCAAGGAGTTAAATCATTCTTTTCATTAACCTTGAAACTCAATGCTTTGAAATGATCTCAGATGAGTTTCGTAAAAGTGCTATCTAATAACGATTTCATGGTTATTTGTGAATAGGTAATAAAATTTTAATTAAAGTTTTTGCTTAATCATTTAATAAATAAAAGAAAAAAAAGGATCCCTAACCATTGTCTCATTAAATTTATAAATGTCAAAGTATTTACTTAAGGAAATGGAGTAATAATAAATGAACCTTGCATCTTATGCTGCATTTTTTTTGAGTGTTGCACATAAATTGAATGATGAAACACAAATCACATTCCAGTTGGAATCTAGCAAATAAAAATAGCAGAAGAAGAAATTGGAAAAAAAGGAAAAAAAAGAAAATTAAAAGAGGACCTTTTCTCAGTTCTTTGGGCTGAAACCGGCCGGCCCAGTCATTCCACCGCACTTCCCTGCCAGCAGCCATTCCCTCGCGTGTCCATGACGTGTGGGGCCCCTTGCGTAGCTCGTTCTTCCACCTCGACGCGGGAATCGGACCTCAGCACAACAAATCGAGTTCGATCTGCTGTAAACGGAAGCTTCCCAACCGATTCCCTGCGGCTCTCCGTCTTCCACGCCATGGGCGCGTTTGGCGGAAACAGAAATCCGCCGCTCAAACTGCAACTGCCCGCGTGATTCCAGGGTTGTACCTAACACGGGGATGAAAGAGCCGTAGCTTGGGGCATTTATACCGAGGTGGAGCTGCCCTCGTCATCCTGACCATGACCAGATCAAGCCAACTCGGGCGCAACCATCGCATGGAGAGCAAGAGGGAGAGTCGGGTTCATCCATGGGTTTGTCCTGCCGGAGTGCGGGTGCTTCGTTGCCGGCGCGGAGGAATCGCTGGCACATTGCGGGTCTCGCCGCAGACGAGCGCGAATCGGGTGGTGCCGACAGTGCGGTTGGCTGCTGGGAGCTTGGCTGCTGAGAAGAACCGGGGATCTCTGCACGGTAACCCACGCTCGGGCGAACCGTGGTCTGTAGCGACCACGAGGCAAAGGGTCTGGACGCCGGCGTAATGCGCATCGCCTTGATCCTCACGTCGTGGACGGTCAATCCTGCATCCTTCAATGGTGAGAACTCCCCCCCCTCCTCCGGGTCTACGGGCCGAGACGCTTGCTGTTGGCGTAGTCTTACGTATTCCAGGAGAGGGTAGCGGCATAAGGTAGAAGACGCATGGGGAGCGGTAGATTTTGAAATCAATGGTGGGGATTGGATCCATGGAAGTGTAGCCTCGGCCATCCGATGCAGATCTTGTGTGCGAGAATCGATCTAGGAATTTTAAATCTGGGCGGTTGATTCTCGGACCATCGGTGCTGGTGTAGCGTCGTTGTGGACCGTGGATCTATGATCCATGGGTCGTTGTCGCAGATTGCGTCGTTAAGTGGAGATCTAATCCAGGCCACCGGATCCAGATCGGGCGGTCCAAATCCCGCGATACCTCTTCAGCCAGCCTGTTTCGCATAAAAGCCCCTCCACTTTTCAAGAACCAACCCGCGGTCCATATCTCAGTGTTCTGTGTCTTGGTATTTTTATCGCTGAGGACCCTGCGCTATTTAATAATTGTGCGCCCAGTACAGAGGGTTGGAAAATCAGAGAAAATAGATTAGAAATGGATTTTTAGTGCAAAAATAAATGCTAAAACTTGTATTAATCATAAAAAAATTCATATGATGTCCAAATTAGTTTATTCCAATTTCTATAATTCTATAATATTATTGTTTGTCACATAGTACCTCTGTTTTGATATGAAAGTCACATCAAAATTTATATTCTAATTAATCTTATATTAAGTACATAAAACCCTAGTAAATTCATAACTCCTCTGTTTTAACTCCGATTTGATCCGTTCAAGTTCCGTTAGTCTCGTAGCAACGCGTAGATCATTATTATTCGTTTTGTACTTATGTTTGGTGTGATGTTAATTTTATCTATACCATGTTTGTTTGTATTGCTACGACTAGCGTGAGGACACGTGTCATCCGAAAGGCAAGTTGGTACCTGGAATCTCAAGTGCCAGGCAAGTTGTGCCCTTGATTCACTTTTGTTACCTAATAATGTTCTTTATAATCATTTACCATGCATAGGTTTAATTTTGATGGGACTCAATAGGTCACCCTAGATTGTTTATCTCATTACCTTGTTTACCCCTGAATCACATGGGTAGTTTTTGCTATTGCTTTATATGGTTTTGGGATAATCATTTATTATATCCATGTTCCAGTTATTATGTTATTTTAATTATGTTCATGTCAAGATCATTATATTATTGTTAATTGGAACATGGAGCTTAACTTGAGAAACACGTGCCACCACAAGGGTTTAATGGGACGCCCTTGGCCGACTAATTAGGAAAGCTAGTGGAAGACTACCTTACCCGAAAGGGGCAAGGGCAGTAGAGGAGTTGCATGCAAGGAGGTTCTCGGGTTGATTTAGCTGCGATGGTGGTCAGACGGGGGATTCTTGCAAGTGCTCTTCCCATAAACTGTAGCGGGTTTTTGGGAAGCTAGTGGAACTTTGTAAAGGCCTCGTAGTGGATCCCTAGCCATTCACCTTGGTAGTGTCTAAGGGCCTAGCTAACCCTGGCGACATGGGAAACACGACTTGTGGGTAAAGGGTACAAACTCTGCAGAGTGTAAAACTGGTATACTAGCCGAGCTCACGGTCATGAGCGGTTCAGGACTTTCCGATGATTAAATTATGGAACCTAAACTCAATTTGTCATTTGCATTTGCATGGGATTTGTTATTAATTTTGTTCTATTATTTTATTATGGTTTGGTATTCACTTACACTTAGTAACTGCTAATAAAATTTTGACCAACTTATAAAAGCAATGCTCAGCTTTAACCTCTATTGTTGATCAGCCTTACACTTCATGAACTCCCCACCTTTGGTGAGCTCATGCCACATTATTCCCCACAACTTGTTGAGCGATGAACATGTGTGAGCTCACCCTTGCTGTCTCACACCCCCCCACATGAGAAGAACAGGTGGTTCAGGAGGAGCCACGTATCGAGGAGTTCGATTCAATCTAGGTGGCGTTTCTCAGTTGACATTGGCGCCGACGATCCTTAGTTCATTTTATGGTTATACTTTTATTTTGTAATAAGTCTTCCGCTATGTAATAAATACTCTGATGTATCGTGACATTTATCTCTATACACTCTGTTATTATATGTGTTGTCTTCTTGGCGCATGTATGAGATGCACCTGGCTTTGTTCCTTAAAACCGGGTGTTACATAATCTTAGCTAATTATTTCGCTATTAGGGTATAGTGGTCACCCTGAACAACACGAAAGCCAGTGCACCATGCTGGTTTAAAGGCATTTTCTGACTTAAGCCGATCGCCTGGTTGGTAGGGCATAGTGTTCGCCCTAAGTCGAGTAAGCGCGAACATGTCACACCGACTTAAGTCGTCGCCAACTTAAGCCGATTGCTCCGTTAGTAGGGTATAGTGATCACCCTAAGTCGAGTAAGCGTGAGCATGTCGCACTGACTTAAGTCGTCACCGACTTAAGCCGATTGCTCCGTTAGTTGGGTATAGTGATCACCCTAAGTCGAGTAAGTGTGAGCATGTCGTACCGACTTAAGTTGTCACCGACTTAAGCCGATTGCTCCGTTAGTAGGGAATAGTGGTCACCCTAAGTCGAGTAAGCACGAGCATGTCACACCAACTTAAGTCATCGCCGACTTAAGCTGATTGCTCCATTAGTAGGGTATAGTGATCACCCTAAGTCGAGTAAGCGCGAGCATGTCGCACCGGCTTAAGTCGTCGCCGACTTAAGCTGATTGCTCCGTTAGTAGGATATAGTGGTCACCCTAAGTCAAGTAAGCATGCTGATTTCAAGCCCAGCCCAATCGAAGTTAGCTGTAAGTCAAGAGTCTGAATGCCTTTGAAAACAAAAACTTTATTGATGATGAAGTCCCCAGATTACAGAGTACAATGTTTCTTCGAGAATTTTTGAGGCCTCGCTAGGGATAGAACTTTCTGAGGTGCTCTATGTTTTATGAGTTCCCCACTTTCGTGCCATCCATTTGAGTAAGCTGGTATGATCCTGGCCGAGTGATCTCTGATATGATGAATGACCCTTCCCATAGCGGTGAAAGCTTGTGCCGTCCTTCCCCAATTAGAATTCGGTGAAGGACCAAGTCTCCCACTGCAAATGACCGGAGTCGCATAGCTTTTTCATGATAGCACCTCAAGGTCTGCTGGTACCTAGCCGACTGAATTACTATGTTCAATCGTTCTTCTTCCAGCACATCGATATCTTCTAGCCTGGTAGCTTCTGCTTTGGCTATGCTTTCGAAAGTCAACCTCGGCGCCCTGAATATTAGGTCGGCAGGTGGCACTGCCTCTGTCCCATAGACCATGAAGAACGGGGTATTTCCATGCAGAGCTCGACTGGGTTGAGTTCTAAGGCTCCAAACCACGTATGGCAGCTCTCCGATCCATTTTCCTGCAAGCTTTTCACTCTTGTCAAATACTTTCTTCCTGAGTGCTTCCAGTATCATTTCGTTGGCTCTTTATACTTGGCCATTGGCTCTTGGGTGCGCTACTGATGCATACTTAATCTGGATGCTTCGCTGCTTGCAGAAATCGAAGAATTCAGAGCTGGTGAAGTTGGATCCTAGGTCGGTAATGATGCTATTTGGTATCCCAAACCTGAATATTATGTCTTGTATGAATTCCACTGCCTTGGCTGAGGTCAAAGAGGCAATGGGTTGTACTCTATCCATTTTGTGAATTTGTCAATGACAACCAGTACGTGAGTATAGCCTCCCTGAGCTTTATGGAAAGGTCCAATCATGTCCAGCCCCCAGCATGCAAATGGCCATGTTACAGGAATGGTCTGCAGCTGCCGTGCAGGTAAATGTTGTTGCTTTGATAAGATTTGGCAAGCTTCACATCTCTAGACTAACTCGGCAGCATCACTCTTCACTGTTGGCCAATAGAAAACCAGATCTAAAAGCCTTCCCGACTAGAGTTCTGGACGCTGCATGTACTCCGCACTGCCCGGCATGGATTTCATCTAACAGTTGCTTCCCAATAGCTGAGTGAATGCACTTCATGAGGACTCCTGCCGCACCTCTTCTGTACAGTATGCCCCCTATGAGGGTGTAGTGGGCTGACTGCCTTGCGATGCGTTCTGCTGCCGCCTTGTCATCGGGTTCTTCTTTATTTTTTATGTACCTGATGATAGGCTCTCTCCAATCATTGGTGTCCGACTCTAGTTGGCTCAAGGTGTTGCACTCTTCCATCTGATCTGAGAGGATACTTGGTTGTGATATTTCTTGGTCGAAGATCCCAGGTGGAGCCTAGGCCCGACTAGGTCCCAGCTTTGACAACGCGTCTGCTGCCGCGTTGCGTCTCTTGCCACGTAATGGAACTCCAATCCTTCGAATTTGTCCTCCAATTTTTGGACGGCTGCACATTACTTTCCCATGAAATCAGTCGAGCAATCCCAGTCTTTGTTTATCTGGCTTATGACCACTAGCGAATCTCCATATACCATCAGCTTCTTGATGCTGAGTGACACAACAATGTTTAATCCGTGGATCAGTGCTTCATATTCTGTTGCATTATTTGATGCTAGAAACAATAGCTGGAGTGCATACTTGAGTTGTTCACCTCCAGGAGCAATAAAGAGAATCCCTGCACCTGCTCCTTGCAACTTCAGCAAGCCATCAAAGTACATTCTCCATACTTCGGTAGTCTTTGGGTTGTCTGGGACCTGGTGCTCAGTCCACTCTGATACGAAGTCAACCAGTGCTTGAGTCTTTATTGCCGTGCGAGGTCAGAACTCTATATCGTGAGCTCCCTGCTCACACGCCCACTTGGCTATCCTTCCGATAGCTTATTTGTTGTGGAGAATGTCCCCTATTGGAAATCCTATGACTACTATGACTTTGTGGTCGTCAAAGTAGTGATGGAGCTTGCGAGCGGTTAGAAGTACCGTGTATAACAGTTTCTAGACTTGGGGATACTTCATTTTTGAGGGCCCGAGAACTTCGCTGATGAAGTAGACCGGATGCTGCACCGGGTATGTATGTCCTTCCTCCACCCGCTCGACTACTAATGCGGTGCTCACCATGTGAGTCGTGCAGGAGATGTATAACAATAGATCTTCTGCTGGCTGATTCGGCGTGGCTCGGCGTGGTGGCTTGAGTACTGGTGGTGTAGTCAGGAACTTTTTCAGTGCCTCTAGAGCTTCCTATGCCCAATGGTCCACTGAAACTTGTCCACCTTTTTGAGCAATTTGTAGAATGGCATGCCTTTCTCCCCTAGCCTTGATATGAACCTGCTCAGGGCTGCCATGCATCCAGTGAGCCTATGTACCTTTTTCTGTGATCGCGGCGCTTCCATTCTCATGATGGCCTCGATTTTTTCTGGGTTGGCTTCAATCCCTTGGTGGCTGACAATGAATCCAAGTAACCTCCCTGCGGGTACTTTGAAAACAAACTTTTCTGGATTGAGCTTCCACCGGTATCGCCTTAGGCTGTTGAAGACCAGCTGCGAATCTTCAATGAAGTTTTCTGAGTTTTCTGTTTCGATCAGCACATCATCGACATAGGCTTCCACTCGCTTGCCCCAGTTGTCGCTCCTGCGTTCTTGAGGCCGAATGGCATGGAGGTATAGCAGAAAGCTCCAAATGGGGTGATGAATGCAGTTTTCTCCTAATCTTCTTTTGCAAAGCTGATCTGATGGTATCCAGAATAACAGTCTAGGAAGGACAACATAGAATAGCCAGCGGTCGAATCAACCACCTGATCTATTCTAGGGAGCCTGAAGGGATCCTTCGGACAATGTTTGTTGAGATCAGTATAGTCGACACACATGCGCTAATCCACTTTATTCTTTTTTAGTACAAGAACATGATTTGCTAGCCACTCAGGATGCAGCACTTCTCTAATGATCCCTGCAGCCACTAAGCGAGCTAACTCGGTGCGAATAGCTTCTCTCTTGTCAAGCGTGAAACGACACAGCTTCTGTCGAATCGGCCTTGCTTGAGGATAGACCTTCAATTTGTGCTCGGCTAGTTCCGTCGAGACTCCCGGCATATCCGTAGGTTGCCATGCAAATACGTCCTAGTTATCTTGCAGGAACCGAATGAGCGCGTTTTCCTATTTATCTTCAAGGCTAGAACTGATGATGGCAGTCTTGCGCTCATCGGCAAATTCCAGGTTGATTCTTTTAGTCTCCACAGTCGGCCGCATAGAGGTCACGACTTGAGCTTCGTTGGCGGGTATTGTGAGGTCTTCCTCTGGCTTGGCATCTGCTTGCACAGGTGAAACTGTCGGGGGCCCAGCGGTGAGGGCCGCTTGGATGGCTCCTCGAAAGCACTCCGTGGCGCCTTGGAAGTCAGCGTGCACGGTGATGATTCCTTGAGGTCCTGGCATCTTTAATATCATGTACGAGTAGTGCGGAATGGCCATGAACTTCGCTAGTCTCGGCCTACCGATGATGGCGTTGTATCCGCAGTTGAAGCGTGCCACCTCAAACCTCAGGAACTCAGTTTTGTAGTTCTATGGAGTCCCAAAGGTGATGGGCATGTAGATGTGCCCGAGTGGATACTCCCCTTTGGTCGGCACGATGCCGAAGAAAGGTGTATCTGACTCGGTGAGGTCTTTGAGTGCAACCCCCAGGGCTAGAAGCGTTCGGGGGAAGGTAATGTTGATGCTACTTCCCCCGTCCACTAATACTTTCTTTACCCTGCTTTCTTGGATGATCGAATCAACGAGGAGCGGGTACTTGCAGGGGTGGTCGAAGTTGAGCCACTGATCTACTCGGCTGAAGGTTATTGCATGTCCCGACCACCGATAAGGAGCTAGGGCACTGGTGGTTGCCGCTAGGACCTGCCGGTCATTAAGCTTCTGTTGCCTTCTGTTCTCTTGCGATCTGTGGCCTCCGAAGATGACATTGACCTCCCTGTCAACGTGTGGGAATGCTCCACCCCCTCCCTCTTCTAGTTGCTGAGGCTGCCTAGGCTCGCTAGGCCCTCCTCGGGGTTGGGGAGGTGGTAGAGGCTAGAACGGTCGGCCATTACCAACGGAGTGCTTGAAGTCCCTGTAGTTCTATAAGGTGTGGCGCATGTCCTTGTGGTACAGGCACTGGGCGTCGAGGATGTCGTCCAGTGTCTGCTCGCCTCCACGGGGTGCCCCTTGGGCACGAGCGATGGGTGGTCCAGCGGCGTGGACCTCCTCATGAGGCCTCTTCTCCCAACGCGTGTCGGGTTGTTGGCTTGCGTCGCGCCGTGGTGCCGGTGGTGCAGGTTTCATTCCTCCGATGAGGTCCTAGGACTGCTCATCAGGGGTGATGTAGAGGTCCGCCTCTCGAAATAGTTGTTCAGAGGTGGTCGGTGCTTTCTGCAGTATGGCTCGGACGAAGGCCGAGTCATTAGATCCCGGTAGAAGTCCTCAATCACTGCTGTCTCAGTGACCTCGGGGATACGATTTCTCATGGTCTGAAACCTCTTGAGGTACGACCGAAGTGTTTCATTGCCTCAGTGCCTGATGGATTTGAGGTCCCATGGCTGTGTCGGCTTGTCGGAGAGGGACTGGAAGTTGGTGATGAAACACCGACTAAAGTCTCTCCAATTGTTGATGCAGTGTCGTGGCAGATGTCATAGCCACTGCAATGCATCTTGTCTGAGGACGATGGGAAAATATGCGGTCATCACGTCTTCGATTGCCCTAGCGGCCTGGGCGAAGCATTGATGGAGCTCCGCGCATCTCACCAACTGTTGATGGCGTGTCGCAGGTCGCTCGGGAGATGAGCGATGGGTAGAAGATGATTAGCTGCCCGAGTGAGCAGCTGCTGATAGCCTTGAGCATCCGGAGTCTGTGGGAGGCCATCAGCTATCTGAGCAAGCACTCCTCCAACTTTGCTCGGCATGTTCATTGCGTGAGTGAAGTCAGGGTTTAGGTTTCGAGTGAAGAGAGGGTTCTCTCGGTGTAACCTTGCACCCTGTTCAGCTTGTTCTCGATCTCGGTCTTGAGCTTTGTGACACCCCAGTGTCACCTAGGGTTTCTCTCCAGATGCTAACCCAAGAACCATCATTTTATGTGAACCAACTTGAGCATGAACATCAAATTCACTTAAGAATAAATGATACCCCAAGCATGTACTTAAAAGTATCATAGTCAAAACAAATGGGTTTTTCAAAAGGTAGAATGTGCAACCCCAACAAAAACCCTAATTGAGCACTATGAGCAAAATTCAAGAAAAGAGTATGAAAAATTTAAAATCATGGCTTGGGCCAATTATAAACATTGAAGTACATTCAATAAGCAACAATAAAGATTGAAGAAGCTTGGCCAAAATAATTTAAATAAAACCCCAAACAAGCTTCTCATGTAGGGACTCCATAGGAAATTCTGAATTTCGGAATTCTGAATTTCAGACCTTGAGCCAAGGATCAAGCGTGTTCACCTTGATCCCTAACTCAAATCCAAATGGCCCCATTAACAAAAGCGTGCCTAACCAACCCCTCTGTCGTGTGCCAGATGATGGCATTGGGACACAAGCCCTAGACACGACAAAACCTTGGATTTGCCTCGAATTTGGTCAGGGAGACGAACCAGATTTCCGGGCTCCATATCTCTGCAACCAGTAGGCAAAATCCTATGACCCCCCACACAAGATCAGTAGCTTGTAGGGAGGAGAAGAGGTTTTGTGCACTGACCAAGGCGAGAGCAGGCTCGGATGAGTGACCACACGCGCCAGAACTTGGGCAGAACGCACGGGCACACGTGTTCGACCCTAGTCGGCACGCCGTCGCTCGCCCAACCCGCGCGCGCGCTCGCCCCGGCGTTCGGTCAAGTCCGCCGCGTGCTCTTGCCCTCAGCCGTGCCCGCCCGCGCCTATAAAGCATCCCTGGGCGTGCCTCACTTCACCCCGCGCTCACCATCACCGGCCAGCCACCCCTCCTTAGCTCCGGCGAGCTCTTTCCGCCCGCCCTTGCCGCCAGAGCTTCGGCCACCGTGGCCAGCACACCCCAGTCGCCCCTAAGCCGCGCCAGTGCTTCAGTTAGCTTCACCATAGGCCCGTGAAGCTCTCCAAGCCCTCGGACCCGGCAGGACTTCACCGGAAGCCCGAGATCACCCTCACCGGACTTTGGTCGCCCGCCCCCGCGCGTGGACCAAGCTCCCCAGTGAGCCATTCTTCAATTCCTCGCGCGCACACCTTCCTTGATCCCTGGTGAAGCTCTCTGACCTGTTTGATTGGTCAATTTCGCCCTGGATAGGCTGGACTCCTCGCCGCCGATGAGCTCCCCCGGTTGCGCTCGCGAACCGGCCAACTCCGACCACCCCCGACGGCGACCCGCACATCGTTGTGATCCCCGAGACCTCCCCTACATCCTCGACCACTTCACCGGAGCAATCTCTTCGCCGGTAAACCCCTCCGCCCTTTCTTCCGCCGTGGGCACTGTTTAAGTTAGGAGAAGGACCTCGGGTTAGGATTAGAAGAACCCGAGGGGTTTTCTGCAATGTCAATGTCTCGTATGAATAGTAGCCCAGGGACTGATTCGTGAGGAAAAACTTGAAACACCCGCCAAGGACCCCAACACAAAGTAGTTTTCCATTTAATCAATTCTGTTAATCTTTTTAAATAACCAGAGAACTTAGAAAATCCATAACATGATGAATTCTTAATCAAAAGTTGTCAAACTAATTTTGCTAGACCCTGAATAATGTGAGCTATCATTTAAAAATAATGAACCTTATGCCTTCTGTTCTAATTTTTAGAGTTTACAATTAAAAACAGAAACTGACCAAACCTTGTTTAATTAAGGAAAATTAGTTTTGCTTCTATACTGAACCTAATAAAATTTGTAGGTATTCAAACCTCATTTAGACACTATTTAAAAATAGTAGGAACCCCAGTATTGAAGAATATAGTGTAGATATTCATTAAAAACCATTTCTGCCCAAAACTTAGGAAAAATCAGAAAGGCCTTAGAAATTAATGAACAGTGAGTGAAATTATTTTTCCTAATCTACTTAAGTAACAGGGAACCTAGGAAAAATAAAGAGACCTTTATTCCAGATCAGTTTTTAAATAAAATGTTTTATTTAGCATTATTCCAACTGGAAATCAATTATTAAATTACAAAACCAGACCCAAAATTGATAATAAAAATCCAGTGGACTTGTAACCACCAGAACCCCACTGCAAAAATAATGAACACCCCAGCCCATCATTTTAAGTAAGGTAAATAGATATAATATGACAATGAGTCATTCCCCAAATAAATCATGAGCAACCCATAATAATACAATAATGGGCAAATAAAATTTTGCTGAGTCAATAATAAGATAGGCCACCAGAGAAAAATGCAAACCCATTAAAAAGATGCAAAATAATACCTATTGCTAATCTTTTATAAGAAAGGCCATTTAATCCAATAAATGCATAACACCCCTTCCCTTAAGCAAAAAGATGCCAAACTTCAGAATGATTGCTCTTGCACAAAATAGAAGCTAAGAAAAACCAGAAGTCTGTTGTTTGATATTTTTCAAAAATAGTGGTAGTAGAAAGCACCCCTTTTGCTAGAAACTTGAGAAAACCCTAGTAAAATAATTAATAGGCAATAATGGCTGAAAAAAATTGTGTCAAATCATGTTATAGCACCTAAAGGCCAGCAAAAATAAATTTTAGAGGATTACCTACTTTTAATTGATAGTTGTAGTTCAAATCACCCCTTCTGCCCTAAAATTTGGTATTTCTGTCCAAAGAAAACTATTCACTTTTTGAACCCCAAATTTTGAGACAGAAAATTTTACACCAGTAATAAGCCACTGTAATTTTTGCAGAATTTTTGGGATTTTATTAAAACAACTTGTAGTTCAAACCCACTCCAAAGACTTAAGAAGAAGAAAGAAAAAGGAAGAAGGAATAAACCTCACTCCAATAAGTCCAACTTGAATTCTTGTCAAAACTCACCGAGGCTTAAAAGGAACTCAGTGGAACCCCAAAGAAAATAAACCTACCGCTTACCTTGGCTAAGTTTGATCCAACTTACTAAGTATACCACCCAAAGGTCTCACATAAGTAAGGTTTAACCTTGTCTAACTCAAGTAAATCATACACCGTCAGAAGTTAAAATTTCTAAAGCACATATCATATCATGCATATATCTTACGCATTGCATTCATTAGATTGTAATCTTGCCGACGGGGAGTACGTGCTCATCCTCGAGCAAGGATCTGTCCAAGAGGAGGACCAGGAGGAGGCTTCCGAGGCTGCTATCGAGGATCTCCCCACAGCCCCAGCAATTGAAGGCAAGCCCCGGTTTTATGCATAACCGTTTATATATGCTATTTTACTACACTTAATGTTTGTAGGTTTGTAATGTGCACTTAAGTGTAGGAGTTGTTTGAAACCTCTAGATGTATGAACTTAGGATTCCTTTTTGAGATGAATACTAGTATGCTAGGTCGAGTAGCTGCTTCGCTAATCAGGATCTCGGTAGAAGTCGAGTGATTTTTCTAGCACTCGCGCGAGGTCAGGAATTGATTGTATTCATCTTGATAACGGGATCTATGTCAGTCTATGGACTTGGATCCAGGGAGGATGCCTTGACCATGAGACGGGAAAAAGAATTAAGGATTAATGTGTGGATACCTGAGTCAAGCTTTTGAACGTACTAAGCACATGCCGGGAAAAATGGTAACCGGTAAACCTAGTACTCGAGTGAAGCCGGGCGCGGACTTTATCCCTCATGCAACCTGAGACTGGGTCTCCCATGCTAGCTATGGTGGGTACAAGTGCGGTCACTGCACGGTGGCAGTCGGGGTCAGTGGAGCATTGTATGCCAAGGCGGTGAGGCCTGGACGCGAACGGGGAATCGATGGGGACAGTTGTCATGTGTGGGGTCGGAGTACCCTGACATGCCGTGTGTTTAGGTTTACCTTGCAAGGTTAAAACTCGATTCGAATCATCTGCTTCTCGCAGCTAAAGAGACTGCTTGACCCCTTGTACTGCATCGAGTAAGAAGTGAAATGAGGTTACGTGAGATAACTTGTTGATTGAACTAAATGCTTGTCACCATGTATGCTTAGAAGGAGCAAACCTAGCTAAGTAAATGATGATAGAAGTTGAAAAGCTAAAAAAATGGATTTTAGAAACAGCTAGTGCTTTTGGCAAACCAAACCCCTCAGCCAAACAGCTGCATAGTCTAGAGGTAGAAGAGTAGATTCCTCACACCGGGTAAGTCTAGCTGAGTATTAGTATACTCAGCCTTGCTTGTGGCATAATTTTTGCAGGTACCATTCAGGAAATGGTTGATGGTGTGACTTGGCCTACCACCCTGCCACCGGGTTGGACGGTCGAGTGGGATGCTGCTCCGGCAGGAGAGGAGCACGAGGAGTAGTGGGCTAGGCCTTGCCCATTTCCTCGATACCGATGACATCGATTATCCGCTGCATTTTATTTCGTGAACTCTTACTTGCTACTCAAAACTCCGATTTATGTAATAACTCAGCACTTAATTTGAGATTTCCTGTTTTATTGTATTTCTTCTGTGACTCACCTTCGAGTGAGATTGTGAAATTTGATCCTGGTTAAGTGGCTCCATCAGACTAGATCTGAGGGACTGACGGGTTATTCCGATTTAAGTGTGTTATGGCCCCTGAGGCATGGCTTAGGCACTTAAGCTGGAATAATTCGGGTGGTTCCGCCACAGCTGGTATCGGAGCAAATTTCACCACAGAGAAGGACAATAAACCATGAATACCAATTTTCAAAATCTAAAACTTGCCTAGAAACTGCTAAGGATCGTCAGGACTAGACCGCTAGACCTAGGACGAAAGGCCTTAGGCATAGAGGGAGAAATAGGTGGCTAATTAATTAGGCCGCGTGGGCCCGTACATATATTTTTAAGGATGCCCTAAAAGCACCCTATTTTTGAGAGGCAACGTTACCTTCAGCATGCATGCATTATAAACACAAAAGAGAATTAAAAAGAACTTGAGCTAACCCACTTTCTTTAAAACCATCCGGGCTCTCTTTTTTTCTTTTCCTTCCACCATAATCTTTACCTTTAGTTCCCTTCCGCAGATGAATTCACCTACCCTCGCCAGTGGAGGAGACACTCGTTTCAGTTCTGACTTCCTTTCCCGCAATGGCTTTCCTTGCATATTGTGGGAAGTGCTTAACTTCGCCGGTTACCCTACGCCCCCTTTGTACATGGTGCAGTTGTATGAGGAGCATCGGGTATCTCGTTGTCGGGTCTGGCTGACTTTGGAGGCTCATCCCCTTAAGCCGGGTTGGCGTTCTCTTGATTCCGAGACGATTGGACTCAGGACGGACGACACCGTCGAAGCAGCAGCCATGAAGACTTTGACGACCTTTTACGGCTACCATCCCCTGGAGATGGTGATGCACCCCTTGGGACTCTTCCCCGCTGAGAAGAGAGATGATCCCATGTGGTGTAACCGCGTGAGCCATGTGAAGGATGTGTGGGCAATGTATCCTGACTTGGTTGGGAGGGTCACCGTTCAGTGCATGAGCGCGCTGTACCGCCTTCAGGCCCTTCAGAGCGATGCTATGGCGCACCTCGCTAACATCGCTCAAACCACCAAGCTCACTCTCGATAGCCAAGAAGATTTTGTGGTCGATTTATCCTCCGAGTTAGTGGAGAAGGATCTGCAGGTGGAAAGGCTGAGCCAGCGCATTACCACCTTGGAGCAGCAGGTGGAGATCCGAGACAACACCATTGATGTCTTGGAGAACCAGCTTCACGATGTGCAGAGGGAACTCGAAGAAGCGAATGACCACCTGGACATGCACCACTTAGAGATGGAGGCCAATGAAGCCGGAAGCGAGGGAGAAGAGGATCCTGAGGAGCTAGGACCAGCCCCTAGTGCCAATGGGACTACCTCCGCGATGCCCCCTTCACCCGCATCTAGTGTCGCTTCCACCGCTCAGGGTTAAGCAGTCACTTCGACAGTTTTAGGCGGATAGAAACCTGTGCGAGCTTAGTTAATGTCAGATTTTGGACTAGGCTTACGGATACTTTCCCCTGATTGGTGTAACCCTGTGAACCTTTGAAATCTGTGGGATGTTGTCACCATGTTATCTTAATTTCAAACCTAATATCATGACTATGGCATTTTTCCTTCCATATGAGATGATATCTTGTTGTTCGAAGCAGTGAAATGGGATAACAATGGCGGCAATTTCTGTTTTCAGATGGCAGCTAGGCAGCGTCGCGGGCATAACGAGCAGGTTCCCCCGCCACCTCCCCCAGTTCCCACAGTGCAGGAGCTGATGGCCCAGCAGAATGAGATTCTGCGACAGCTCTTGCAGCGCCAGCCCCACCCTCAGCAGCATGGTGGAGGCCAGCAGCAGCGACCTCCGGCAATGGCAACTTACCAGGAGTTTCTGAGCATGCAGCCACCCTTGTTCACCAAGGCAGAGGATCCGTTGGACGCTGACGTGTGGCTTCGCGTCGTCGAGTCCAAGTTTCCCCTCCTCACGGGAGATTGCCCTGATGCTACCAAGACCCGCTTCGCCGCGCAGCAGCTTCGCGGATCTACTCAGACTTGGTGGGACCACTTCCGTGCTATGCTCCTCGCTGATCGTGAGGTGACTTGGGAAGAATTCAAGACTGCCTTCAGAGGATACCACATGCCAGCTGGCATTCTTGATCGAAAGCTGAATGAATTTCTGGCCCTTAATCAAGGAACTCGCACGGTACTGCAGTATGCGCAAGCCTTCAACGACCTGTGCCAGTATGCAGGGTACCATGCTGATTCTGATGAAAAGAAGAGAGACCGCTTCCGCAGGGGTCTTAATACCAAGCTGCGGGAACGACTCAACACTGTCCGGGCTGATAGCTTTAATGAGTTGGTCAACCTGGCCATCTCCCAGGAGGACTGCATTGGAGCTCACCGGGCAGAGAAGAAGAGAAAGGCACCAATGGCAGCACCATCCGCTCAGGCTCAGAGGTTCCGGATTGTTTCTCACAATCAGAGCAGGGGTTTCCAGCAGCAGGCAGGCAGATGGGTGATCAGGCCACCTCAGCAGCAGCAGCCGGCACCCAACCGCTTCCCAGCTCCCGCCCCAAGGAACAATTAGCCTCCGCAACAGCAGCAGTTCCGCCAGGGCAATGGGAACAAGTGTTTCACTTGTGGCAATGTGGGCCACTATGCCAAGAATTGTCCTAGGAACCAGCAGAGGCAGATGCCAGCACTAGGTCAAGACAAGGGAAGAAAGCAGAAGGTACAGGTCAGGCAAGGGAAGCTCAACTTCACTACTCTGGAGGAAGTACCTGAAGGAGCTCCTATCATGACCGGTATCTTTTCAGTTTATAATCAACCTGCTTTAATTCTATTTTATTCTGGTGCATCTCATAGTTTCATTAGCCAGAAGTTCAGTGCTAAATGTGAACTGCCATTTTCTCACTCAAAAGGGTCATTCATGATAGTCACACCTGGGGGTAAAATTTCAACTAATAAATTAAACCAAAGTGTGCCTATTCAGCTAGGAAGCCACATTGTCAAAACCACTCTTCTTGTGCTGGGTTTGGAAAATGTGGACATTATTCTGGGAGCTAATTGGATGACCTTGCACCAAGTTGTGCTTGATGTAGCCAGCCGTACCGTGGAAGTTAATTCTCCGTTCTGTGGGAACTTCACCTTAATTCTGCCTAGTCAGGGTTCTACTCAGTCATATGCTTTCTCTATGACGGAGTTACCGCTGAAGAAGATCCCAGTGGTCTGTGAATATGTAAATGTCTTTCCTGATGAATTGCCAGGAATGCCACCGGACCGGGATATTGAATTTGCCATCGAGTTGCAACCGGGAACGACCCCAATTTCCAAGAGGCCCAACCGAATGCCACCCGCTGAGTTGGCAGGATTGAAGAAGCAATGGCAAGAGTTGCTGGATAAGGGATTTATTCACCCAAGTACTTCGCCTTGGGGATGTCCCGCACTATTTGTGAAAAAGAAGGATGAAAGCTTGAGGTTGTGTATAGATTACCGCCCTCTTAATGCGGTAACTATCAAGAACAGGTATCCTTTGCCTCGTATTGATGTTCTTTTTGACCAGTTGGTCGAGGCCAAGGTGTTTTCCAAAATAGACCTTCGCTCTGGCTACCATCAGATCAAGATACGAGCAAGTGATATTCCGAAGACGGCATTCTCAACCAGATATGGGCTATATGAATTTTTGGTGATGTCATTCGGGCTGACAAATGCACCAGCATATTTCATGTATCTGATGAATTCTGTTTTCATGCCTGAATTGGACAAATTCGTAGTGGTTTTCATCGATGATATCTTGGTGTACTCAAGGAACGAGGAAGAACATGCCGGGCATTTGCATGTAGTGCTTCAATGTCTGCGAGAGCACCACCTTTATGCCAAGTTGTCCAAGTGTGATTTTTGGCTAAAGGAAATCAAATTCTTGGGTCACATTATCTCTCAGGCAGGAATAGCTGTTGATCCTGATAAAGTGCAAGAAGTGATGAACTGGAAGCCACCAACGACTGTCCGTCAGGTTCGGAGTTTTTTGGGATTAGCTGGTTATTACCGAAGGTTTATTTCGGATTTCTCTCGAATTGTGAAGCCTATAACTGAGTTGCTGAAGAAGGAAGCCAAGTTTGTTTGGAGTCAGAAGTGCGAAGATGCCTTCCATGCGTTAAGGCAGCATCTGACCACAGCACCAGTATTGGCGCAGCCCGACAACAGCAAGCCTTTTGATGTATATTGTGATGCCTCTGGCACTGGACTAGGTTGTGTCTTAATGCAAGACAACCGAGTCATTGCTTATGCCTCAAGAGCACTCAGGCCTCATGAGCAAAATTATCCCACTCATGACCTCGAGTTGGCGGCAGTGGTTCATGCATTAAAAATGTGGAGGCACTATTTAATGGGGACCCACTGCAACATCTTCACTGATCATAAGAGCCTTAAGTACATTTTTACTCAGGCTGATCTCAACATGAGGCAGAGAAGATGGCTAGAGCTGATCAAGGATTATGACCTGGAGGTACATTATCACCCAGGAAAGGCCAATGTGGTGGCAGATGCCTTGAGTCGGAAGTTGCAGTGCAATTGTGTTCTGATGGATTCTCGTATTAACACCTTGTGTGATGAGTTGAGCAAGATGCAAATAGAAGTGATTCCTTCTGGTTCGTTGTCTCACATTTCTGTTGAGCCAGCTTTGCAAGACCAGATCATCATGGCCCAGCTCAGTGACAAGGGAGTGCAGATTATCAAGAAGAATCTCCATCAGAAGATTGAGAAGTATAATTGTTTCCGCCAAGATGAAAAGGGTGTGTTATGGTTCAAAAGCAGATTGGTGATTCCTAAAAACCAGGACCTCAAGAGGAAAATTTTGGATGAGGCTCATCTCTCCAAATTCTCTATGCATCCGGGAAGCACCAAAATGTACCATGATCTGAAGTCTTTGTATTGGTGGACCAGAATTAAGAGGGAGATAGCCCAGTATGTATCGGAATGTGACACCTGTCAGAGGGTAAAGGCAAGCCACTTGAAATCAGCTGGAGCCTTGCAACCCCTATCTATACCGTCATGGAAATGGGATGACATCAGTATGGATTTTATTGTGGGTCTGCCCAACACCTCTCGTCATCATGATTCGATTTGGGTTATTGTGGACCGACTGACGAAAGTGGCACATTTTCTTCCTGTGCACACTACTGATAAGGCTCAGAAGTATGCAGAATTGTATATTGACCGGATCGTGTGTTTGCACGGATTACCTCGGACCATTGTTTCTGACCGAGGAGCCCAATTTGTTGCCAGATTTTGGGAACAACTGCAGGAGTCTTTGGGGACTAAGCTAATCAGAAGTTCAGCTTACCACCCACAGACTGATGGTCAGACAGAGAGGGTAAACCAAATTCTGGAGGATATGCTGAGAGCTTGTGCAATCGATTGTGGCGAGAACTGGGATAAGCACCTCTCCTTGGCAGAGTTTGCTTATAACAACAGTTATCAATCCAGCCTAAGGATGGCACCTTTCGAAGCTCTCTATGGAAGAAGGTGCAGGACACCACTCAATTGGTCTCAACCTGGAGAAAGAGGAGTTTTTGGACCTGACTTAGTGACTGAAGCCGAAAGGAAGGTCAAACTAATCAGGAAGAATCTAGAAGCTGCTCAGGCCAGGCAGAAGAGTTACCATGATAGAAGAAGGAAACCTCTTCAGTTCAAGGTGGGAGATTTCGTGTACCTCAAGGTATCACCCACCAAGGGAGTGCAGAGGTTTGGAATTAAAGGCAAGCTAGCCCCTCGTTACATTGGACCTTATGAGATCATCGAAGCATGTGGACCCATGGCATATAAGTTGAAGTTACCTTCAAAGATGTCCACCATTCACAGTGTGTTCCATGTATCTCAGCTAAAGAAGTGTGTTCGATTGCTGACCGAGATCCTAGCAGAGCCAGAATTGGAGATAGAACCAGATCTATCATACCAAGAGTACCCTTCAAGATCCTGGATTGAAAGGAAAGATCAACTCGGGCTAAATCGATCAAGATGTACAAGGTCTAGTGGAGTAATCACTCAGAGGAAGAAGCTACTTGGGAGACTGAGGAATTCTTGAGATCCAACTTCCCCGATTGCCTACCTAAGGAAGCTGGTACATAATCACACCCAACCCCTCCATCTGCCCTTCAAATCTAAATCCTAAAGATATAATCTTAAATCAGGATGAAGTAATCATGAAACCAAATTTAAGAAGGACTTCCTTCTGAAGTTGCAAAGAGAATGACATTCAAAGAGCAGTTTGATCTAATAACAACAATAATCACCCACTTCCTATGAGTCTCACCCTTCGCTTCACCCCGGGAGGACTCTGACCAGAATCTCGGGACGAGATTCCCTTAAGGGGGGAAGGCTGTGACACCCTAGTGTCACCTAGGGTTTCTCTCCAGATGCTAACCCAAGAACCATCATTTTATGTGAACCAACTTGAGCATGAACATCAAATTCACTTAAGAATAAATGATACCCCAAGCATGTACTTAAAAGTATCATAGTCAAAACAAATGGGTTTTTCAAAAGGTAAAATGTGCAACCCCAACAAAAACCCTAATTGAGCACTATGAGAAAAAATCAAGAAAAGAGTATGAAAAATTTAAAATCATGGCTTGGGCCAATTATAAACATTGAAGTACATTTAATAAGAAACAATAAAGATTGAATAAGCTTGGCCAAAATAATTTAAATAAAACCCCAAACAAGCTTCTCATGTAGGGACTCCATAGGAAATTCTGAATTTCGGAATTCTGAATTTCAGACCTTGAGCCAAGGATCAAGCATGTTCACCTTGATCCCTAACTTAAATCCTAATGGCCCCATTAACAAAAGCGTGCCTAACCAACCCCTCTGTCATGTGCCAGATGATGGCATTGGGACGTGAGCCCTAGACACGACAAAACCTTGGATTTGCCTCGGATTTGGGCAGGGAGACGAACCGGATTTCCGGGCTCCATATCTCTGCAACCAGTAGGCAAAATCCTATGACCCCCACACAAGATCGGTAGCTTGTAGGGAGGAGAAGAGGTTTTGTGGACTGACCAAGGCGAGAGCAGGCTCGGATGAGTGACCACACGCGCCAGAACTTGGGCAGAACGCACGGGCACACGTGTTCGACCCTGGTCGGCACGCCGTCGCTCGCCCAACCCGCGCGCGTGCTCGCCCCGGCGTTCGGTCAAGTCCGCCGCGCGCCCTTGCTCTCGGCCGTGCCCGCCCGCGCCTATAAAGCATCCCCGGGCGTGCCTCACTTCACCCCGCGCTCACCATCACCGGCCAGCCACCCCTCCTTAGCTCCGGCGAGCTCTTTCCGCCCGCCCTTGCCGCCAGAGCTTCGGCCACCGTGGCCAGCACACCCCAGTCGCCCCTAAGTCGCGCCAGTGCTTCAGTTAGCTTCGCCATAGGCCCGTGAAGCTCTCCAAGCCCTCGGACCCGGCAGGACTTCACCGGAAGCCCGAGATCACCCTCGCCGGACTTTGGTCGCCCGCCCCCGCGCGTGGACCAAGCTCCCCGGTGAGCCATTCTTCAATTCCTCGCGCGCACACCTTCCTTGATCCCTGGTGAAGCTCTCTGACCTATTTGATTGGTCAATTTCGCCTTGGATAGGCCGGACTCCTCGCCGCCGACGAGCTCCCCCGGTTGCGCTCGCGAACCGGCCAACTCCGACCACCCTCGACGGCGACACACACATCGTTGTGATCCCCGAGACCTCCCCTACGCCCTCGACCACTTCACCGGAGCAATCTCTTCGCCGGTAAACCCCTCCGCCCTTTCTTCCGCCGTGGGCACTGTTTAAGTTAGGAGAAGGACCTCGGGTTAGGATTAGAAGAACCCGAGGGGTTTTCTGCAATGTCAATGTCTCGTATGAATAGTAGCCCAGGGACTGATTCGTGAGGAAAAACTTGAAACACCCGCCAAGGACCCCAGCGCAAAGTAGTTTTCCATTTAATCAATTCTATTAATCTTTTTAAATAACCAGAGAACTTAGAAAATCCATAACTTGATGAATTCTTAATCAAAAGTTGTCAAACTAATTTTGCTAGACCCTGAATAATGTGAGCTATCATTTAAAAATAATGAACCTTATGCCTTCTGTTCTAATTTTTAGAGTTTACAATTAAAAATAGAAACTGACCAAACCTTGTTTAATTAAGGAAAATTAGTTTTGCTTCTATACTGAACCTAATAAAATTTGTAGGTATTCAAACCTCATTTAGACACTATTTAAAAATAGTAGGAACCCCAGTATTGAAGAATATAGTGTAGATATTCATTAAAAACCATTTCTGCCCAAAACTTAGGAAAAATCAGAAAGGCCTTAGAAATTAATGAACAGTGAGTGAAATTATTTTTCCTAATCTACTTAAGTAACAGGGAACCTAGGAAAAATAAAGAGACCTTTATTCCAGATCAGTTTTTAAATAAAATGTTTTATTTAGCATTATTCCAACTGGAAATCAATTATTAAATTACAAAACCAGACCCAAAATTGATAATAAAAATCCAGTGGACTTGTAACCACCAGAACCCTACTGCAAAAATAATGAACACCCCAACCCATCATTTTAAGTAAGGTAAATAGATATAATATGACAATGAGTCATTCCCCAAATAAATCATGAGCAACCCATAATAATACAATAATGGGCAAATAAAATTTTGCTGAGTCAATAATAAGATAGGCCACCAGAGAAAAATGCAAACCCATTAAAAAGATGCAAAATAATACCTATTGCTAATCTTTTATAAGAAAGGCCATTTAATCCAATAAATGCATACCACCCCTTCCCTTAAGCAAAAATATGCCAAACTTCAGAATGATTGCTCTTGCACAAAATAGAAGCTAAGAAAAACCAGAAGTCTGTTGTTTGATATTTTTCAAAAATAGTGGTAGTAGAAAGCACCCCTTTGGCTAGAAACTTGAGAAAACCCTAGTAAAATAATTAATAGGCAATAATGGCTGAAAAAAATTGTGTCAAATCATGTTATAGCACCTAAAGGCCAGCAAAAATAAATTTTAGAGGATTACCTACTTTTAATTGATAGTTGTAGTTCAAATCACCCCTTCTGCCCTAAAATTTGGTATTTCTGTCCAAAGAAAACTATTCACTTTTTGAACCCCAAATTTTGAGACAGAAAATTTTACACCAGTAATAAGCCACTGTAATTTTTGCAGAATTTTTGGGATTTTATTAAAACAACTTGTAGTTCAAACCCACTCCAAAGACTTAAGAAGAAGAAAGAAAAAGGAAGAAGGAATAAACCTCACTCCAATAAGTCCAACTTGAATTCTTGTCAAAACTCACTGAGGCTTAAAAGGAATTCAGTGGAACCCCAAAGAAAATAAAACTACCGCTTACCTTGGCTAAGTTTGATCCAACTTACTAAGTATACCACTCAAAGGTCTCACATAAGTAAGGTTTAACCTTGTCTAACTCAAGTAAATCATACACCGTCAGAAGTTAAAATTTCTAAAGCACATATCATATCATGCATATATCTTACGCATTGCATTCATTAGATTGTAATCTTGCCGACGGAGAGTACGTGCTCATCCCAGAGCAAGGATCTGTCCAAGAGGAGGACCAGGAGCAGGCTTCCTAGGCTGCTATCGAGGATCTCCCCGTAGCCCCAGCAATTGAAGGCAAGCCCCGGTTTTATGCATAACCGTTTATATATGCTATTTTACTACACTTAATGTTTGTAGGTTTGTAATGTGCACTTAAGTGTAGGAGTTGTTTGAAACCTCTAGATGCATGAACTTAGGATTCCTTTTTGAGATGAATACTAGTATGCTAGGTCGAGTAGCTGCTTCGCTAATCAGGATCTCGGTAGAAGTCGAGTGATTTTTCTAGCACTCGCACGAGGTCAGGAATTGATTGTATTCATCTTGATAACGGGATCTATGTCAGTCTATGGACTTGGATCCAGGGAGGATGCCTTGACCATGAGGCGGGAAAAAGAATTAAGGATTAATGTGTGGATACCTGAGTCAAGCTTTTGAACGTACTAAGCACATGCCGGGAAAAATGGTAATCGGTAAACCTAGTACCAGAGTGAAGCCGGGCGCGGACTTTATCCCTCATGCGACCTGAGACTGGGTCTCCCAAGCTAGCTATGGTGGGTACAAGTGCGGTCACTGCACGGCGGCAGCCGGGGTCAGTGGAGCATTGTATGCCAAGGCGGTGAGGCCTGGACGCGAATGGGGAATCGATGGGGACGGTTGTCATGTGTGGGGTCGGAGTACGCTGACATGCCGTGTGTTTAGGTTTACCTTGCAAGGTTAAAACTCGATTCGAATCGTCTGCTTCTCGCAGCTAATGAGACTGCTTGACCCCTTGTACTGCATCGAGTAAGAAGTGAAATGAGGTTACGTGAGATAACTTGTTGATTGAACTAAATGCTTGTCACCATGTATGCTTAGAAGGAGCAAACCGAGCTAAGTAAATGATGATAGAAGTTGAAAAGCTAAAAAAATGGATTTTAGAAACAGCTAGTGCTTTTGGCAAACCAAACCCCTCAGCCAAACAGCTGCATAGTCTAGAGGTAGAGGAGTAGATTCCTCACACCGGGTAAGTCTAGCTGAGTATTAGTATACTCAGCCTTGCTTGTGGCATAATTTTTTGCAGGTACCATTCAGGAAATGGTTGATGGTGTGACTTGGCCTACCACCCTGCCACCGGGTTGGACGGTCGAGTGGGATGCTGCTCCGGCAGGAGAGGAGCACGAGGAGTAGTGGGCTAGGCCTTGCCCATTTCCTCGATACCGACGACATCGATTATCCGCTGCATTTTATTTTGTGAACTCTTACTTGCTACTCAAAACTCCGATTTATGTAATAACTCAACACTTAATTTGAGGTTTCCTATTTTATTGTATTTCTTCTGTGACTCACCTTCGAGTGAGATTGTGGAATTTGATCCTGGTTAAGTGGCTCCATCAGACTAGATCTGAGGGACTGACGGGTTATTCTGATTTAAGTGTGTTACGGCCCCTGAGGCGTGACTTAGGCACTTAAGCTGGAATAATTCGGGTGGTTCCGCCACAAGCTTGCTGGTGGTCACGTCGTCGAGAATTCCTCCTTTCTCTGAATACCCGCTCATCGAGAGTTTCTCCCACTTCTGAGACTTCATCCCGAGATACGGGCTGCGCTGGGTCCCGCTCCCTAGCTTTGTGATGTCGCCGAATATTTTGGCGTCTGTTCCTTCGTCGCCGAGCTTCTCGCTGGGGATGTTCTTCCCCTGGTATGGTTGGCTCGTCGTCGGAGATGGGAGATGATTCCAATCTTCCCCCGATGAAGAGGACGTCGTGGTAGGTTGTGATGGCGAGTTCCTTTCTGTCCTCCTTTGAGGGCAAAGATGCTGGAAAGATAACTCGACGGACCTCCGTCCCTTTTCCAGGAATGCTTGCTTCTTTCTTTCTTGTAATTCGTGTCCACTCCTTTGTGGGCAAAGTGGGCAACAGAGTTCTTCAGGCAGGTGAATTCTCGATCCTTGGCTTGCAAGAAGTAGTCTTCGCCTGAGACACAAGAGGTCGTGCTATCTGTTGCCTTGTTCCGGCTTTCCTGGGAATTTCCGAGGAGAATTTCTCCTTTGGTGGATCTGCTATGCGGTGTAGAATTCCATCCTCGTCTGCTACGGACAAGATGGTCCCAAAGCAGAACATGGATCCAGGGCGAGGAGCGATCTTGCACTGGGAAGTAACGACCATTGAACTAGCTTGGATCAACGACACACCCCCTACCTAGCGCGCCAGCTGTCGGTGTTTGGAGCTCGACCACACACCCAGGGCTCCCCCTTCCGGTGCTTTTGGATAGGACAGTGTCGTTGATTGTAACTCAATGGTTCGTGCGAGACGCACGAGAGACAACAGACAATTTTCTATAGGTTCGGGCCACTTTGAGATTTGTAATACCCTACTTCCTGATGTGGATCTTTATGTGGTAGGTTACAAGAGAAGTTTCCAGTATGGAGAAAGGCTAATGAGTTGAGTAGATGGTCGATGGAAATGATGGGATACCCACTAGGCCTTATATCTCGACCGTAGGGCACTACATGCATATGTGATGATGATTTGTACCTAAACAATAGTGAACTGACTGAACTTATCTTCCTATAATCTTGCCGATTTGTCTCTAATCCATTCCTATGTTCATGGGCGCTGCGCGCCGGAAAGTCAGGCGGACGCTACGGATAGCGCTCGAGTTTGATGAGTTGCTTGAGCCTGAGCCTGCTTCCTTCCCACGCCGGCGCATTTCGCCAGTAGTCCTCCCCTAGCCCACGAAGCGATGGCCTTGCGAAATAACAGACCCAAAGCCTCTCGCGAGGCCTTCTTGCCTTCTAGTGGACCCGAGGGATATCTGTCCCCCACAACGGCTCTCTGGGACCAATGGTCGACTCTGACAGGATGAACAGTGCCACGCAGAAGTCAGAGCAGCAAAGTTAGAGGGCACTAGACTATCCGATGTGGCATCGGACTGTCCGGTGCAGCTAGAAGACAAAAGCTCCAACGGTCGACTAGCTCCGAACCATAACGGTTAGCTGACGTGGCGGAGCACCGGACAATGAACAATGGGTGTCTGGTGGCGCACCGGACTGTCCGGTGCGCCCATCGCCAGCAGCCTTCACCAACGGCTATGGAAGTGGTTGGGGGCTATAAATACCCCCAACCACCTCATTCATATGCATCCAAGCATTCCAAACATCTCATTCAATACAAGAGCAAAATACTCCACTCCAAGACACATCAAATAGATTGAATCCTCTCTAGGCCTCCAAAATCAACTCAATTCCATTAGGGACTTGAGAGAGGGTGTTTTGTGTTCTTTTGTTGCTCTTGTTGCTTGGATTGGCCTTTCTTCCTTCCTCACTTCTTTTCTCAAGTGACATGTAATCAAAGCAAGAGACACCTAAGTGTGTGGTGGTCCTTGCAGGGCTAAGTGACCCATGTGATTAAGGGAAAGGCTTACTCGGTCTAAGTGACCGTTTGAGAGAGGGAAAGGGTTCAAATAGAATCAGTCTTTATGACCTCCTCAACGGGGACTAGATTCTTTGGAACCGAACCTCGGTGAATCAAATCACCGTGTTCACTCGCCTTGATTCTTGTTTGATTTGTTTTCCCCTCTCTTCGGACTTGAATTTAATTCTAACGCTAACCTCCGGCTTTAGTGTGTGCTTAAGTTTATAAAATTTAGGTTTCGCCTGTTCACCCCCTCTAGGCGACTTTCAGCCAGGACATGAACAAAGGCATGGAGCCGATCTTCAGCGACACCATCATAGAGTGGGCAGTGGGGATCAGGGAGGATGTTGTGCTTTGAACAACCGATCACGAGTGAGTAACCTGTTGTTGGCACCGATCTAGGCCTCAATCACTGTGAGGTGTACCGGCAGCGGTGATCTCTGCGGCAGCGTGGATGGTCCGCGACCTAGGGCCGGACGTCCACGACCTGGCGCAGAGGCGGTTTTTGTAACACCTCAGGTGTTACTTAGGGTTTTCACTCAAGACTACACTAGTGAACCTATCATCACATGTGGTTTAATTTGAGTAAGACACCAAACTTGGGGGTCAAGATCCTAAGTAGGTAACCCATCCTAGAAGTCATGCTTTGGCCTTATCATGCACCTAAAGAGGAGAGAATGACTCAAACCCTAATTCAACTCCCTTAGGCAAATGGAGCCCTAGAGGGGAGTTTAGCAAAAAGGCTATGTAAGCCACATTGTCATGACTTGGGCTAATTATAAAAGTTATAGTACACTTAATACCCTACAAAAAATAGTAAGAGAGTGACCCCAAAAAGATTTTAGAAAAACCCCAAAAAGGTCACCAAATAGAAGAACATAAAAGAAAAATCAGGTTTTTCTCAAGCTCAAAACCAGCCCTCTTTCAAAGATCAAACATGTTCACCTTTTTCCAAACCTCAAAACCATATGGCCCAATTGACAAAATGGTGCCTAAAGACCCCTAGAACACTCTGGAAAAATTTGAAAGCAAACCCAATTGGTTTGACATGTGTTGGCGCCCATTTTCCACCAGACAAGTCTGGTCGGACAAACCCATCTTCACCTCCTCGTAACTTGCCAACCCAAGGTCAAACCCACTCGAGCACTGCATGAGATACAAAGGGTATACAACAAGGAAGAAATCTTATACAGGGATTTTGGCTAGATATGAAGAGATCACAGGCCAATCGACGCTTGAAGATGACCAGAGCGAATGCTGCCACGTGCTCGATGCCTTGTCTGACCGGCCGAGCGCGCACTGGCCGCTGCCGCGCGCCCCCGCGTGCTCTCAGCCGCCTCGTGCCCACGCCCGTGCCGTGCCCACGAGTGGCTATAAAACCCACCCTCATGCACGGCCATCTCCCCCGCTGCCCCTTCAGCACCGCGCCTACCTTTCCCGAGCCAGCCCGCAGCTCCGACGACCTCCCCGCGACCCGCCAGAGCCGCCCGAGGACGCCCGCCGTGGCCAAACCTTTCTCGCCCACCTCCGCTCGATCCGAGTCCTCGGATAGCTTCATCGTGAGGCCGTGAAGCTTTCCCGAGCTTGAGCCGAGGACCAGCCCCACCAGAACAGTGCGCTCACGCTCACCGGAGTTCGTGAACCCGTCGGAGCGCGTGGACCGGGTAACCCACTGCACCATTTTTCAATCCTTGCGCACATGGCTTCTACATCACCCAGTGGAGCTCCTCGTGCACTTTGGTTGAACCCTACCGCAGTGGTTTGGCTGGAGCAGTAGCCGCCAACGACCTCCGCCGCCTGCGCTCGTGGCCAGAGCAGCTCCAGCCACCACCGACGCTGACCCGCACACTGACGTGACCGCCGTGACCTCCTCGACGTCACTGACCACCCCACCGGAGCCCTACTGCCGCCGGTAAGCCTCGCCGCCGTAATCTTTGCCCCGGTTACTGTTCCAGCTAGCCAGGGATCGCGGGTTAGATTTAGGTAAAGTCTAGGGGGTTTTGTGCAAGGTCAGTGACTCATGCAAATAGTAGACCGAGGGCTGATTTGTGAGAGAAAAGGGGGGAGAAATCCTAGGGACTTCAACGCAAATCTGTATTTCTTTTCCATTTCGAATTTACTTTTCTTTTAAATATTGCAGAGACCTTAATAAATGCATAACTTAAAGAATAATCATCCAAATTTAGTCAAACCAATTTTGCTAGACTTTGTGAAATATAAACTATCAAGCAAAAATAGTAAACCCCATGGTTCCTGTAATGTTTTCTAGAGTTTTGATTTAAATAAGAAAATTGCCCAAAACTTAATAATAAAGGGAAAAATAGAAAAATTGTTAGACCAGGGTTGAGAAAAATAGTGGAGACACCAACCTAGTAGTTACACTGTTTAAAATTAATAAACACCCCAGTATACAAGGTTAAGGAAGGTTTATTCACTAAAGCTTGTTTATGCTCAAACTTAGGAAAATTAAGAAAAGGAATTGAAAATGGAAACCAGAGGGCAACCATATTTTTCCTAGCATGCCTAAGTTATGTAGTTCACAAGAAAAATCTGTTGAACCATAATCCAGTGAAAAGAAATTGCACTCACAATTATTCATGAAAAACATAGAAAACTTTGAAAAGTCATAAGAAAATAATCCTAAGGAGAAAACACCCCTACCTTAGGAATGACTGTTCTTGTGCTAAGAAAAAACTAGGAAAAATACAAGTTTTGTTGTTTGACATTTTCCAAATAGCAAGTTAGTTATAAGTGTCTTTTTGGCATTAAACTTTAGAAAATCATAACTACATAACCACTAAGTAACCCTCTATGATTTTTGGCACAGAAGCATGTTATTACCCATAGATACCAGCAAAAATAACTCTTGGTACAGAACCCACACCTAGGTAAGAGTTGTAGTGCAAAGTAACCCCTCTGCCCCAACTTTTGTTATTTTTGTCCAGGGCATAATCTATTTATTTTTGACGTCAAATTTATAGGACAGACTACAGTGACCAATATTAACCCACTGTAACTTTTACAGAATTTTTGGAAATTTTGAAATCACTGTTGCAGTTCAAACCCGCCTTAAGAGCATAAAAAGAAAATAAAAAGAGGAATTAGTAGTGGAGATTAATGTTACCCTGACCAAAACAACAAAACCCTTGAGTACCTAATAGAACCTTTAAAGGGCAATCCAAGTCTTAATCCACTATGTTTGCCCCTAAGCAAAACCTCAAACCTAAATTGCTAAGCATAAACCACTGAGAGCTTTTTATAACGAGGAAACCCTAAGTTATCAACTAACTTAGCTTTTTCTTCACTATGCATAATGGTTACTAAACTCTGCATATCATAGCATACATATATCTTATTCATTGCATTTGATAGATTGCAACCTCGCTGACGGAGAGTACATCCTCGTGCCGGAGCAAGGAGTTGCTCAGGAGGTAGCCCAGGATCTAGCACCAGAACCTGCCATCAAGGATCTGCCTGCCCCAGCTTTGGAAGGCAAGCCCCGGTTTTATGCATGACCAGTTCTATATATTATTTTACCACACTTATTGTTTGTAGGCTTGTACTGTGCACTTAAGTGTAGGAGTTGACTGAAACCCTAGTTGCATGAACTCAGGCTTTTCCCTTGTGATGAATACTAGTATGCTAGGTCGAGCAGCTGCTTTACTAATTAGGGATCTCGGTAGAAGTCAATTGATTTTCTAGCACTCACGCGAGGTCAGGAATTGAATGTATCCACTTTTATATCCGAATGATGATGGTCTGTGGACACGGATCCATGGGGATGTGTGGTCTACGAGATGAAATTGGAATAAGGATTAACGTGCGGATACCTGTGTCAAGCGTTCGAACGTACTAAGCACATGCCGAGAAATATGGTAAATCGGTAAGCTTAGTACCTGATTGAACCTGGCAGCAGACTTTACCCCTCACGCGACCTGAGACGTGGTCTCCCATTCCGGTTATGGTGGGTACAAGTGCGGTCACTATACGACGGCAGTCGGGGTCAGTGAGGCATTGTACGCCAAGGCGGTGAGCCCTGATCTACTGATGGGGAATCGATGGGGACAGTTGATGTGTGTGGGGATGGAGTGCCTCGCCACGTCGTGTGTTTAGGTTTACCTTGCAAGGATAAAAACTCGATTCGAATCGTCTGCTTCTCGCAGCTAATGAGACTGCTTGATCCATTGTACTGCATTGAGTAACAAGTGGAAATGTGACGACTTGGCAAAAAGTTGTTGATTGCTAAATGCTTGATACCATGAATGATTAGATAGGTACACATTTAGTATTAAGAGAGTCACACTAAAACTTGAAAAAGCTAAAACTTGATTTTTGGACCCAGCTAGTGGTTTTGGCAACCAAACCCCTCAGCCAAACAGCTGCATGTCTAGAGGTAGAGGAGTAGACTCCTCACACCGGGTAAGTCTAGCTGAGTATTAGTATACTCAGCCTTGCTTGTGGCATAATTTTTTACAGGTTCCCTGGAGGACATGGTTGCTGGAGTGACTTGGCCATCCACCTTGCCACTGGGTTGGACAGTCGAGTGGGACCCTACCTCGGCTGAGGAGGAGCATGAGGAGTGATGGGATACGCTTCCCCATCCCTTCATTTATTTATCGTTAGTTTTATTCCGCTGCATCCCGAACAATGATCACTGCTTTGCTAAAACTCCGATGATGTTATAATAAATTTAATACTCCTTAATGTATGGTTTTATGCTTTATTGTATTTGCTCTGTGCCTCACCATCGAGTGAGTACGTGGTACTTGATCCTATTAGTGGCCTAGTCGGACTAGATCCGAGGGACTGACGTGTTATTCCTATTTAAGTGTGGTCTAG
This sequence comes from Zea luxurians, assembly GCA_029449295.1. Lineage (NCBI taxonomy): Eukaryota > Viridiplantae > Streptophyta > Magnoliopsida > Poales > Poaceae > Zea > Zea luxurians. The sequence goes on from JAOPSE010000374.1 coordinate 93,055, forward strand.
CCTCTAAGGTGGGACCTAGGCACTTAACTTGGAATAATTCGGACGGTTCCGCCATAGTTTTTCCCTATGGTGACGCCGAACGGTCCACGCCTGGTGGCTAGACGTTCCGCACGTGCGCAGAGGCGGCGGTATTCGCCAACATCACCTAGATCTCGCTCCCGGGAGCGACCCCATCGATGAGGAGAGATTCTAGGGTTTGCCTTGGGATCGGCAGGCCACCCAAGCCGCCTCTAGACGATGTAGAGACGAAGAGAGGTGAAGATTGAGGTGAAGAAGACTACGTTACTATCTACTCCTAGGGCAAAAGGTAAAGAACGGAAGATATATTGATTGTAGTTTGATTGTTGGTGTCTACAATCGGTCGTACCCCTTCATATATATAGGGGAGGTCTAGAACCATTCCTATGCGTTTGCCAACAGTAGCTGTGGATTTAGAGGGATAAACACGCGCTGAAAAGGGATTAGTTACGCCTGATCTGATCTAATTGCGAATCGTCTGCGCCCAAGGGCGGACCGTCCGGCCGTGTCCACTGCTAGAAATGGTGCTTAACACATGCCCCTACCTTTTGGGGAAGTTGAGCGAACCAAAAGCACTGGCGTGGGGGACCGATATGCCCCGGGTCCACTAGAAGGCAAGAAGGCCTCACGAAAGGCCCTGGACCTATTATCTCGCAAGGCCACCCCTTCGTGGGCCAGGGGAGAACCGCCGGTGGAATGGGCCTGCGCAAGGAAGAAGTAGACTCGGGCCCAGGCGACTCGTGGGATTTAAGCGCTATCCAAAGCACCGATCCGACTTTCCCGCGCAGCACCCTCGGACGTCGGAACAAATTAGGGATAAGTCGGCAAGATTATAGGAAGATAAGTTCAGTCGGTTCACTATTACATAGGAACACATCGTCATCATACACACATGTAGTGCCCCACAGTCAAGTATATAAGGCCTAGAGGGAACCCCATCATAAAAAAAATATAGACCAGCTACTTAGCTCATTAGCTTTCTCCATACGGGAGATCTCCTTTGTAACCCACCACATAAAAGATCCACACCAGGAAGTAGGGTGTTACGCATCTCAAAGCGGCCCGAACCTGTAGAAAATCGCCTGCCGTCTCTCGTGCATCACGCACGAACCATTGAGTTACAGTCAACAGCATCGTCCTACCTAAAAGCACCACGAGGGGTAACCCTGGGTGTGTGGTCGGGCTCCAAACACCGACAACTGGCGCGCCAGGTAGGGGGTGTGTCGTTGATCCAAGCTAGCTCAATGGCTATCACTTCCTAGTGCAAGATGAGAAGGGAATTTTGCACCACATAGCAGATCCACCAGAGAAGAAGCCTTCCTCGGAGATCTCCGAGAAAGTCGGGACGTGACAGCAGATAACGCAACTTCCTACACCCCAGACGAAGACTGCCTAAGGAATTCATCGCCACAACAACTCCTTTCTACCCTGACGTCCTCTTCATCGGGGGGAGATTGGAGTCATCTCCCATCTCCGATGACGAGCCAACCATACCGGGGGAAGAGCCTCCCCAGCGAGAAGCTCGGCGATGGAGGAACAGACGTCGGAATATTCGGCGACATCACAAGGCTAGGGAGCAGGATCCAGCGTAGCCCGTATCCTGGGATGAAGTCTCGAAAGTAGGAGAAACTTCTGATGAACGAGTCTTTAGAGAAAGGAGGAATTCTCGCCGACGTGACCGCTGGCAGGCTCAAGACCCAGATCAGGAACAAGCTAAGCAGGATGCGAGGTTACGCCGAGAGAATCCTCTCTTCGCTCGAAACATGAACCCTGACTTTGCTCGTGCAATGAACACACCGAGTGAAGTCAGAGGAGTGTTAGCTCGAATAGCTGATGGCCTCTCACGGACTCTGGATGCTGAGGGCTATCGGTGGCTGCTCACTCGGTCAGCTAATCATCTTCTACCCCTCGCTCACCCACCGAGCGATCTGTGGCATGCCATCAACAGTCGGCGAGACACACGAAGCTCCATCAATGCTTCACGCGAACGACGGCACAAAAATGAGATAAGGCGCCGGGAGGAGTACGATCGGGACCATGGCATCCCGGCTCGAAGTCGCGCCACTCGAGTTGAGTCGGTAGCAGCCTCAACTAGTGGTCTGACTCGGGGACGATCGAGACGACACACCAGCGACTCCCCTCCCCAGGACCAGCACCATGAACGTTGACAGGAGGACACATGTGGAGTATCTGCGCTTACTCCACGCCTCAGAGCCATCCAGTGGCCCCAAACTTCAAGGTCTCCAACATCAACAAGTATGAGCCTAAGCAAGACCTAGGAGGTTGGTTGGCCATCTATACGACCACCGCTCGGGCCACTAGGGCAACTGAAGACGTGATGACCGCGTACTTGCCAATCGTTCTCAGGCAGGATGCATTGCAGTGGCTACGACACCTGCCATGACACTGCATCGATGATTGGAGCGACTTCAGTCGGTGTTTCATTGCCAACTTTCAGTCCCTCTCTAACAAGCCGGCGCAGCCATGGGACCTCAAAACCATCAAGTGCTAGGGGGATGAAACACTTCGGTCGTACCTCAAGAGGTTTCAGACCATGAGAAATCGCATCCCCGAGGTCACCGAGGCAGCAGTGATTGAAGACTTCTACCGGGGATCTAATGACTCGGCCTTCATCCGAGCCATACTACAGAAAGCACCGACCACCTCCGAACAACTGTTTCGAGAAGCGGACCTCTACATCACCACTGACGAACGGGCTCAGGACCTCATCGAGGGAGCGAAACCTGCGCCACCAGCACCACGGCGCGACGCTAACTAGCAACCAGACAAGCATTGGGAGAAAAGGCCCCGTGAAGAGGTCCACGTCGCCGGATATGCGCCACACTAGACGACATCCTCGATGCCCAGTGCCCGTATCTCAAGGATATGCGCCACACCCTGCGGAATTGCACAGACTTCAAGCATTCTGTCGGGAATGGCTGACCGTTCTAGCCTCTACCACCTCCGCCACCATGAGGAGGGCCTAGCGAGCCTCGGAGGCCTCAACAACAAGAAGGGGGAGGGGGTGGAGCATTCCCGCACGTCGACAGTGAGGTCAACATCATCTTCGGAGGACACGGGTGGCAGGAGAAGATAAGACAACAGAAGCTCAACGACCGACAGGTACTAGTGGCAACCACTAGTGCCCCAGCCCCCTATCGGTGGTCAGAGTACCCGATCACCTTCAGCTGGGCGGATCAATGGCTCAACTTCGACCATTCGATGATCAGAGCAGGGTAAATAAAGTACTAGTGGACGGGGGAAGCAGCATCAACGTTACCTTCCCCCGGACGCTCCTAGGCTTGGGGGTCGCACTCAAAGACCTCACCGAGTCAGACACCCCTTTCTTTGGCATTGTGCTGACCGAAGGGGAGTACCTGCTCGGGCACATCTACATGCCCGTTACCTTTGGAACTCTGGAAAACTACAGAACCGAGTTCCTGAGGTTCGAGGTGGCGAGTTTTGACTGCGGATACAACACCATCATCGGCAGGCCAGGATTGGCAAAATTCATGGCCATTCCACACTATTCATACATGATATTGAAGATGCCAGGACCACAAGGAATCATCACCATGCGTGCTGACTTCCAAGGCGCCGCGGAATGCTTTTGGGGAGCTATTCAGGCGGCCCTCACCACTAAACCATCGATGACTTCCTCCACGCAGGCGAACACGAAGCCTGAGGAAGACCTCGCAATATCCGTGAATGAAGCTCAAGCCATGACCTCTATGCGGCCGACTGAGGAGACAAAGAGGATCAACTTGGGGTTCGCTGATGAACGCAAGACCGCCATCATCAGCTCCAGCCTCAATGACAAATAGGAAAGCGCGCTCGTCCGGTTCCTACAAGATAACCGAGAAGTATTCGCATGGCAACCTGCGGATATGTCGGGAGTCCCAAGAGAACTGGCCGAGCACAAATTGAAGGTCTATCCTCAAGCAAGGCCGATTCGATAGAAACTACGTCGTTGGACGCCTGACAAAAGAGAAGCTATTCGCGCCGAATTAGCACGCTTAGTGGCAGCAGGGTTCATTAGAGAAGTACTGCATCCTGAGTGGCTAGCAAATCCTGTTCTTGTATTCAAAAGAATAAAGTGGATTGGCGCATGTGTGTCGACTATACCGATCTCAACAAACACAGTCCGAAGGATCCTTCGGGCACCCTAGAATAGATCAGGTGGTTGATTCGACCGCTGGATGTTCTATGTTGTCCTTCCTAGACTGCTATTCTAGATACCATCATATCAGCTTGGCAAAAGAGGCTGAGGAGAAAACTACATTCATCACCCTTTTTGGAGCTTTCTGCTATACCTCCATGCCGTTCGGCCTCAAGAACGCGGGAGCGACCTACCAGAGAGCTATTCAAACATGCTTAGCTGATCACTGGGGTAAGCGGATGGAAGCTTATGTCGATGATGTGGTGATCAAAATAGAAAACTCAGAAAACTTCATTGAAGATTTGCAGCTAGTCTTCAACAATTTGAGGCAATGTCGGTGGAAGCTCAATCCAGAGAAGTGTGTATTCGGAGTACCGGCTGGAAAGTTACTCGGATTCATTGTCAGCTACCGGGGAATTGAAGCCAACCTAGAAAAAATCGAGGCCTTCATGAGAATGGAAGCGCCACGATCATAGAAGAAGGTATAGAGGCTTACTGGATGCATGCCAGCCCTGAGTAGGTCCATATCAAGGCTAGGCGAGAAAGGCATGCCATTCTACAAATTGCTCAAGAAGGTGGACAAATTTCAATGGACCACAGAGGCACAGGAAGCTCTAGAGGCACTGAAAAAGTTCCTGACTCTGCCACCAGTACTCAAGCCACCACTCCAAGCCGCGCCGAATCAGCCGGCAGAAGATCTGTTGTTATACATCTCCTGCACGACTCACGTGGTAAGCACCGCGTTAGTAGTCGAGCGGGTGGAGGAAGGACACACATACCCAGTGCAACATCTAGTCTACTTCATCAGTGAAGTTCTTGGGCCCTCAAAAATGAAGTATCCCCAAGTTTAGAAACTACTATACGCAGTACTTCTAACCGCTCGCAAGCTCCATCACTACTTTGATGACCACAAAGTCATAGTAGTCACAAGATTTCCAATTGGGGACATTCTCCACAACGAAGAAGCTATCGGAAGGGTAGCCAAGTGGGCGTGTGAGCTGGGAGCTCACGACATAGAGTTCCAACCTCGCACAGTAGTAAAGACTCAAGCACTGGTTGACTTCGTATCAGAGTGGACTAAACATCAGGTCCCAGACAACCCTGAGGCTACTGAAGTATGGAGAATATACTTTAACGTCTCGCTGAAGCTGTAGGGAGCAGGTGCAGGGATCCTCTTCGTTGCTCCTGGAGGTGAACAACTCAAGTATGCACTCCAGTTATTATTCCTAGCATCAAATAATGCAACAGAATATGAAGCACTGATCCATGGGTTGAACATCGCTGTGTCACTGAGCATTAAGAAGTTGATGGTATACGGAGATTCACTAGTGGTCATAAGCCAGATAAATAAAGACTGGGATTGCTCGACTGATTCTATGGGCAAGTACTGTGAAATCGTCCGAAAATTAGAAGACAAATTTGAAGGGTTGGAATTCCATCATGTGGAAAGAGATCGCAACGTGGCAGCAGACGCATTGTCGAAACTGGGATCCATTCGGGCCTAGGTCCTGCCCGGGATCTTCATCTAAGAAGTATCACGCCTGAGTATTCTCTCAGATCAGACGGAAGAGTGCGACACCTTGAGCCAACTAGAGAGAGCCTATCATCAGGTACATAAAAATGAAGAGGATCTGGATGGTAAGGCAGCAGCGGAACGCATTGCAAGACAATCAGCCCACTACACCCTCATAGGGAACACACTGTACAGAAGAGGTGCGACAGGAGTCCTCATGAAGTGCATTCACTTGGTGAAAGTCGCCTTGAGAGGGGGGGGGGGGGTGAATAGGCGTAATCTGAAATTTACAACTTAACAGACAAACTACAAAGCCGGGGTTAGCGTTAGAATTAAATCTGAGTCCGGGAGAGAGGGGAAAACAAATCAAGAGCAAATCAAACGGATGACACGGTGATTTGTTTTACCGAGGTTCGGTTCTAAAGAACCTAGTCCCCGTTGAGGTGGTCACAAAGACCGGGTCTCTTTCAACCCTTTCTCTCTCTCAAACGATCACTTAGACCGAGTGAGCTTTCTCCTTAATTCTCATGGGTCACTTAGACCCCGCAAGGACCACCACACACTTGGTGTCTCTTGCCTTGCTTACAAGTCACTTTGAGACAAGAAAGAGGAAGGAAGAAAGCGATCCAAGAAACAAGAGCACAAAGAACACGAACAAACACTCTCTCAAGTCACTAGGAGATTGGAATGAATTTTTGGCACTTGGACAGGCTTTGATCTTTTGATTTGTGTCTTGGAGTCAATGCACTAGCTCTTGTATTGAATGTGGAGTGCTGGAAACTTGGATGCTTAGAGTGGTGGTGGTTGGGGGGTATTTATAGCCCTCAACCACCAAGTAGCCGTTGGGGAAGTCTGCTATCGATGGGCGCACCGGATAGTCACGTCACTCAACCGTTAGGGTTCGGGCGCTGTCGACCATTGGAGCCTTTGTCTTCTAGTGGCACCGGACAGTCTGGTGTCGCACCGAACATGCACTGTTCACTGTCCGGTGCGCCTCTGATGGGTAGCTCTGCTTTGCCGCGCACTGTTGCGCACTGTTCATCTAAAACTTTAGCTTTTGCAGTTGACCGTTGCGCGTAGAAGCCGTTGCTCCGCTGGTGCACCGGACAGTCCGGTGGCACACCGGACAGTCCGGTGAATTATAGCGAAGCGACGCAAAAGAAACCCGAGACTTGCGAGTTCTTCCGTGTACGGTCCTGGTGCACCGGACACTGTCTGGTGGCACACCGGACAGTCTGGTGCGCTAGACCAGGGCACACTCAAGTTTCTTGCTCCTTTGAACTTGAACCCAATCTTCAATCTTTTATTGGTTTGAGTTGAACCTTTATGCACCTGTAGAACATGTATTCTAGAGCAAACTAGTTAGTCCATTATTTGTGTTGGACATTCAACCACCAAAATTAATTATGGAAAAGGTTTGACCCTATTTCCCTTTCAATCTCCCCCTTTTTGGTGATTGATGCCAACACAAACCAAAGCAAATATATAAAGTGAGGAAATGAACTAGTTTGCATAATGTAAGTGCATAAGTTTCTTAGAATTAAACCAATTTAAAATTTCACTTGATATGCATGTGTCGGAGAGGAAATCTCTCCGGCTGGGTGGCGGATTGCACCCGCCCTAAATCCTAAGAAGAAAAGGGGCCTAAGCGTTTTGCTTGTTACGAGACTGGTGGACGAACACACAAGAGCACGCGAGGGTTTAGAGTGGTTCGGGCCACTAGAGCGTAATACCCTACTCCACTGTGTGATGTATTGCTTGAGAGCTTGTGGGAGCTTGTGAGTCTAAGATTGGATCTGTGTTGTAACGCCGCATGCCTCCCCTTTTATAGCTGAAGGGGGGCATGCACAAAGGTACTGAGCCCCGACATGCGGGCCCAGGGACATAGCGAATACAACATATGGAGCCACAAATGCTCGCTGTTGGGGCAATCTTCTAGTATCCTGACACCCGAGATCTGCATATCCTCGGCGTGTAGGGAGGCTTCTTGTAGAAGGGATGATGAGTACAGTGCGCCGCTCAGCACAGGCGCACTGTTTGCCGATAGACCCAGTAGGCGCGCCACCTGCTGGATGACCTTGACGCCATCTGCCAGCGAATTGGATAGGACGCATCAAATGCTAGGAGGGCACATCACCCGTTAGCGTGGTGGCAGGCGGCGCGTCCTCTCCACAATAAATGCAGAGGCTGTACGACTTTATGGGCTTTACGCCAGGCTCGGCCCGTTGGCTTATGTCACGGGCCACAAACCACATGTCAGTAGCGGGGAGCGTAGGGCAAGGCCTGGACACGTGCCAGCACCGGACCCCTACTCTTGCCAGGGTCCTTCTTGTCCCGGGACCCAGCTAAGGCTCGTACCTTACCCGGAGGGGGACTAGGGCCTTCCCAAGGGACCCGGCGTGCCTTCTTGGGGGCTCTGGACTTGTACGCATAGGGGTCCGGTGTCCTTCTGTGGAGGTCCGGACCCAACGATGATTACTGGGATGTACTACCTTTCCTTGCCACGTGGTGCCCTTGGACCTGCCCATGTGGTGGGGTTGGGCGCCATTCTCCGCATGGCCTTGAGGTGTTGCATGGGTGCACGACTTCTTTACACTGTAGTAGAGGGTACCCCTGATTGAGGGTACTGACAGTGGCCCCCGGGCCTGCCTCAGGGGAGGATGCGAGCCTACAGGTGGGGCCAGAGTCTGATTGGCGATCTGCCTGCTGCTCCTGCGGGCCTGTTGGTGCAATTACTGCTGGCCCGCCTATGGCTATGCCGACTGTCACGCTCGTTCCCACGGCTGACTGGCCCATGACCTTCGTACTTAATGTCACCGTTAGGCCATGTGCGGGGTGCCTCGAGTCGCTGCATCGGTTCTGAAAACTTATCTTTTCGGTCTTCTGTGACGGTCTCCTCGTCGGAGACCTTGCGCTCGCAGAGGGGCTGTCGATCTTGTCTTCTTCTTGCTGTTGTTAGAGGAGTGCAACCCCGTGGGGGTCAGTGCTCTTCCGCCATTGCTCGGCTTCAAGGATTTTTATCATGTATCCCGGCTGCAGTCCCCCGCTAGTGGCCATCCAGAAGGATGACCACCAGCCTCGTGGTGGGGAGAAGCAAGCCGGGCTGTGGCTTCCCCCCCACCCTCAGCTTCAAGGATGTTCATCATCCTCGCTGGGGAGGAGGGCGAGCCAAGTCGGGGCCCTGCCCTCTGCATGGGCTGGTGACCCGCTTCTTCCTCCAGCATTCGGAGAAGGATGTTCACCAGCCTTGCAGAGGAGGCGAACCTCGGCTACGTGGGGCCGGATGGCTGCAGGCCGTCAGCTGCAACGTGTCTGGCCCTTTGGGCTGGATGGCTTCGGCGCTGCCTCCGACGCTGCCTCCTGCCGCTTTGGCCGGGGCATGGCTGTCCGTCCACCGCACGGGCGACAATCGCGCCATGCGCGGGTCCACCACATCCACGACTTCTCCTTCCCGTCGGCCGCACTGGGGGGTCGTACAAGACGCCGTATGCTGCGGGAGTGGTGGCTGCTTTCTTGGATGGTCTTGTCCTCACTCCCGTGAGAGGACGGGAGCGAGGACCCCTTCGTGCGTGTTGAGGCAGCCACCGCCGACCGGTGTAGAGGTGGTGTCATCGGTGCTGAGGTGGTCGCCGCCGCTGGTGAGGCTACCCGCTATAGAGGTGGTTGCCTCCGCTAGCGGGACTATCAAAGCCTCCTGCCGCTGAGTCCCCGACTTTTTGGCTTTAATTGCCTCGTTGTCACCCCCCGTAGGAGGACAGGGGCGAGGACCTCCTTGCAATGGCGCACACCCTGGGGTGGTCGCCATCGCTGGTAAGCCGCTCGGAGCGGAGGTCGTTGTCGCTGCTAGTGCAGAGGTGGTCGCTGTCGTCGGCAATCCGCTGATGTAGAGGTGGTCGCCGTCGCCGGTGAGGCCGCTCAGAGCCAGCTTCCGGCGCGACTCCTGCTGGTGCAGCGCAGTTCATTCCTGCATGAATGGAGCTAGGGCCCCGCTTGTAAGGGAATATAATAACATATGTTTGCTTGGAAGCAGAATGTAATAACATATGTACGCAGGATTTTAGTCTGGGAAGCCAAGTTGTGTGTTCGGACCCCCTGGATGGTGGTTCTAGGTACTAGGACACCTGCCGCAGGGTGGTGGAGTGTGCAAGCCCACAGTACGGGACCAGGCTGAGCGGCTACATGGCTCCGGACCACCTCAGGAGACAAGCATCTCTTCTCTAGTTCCAGACCCCAAGTTGTCGGACGCACAAGACTTATAGTTCCAAGTACTTGGGCATCCGTCACGGAGCAGTGGAGTGTGCAGGATTTTGGGTACAGAACCAGGCTAACCGGCCACATAGGCTCCAGACCATTCCATGGAACGGGCACCCGTTCTTTGGAATCGTCCCCCAGGCTTTTTCCTGTTTTTGTAAGGTACTCTTGAGTATTATTTATAAAGCAGTGTTTAACACTTATCTGTGTATCGCTCGTTCCTGCTGTATAAGGTGTTACGCTGTTGACTCCCCTTGGTACCTGGCCCCCCGCTTGGGATGCAGGCTTGACGTGTCGAGATTGGATACCAGCACGTCTGAAAGAGTTGTCAACAATTTTCGGGAGGCAGCTTCGTTGAGACCCGGATCTGCACATAGCTTTAGCTAAGGAGCATTAGCAGTACACCCGTAGGACTCGCCATCTGACACTAGCCATCCTTTGATACATGCTCGGGACTTGCAGGGTCTAGCCTGGGGGAGCCAAGTTGTGTGTCCGGACCCCCTGGATGGTGGTTCTAGGTACTAGGACACCTGCCGCAGGGTGGTGGAGTGTGCAGGCCCACGGTACGGGACCAGGCTGAGCGGCTACACGGCTCCGGACCACCCCAGGAGACAAGTATCTTTTCTCTAGTTCCGGACCCCAGGTTGCCGGACGCACAAGACAAATAGCTCCAAGTACTAGGGTACCCGTCATGGAGTGGTGGAGTGTGCAGGATTTCGGGTATGAAACCAGGCTAACCGGCCACACAGGCTCCGGACCACCCCATGGAACGGGCTCCCGTTCTCCAGAGCCGGCCCCCAGGCTGCCGGGCCCTCCTACTTTCGCATAGAGGTCCTAAACCGCAAGCCTGGCTGTTCAATTCAGATGTCATCATGCCTGATAAGATGGGAACTGGTCGGGTGGGTTAGATAAAATACAATCCGGAAACTGCAGGAAAAGACCTTGGAGTAGTAGGATAATACTATCATAGAGGTACATCTGAGAGGGTAGTTTTCCTTTATAACTTATCATGCATGGGTGTAGACCAACAGGCCGGGTTTATGGGGACAGACCCCACTGGGTTGGCGTACACGTATGCGTTACCTAGTTACAAAAGGGAAACACTTCGACCTCTCAGACTTGCTCTATAGATAAAACTTACAGAGGTGTTCCAGCACCGGGGGAGGCACTCCTTCAGTCGTAGCTAGACAGTTGCCCTCGGGTCGGAGTATTCCTGTTACCTTGAAGGGTCCTTCCCAGCTGGGGGAGTGTTGCGGAGCCCTAACTTGGTTTGGTACTTCCGTAAGATTAGGTCCCGACCGCTGGTTTCCATCTGCGTTTGACGAAGGAGCCCCCATCTTTGGCTGCGGTCATTCCTGTATTAACCCGTCAAAAGTCTGGACTCGTGGGGAATCCAGAAGGGTTTCCGGAGGAAGGCAGGCTTCAGCTCTGTAGGCCGGGGGACATGGGGTCGAGCCGGCGGTCCGTCTAGTCGTCGCCATCGGAGTGGGAGTCCCTAGTGAAGACGTCCTTTAGGTCCCCTTCGGGTGACTGATACCCGAGGTCTCGCTCAGCCACGGCTACCTCGCCGTCGTCGACCTTTTCCTTGCCACGGTGGCGACGAGGTGGGGAGCCATCCTTGGAAGACTGCTCACACCGTTCGCTGATGCATTTGCTGATGCGTTTTGCGAGATCAATGATCTCGCGACACTCCACGACGCTGTGGCACCCGAGATCTACATATCCTCGGCGCGCAGGGGAGGCTTCTTGTAGAAGGGATGATGAGTATAGTGCGCCGCTCGGCACGGGCGCACTGTTTGCCGACAGACCCAGCAGGCACGCCGCCTGCTGGATGACCTTGACGCCGTCTGCCAGCGGATTGGACAAGACACATTAAATGCTGGGTGGGCACATCGCCCGTTAGCGTGGTAACAGGCGGCGCGTCCTCTCCGCAATAAATGCAGAGGCTATATGGCTTTATGGGCTTTACGCCAGGCTCGGCCCGTTGGCTTATGTCACAGGCCACAAACCACGTGTCAGTAGCGGGGAGCGCAGGGCAAGGCCTGGACACGTGCCAGCACCGGACCCCTACTCTTGCTAGGGTCTTTCTTGTCCCTGGACCTGGCTAAGGCTCGGACCTTACCCGGAGGGGGACTAGGGCCTTCCCAAGAGACTCGGCGTGCCTTCTTGGGGGCTCTGGACTTGTACGCATAGGGGTCCGGTGTCCTTCCGTGGAGGTCCGGACCCAAAGATGATTACTGGGATGTACTACCTTTCCTTGCCACGTGGTGCCCTTGGACCTGCCCATGTGGTGGGGTTGGGTGCCATTCTCCGCGTGGCCTTGAGGTGTTGCACGGGTGCGCGGCTTCTTTACACTGTAGTAGAGGGTACTGACAGCATGGATTGCTTTCTTTTATTTAACATTTTAGACCACATTTGCACCACTTGTTTTGTTTTTGAAAATTCTTTTGGAAAATCTTTTCAAAGTCTTTTTGCAAATAGTCAAAGGCATATGAGTGAGATTGCAAGAAGCATTTTCAAGATTTAAAATTTTCTCCCCCTGTTTCAAATGCTTTTTCCTTTGACTAAACAAAACTCCCCCTGAATGGAATTCTCCTCTTGGTGTTCAAGAGGGTTTTACCAATTTTTGTAAATACTAATTGAACAAGATCACAAATACATTTAGATACCAATTTGAAAAATTCTTGAAAATTTTGAAATTGGCGGTGGTGCGGTCCTTTTGCTTTAGGCTAAATACTTTCTCCCCTTTGACATTAATCGCCAAAAACGGAGACTTTGAGAGCCCTTTTTATATTTTCTCCCCCATTGGTACAAGTAAATAAAAGTGAAGAATTATACCAACTTGGAGAGTGTTGTGGAATACCGGCAAAGGGTAAATAATACCGATGGAGTGGAGTGGAAGCGTTGTCTTTGCCGAATACTCCATTTCCCTTTCAATCTAAGACTAATAAAAGAAATTCTCATGGAAACACATTAGTCTTAGCCGCACCAGAAGAATAAGAACTATGTATATGTACCAAATGAAAGAGATATGATCAAAGGTATATGAATGAGCTATGAGTGCAATGTTTCAATCAAAATTCCGAGAATCAAGAATATTTAGCTCATTCCTAAGTTTGCTAAAGGTTTTCTCATCTAATAGCTTGGTAAAGATATCACCTAATTGATTTTTGGTGTTTACATAAGCTATCTCGATATCCCCCCTTTGCTGGTGATCCCTCAGAAAGTGATACCGAATGTCTATGTGCTTAGTCCAGCTATGTTCAATGGGATTCTCCGCCATGGGATAGCACTCTCATTGTCACATAGGAGAGGGACTTTGCTCAATTTGTAGCCATAGTCCCTGAGGGTTTGCCTCATCCAAAGTAATTGCACACAACAATGACCTGCGGCAATATACTCGGCTTCGGTGGTAGAAAGAGCTACTGAGTTTTGTTTCTTTGAAGCCCAAGACACCAGGGATCTTCCCAAAAACTGACTAGTCCCTGATCTGCTCTTCCTACCAATTTTACACCCTGCCCAATCGGCATCGGAATAACCTATTAAATCAAATATGGATCCCTTGGGGTACCAAAGTCCAAACTTAGGAGTGTAAACTAAATATCTCATGATTCTCTTCACGACCCTAAGGTGAACTTCCTTAAGATCAGCTTAGAACCTTGCACACATGCATACGGAAAGCATAATATCCGGTTGAGATGCACATAAATAGAGTAACGATCCTATTATCGACCGGTATACCTTTTGATCTACGGATTTACCTCCTGTGTCGAGGTCGAGATGCCCATTGGTTCCCATGGGTGTCTTGATGGGTTTGGCAACCTTCATTCCAAACTTCTTAAGAATATCTTGAGTGTACTTGGTTTGGCTGATGAAGGTGCCCTCCTAGAGTTGCTTGATTTGGAATCCTAAGAAATATATCAACTCCCCCATCATAGCCATCTCGAATTTTTGAACCATGATCCACTACAAGATTTATGACCTTCTATGACAAATAGTCGATGACAATAGAGTAATTCGTCATTAGATCACCTCGTTTATGACGATTTTTAGAAGATGGCTCACTGTAGTGACGAAAATTTAACCTCTGTCATTAAAATCGTCATTAAATACTCTAGCTTCATGTTTGTGACAATTTTATATGACAATACATGAATCCTCATAAGAATAAATCGTCATAACCTTTTGAACATAATAGTTGTGATAATATTGCATGACAACACATATATGCTATAGACATAAGATGTATTTTTTAAATAAATACTATTATCCATGTTAGCTCGCATGACCTATTATTAAGGGCAGGTCCCATTGCCACACAGGCTTTCATGTTTGACATGTATCACACATGGCAATATGATTACCACAATAGAGTTTTTCATAATAAACAAATATAACCTTAGACAAAAAAATAAAAGTTACAGTTAAATGGCTTAAAAGCTATAACCTAATGGGTTGGCCAAAGCCACGTCCTCCACTAGGATTTTGACATATTTATTAAATATATATGTTTGTCAATAAATAATTAAATGTACATGTTTAGTTTACAAGGTGGAGGACTATTATGGTCAATAAATAATTAAAATTACATGTTTATAGACTATCTTATTTATGTTATACACATGTTTATCAATAAATAATTACATGTACATGTTTACATGGTGGAGGACCATTATGATCCAGTATGACACTCGTCATATCTTAACCCATACAAATTTGCCACTATCCTTAAGTAATTTCGCAGCCCGTCAAGTCGACGTCAGCCCACAACAGCCACATCGTCTTCCTCCACTACATGTCGCAACTCCCCCACGACAGAAATTAGGAATACTTTCGTCACTAAAATAACTCCATCTTCATTTAAGGTAACTGACTCCCATCGTCAGAAAAAAAAGTCGATGAGAATTAATTTAACTCTGATCGAGCAAACAACGAACCGACATGGTTAGTTAAGGAGGTATTTAGATCAAAAGACTAAATTTTAGTTCTTGTCAAATCTGATGTTTGAGTGTTTGTTAAAGTATTAAATATAGTATAATTGCAAAACTAATTATGAGATAAGGACTAAATAATAAGACAAATTTATTAAGCCTGATTAGTTATATTTTCTAAATATAAATTAATTAGGTTTAATAAATTTATCTCATTATTTAGCCTTCATCTATATATTTAATTTTTATAATTAAACTAAATTTAATATGCGTAAATAACATTTAAATATACGATGTGTCGATCACTGAAAAATGACAAACACTAAAAAATCAACATCCTAGATCTACCTGACGAGAGTTAGATAGAACCGGCATAAAAAAATCTCCTATCCTATCCACATCGCCATTGGAGCCTGCATCAACCTCCATGCCGGCGCCCCATCCACTAGCCCTAGCCTCCATGCCAGCCCTCGCACCCACCGGCGACTCACCCGTCTGCGGGCTCTGGCCTTTGCATTTGTCATGGGCCCCTGCTACCACCGGAGCCTCGGTCGCTCAACACGACCCCGCCCCGGCGCCATGCCCGTACATTGGCCCCAACCATCGCTCTTACTAGTTGTGGTTGTGGCCCTCGCACCGGAGCTCCCCCCACGCCTGTCCGCTTGCTAGCCCCAACCTCCGAACCGGCCACAGGGCCCCCACTCCCACCGGTGCCATAGATGCAGAAGCAACAAGCACTGTAGAAGAGGACTTAGTACCAGGTTGGTCGACAACAAGCTGAGGATAGGTTCAATAGATCATCGGTGTGTGTCCAAGCTTTGCTTCATTCTAATCGGGGACAATAGGAGTAACAGAGGATGAAGGTTGCTCATGAGGACTGAGGAGGCCAATGTAAGGATTTCACCCTTCTGTCCTGCTGATATTGACTGACATCTAGTAATGCAATCTCTAGAAAGAAATTTGGTTCACAGGAAAATCTGCTTTTGACTATTGGCAACAACTTTGTAACTGAGCTTGTATTTTCATGCAATGTTCTGAATGGACTGAATCTACTGTATGTTTTAGTTTGCAAAACCAAAACCTTGCATATGGGATTTCAACTAGGGACTTTCACATGCAATTATTGTTATAAAAACTACTAAATTTGGTTTGTAGACAATACCATATTTGCTTCTTACATCTGTGCCTATCATTGTTTATTTTGTTTTGTTTATATGGACGCAAGTATGAATAAGGTTGTAAATGGTAATAATCAATTCCTCTCGGCTATACATCCAGGTGTTCATTCTACATTTGTGGCACCGCGCCCCCCTCATGCCGGCGTTGATATCTTAATCTATACTTAGCTGCCATTGCCAATAAAGGTGCTGCTATTTTTAAGTCTATAACTGCATAAATTATATACATATATGGTGCTGATGCAACTGTGTTGAATAAATCCATTGGTACATAAAACACTTGTGCTGATTTTTATACTTCCAGAATTTAGGTAGTGCTTTAATGCAAGCTTTGGTTCAATCCTTACGATTTGCATTACCATTAATGAAATAAATAAGAAAAATACTTAACCACTTGTTTAGTTTTTCCTGTTTCTTCTGATATGTGGTGTTTCCATATAGGTAACTTAGTGTGTTTGAATTGAATAGTAAAAAGAGTGCAGTGTGTCTGATATGTGGTGAAAGTGATGAAGAGAATAATGCAACAAAGGTGTCACACCCGGGTTTCGGGGCACCAAGACCCGGGCGCGAACATAATCACCAAGTGTGCTGGGACCAAGTCTCACACATATGATGAATCATGGCACAGGATCGAATGTCACATCTTTACTATATAACAGGAGTTCTATACAAAATAAATAAATAATTACATTATAAGGAAACAACGGTCCAGCAACCCAAAGTTGACTGGGAGACGACGGCCTAGATCTCTCACGAACACATCGCAGCATCCTCCAAGCGCCCTGTGGTACCTGTTCTTGACCTGTGGGGGGTGTGAGACAGCAAGAGTGAGCTCACATACGTTCATAGCTCAACAAGTTGTGGGGAATAGTGTGCATGAACTCGCCAAAGGTGGGAGCTCATGTGAAGTGTAAGGCTTAACAAAGGAGATGGTTAGAGCTGAGCATTGCTTTTAAAGTTGGTCAAAATTTTATTAGCAGTTACTAAGTATAAGTAAATACCAACCCAATTAAATAGTAGAACAAAAGTAACAACCTCACCTGCGATGCAATGCATATGACAAATTGAATTTAGTTCCATAAATTAATCATGTGAGGGTCCGAGCTGCTCATGACCGTGAGCACGGCTAGTATACCAGTTTTACACTCTGCAGAGGTTGCGCATCTTTACCCACAAGTCGTGTTACCCATCTGCCAAGAGACGGCCAATCCCATACACCTCTACCGAGGAGGTGAGGCAGGGCAACACTACGAGGCCTTTACAAAGTTCCACTAGCTTCAGAAAACCCGCTATAGTTTATAGGAAGTTCCAATGCAGGAATCCCTTGCAGGACCGCCATCGCAGCAAAATCCTCCCGAGGGCCTCCCTAGCAGGAATCCCTTGCAGGACTGCCATCGCAGCAAAATCCTCCCGAGGGCCTCCCTACACTGACCACTCCCCTACTGCCCTTGCCTTTTTCGGGTAAGGTAGTCTTCCACTAGCTTTCCTAATTAATCAGCCAAGGGCGTCCCATTAAACCCTTGTGGTAGCACTGTTTTCTCGGGTGGTCGCTCCATGTTCCAATTAACATAATGATCTCATCATGAACAGTAAATAACAACTGATAACAAAAGTATGAATAATATGTATCTCAATGCCCAAATCCACATATAGCACTAGCAAGTACTACCCAGAAAGTTTAGTGGTAAACAAGGCATAAAGATAGACAAACTAGGGTAATCTATTAGGTCCCATCAAAATTAACCTATGCAGATCATTATGATTAATTAGAACATGAGTGGGTAAAAGAAGTGATCAAGGGCACAACTTGCCTGGGACTTGAGATTCCAGGTACCAGGATGATCTTCAGGTGACTCGTGACCTCACGCTAGTCGTAGCATTACAAACAGACATTGTATAGGCAAAATTAACATTACAACAAACATGTAAATAAAATACACAGTAATAATCTAGACATTAAACTAAGGTCACAAGAACTAGAATCATTAAATTTGGAGTTATAGATTTTAAGTTATGGATTTTCCAAAGTTTTATGCATTTAATATAGGATTAAGTGGGAAATAAATTTAAATGTGTACTTCATGTAAAAACAGTGGTACCATTTGATAGAGAATAATCTTACAAAATTATAGGAACTGGAATGGTCCAATTTGGATCAAGAATGAATTTTCTACAATTAAAACAAGTTTCTGCAATTAAATTTGTACTAAAAATCTATTTTTGAATTAGTTTCCCTATTTTATCTGATCTCGGGACTGGGCCTCAAATCCTCGAAAGCACAAGGGCACTGGGGCAAAACTCCATAGACTCAGTGAATAGCGCCCCCAGGACGGCGGGTTAATTTGTACAAATTACGGGGTCTCTTTAGCAAATAGGTCAGGGCGAAGGGGTATGGGATCAAGAGATCCATCGGATCTTGATCTAGCGGCCAGAAATAAATTACAAAGCCGTACGCGCTATGAGCCACCAGATCGCGATCGGATGGCCCAGATTTTATGAAATGGATCTAATCTACACCGTCGATTTCATCATCCACGAACAGGGTTTCTTGAAGCGAAAGGGGGTATGGCTGTTTCGATCTCGACCATCCATCACGATCCAACGACGAGGGCTTGTTCTTCTCCCCCCGGCTGCCAGGCGCGGCGGCGCCGCGTGCCACACGGCAGAGCACACGCCGGCGAGCTACCCTATCACGGCGCACGAGTACACGATTCCCAAATCGACTGGGCACAACACGACGCAGGCGCATGGGCGATTCGGTCCGAGGAATTCTTACCGGGAATGATAGGGCCGACAGGGCGGACCACACGAGCAGTACGATGCACGGCGGTGCAGCGGGTCTGGCGAGGAATTGGGCGGCGCATGATCCAATTCCAGTGGTGAGAAGGTTACCCGTATCATTGCGATGCCACAGCGAATCCCTAAGCCAACCATCGCAGCTAGAGCTCGACATAATCCGTAGTTCACCCCTGGCGGACTCAATTCTCCCCACTGCGCACGCCGAGCATGGTGAATAAGGGTAGGAGCAGCCCCGATTTATAGCCTAGGGGCAAGCTTGGTCGTTCCGGTTGAGGTGGGATGAGGGCTCGGCCGGGAATCACATCGGCAGCAGCGGATTTTTGGTGAAGCGCCCGCGGAAGTCGCGCATCTGGTTGAAGATTGGCACGGGGAAGAAGCTAGCTCTGACAGTCGGGACCCGCGCGTCAGTCAAGAGGAAAGACCAGATCGTTTCTGTCGCGCACGTGATGTGAGTCTAACGGTGTGGGCTCAAATGTCAGTGGCTGGCGCAGGATAGGCGGGCCGAGGGAGTTGGGCCGCCTGGTCAGGGGTAAAGTGGGCCAAAGAGGAGAGAAACAGCCCAAGTTTATATTCCTTTTTTTTAATATTTTCTGCTTTCTATTTTGTTTGCAAATTCAATTCAAATTCAAATACAGTTTGAACTCTCAATTTAATTACAATGCATAGTCAATAAATTCTAGCATGGCTTGAAGTTATTTATTCCATTTATATTAGTTATTCATTTGTTTGGACAAATGCAACACACATATATTTCCTTTGATGACATGTCCCAAATCAAATAATAAATAGTAACTCATATTTTTTTTCATATATTACTTTATCCTTTAAAATATATGTTTCCAGATATAATGATAAAACAATATTTAGTTTGGGAGAATATTTTTTTTAATGTATAACTATGCCAAGGTATGTTTTTAGCGTAAACCTTTTAGAGAGTACTTTTAACCTCATAGTGGGATGACTAATTTCATGTGGGTCCGTTTTAAGTAGCTATTTATTAGGAAGGATATTTATTTTAAGGGATATGACTTCAAAAGTTTCTTTTTAAAAAAAATATTCTAACTCAAATTCTTTGGAAAATTTTACCAAATTCTCAAAATGAGATTTTGAGGTGTTACAAATCCTACCCCCCTTAACAGAAATCTCGTCCTCGAGATTTGTAAGGAAAGGAATACAAAACGATTGGCTTGTAATTCAATTTTTAGTTTATAATTGTTTCAAATATCCAGAGTATTTTATAGTCAAAAGTGGGTGATTAGGAGAGCATGGGTATATATATGTATGTCCACTTTATTATGTAGGATAGAAGATGTCCTTAGAGCATAGATAGGTTTAATTATGAAAGGGTAGGGCTAGGAAAGACTCTATCCAAGATTATGGATCTTGATTACTTTTGAAGATCTAGCTTGAATCTTATCCTTCCTTGATTTGATGAGCTCGATCATCTTCGATCTTCTTTCTTGAAGTTTTTATCCGAATTAGGGACATGTAGTTAGGATAACTTGTAGGTAAGGACAGATGGTTAACAGGCTTGGTGGCATAAGACAAATGTATTATGGCAACATCTAGGATGGGAGGGATGGTCACCATAAATATGCTGGTAAGTTTTTTGTTCATGGGTGGTTTGGTCTGATGTACTAATTTAAGTTAAAACATGGCCAGCAGGGTTTAATCTATTTCACTAGTATTAACTAGTCCATTAAGTAACTCACTTTAGATTAGATCATATTAGGTTAGATGGGATCTAGATTAGATTGGTATGACTAGTTTGACTAGATATGATCTAATTAATTTGCATTGGATCATGGTTGTTAAACTAGGGTGGATAAGTATGCTTATTAGGATAAGACAGATCCATAAAGATAAGATAGAATCTTTTGAGGCCAGTTAGATCTATTAGGATAAGGATAAAATCTTTTCTAGATAAGATGTATCTATTAAGGTAATAGAGTATCTTTTAAGATAAGATGGATCTACTAAGATGAGATATATTTCAATTAGGATAAGTTGGGATCTTTTGAGATGAGATGGATCTATGAGTGTAGGTGTAGGATAGGATCTTTTAGGATGAGATGGATATTGTTAGGCTAGATATTTCAATGGGGAATAATCTAGTTTGTCTACTTATTTTTATAAGCATTTTCTTATATGTATATACAGATGTAATTGTGGGCATTACTCCACAACCCATCACACTCAATCAAAGATCCAAATCAGACAAGTATCATAAGAACAAACACTCAAGCGTATAGATAACTACAAAAATAGTTTTGTTTTTGTTCCTATGAATAGATCTTATATTCCTAAAGGTCACTTAATGTACAAGATTTCAATGTGTGAAATCCACCTTTGTCTTTTAGAAAGAAAAGATAAGAATAATCAGAGTAAGCGGAAATAGATGAGAAAAGATTAAGATAAGTTTAGAAAGATTTAGAGTAGCAAAGGTAAGTAGACAATGGTTGTCCAGTTCTATCTAGGTTTCGTCCTACAGTCAACATTCCTCTGATACCACTTCTGTCACACCCAGGTTTCGGGGCACCAAGACCCGGGCGCGAACATAATCACCAGGTGTGCTGGGACCAACTCTCACACATATGATGAATCATGGCACAGGATCGAATGTCACATCTTTACTATATAACAGGAGTTCTATACAAAATAAATAAATAATTACATTATAAGGAAACAACGGTCCAGCAACCCAAAGTTGACTAGGAGACGACGGCCTAGATCTCTCATGAACACATCGCAGCATCCTCCAAGCGCCCTGTGGTACCTGTTCTTGACCTGTGGGGGGTGTGAGACAGCAAGAGTGAGCTCACATACGTTCATAGCTCAACAAGTTGTGGGGAATAGTGTGCATGAACTCGCCAAAGGTGGGAGCTCATGTGAAGTGTAAGGCTTACCAAAGGAGATGGTTAGAGCTGAGCATTGCTTTTAAAGTTGGTCAAAATTTTATTAGCAGTTACTAAGTATAAGTAAATACCAACCCAATTAAATAGTAGAACAAAAGTAACAACCTCACCTGCGATGCAATGCATATGACAAATTGAATTTAGTTCCATAAATTAATCATGTGAGGGTCCGAGCTGCTCATGACCGTGAGCACGGCTAGTATACCAGTTTTACACTCTGCAGAGGTTGCGCATCTTTACCCACAAGTCGTGTTACCCATCTGCCAAGAGACGGCCAATCCCATACACCTCTACCGAGGAGGTGAGGCAGGGCAACACTACGAGGCCTTTACAAAGTTCCACTAGCTTCAGAAAACCCGCTACAGTTTATAGGAAGTTCCAATGCAGGAATCCCTTGCAGGACCGCCATCGCAGCAAAATCCTCCCGAGGGCCTCCCTAGCAGGAATCCCTTGCAGGACTGCCATCGCAGCAAAATCCTCTCGAGGGCCTCCCTACACTGACCACTCCCCTACTGCCCTTGCCCCTTTCGGGTAAGGTAGTCTTCCACTAGCTTTCCTAATTAATCAGCCAAGGGCGTCCTATTAAACCCTTGTGGTAGCACTGTTTTCCCGGGTGGTCGCTCCATGTTCCAATTAACATAATGATCTCATCATGAACAGTAAATAACAACTGATAACAAAAGTATGAATAATATGTATCTCAATGCCCAAATCCACATATAGCACTAGCAAGTACTACCCAGAAAGTTTAGTGGTAAACAAGGCATAAAGATAGACAAACTAGGGTAATCTATTAGGTCCCATCAAAATTAACCTATGCAGATCATTATGATTAATTAGAACAAGAGTGGGTAAAAGAAGTGATCAAGGGCACAACTTGCCTGGGACTTGAGATTCCAGGTACCAGGATGATCTTCAGGTGACTCGTGACCTCACGCTAGTCGTAGCATTACAAACAGACATTGTATAGGCAAAATTAACATTACAACAAACATGTAAATAAAATACACAGTAATAATCTAGACATTAAACTAAGGTCACAGGAACTAGAATCATTAAATTTGGAGTTATAGATTTTAAGTTATGGATTTTCCAAAGTTTTATGCATTTAATATAGGATTAAGTGGGAAATAAATTTAAATGTGTACTTCATGTAAAAACAGTGGTACCATTTGATAGAGAATAATCTTACAAAATTATAGGAACTGGAATGGTCCAATTTGGAACAAGAATGAATTTTCTACAATTAAAACAAGTTTCTGCAATTAAATTTGTACTAAAAATCTATTTTTGAATTAGTTACCCTATTTTATCTGATCTCGGGACTGGGCCTCAAATCCTCGAAAGCACAAGGGCACTGGGGCAAAACTCCATAGACTCAGTGAATAGCGCCCCCAGGACGGCGGGTTAATTTGTACAAATTACGGGGTCTCTTTAGCAAATAGGTCAGGGCGAAGGGGTATGGGATCAAGAGATCCATCGGATCTTGATCTAGCGGCCAGAAATAAATTACAAAGCCGTACGCGCTATGAGCCACCAGATCGCGATCGGATGGCCCAGATTTTATGAAATGGATCTAATCTACACCGTCGATTTCATCATCCACGAACAGGGTTTCTTGAAGCGAAAGGGGGTATGGCTGTTTCGATCTCGACCATCCATCACGATCCAACGACGAGGGCTTGTTCTTCTCCCCCTGGCTGCCAGGCGCGGCGGCGCCGCGTGCCACACGGCGGAGCACACGCCGGCGAGCTACCCTATCACGGCGCACGAGTACACGATTCCCAAATCGACTGGGCATAGCACGACGCAGGCGCATGGGCGATTCGGTCCGAGGAATTCTTACCGGGAATGATAGGGCCGACAGGGCGGACCACACGAGCAGTACGATGCACGGCGGTGCAGCGGGTCCGGCGAGGAATTGGGCGGCGCATGATCCAATTCCAGTGGTGAGAAGGTTACCCGTATCATTGCGATGCCACAGCGAATCCCTAAGCCAACCATCGCAGCTAGAGCTCGACATAATCCGTAGTTCACCCCTGGCGGACTCAATTCTCCCCACTGCGCACGCCGAGCATGGTGAATAAGGGTAGGAGCAGCCCCGATTTATAGCCTAGGGGCAAGCTTGGTCGTTCCGGTTGAGGTGGGATGAGGGCTCGGCCGGGAATCACATCGGCAGCAGCGGATTTTTGGTGAAGCGCCCGCGGAAGTCGCGCATCTGGTTGAAGATTGGCACGGGGAAGAAGCTAGCTCTGACAGTCGGGACCCGCGCGTCGGTCAAGAGGAAAGACCAGATCGTTTCTGTCGCGCACGTGATGTGAGTCTAACGGTGTGGGCTCAAATGTCAGTGGCTGGCGCAGGATAGGCGGGCCGAGGGAGTTGGGCCGGCTGGTCAGGGGTAAAGTGGGCCAAAGAGGAGAGAAACAGCCCAAGTTTATATTCTTTTTTTTTAATATTTTCTGCTTTCTATTTTGTTTGCAAATTCAATTCAAATTCAAATACAGTTTGAACTCTCAATTTAATTACAATGCATAGTCAATAAATTCTAGCATGGCTTGAAGTTATTTATTCCATTTATATTAGTTATTCATTTGTTTGGGCAAATGCAACACACATATATTTCCTTTGATGACATGTCCCAAATCAAATAATAAATAGTAACTCATATTTTTTTCATATATCACTTTATCCTTTAAAATATATGTTTCCAGATATAATGATAAAACAATATTTAGTTTGGGAGAATATTTTTTTTAATGTATAACTATGCCAAGGTATGTTTTTAGCGTAAACCTTTTAGAGAGTACTTTTAACCTCATAGTGGGATGACTAATTTCATGTGGGTCCGTTTTAAGTAGCTATTTATTAGGAAGGATATTTATTTTAAGGGATATGACTTCAAAAGTTTCTTTTTAAAAAAAATATTCTAACTCAAATTCTTTGGAAAATTTTACCAAATTCTCAAAATGAGATTTTGAGGTGTTACAAAAGGTGATTGTTTTTTCTCTTAGTTTTTCTTGTTACTCTCTCTTGCTTTCTTCAACCATGGGATCTCTTTGAGAACCATTTAAACTTACCTCAGGAAATCTTATCAGATAATATGCTATGCTTCATTATACAATTGTACAATTAATCTATTTTAGGCAACAGTTCATTTGCTATCAGATAGAAGGCATTCATAAGAAGCTTGGCTTCGACAGGAACTCATTGGTACAGTTCATTTGCTATCAGATTGAAGGCATTCAATGTATAGCAGATGGATAGGTCTTAGATCTATATTAGGCGTTTTAGCAAGCATTATCTAGACAGAGTGAGCGAATTCATGAAGTTTGTTGCGGAGCGATGTGCTGGGAGCGAGGAGATCCTATGTCCATGTGAGCGTCAAGTTAATTCAACAAGCAGTAGGTATAAGGTAAATTTTAGTTCACTAAAAACAAGTGTTATGAGCAGTATATAAAGCCTTTTTAAGTCATTCATGTACTTCAGCTTTTTCTAGTATTATAAACTAATCAATGGGCTAAGCTATCAGACCATATTTGTCTTGTTTCTGATGAGGTTGATTTAAGGTTTAGGAACTGAATGCTAGAATGTTTAGTCCCTATATATGCATATTCTTATATCATGATTCTGTGTAGAATTTTTAGTCCTCGTCACTCTTTTCTTTGGCCATTATATTTAAGTTGTGGTAATGATTTTTTTCTTTTCATTCCCATGTATATGACTCATATATGTGTTCTCTGTTCTCTAATGCAGTTGGAGTGTCAGGTCAAATTCCCCCAACAATTAAACCAGATGATGGAGTTAGGATGATGCATGCACTTTTTAAGTTTTAGAATATTGTGCTCAACTGCAGCTTGTGGCTGTTGAACTCATTCTACATGCTTTTGGATTTAAGTTATATGATATTTAAACATGTTGGATGTTTAATACTTGTGTCGAGTGCTTTATGCTTCAATTATATGTGGATGCCAGAAAAAATTGTGTACACTCGCGTTGTTTGATGAAATTGTATGCACAATTTGGTTTGAATTCAATTGAATGCTGATTTTTCATAATTAATATTTGAACTAATAACGTGATAAACCTATTATGTTAGTTGCCATGTTATCATGCTTTATGATGAAAATATTTTGTCACAATTCGTTTGACACGTCAGCTGCCATGTCACCTGCCACCTCATCCTACTTGTGACGAAATCAATCACCACGGTTCTTTTGCCACGTTAGCTGCCATGTCAGCCCATTTATGACGAACATATCTGTCATGAACCTCACACGTGGCAGGTTCAATGCTACACTCTATAACATTTTTTGGACCTCGTTTATGACGATCCATGGCATCATAGTTTTTTTGACGAATATATTTACATCACTAAATTTATGACATTTTTTTACCTTTCGTCACAAAAGTTACCTTACTACGCACCTTCTATGACAATGACTTTTTCGTCATAAAGTCATCATAACAACAAACACTATGACAAAAAAACCCTTATTTATGACATAATGAGAATGTCATAGAAGGTCATATTTGTTGTAGTGATCCTACTAAACTCTTCACAAGTAGATTTGTTAGTAGACCCAAATATAATATCATCAACATAAATTCGGCATACAAACAAATCATTTGTGTGACGGAACCTCCCAAGTCATTAGGCCCACCTACAGATGTCCTTGTCCAGCGGACCTCGGACAACCCTGTAGATGCACCTGATCACTCGACAAGTTCAGTATCTGTATCCTTTACCTTTCCCAAGAGTGTTTCACCCGTCACGCAGATATTACAACACATTGGAGAAACGAATAAGCGGAAGCAATTACAGTAACTTAATTTACATTAAAAATATAGAAAGAGTGTTATTATTACAGATCAGTAGTATATGAGTGCATAAGTGTTGGGGGCCTTCGTCTTCCGAAGGTCCTCAAAAACATGATTTGACAATGTTTTCCAAGTGGATTATGTGAACAGGTATCTTTGGACTCAGAATTATGAACATAAGGCACGGTCAGGACGAAGCCTGAACCAGACGAAGGACGAGCTGATTACCAAGTTCTACGAAGGACGGTGCACAGCCGAAGCTGTGTGCAGGGAAGCTTCGTCGCGATAGCGGAAAGGGGAACCGACTTAAAGATGAAAAGACTACGTGGGCCTCGACAGATTTCCATAAGTCATTAACAAATGTAATGGACATGGATGTAATTTTACGTGGGCTGCGTCCCGCGTCTATAAATAGATGAACAGTACTCCCGTACTGTTCACGCTGACTTGGCATCTGCTTTTGCGTCACGCTTGTACTTTTTACCTTCTCTCAGGACCGAAGGTACATTTGTAATTTGAAATCATTTCTATTTTTCCATGTTAGTAAAAATAGAAATGATTCTATGATGGTGTTTATATTATATTTCATGCCCTATATGAATCCTTCGACATTACTTGTTATGTTTACGGAGGTATGTCTCTTGCGACCTTCGTCCGAAATACATTATCTCCCGAAGGGACATAATGTTCCGAAGGACGAAGGACTTTAACACTTAACATTTTTTATGTTGCCTTGTTCTTAACTCTTAGCCTTTGAGAACAAGTCCCCAACATTGGCGCCCACCTCCGGTGAACTCACTTCCACTTCGAGTTTTTTGAACACCTTCGGAAGCTGTAGACCTTCGCTATGGCACCGAAGAAAGCTTCAGCGGCTGGGGCTGCAGCACTGCAACCGCTGGACCACAACCAGGAGACCGTCTCTCTTCGGGAGGCCCGAAGCCAGAAGAGAAAGGCCGTCAGCCCAACGCTTCAGGAGGAAGAGCTAGACCAAGAAATCAGGGATATGGAGATGCTACATCAACAGGTGCAGAGGAAGAAGGAGAAGATGGCCTGGCTAGCTGAGTTGCAACGGCAGATAGACGAAGCTTCTGAGGAAGTTCGTCATCTTACTCACGATGAGCAAAACAGAAGGCCTCAGCAGAAAGACCTTCATCAGGAGGGCTTCGTCAACGAAGATGACTGGTATGACAATTTCCATCAGGGAAATTTTGTTTTCGATGATGCTTCTCCTTTGTCCGCTGAGCTGCAGGCTACACCTTGGCCTCCATCCTATAAGCCACCCCAGCTTCCCATGTTCGACGGCCACTCAGACCCGAAGCAGTTCTTAATGAGCTACGAAGCAACAGTGTCTTCGTATGGGGGCAATGCTGCAGTCATGGCGAAGTCTTTCGTTATGGCCGTCAGGAATGTTGCTCAGACCTGGTATTCCTCCCTTCGACCAGGAACGATCACCTCATGGCAGAAGCTGAAGGATATGTTGTTAACCAGCTTTCAAGGATTTCAGACGAAGCCGGTTACTGCTCAAGCCTTGTTTCAGTGCACTCAGGATCATGAAGAATACCTTCAGGCGTATGTCAGAAGGTTCTTGCGTTTGAGGGCACAGGCACCAACGGTGCCCAATGAAATTGTTATCGAAGCCATGATCAAGGGACTTCGTCCTGGACCTGCAGCCCAATACTTTGCTAGGAAGCCTCCTCAGACTCTGGAGAAGTTACTCCAAAAGATGGACGAGTACATTCGTGCAGATAACGACTTTCGCCAAAGAAGGGAGGAGGCCTTCAGATTTTCTGAGATGACCAGGGGCTTCGGGGGACGATTCTATCCGAGGCATGTCAGGTCCATCCACAACACTCAAAATGATGATAAGGGGAGTCAGCAGAACAGGCCGCAGTGCTCCTCACAGGCTTCGGGGCAGCAGCAAACTTTCTTTCGGCCACCAGCTCCGAGAGGCAGAGGCGCCAGGGGCTTCGGCGGGAGATTTGGAGATCAACCAAGGAGGACATTTTGCTTATTCTGCGGTGAGAACAAGGGCCATACCACCAGGATGTGCCATGTTACCATCCAGAAACAAAAGGAGCTAGCAGAAGCTGCAGCGCAACAGGGACAGCCGAAGCAGGTCATGCATACTGCTTCGTACCATCAGCCTTACATCCCGGAGTACGTGGGCAACCACCCTGCAGTTTCCGTAGCTTCGGCAAGTCAACCTCAAGCTTCATGGCAACAGCCCCCGCCTCCACCTCCGCTGCAACAAGGCCAGCAGCCAGAAGGGAGCCAATATGCTCCGCACCAAAGGGATCTCAGAGAGCAATCTGAAGCCCGTACAGTCAATAGTACTGTGCCAGAGTCGAAGCACATTTATTGACAAATATCCTACTTTGATAGCAGTCTTTTCCGTTTAAGTTCTGTTTTCTGTGTAATAAAGAACACATCAGTTTTCATATAATAGTTTCGTGGTTGGTTATCAGAAAAACCTATCTTCTCTACAGGTTTAAGTTGCTGAAGCTTAAAAATTTGCGGTAACAAGGAGGATCTTCGGATTATTAAAAACCCTTCGAAGCAACAAAAAGTCGTTCTAAGGAGCGCAGAGTAAGTTGCCGAAGTTACAAAAAGCCGTTCCAAAGGGAGCGCAGTGTAAGTTTTTTGCTCCAAAGACGTTCCTAAGGGAATGCAGAGCATACAGCGAAAAGTCAACGCTGATACCGCCTAAGTAAAAGGCGAAGAAGCTCCAAAGACGTTCCTAAGGGAATGCAGAGCTTATACCGCCTAAGTAAAAGGCGAAGAAGCTCCAAAGACGTTCCTAAGGGAATGCAGAGCTTACGAATATATTTTGTGTGTATCTTCGGAACAAATGTCATTTGCATAACATAACATCATCACATCATTTTGCATAACATAAGCATCATACATCATGTTGCATTTGGCAAAAGAAGGGGACACAGTATCAACCTTCGAAAGGACGCTTTGAGAAAGTGAAAATTGTGTAAAGTCACGAGGGAATACAATGATAATCTTCGGAATACAGCTTCGGAGAATATTTTTACGAAGCATGGACGAGCTTCATCAGAGCAATATCGAAATTGTATAGCTTCGGAGAATGTTTTCATGAAGCATGAGCGTGTTTCATCAGAATAATTTTAACGGAGAATGTCTTCTTCACGAAGCATGAAAAGAAGGGAAGGTGTTTTTTCGCCGAAGGCTCAAAAATGGTATGTATGTAGAGTTTCATGCATCGTAAAGAATTGAATAATGAAAAGAGACTTGTATATTACATTCAAATGTACAAAATGTTACATAGATCACACTTTAAATGTTTTTTCTAATAGCATCTAGTCTTCTCTTAATACTGCTTCGGCGGCTTCATTTAGAAGTTGATCAACAACTTTATCCATGATAGCTTCGGCCATTTGTTTAATTTCGTCATCCCCTTTTGTGTGGGGGTCGGCAGTCGATCCAGCAGCTTCTGAGGGAAGAAAGCATTTCTTCATTACTATTACAAATCGCGAGCAAAGTTTGAAATAAAAATTACAACACAATAAGAACGACTAATTAGTACCTAATTGCCTTTCGGGCTCTGTACTTCTTTCGGCAGCTTCTGCCACTTTCCTAGCATCATGGATGCCTTTTTCGCTTCTTTGAATTATTTCTTGCGCCATTTCTCGGCCGCCATTGTCCCAGATATCAGTGAAGAATTTACCGCCAACCATGCTGGCTTCGGTCGAGGGATCTTTGATATCTTCCGAGGATAGGGCAGCTTCGGATTGAGCTAGGGATTTTATATGTTCACAACCTTTTTTCTCCAAAACAGCAGCAATTCCCCTGGCGCCTGAAAAAGCGCAGATGTCACCGCGGCTGCTCAGGATTTCCTCGAAGGCTTCTGCTTCGTGACTAATCCAGTCCAGTGGACCTTCGGGATTGCCTCTTGAAAAGTCCTCTTCGCTAGAAAAGGCGCCAACGCTGGCGAAGCTGGATTTTATCTTTTTTACGCATTCTACAGATTTAACATAACATTTCCTCTGAGATGCACGAAGCTCTTTAACACTTAACTCCAAATTATTGACCATATGATCACTGAGTTCTCGTTTTGTTTCCTCCAGCACACGTTCCTCTTTAGCTCTAGCCAGCTGTTTCTGAAGATCTTTAATTTCACGTTTTTGGGCTTCGGCCTGGGTTTTTGAAGCAGCTTCGTCTTTCTTTACTTTATCTACCAGTGTAAGCAGAATCTTATCCTTTTCCAGAGCTTCGTTTCTCAGTTTGATAACTTCGGAGCGTAAATTGTTAAACGCAATGTCGTAGCTTTCATCTTCGGCGCTTTTTTGGGCTCTTAATGCGTTGCTTAGAATCAAGCCCTATACGAAAAAGAGTCCATATAAGAATAAAGGAATGAATTACGTATTAAAAAAGTTTTTTCAAACGCTTAATTTCCATACCTTTAGGCTATTGTACGCAAGACTGTCTGCGAGATCCTCTTTCGTCATGGCGCATAATCCAGCTTCGAGTTTTGGGAAACCCATACTCCTGGCCATCTCCCGGCAGACAGATAATTCTTTGTTATCAGGGAGGCAGTATAGGAAGTCATCTTCATTTGTCCCATTGAATATTACTGCCCCCTTCGGATACTTTAACTCCCTAGCATAGTGGTTCGCTTCATAGGTCTCTTCTTCAGACAGTTTCTTCCCCGAAGCATGTCGCACGATGTAATCGCGTATGCTGGAGGGAGCTTCGGGGGTGGCCGTGTCAATTTCTTCAACCAAGGCTGGTTCTGATATTTTCTCGGATTGTTCCTTGGTGGGCTCTGAAGGCCCAGCGTCAGCTTCAGCTTGTTGTTTCGAAGCTTCAGTAGATGCTTCAGCGAGTTCAGCAGACTCCTTTGCGGTTGTGCTCGAAGACTTAATTGTCTCCAAGACATCCAGTACGTTCACCATCCGTTTTCTTCTTGGGGTCACCAATGGGCCCTTTTGATTTTTGTTGTTTCGACATTTGCTGAAGGACTTAAAATTTCTGATGTTTTTGGCCCTTCAGTCTTCGGTTTTTCTGCTTTTTCGGCTGAAGGTGCTTCAGTTTTTTCTTCTATCTTCGGCACTGGAGTTGGTTCTGTAGCTTCAGAGGCCAAAGAAACTTCACCAATAAATTCTGGCACTGTGGCCGGCTCAATAAAGCGAGTTCGGTGGGTGAGCACCTTCATCTTTTTCCTTTGAGGTGCTGGCTCACTAGTGGCACTCGTGGTAGCTTCTGTTGCAGGAGAAGTATTTTTCCTTTTGCGACCCAATACCGGATAGTGATAGTCAGGGTAGATAAACCCGACTGCGTCAAATACACGATTGAGCCTTTTCTTCTTTCGGCCTCCGAAGGCTGCTGATAACGCAGTGTTCTCGGCCTTCGAATATGCCCCAAGAAGTTCGTCACTTAATGTTTCAATGCTTTTCAACCAATCGTCATCAGGTTCAACAAATTTATCCCCATATTTGAATGTGTATTTTAGTCTGACTAGTCCGCCTTCGTCGGACTCTTTAATGGTCTCCTTCGGCATTTCCCACTTTTCTGCAAGTGGCCATACCCTGAAGGCAATGTGCTCTTGGACTAAGTCCCTTGTCCCAATGAAAGAGCAGATTATGCCGAAGGCTCTTTGGCATTCTTCGGCTGCTTCATCCATTTCAACCTTCGGCCTTCGAAGTCCGAAGCGTTGCCAGATGGGGCGCATAATGATACTCTTGACAGTTTCTTGCGCTGTTAAGTCATTCTTCACATAGAACCACTCTGTCATCCAGGCTCCGGGCCACCTCTTCCGAAAGGTCGGCACAGGGCAGCTTGACCCGGAGCGGGCACCGAAGCTATAACACCCAAAATTGTTGTGATATTGTTCTTTTCCCCAAGGCTTCGTCTCGTATAGTAACTCATGAATGTTGCAGAAGCTTTTAGCGTTTGGTTCCAAACCTTGGCTCCTCACAGCCCAGACAAACACCCCCATTCTTATGATGGCTTCGGGGGTAATTTGATGAAGGTAGACTTGAAATGTCTTCAGGACTTCAACAACAAAGTTGCTTAGGGGGAATCGAAGCCCAGCCTTGAGAAAGCTTCGGAAGATTACGACTTCATCTTCTTCTGGGGTGGGAGAAGTCTTCTCTCCAGCGTCAGCCCTCACAATAGATATATCTCGAAAATACCGCCCCCTCATATTATCAATATGACTCTGCTTGATAGTGGTTTTCCCGAAAACCGTGTGACTTGGCCGCCATGGCCGATCTTCGGCCTCTTCCCCACCACTTTCTGCATCATAGCTGTCGCTGTCACCAGTATCTTCGGACAAACCTTCAAGAATCTCCTTCGTGATTTTCTCCGTATTGGTCTCCGCCATCGCTATGAGGAACCCCAAATTCTTCTCTTCCTCGAGACTCAGCTTCGTCTCAGCAGGGATCTTCTTACCTTCAGACATCTTCGGAAACGCTAAAAAACTGTTTTCAGGGCCGAAGCTTCGAAATCAAAAAGGTCACCAATCTTAATGCACAAGAGCTAAAA
The DNA here is from genome assembly GCA_029449295.1 of Zea luxurians. Classification (NCBI taxonomy): domain Eukaryota; kingdom Viridiplantae; phylum Streptophyta; class Magnoliopsida; order Poales; family Poaceae; genus Zea; species Zea luxurians. The sequence goes on from JAOPSE010000374.1 coordinate 126,150, forward strand.
ATTTAGTGGACCGAAGCAGATGGCAAGTGTGCGTACCAAATGAGTTGGCGGTGTGATCTTATTTATACGCCCAGGGCGTTGAAAATTGAAAGACCCCGCTTGTTAGTGAATGTTGCTATTCTAGCAAAGGGAAGGTGTTTTTTCGGACCTTCGACTCAAGGCCTTCGTCCATATCGCAATCTGAATTTATTATTAACAAATTAATATTGCGAGGGGCTACTGTTGGGGGCCTTCGTCTTCTGAAGGTCCTCAAAAACATGATTTGACAATGTTTTCCAAGTGGATTATGTGAACAGGTATCTTTGGACTCAGAATTATGAACATAAGGCACGGTCAGGACGAAGCCTGAACCAGACGAAGGACGAGCTGATTACCAAGTTCTACGAAGGACGGTGCACAGCCGAAGCTGTGTGCAGGGAAGCTTCGTCGCGATAGCGGAAAGGGGAACCGACTTAAAGATGAAAAGACTACGTGGGCCTCGACAGATTTCCATAAGTCATTAACAAATGTAATGGACATGGATGTAATTTTACGTGGGCTGCGTCCCGCGTCTATAAATAGATGAACAGTACTCCCGTACTGTTCACGCTGACTTGGCATCTGCTTTTGCGTCACGCTTGTACTTTTTACCTTCTCTCAGGACCGAAGGTACATTTGTAATTTGAAATCATTTCTATTTTTCCATGTTAGTAAAAATAGAAATGATTCTATGATGGTGTTTATATTATATTTCATGCCCTATATGAATCCTTCGACATTACTTGTTATGTTTACGGAGGTATGTCTCTTGCGACCTTCGTCCGAAATACATTATCTCCCGAAGGGACATAATGTTCCGAAGGACGAAGGACTTTAACACTTAACATTTTTTATGTTGCCTTGTTCTTAACTCTTAGCCTTTGAGAACAAGTCCCCAACAATAAGTATTATTATTACAAACTCGGGAGGCAAAAATCCCTCCCGCATAGAAGTATAAGGTTTTTCAAAAGGAGGACAACATCCTCCCGAGGCTTCACTCTTGAGATTCTTCCTTTGGCACCACCTTAGAGCAAAAGCAACAAAAGTTTGCTGCTTCCTCCCCTACAACAACATGGGTTCGAAAACCCTGAGTACGAAGTATACTTTCGTAAGTCTTACCCGTCAAAATAAAAGACTCTCAAGGATATGCTAGCTTGAGGGAGTTAAGGTAAGGCTTAATCAAGAATCAAGACTCTATTTACAAAAAGGCTTACTAACAGTGGATCCTTAAAAATCCAGTTTTATTAGCAGGTTAAGTCATTACCTGTCACTAGAGTTCTTTCTACCATAGTTCAAGCACTTGTCCTATACTAGCCATCTTTTATCATTCCTTTAAGTTCACTGGAATGCTATGTGTAGGGCAGTGACCAAGTCTTCATGTCCGAGAAGTAACCGTGATCCGAATCGATTAATACCCAGCTAGGGATCTCCAATCACACGACATATGTAGCACTTAACCCTTGCATATGTCAACTCGCCAACGGGTTCTTAAGACCAAATCAGGTTCACGCCAACCGAGAGCACAGATACACCACCGTCCAGCCTCTTGCCACTGAGGGTACATGCTACTCTCGCCATCTCTCCACTCCCATTGCGTGTTGTCTTATTCTAGTATTAGTCTGCCCGAAGCAAAGCTTACCCATGATGAGGCATGTGACCAATTAAAAGGTCCTCGATCAGCAAGCCTACATCGACAAGGTCCTTAATCGACTCAGACGGAGACACTACACCGAGACTCTTTTCTCGTGCATGTCACCCGCCCGGTCTCAGCTTTATTATTTTAAACCCAAAGTTTGGTACCTGTCAGCGGTACATCTTTTCCGATGTTGAACCCATCATGGCCATGATGGATCCACCATCAAGTTTTATTTTTGAAAACATGCCATCCCACTTGGAGCATCATCTTTTGTCAAAACAAAACATTTTGTTTTTCTAAAGCAAGACTAAGCATCAGAAAAACCTTTTCATAAAATAGGTAATCAAGGAAAAGTAATCAATTTTCCAAGGAAGGAAATGCATCAATTGTTTAACGCACAACTCCTATCACCTAATGCATCAAGCAAGTGAGAAAGATTTTAAAATAGCAAGGAGGTGGCAAATGCACCGGGGCTTGCCTTGAGTTGTAGGAGAGTTGGGCTCTGCTCCACAAATATCGAAATAAAAGCAGTTCTCGGAAGGTGAGTCTTCAGGTGGTGGTGGTGCAACTCCTTCTTCTTCAACCACTACTTCTTCTTCATTCTCTATATATAATCATATATAACCATGAATGCTCATGTAATGCTTATGAAAATGCTATAATAGAAAAGGTTTATTAAGTTATATCTTGAATACAATTTTCTTTCACGGTACTCCAGGGAACAAGGGTTTTTGAAGTCAGTATTTTATTTCATAGGGCAGACACTACTTAGAAGATTAGGGTTTTGGGATTTGGGTATCAAACATTGTCCAAATCATGTCTAACTTCACTCATGGGTCCTAACTACCATATTAGGCTTATCCAAAAAGTTTAGTGATTTTTGGAGTTATTAAATAATTTCTAAAATTCTAGAGGTATAGGTTTAAGCTCTTTTAAATACTATATAATTCCTTGTTTGGACTAAAAATACTAAAACTATTTTTATTAAATACTATAGAAATTTAGAAGTTATAAAATTGGGCTCATATTTTTATTATTTTTCTCAAATTCTTTATGGATTTCTAAACTTTCTCAGAAAAAGAAAAGGAAAAAGCTTTCACTAGTATTGGGCCGTCACCAGCCCATTCGGCCGAGACCTATACAGAATACAGGCGCGCCTGCGACCGCGTCATTATATTTGCGCAAAGGCCCTCGCTGGTTTGAATATCTGAAAAGAAGTCCTCATCTGACCTTAATGTGTCACTGACATATTACACCTTACCCCTTCCAAGTTCTTTGTCTTTTAAAATTTGGTCCCTGACCTCGGACGGCGGCGTGGATGAATCCCCCCATCGAACTACGGCAGCGGAGAGCCTAAGCACCTAATAAACCATTGCCAGACCTACTTCTAGCCTAAATCACCGCAGTTATGGGCATGGATTTAGCTCCTAAACCCACAGAGTGACTTGACCGTGCCCACGACGGGGTCCTAGTTCCGTGGTGCTTGGCCCGGCTGATTTGAGTACCGGATGAATCAAATTAAGGGCACGAGGAGCACGAGCGAGACACGGGCAATGTGATGCTTACAAAATTGTCCTCGGACCAACTGAGTTTTGGGTGGGTCGACACCTGGGCAGTTCACACGGCATCAAACTCATGTTCCGACCAAACTAGGACCGTAAAGATCAAACAGGCTTCTTGATGAGCTTCACCAATCTATAGAGACGCTAGAACACAAATTCTTAAGGGTGGAGCCATACCATAACCGCCTGGCCACGGGAGGTTGATGTGTTGGTGAGGTGGTCACCAGGCACACACAGTAGCTCGATCAATGGAACTGGGCGCGTCCAGGATATGGTTTGGGGAAGGGAGAGCAATACTATTAACTGAAGCTACACACTGTGGTTGATGGTCAAGGCAAGGATCACTGCTTTGTTCCTGCTTTCCTTCCCCCTAAGTTGCTCTTTAAATAGCCTGTGAAAAGATCAAGAGCTAGCTGGATTCTTGAATTTACAGGGGGGTAACTATGAGCATGCCAGAGAGTGCATGGGAGTGCAGTCATGGCTCAACCTTGAAAGCCCACGCTGGTTCACAGAGCGCAACCAGGCAAGGTGAAGTTTATCCATGGTAAATGGAGGAGGTAAGGATAGGATGGCACTATAGTAGATATTTCTACTAATGATAATTCAGTGATGGCCCAAGTCTGAATATCCCTGCCACCACCTCGTCACAATCTTCATCCAATCCCAAAATAAGACACGACAAGGAGAGTAAATATCAAGGGTAGATATTTTAGTTCTTTTGAATCTTCAACACATGACTGATCCCCCCAGTCAGCCTTTTCTCCTTATTTTGGTTAAGAATAGGTCAGTCACTATTAACAAAACTTGTTCCCAAATCAAGGGTCTATAAAGTTACGATAAGTTTCTTGGACCTAATCCTCATAGATTACAAGTTATGGTACCTAGAAATCAGTTGCAATACACTGTTACCATTTCAATTTTCTGAACTTCAATCTTCAGTTTTCATCAGATTCCTTCCTTTTTGACAGGGACAGTTTGGGCACCATTATCTCCTAAATCTATATAAAGTCAAGACATGGTCCTCTAATAAAGTTTGCTCATGAATACTAACTCTCCAACTTGCTTAAACATTCTGGCATAAAGCCACACAGGACAGCTTTTACAAGACCTCAAAATGTAGCAAATAGGCAAAAATTCAGAACAGGTTGGCCTGATCGTCAGTTAGAAATCAGCAGCCTGACAGCCCGACTTTGAGCAGCAGTAACTTTAATACTTGTACAGGATCAAGCCTACTTGTCTTAGGAACACTTAATCCCCTTCTAATGGTCTCTAATTTATCTACACAACTCATAGCCTTTAACCCTCTAGATTGGTCACAAAAAGACTCCAAACCTAGCTCGATACACTGCATTAGAGGTTTCAGATTACTGTATTCAGTCTGAAAATTCACAGTTCTGTTGGCTCTATTTTGGGGTAGGTTTTCATGAGATTTCATAGGGTTTTAGGGTTGGGTCTCTCAATTGAACTTATACCCCTATAGTAGTTCTACCATTTTGATGTATTATTCTAGGACAGAATCCTCATGAATGAAGAGATATACAACTCCAAAGATGGTCCAAAATTACTGAATTCAGACTTAGTCATATGGTTTTCATGGGTCTTTTTACGAAGAGGTCCAAATCTCACTATTCAACTTGCAAATCCTTCAATATGAAAGTTAGTGGGTTTGAGGTGCTCTTTTATTTTGATATTTGCACTTTGGTCCAAAAGTGCACCAATTTTACATTTAGCCCCCTAGGGTTCCAATTTAGGGTTTCTAGGGTTTGTTTCTAGGGTTTTGGACACATTAGGGTTTCTAGTGCTTGGGCTTCCCTTATATCCATAAGCCCAGATTTAGGGTTAAGTACTTCTCACTAGAGTTAACCACACATCAATTCATATATTTGAAATTTTTACCTAGTGAATGCACTCTAGGTGTGACAAACACATGATACGCTAATGCTCATGATGTTATGCTCAAGTTTTAGTGACAGTAACACTAGGGGTGTTACATCCTTCCCCCCATAAAAGAATCTCGTCCCGAGATTTGAAGTCCTAGGGCAAGTAGTGGAAAAGGAAACACGTCATATTTTTATTTCCTTATTTCTGGTACAAGGCAGGGGGTGGTATGGGGTTTGCTCCTTTTTTACAACAATTGTACATATTTCACAAATTACATGAAGCTAAAAAGCCTAGGAAATTCTTTTCTAAAAAATCTTGGGTTTCTCATGTAGCTTCATCTTCAGTGTGTTGGTTCCATTGTATCTTATAGAATTTCAGAACTCTTCTTCGGGTGACCCTGTCCTTTTGATCTAGGATTCGAATAGGATGTTCGGAATACGTTAAGTCTTGTTCCAAGTTAACATCCATCAATTCAATAGTTCGATCTGGAACCTGAAGACACTTCTTCAATTGGGACACATGGAACACATTGTGCACCACAGACAATGTTTCGGGTAGTTGGAGTCGGTACGCCACTGGTCCACATTGATCAAGAATGAGGAATGGGCCAATGATCGAGGTGCAAGCTTTCCTTTTACACCGAAACGAGTTACGCCCTTCATTGGTGATACTTTCAGATACACATGATCTCCGACTTGAAAGTACAAGGGTTGGCATCGTTTGTCTTCATAACTCTTTTGTCGAGCTTGTGCTTCTTTCAAATTATGTATAATTCGTCAAACTTTTTCTTCCATCTCCTTTACCAAATCAGGCCTGAAGAACCACCTTTCTCCTGGTTCAGACCAATTTAATGGACTATGGCACCGTCGTCCATATAATGCTTCAAAGGGTGCCATCTTGATACTTTCTTGATAACTATTGTTATATGAAAACTCTGCCAATGGTAAACAGTCATACCATTTATGCAGAAATTCTAGAACACATGCCAGTAACATGTCTTCGAGTATTTGGTTTACTCTTTCAGTCTGCCCACATGACAGCAAATTGAGAATACGGGCAATATATAGTTCTGCATATGTGGCCACTGTATACTTTACCTTGACTGGAAGAAAGTGGGAGATCTTTGTATGTCGATCAATGATAACCTAGATGGAATCATACCCTTTTGCTGTCCTGGGTAGTCCCACAATGAAGTCCATGATAATGTCCTCCCATTTCCAAGTCAAGATGGGCAAAGATTGCAGTGGACCAGCAGCCTTCATGTGTATGGCTTTGACATGTCTACATGTGTCACATTTCGCCACATAGCGTGCAATTTCAATCTTCATTTTTGTCCACCGATAATGCTGCTTTAAATCTTGATACATCTTAGTGCTTCCGGGATGGATGGAATATCGACTAAGATGTGCTTCATCTAAAATTTGCTGGCGGACATCATCATCTTTAGGCACAACTATGCGGTTATTAAACCATACTATTCCTTGATCATCCTTTCTGAAATAGTTTGCTTTACCAGCTTTTATTTTCTCATGAATATGTCTTATACCCTTATCACTTCTTTGTGTATTAATAATCTTTTGCAGAAGAACCGAATCAAGCTTCAATTGGTTTAAGGTTCCATGTTGAAAATCTGCGCTAATAGCCAGCCAGTCCAAGGAAACTTCGGACTCGATGTACAGTGGTTGGTGGTTTCCACTCTAGAATATCCTTGACCTTGCTGGGATCAACCACAATCCCATTTGCAGACAATACATGTCCCAAAAATTGGATTTCCTCCAGCCAAAACACGCACTTGCTGAATTTAGCATATAATTGATGTTCCCTTAAGCGTGTTAACACGATCCGTAAATGTTTAGCATGCTCCTCTTTATTCTTGGAATAAATCAAGATATCATCAATGAAGACCACCACGAATTTATCCAACTCAGGCATAAATACCGAGTTCATTAGATATGTGAAGTGGGCAGGAGCATTCGTCAATCCGAAGGACATAACCAAATATTCGAATAATCTGTACCGGTAGTAAATGCGGTCTTGGGTATATCTTCGGGTCGAATACGGATCTGATGATAGCCCGACCTAAGGTCAATTTTAGAGAATACCCATGCTCCAGTAAGCTGATCGAATAAGATATCTGTAGGAAACGGGTGACGCCTAAGAGGGGGGTGAATTAGGACTTCTAAAACTTTTACTAAACTAGGCCCCAATTAAATCCCTAGAGCAAAACCTATGCAAATAATCAAACTAGAAAGTGCAATCTAGGTTTTGTCTAAGTGTTGCTATCTCTACCATAAAGGCTAAGTTTCAATCTACACTAAATAAGTATGAATACAAGATTGAAACTTAAATGGTTAATATAAATGTAGAAACTTAAAGAGCAAAGTAGAGAAGCAAACTCTCGTGTATGACGCCGGTATTTTTACCGAGGTATCCGGAACCACGTAAGGTCCCAACTAATCCTTGTTGGTGCCCCTACGCAAAGGGAAGCCCACGCTAGGGCCAAGCACCACGGTCGAGTAACTCCGTAGAGAGCTGCGGGCCTTCTCCATGCGCAAGTGGTGCTCTGCTTCTGGCTCCTCTCGGACGCTCCCCACCGTCTCCACTATCGAGCTTCCGGCCGGAACGCCACGGGCCTCGTTCCCTCTGGTACACGGTGGCGGCCGTGACACAAACGCGGTTGTCACGGTCTCGCAAGACTCTCGCCCCACTCGGTACAATTACAATGACTCGCACAAGAGCCGAGGGTTTGTGTGGTTTGTCTAAACTCACTCAACTAACTAGGGTTCACCTAGAGCAAGCGCTAAAGCGGTCTAACTAACCTAAGCACTTCGCAAAGCACCTATGCTAATCACCGAGTGATTCTATTAAGCACCTGGATGTTTGAGCTCTTGGAAATGTGCACTATATGCCTTGGTATGTTGCTTGGGCTCCTACACCTTCAAATGGCTGATTGGGTGAAGTATATATAGGCCCCAACTCAACTAGCCGTTGGAAAGTAGACTGTTGTAAGGGTGGCACACCGGACAGTCCTGTCAGCCAACGGTGCGCCAACTGTGTGCCAACAGTGCGCCAACGGTGAGCCAACGGTGCGCCAACGCTGTGCAGCCAACGGCTAGTTCTGACACACCGGACAGTCCTGTCAGCCAACGGTGTGCCAATTGTGTGCCAACAGTGCACCAACAGTGAGCCAACGGTGCGCCAACAGTGCGCCAACGTTGTGCAGCCAACGGCTAGTTCTGACACACCGGACAGTCTGGTGCACCAATAGTGTGCCAACGGTGAGCCAATTGTGTGCCACCGGTGAGCCAACTGTGTGCCACCGGTGAGCCAACTGTGTGCCAATGGTGTGCAGCCAACGGCTAGTTCTGACAGCTAGCCGTTACATGCACCGGACAGTGAATAGTGACTGTCCGGTGCCTCCTCTCAGAAATTCTGTTGGCTGTCCTATGCGCCAACTGTGTGCCACCGGTGAGCCAACTATGTGCCACCGGTGTGCCAACTGTGTGCCACCGGTGAGCCAACTGTGTGCCACTGGTGAGCCAACTGTGTGCCACCGGTGCGTCGGCTGACAGCCCATCTTCTAGGTCTTCTGTATTTTGTTCTTAGGCTCCTTTGGTCTTGAGTCTTGGACTTCTAAGCTCTTTTTATGTTTTTATTTGAGGTGTTGCATCCTCAGTGTCTTAGTCCAATCCTCTTCGCATCCTATGAACTATAAACATAAACACTAGCAAACACATTAGTTCATAGGTTGTGTTAATCATCAAACACTAAAACTCATTTAGCCAAATGGCCCGGGGTCCATTTTCCTTACAATCTCCCCCTTTTTGGTGATTGATGACAACACAAATAAAGCAAGCAAATATAACAAACATTTGAATGAAAATATGCAATCTACTTGCTAGGATGCATGTTTTATCCCCACTTAGTGATATTATGGACTTAAGCCTCCCCCTAACTCCATAATTCACTTACTTCCTATTTTAGACCAAAGAACCAAAACCACTTGAAAAACCACTTGAAGAAATAAAATTCTAAAGTGGTGGTGTTTGGTGTTTGATACATTTTATATTGCTCTGGTCCCTACAACTTCTCCCCCTTTGGCATCAACCACCGAAAAGGAAGACATTAAGAACATATAGGAAGCGAATAAGACTTGCCCTCTCTAAAGAATTATCAATTAATATCAATAGAAGCACTAAAAGATTAATCCCCCTAAATGAGTGTTCTCCTTTAGAAAGAATTTTCTCCCCCTTTAGAGACAAAGAAAAACTCCCCCTGTCAGAGATCTTCTACTTAGGGAAAACATGTGAAAATTAGAGGTACAAGACATGATTTGAAAAGACTAACTTCCCTTATGCATAGGTAACAGAATATGAGTGAACCACTTATGCATTTTTAGCAACATGGAAGTATATGATATGAAATATAGTCTAATCAAATATTGGAGAAGACATGTAATGATACTAAATGTAGTCTCAAAGATACCGATCGAAGGTCAATGGCGTGCTTGTGAGACATGAGAATTCTTGGAGACTTTGCAGTGGAAGTTTGTTGTCATTCATCGGGGACTTCATTTTCCTTACAATGAGACTATCACAGCAAATAGACTTGAAAAGATGTTAGTCTCAAAGTCTTAGATTATAGAGTAACCTCCCCCTAAAGGTGTGCATACAAGTTTTGAATACTTGTAGGAGACATGCACTTTGATTTGATATCAAGAGGGGCAAATTATCTATAATCCGAGCTTTGGCACATATAAGTTAAATGATACCAATTGAAGGATATAAATTTTTGAAGCATTAGTGTCATTTACTTAGGGATGTTAAATACGCTGTGTGCCGTGCTTAATTAAAACTTTTTAAACCATGTAGGTTTGCTTAAGAATATGAAATGGGAACGAGCAATCCTACCATGTGATTTACCTAGTATGCATGCATTTTAATCTAAAGCAAGTACCAAATGAAATACTAGGCATGAAAGATAAAACTAGATACAAGAAAATAGATACACATATCTAGAAATAAGGAATACAATAAATCTAGTTACCTTAGTCATGGGTGGGAAATTTGAGTCCAAAATTTTCACTAACCCACTTGACAATTAACTTTGATCCAATATGATGTATCCCATGATATACATCCCAACTTTTCCAAGTCTCCAAATTTCCCGAGGACCTTCGGTCCACTCACTTCCCTTTCGGGATCCAAACTTTCTTGGTGCTTTTCATGATTGAAATTATTTCCTTTGGCACCCAGATGCGTTTGGCCCCTTTTCCTTTGTTGGCTTGCTTGTTGGCCTTGATTGCTATCACCTTTCCATTCTTTTTCTTCTTGATCAAATATGGTGTAGCAGTCTTTTTATCCACCTTTTTGATGTAGGTGTTGGAGATTTTGCTTGATGGCTTTTGCTTGAGCTTTTGCCTTTGTTTATCCCCGGTCATCGCCTTGCATTGGAAAGACTTATGGCCTTCCTTGTGGCATAGCCTACAAATCACAGTTTCTCCTTCCATAGGCTTATTCACGCCCACAGTGGTGTTATCTTGTGGAGGTCGGATTTGTTTGGCTTTGCCTTTCTTGTCATACAAAGCCTTGCCAAGGCGAGCCACTTCTTGCTTTAATTGTTCATTTTCCTTTGCAACCTCATCCGAACATGTTTCTACAACAATATTCTCAACAAGAACTTGGTTGCAGGGGTTAGAATCATCAATTAAATCAAAGCAGGAAGTAGAAGCATCTTTCTTAATAATTTCAGGTATTTTAACTAAAGATACTGCTGGGGTGCTACCAATGTTTTCTAGCTTAGTAGTTAGCTCATTATTGTGTATGCTAAGAATTTCCATTTTCTCTAGCAAGTTTTCAATAGCTTCTTGGGAGCTAGCTAACTTAGCCTTAAGTTTTTCATTCTTTTTAATGAGACCATCATCGGTAGCAGTGGATGGAGCACTAGATTCTAATAGCTCAATTTTAGTTGACAGCTCACTATTTAAGTTTGCAAAAGTTTCAAATTTTTCTAGCAAACCTTTATAATCATTTTGGGAGCTAATCAACTTATTTTTCAAAGTTTTAAGTTGAGCTTTTTGCTTGGTGCAAACATCTTGGAAAAATTCTACGACTTTCGCAAGCTCATCTACAGAGGGCTTTCCCTCACCTTCATCATCACTACTACTATCGTCACTAGAGGATGGAATGCTTTTGTTACCTCTTGCCATAAGGCATTTGTGTGATGACCGTGATGAGCGTGATGAGGACCGGTGGCTGCACGTCCTTGGAGGTTCATCTTCACTTGAAGAATCATCCCAAGTTCTAACACTTGTTAGCGCCTTGCCTTTGCTCCTCTCCTTTTTGGGTTTGACCATATTTGGACAGTTGTCCCTGAAGTGGCCCTTCTCCCCACATGCGAAGCATCCTCTCTTCCTTTGCTTTTTCCTGTCAATGTTAAAGAGAAGATCTTCGACCTGTAGGGGCACACCCATTAGATTAATCTTGAGGATCATCCTCATTACCTTTTCGACGCGTCAGATTGTTTCTTCGTCCTCGGAGGATGATGTGCATGGTTGATTATCTTCATCATCATCACTTTCTTCTTCTTCCTCTTCTTCACTTGAGGAACTTGGAGTGGGAGCCTTCTTTTTGCCCTTCCTTTCATCACATGCAAAAGCATATGGTCTTGAGGAAGTTGGCTCCTCTCCCCGACATATTTTTCGCGATATCTCAAAAGCCGTGATTTTCCCAATCACAATGGTAGGGGTCATGTTGCTCAAGTCCTCCATGTTGTGAAGGATGGTGATGATGCTCCCATATCTTTGTTGTGGTAGCAGGGAGATAATCTTCCTCACAATGTCCGCATCACCTAGCTTATTAATGCCAATAGAATTGAGCTCATTGATAATTAGATTCAAACGAGAATGCATGTCTCTAACAAGCTCATCATCTTTCATAGCAAAAGAATTATACTCATTTAAGACTAGGTAATGTTTTTGCTCACGGACATTGGATGTGCCGTCATGGAGCTCATGCAATTTTAGCCAAATCTCATTAGCAGTTTTCAAGGTAAATACTTGATTAAAAATATCCATGCAAAGAGATTCATACAAGCAATTTTTGGCTCTAGCATTTAAATGAATTTCTTTTTCCTCACTCGTGGTGGGTTTCTCAGGATTCTTGAGGGGTTTCATCCCGTCACGAGTGACTCTCCAAACACCTAGATCAACGGCCTCTAGGTAACAAGCCATTCTAGCACTATAATATGGGAAGTTAGTGCCGTCGAAGTGTGGTGGCCTATGGGTATCCATCCCTTCCTCTAAAAAGTGTCGGCTCTTTTAGCGGTGAAGCTAAAGCGTTTCAAATGAGCCAAACCTGGCTCTGATACCACTTGTAGGAAATGGGTGACGCCTAAGAGGGGGGGTGAATTAGGACTTCTAACACTTTTACTAAACTAGGCCACAATTAAATCTCTAGAGCAAAACCTATGCAAATAATCAAACTAGAAAGTGCAATCTAGGTTTTATCTAAGTGTTGCTATCTCTACCACAAAGGCTAAGTTTCAATCTACACTAAATAAGTATGAATACAAGATTGAAACTTAAATGGTTAATATAAATGTGGAAACTTAAAGAGCAAAGTAGAGAAGCAAACTCTCGTGTATGACGCCGGTATTTTTACCGAGGTATCCGGAACCACGCAAGGTCCCGACTAATCCTCATTGGTGCCCCTACGCAAAGGGAAGCCCACGCGAGGGCCAAGCACCACGGTCGAGTAACTCCGTAGAGAGCCACGGGCCTTCTCCACGCGCAAGTGGTGCTCCGCTTCCGGCTCCTCTCGAACGCTCCCCACCGTCTCCACTATCGAGCTTCCGGCCGAAACGCCACGAGCCTCGTTCCCTCTGGTACACGGTGGCGGCCGTGACACAAACGCGGTTGTCACGGTCTCGCAAGACTCTCGCCCCACTCGGTACAATTACAACGACTCGCACAATAGCCGAGGGGTTGTGTGGTTTGTCTAAACTCACTCAACTAACTAGGATTCACCTAGAGCAAGCGCTAAAGCGGTCTAACAAACCTAAGCACTTCGCAAAGCACCTACGCTAATCACCGAGTGATTCTATTAAGCACTTGGATGTTTGAGCTCTTGGAAATGTGCACTATATGCCTTGGTATGTTGCTTGGGCTCCCACACCTTCAAATGGCTGATTGGGTGAAGTATATATAGGCCCCAACTCAACTAGCCGTTGGAAAGTAGACTGTTGTAAGGGTGGCACACCGGATAGTCCTGTCAGCCAACGGTGCGCCAACTGTGTGCCAACAGTGCGCCAACGGTGAGCCAACGGTGCGCCAACAGTGCGCCAACGCTGTGCAGCCAACGGCTAGTTCTGACACACCGGACAGTCCTGTCAGCCAACAGTGCGCCAACTGTGTGCCAACAGTGAGCCAACGGTGCGCCAACAGTGAGCCAACGGTGTGCCAACATTACGCAAACGATGTGCAGCCAACGACTAGTTCTGACACACCGGACAGTCCGCTGCACCAAGAGTGTGCCAACAGTGAGCCAACTGTGTGCCACCGGTGAGCCAACTATGTGCCAACGGTGTGCAGCCAACGGCTAGTTCTGACAGCTAGCCGTTACGTGCACCGGACAGTGAATAGTGACTGTCCGGTGCACACCGGACAGTCCGGTGCCTCCTCTCAGAAATTCTGTTGGTTGTCCTGTGCGCCAACTGTGTGCCACCGGTGGTGGAACTGTGTGCCACCGGTGAGCCAACTGTGTGCCACCGGTGTGCCAGCTGACAGCCCATCTTCTAGGTCTTCTATATTTTGTTCTTGGGCTCCTTTGGTCTTGAGTCTTAGACTTCTAAGCTCTTTTTATGTCTTTATTGCATCCTTAGTGTCTTAGTCCAATCCTCTTCGCATCCTGTGAACTATAAACATAAACACTAGCAAACACATTAGTTCACAGGTTGTGTTAATCATCAAACACCAAAACTCATTTAGCCAAATGGCCTGGGGTCCATTTTCCTTACAATATCGATTCGGGGAAGAGGGTATTTGTTCTTAATCGTGACCTCATTTAGGGGTTTGTAGTCTACGCACATTCGAAGTGTTTGATCCTTCTTGACAAAGATTGCGGGACATCCCCAAGGTGATGAACTAGGCTGGATGAATCCCTTCTCAAGCAGATCTTGTAATTGGGTCTTGAGCTCCGCCAGTTCATTTGGTGGCATTCGGTACGATCTTCTAGAAATAGGTGCCGTACCGGGCTTTAGTTCAATCACAAATTCTACATCTCTTTTTGGAGGCAATATAGGTAGATCTTCCGGAAAGACATCCGAGAATTCACATACTACCGGAATATCTTGGATTTCTGGCATGATAGCTTCATAGACTCAGCCCAATGGTTTAGCGGGAATAGCTACAGGGATGGGCAAGAGAACCTCTTCATGGCCATAGCTCAACCTAATGGTTCTTAAATCAGTGTTGATGATAGCTTTGTGCTGGGCTAACCAATTCATGCTAGAATTACATCTATATCTTGGTCTTTTAAGACAATCATGTTGGTGGGAAAGTCCCGTTCAGCTAATGTTATTGGCACATGGTAGGCTACTTCCTTAGTAAATATTTGTCCCCCGGGTGAATGAATAATAAACCCTTCCTTTGATTCAGTGCAAGGAATACAATATTTTCCACAAATTTCTTGCTTATGAATGTATGCGAAGCACCAGAATCAAAGAGAATAACTGCTGGGTGATTGGCCACAAGAAACGTATCCATCATAACCGGCTCTCCCTCCGGTGTAGTGGCCACTTGAGTGTAATAGATTCGCCCAGTCTTCTTAATATTCTTGCCCGCTGAATTAGTAGTCATGTTTCCCTTGCCTTGATTTGAGCTCCCTGAGTTCTGCTGATTGTTGGATTTATTCTGCCTCGGATATGGACAGTCTTTTATGAAATGACCAGACTTCCCATAGTTGAAGCAGCCAGTTGAGGAACTAGGGAGGGCGGGGAAACGAGCACCAGGGGCACTCGGCTGACTTGTAGAAGTGGGGGCAATGGCAGGG
The DNA here is from genome assembly GCA_029449295.1 of Zea luxurians. NCBI lineage: Eukaryota > Viridiplantae > Streptophyta > Magnoliopsida > Poales > Poaceae > Zea > Zea luxurians. The sequence goes on from JAOPSE010000374.1 coordinate 141,296, forward strand.
CGAATGAAGACAGGTTGTTTGAATGGGTAAAAGGGTGCGCGAGGCGAAGAATGATTTTGATTGAAAGGTCGGATTACCAACCTTGGTCGCTTCTCAGGTCCCTGATTGGACCTATCACCTCCAAATCCCTTAGTTTTCCCATGGCCTGTATTTTTAGCTTCTACTGCCAGCGCTGTGCTGACTGCCTTGCTGTAAGTGAGACCTAAGCAGGTGGCCATTTTTCTTTGAAGCCGGTCGTTGAGGCCTCTCATCAAGCAATTCTTCTTCTTCAGGTCAGTGTTTACTTGGTCAATTGCATATTGGGATAAATGATTAAATTTGTTGAGATACTGCATGACAGTATCTCCCCCTTGCTTGAGTCGCATAAATTCCTTCTGTTTCATGTGTAGCACTCCTTCTGGAATATAGTGCTTACGGAATGCCAATTTAAATTGAGCCCAAGTGACCTGATGTCCGGCTTGTTGAATTGCCACAAAATTTCCCCACCACGTACTGGCAGGGCCCCTTAGTTGCTGGGTAGCGAATAACGACTTCTGGGTTTCTGTGCAACGGAGTAATCCGAACTTCTGCTCCATTACCCTGATCCACTCATCAGAATCAAGAGGATCTTCAGCTTTAACAAAGAGTGGGGCCGTGGGGGACGCGTTTTAGAAAAATCCAGATATGAGGTCTTACGCGGTCCCTGTGGAGGAGCTCTTTCGCCATGTTGATGGAATCGATTTCCCGCAATTTCACGTAAAAAGCAGGTATTGTCTGCGGTCGCATTGACCAAGGCAGTGATAGCCTCGGCCAAAGTTGGCGGTACAGGCGGTGGATTGGGCGTGTCTTCCTGACCACGGGAAGTACCCGCGTCGTCATGCGCACGAGTCCTTGATGGCATCTGAGGCAAATAAACATTTGGGAAAAATATAACATGCCGATACACACCATCATTTTACATTACCAAGATGTAATGATACAGACTCAAATGTACAACATGACTTTATTACCTATTTTACATTAGTATAATATCTAAACTATACTACTCTAGTATTTATCGTCTTTGGTTGCTTCACTGTTTGTTGTAGGGGACCGCTCGTCAGCCAGGTTCATAGACGGAGAGGGCTTGAGAAGGTCCAATTCTCCACCGAATCCTTCCCCTGCTGTTCCTGAGGGTCCAGCTTCCATTGCAGCAGCATCAGCGGGCACGTCCGGATGCAGTCGACCATACAGCTCATGTACTTCCTCATGTAAAGTATTGCAATATACTTGCAGGTTGTCAAGAGCCATGCTGAGCTCATCTACGCGAGCCTGAGCCTTTGCTTCACGATGCCAAGCTATCGAGCGGGAGTTGATGGCCCAATCAACGGTCGAGTCCCGTTCGGAAAGCTCAAACCGCAAGCGGCCAACTTCGGCTCACAACTCAGCTATACGTTGACTGTCTTCTGCCCACACCCTGTTTTGGTGACGTAGCTCCGTTCGAAGCTGCTCCACTTGGGATTCTAGGTCTTCGATCGGATCATAGTTGCCGCTGCTGCTCTCTTCATGTCTTGGAGCCAAATGATGCCGAGGTACGCCAATAGGTCCAGTGGACTTACGCGTAGTTTTCCTCGTACGCGGCGACATATCTCCATAAGGGGGAAAATTTATTAGTATAGTTTTTAAACATGATGCATGCATAATTACAGAATAAACTTTTGTTGATTCACAACCTCCTATTCATTGCACTCTATTACCTAGTCTTACAAGATGAGTACTTCAGAGAGTGGCAAGGTAAGAACGAAAGAAATTTTTTTGGATAAGTATTTGAAAATTCTTTTTGAAATGCCTCATAATATCTGAAGAGATGGGCTTCGCTCCGATACCAGCTGTGACGGAACCTCCCAAGTCATTAGGCCCACCTATAGATGTCCTTGTCCAGCGGACCTCGGACAACCCTGTAGATGCACCTGATCACTCGACAAGTTCGGTATCTGTATCCTTTACCTTTCCCAAGAGTGTTTCACCTGTCACGTAGATATTATAACAGATCGGAGAAACGAATAAGCGGAAGAAATTACAATAACTTATTTTACATTAAAATATAGAAAGAGTGTTATTATTATAGACCAGTAGTATATGAGTGCAGAAGTATTATTATTACAAACTCGGGAGGCAAAAATCCCTCCCGCATAGAAGTATAAGGTTTTTCAAAAGGAGGACAACATCCTCCCGAGGCTTCACTCTTGAGATTCTTCCTTTGGCACCACCTTAGAGCAAAAGCAACAAAAGTTTGCTGCTTCCTCCGCTACAACAACATGGGTTCGAAAACCCAGAGTACGAAGTATACTTTCGTAAGTCTTACCCATCAAAATAAAAGACTCCCAAGGATATGCTAGCTTGAGGGAGTTAAGGTAAGGCTTAATCAAGAATCAAGACTCTGTTTACAAAAAGGCTTACTAACAGTGGATCCTTAAAAATCCAGTTTTATTAGCAGGTTAAGTCATTACCTGTCACTAGAGTTCTTTCTACCCAAGTTCAAGCACTTGGCCTATACTAGCCATCTTTTATCATTCCTTTAAGTTCACTAGAATTCTATGTGTAGGGCAGTGACCAAGTCTTCATGTCCGAGAAGTAACGGCGATCCGAATCGATTAATACCCTGCTGGGGATCTCCAATCATATGACATATGTAGCCCTTAACCCTAGCATATGTCAACTCGCCACCAGGGTTCTTAAGACCAGATCAGGTTCACGCCAACCGAGAGCACAGATACACCACCGCCCAGCCTTTTGCCATGGAGGGTACACGCTACTCTAGCCATCTCTCCACTCCCATTGTGTGTTGTCTTATTTTGGTATTAGTCTGCTCGAGGCAAAGCTTACCCATGATGAGGCATGTGACCAGTTAAAAGGTCCTCGATCAGCAAGCCTACATCGACAAGGTCCTTAATCGACTCAGACGGAGACACTACACCGAGACTCTCTTCTCGTGCAAGTCACCCACCCGGTCTCAGCTTTATTATTTTAAACCCAAAGTTTGGTACCTGTCAGAGGTACATCTTTTCCGATGTTGAACCCATCATGGCCATGATGGATCCACCATCAAGTTTTATTTTTGAAAACATCCCATCCCACTTGGAGCATCATCTTTTGTCAAAACAAAACATTTTGTTTTTCTAGAGCAAGACTAGGCATCAGAAAAACCTTTTCATAAAACAGGTAATCAAGGAAAAGTAATCAATTTTCCAAGGAAGGAAATGCATCAATTATTTAGCACACAAGTCCTATCACCTAATGCATCAAGCAAGTGAGAAAGATTTTAAAATAGCAAGGAGGTGGCAAATGCACCGGGGCTTGCCTTGAGTTGTAGGAGAGTCGGGCTCTGCTCCACAAATATCGAAATAAAAGCAGTTCCCGGTAGGTGAGTCTTCAGGTGGTGGTGCAACTCCTTCTTCAACCACTACTTCTTCTTCGTTCTCTATATATAATCATATATAACCATGAATGCTCATGTAATGCTTATGAAAATGCTATAATAGAAAAGGTTTATTAAGTTATATCTTGAATACAATTTTCCTTCACGGTACTCCAGGGAACAAGGGTTTTGGAAGTCAGTATTTTTATTTCATAGGGCAGACACTGCTTAGAAGATTAGGGTTTTGGGGTTTGGGTATCAAACATTGTCCAAATCATGTCTAACTTCACTCATGGGTCCTAACTACCATATTAGGCTTATCCAAAAAGTTTAGTGATTTTTGGAGTTATTAAATAATTTCTAAAATTCCAGAGGTATAGGTTTAAGCTCTTTTAAATACTATATAATTCCTTGTTTTGACTAAAAATCCTAAAACTATTTTTATTAAATACTATAGAAATTTAGAAGTCCATTAAAATTGGTCTCATATTTTTATTATTTTTAATTCTTTATGGATTTCTAAACTTTCTCAGAAAAAGAAAAGGAAAAAGCTTTCACTAGTATTGGGCCGTCATCAGCCCATTTGGCCTAGACCTATACAGAATACAGGCACGCCTGCGACCGTGTCATTATATTTGCGCAAAGGCCCTCGCTAGTTTGAATATCTGAAAAGAAGTCCTCATCTGACCTTAACGTGTCACTAACATATTACACCTTGCCCCTTCCAAGCTCTTTGTCTTTTAAAATTTGGTCCCTGACCCTAGCCGGCGGCGCGGATGAATCCCCCCGTCGAACTACAGCAGTGGAGAGCCTAAGCGCCTAATAAACCATTGCCAGACCTACTTCTAGCCTAAATCACACAGTTATGGGCGTGGATTTAGCTCCTAAACCCACAGAGTGACTTGACCGTGCCCACGACGGGGTCCCAGTTCTGTGGTGCTTGCCCGACTGATTTATGTACCGGATGAATCAAATTAAGGGCACGGGGAGCACGAGCGAGACACGAGCAACGTTATGCTTACAAAAATTGTCCTCGGACCAACTGAGTTTTGGGTGGGTCGACACCAGGGCAGTTCACGCGGTGTCAAACTCATGTTCCGACCAAACTAGGACCATAAAGATCAAACGTGCTTCTTGATGAGCTTCACCAATCTATAGAGACGCTAGAACACAAATTCTTAAGGGTGGAGCCATACCGTAGCCGCTTGGCCATGGGAGGTTGATGTGTTGGTGAGGTGGTCACCAGGCAGGCAGACACACACAGTAGCTCGATCAATGGAACTGGGCGCGTCCAGGATATGGTTTGGCGAAGGGAGAGCAATACTGTTAACTGAAGCTACAGACTGTGGTTGATGGTCGAGGCAAGGATCACTGCTTTGCTCCTGCTTTCCTTTCCCCCTGGGTTGCTCTTTAAATAGCCAGTGAAAAGATCAAGAGCTAGCTGGATTCTTGAATTTACAGGGGGGATAACTATGAGCATGCCAGAGAGTGCATGGGAGTGCAGTCGTGGCTCAACCTTGAAAGCCCACGCTGGTTTACAGAGCACAACCAGGCAAGGTGAAGTTTATCCATGGCAAAGGGAGGAGGTAAGGATAGGATGACACTGTAGTAGATATTTCTACTGATGATAATTCAGTGATGGCCCAAGTCTGAATATCCCTGCCACCACCTCATCACAATCTTCATCCAATCCCAAAATAGGACACGGCAAGGAGAGTAAATATCAAGGATAGATATTTCAGTTCTTTTGAATATTCAACACATGACTGATCCCCCCTAGTTAGCCTTTTCTCCTTATTTTGGTTAAGAATAGGTCAGTCACTATTAACAAAACTTGTTCCCAAATCAAGGGTCTATAAAGTTACTAGAAGTTTCTTGGACCTAATCCTCATAGATTACAAGTTATGGTACCATAAATCAGTTGCAATACACTATTACCATTTCAATTTTCTGAACTTCAATCTTCAGTTTTCATCAGATTCCTTCCTTTTTGACAGGGACAGTTTGGGCACCATTATCTCCTAAATCTATATAAAGTCAAGACAGGGTCCTCTAATAAACTTTGCTCATGAATACTAACTCTCCAACTTTGCTTAAAACATTCTGGCACAAAGTCACACAGGAGAGCTTTTACAAGACCTCAAAATGGAGTAGACAGGCAGAAATTCAGAACAGGTTGGCCTAATCGTTAGTCAGAAATCAGCAGCCTGATAGCCCGACTTTGAGCAGTAGTAACTTTAATACTTGTACAGGATCAAGCCTACTTGTCTTAGGAACACTTAATCCCCTTCTAATGGTCTATAATTTATCTACACAACTCACAACCTTTAACCCTCTAGATTGGTCACAAAAAACTCCAAACCTAGCTCGATACATTGCATTAGAGGTTTCAGATTACTGTATTCAGTCTGAAAAATCAGAGTTCTGTTGGCTCTGTTTTGGGGTAGGTTTTCATGAGATTTCATAGGGTTTTAGGGTTGGGTCTCTCAATTGAACTTATACCCCTATAGTAGTTCTACCATTTTGATGTATTAATCTAGGACAGAATCCTCATGAATGAAGAGATATACAGCTCCAAAGATGGTCCCAAATTATTGGAATTCAGACTTAGCCATATGGTTTTCATGGGACTTTTTACAAAGAGGTCCAAATCTCACTATTCAACTAGCAAATCCTTCAATATTAAAGTTAGTAGGTTTGAGGTGCTCTTTTATTTTGATATTTGCACTTTGGTCCAAAAGTGCACCAATTTTACACTTAGCCCCCTAGGGTTCCAATTTAGGGTTTCTAGGGTTTGTTTCTAGGGTTTTGGACACATTAGGGTTTTGGTGTCACTTAAGTCCTTCCAAGGGGATATCTCAGGGTCATTTCTCATATCTTTTGAAGTTTTCTCATGCTTGGGCTTCCCTTATATCCATAAGCCCATATTTAGGGTTAAGTACTTCTCACTATAGTTAACCACACATCAAGTCATATATTTGAAATTTTTACCTAGTGAATGCACTCTAGGTGTGACAAACACATGATACGCTAATGCTCATGATGTTATGCTCAAGTTTTAGTGACAGTAACACTAGGGGTGTTACAATTTGCAATAGTTTTAGTAAAGAGAGTAGGATCGACTTTACCGACTTTGAAGCCATTAGTGATAAGAAAATCTCGTAGGCATTCATACCATGCTCTTGGGGCTTGCTTGAGCCCATAAAGCACCTTTGAGAGTTTATAGACATGGTTAGGGTACTCACTATCTTCAAAGCCGGGAGGTTGCTCAACATAGACCTCTTCCTTGATTGGTCCATTGAGGAAGGCACTTTTCACGTCCATTTGATAAAGCTTAAAGCCATGGTAAGTAGCATAGGCTACTAATATGCGAATTGACTCAAGCCTAGCTACGGTGCATAAGTTTCATCGAAATCCAAACCTTCAACCTATGAATAACCCTTGGTCACAAGTCGGGCTTTGTTCCTTATCACCACACCATGCTCATCTTTCTTGTTGCGAAATACCCACTTGGTACCTACAACATTTTGATTAGGACGTGGAACTAAATGCCATACCTCATTCCTCATGAAGTTGTTGAGCTCCTCTTGCATTGCCAGCACCCAATCCGAATCTCTTAGTGCATCCTCCACCCTGTATTGCTCAATAGAGGTGACAAAAGAGTAATGTTCACAGAAATGAGCAACACGAGATCTAGTTGTTACCCCCTTATGAATGTCACCAAGGATGGAGTTGACGGGGTGATCTCGTTGGATTGCTTGGTGGACTCTTGGGTGTGGCGGTATTTGACCCTAAATTTCTTGTTCATCTTCCTTGTCTTGATTATCTTCATCTCCCCCTTGATCATTGGCCTATTCTTGAGGTGACTCATCTTGTTGATCTTCTTCTTCATCACCTTGAGCCTGTTCCTCATCTTGGATTGGTGGAGATGCTTGATTGGAAGATGACAGTTGATCTTGTGCTTGTGTGGGCTCTTCGGATTCCTTAGGACACACATCCCCAATGGATATGTTCCTTTGTGCGATGCACAAAGCCTCTTCATCATCTAATTCATCAAGGTCAACAGTGAGGAGTTCATATGATGTCTTCTTGAGGATTCGGTGAAGGTAGAGCCGGTTGATGGAGTAGCATGCGGAGTTAATTGGCTCGGCCCAAAACCGGTCCAATGTCTTGTACTCATCAAGCATGGTTCTTGCCATGTCCAGTAAAGTTCTATTCTTCCTCTCCACTACACCATTTTGTTGAGGTGTGTGGGGAGAAGAGAACTCATGCTTGATGCCCTCTTCCTCAAGAAAGCCTTCAATTTGAGAGTTCTTGAACTCCATCCCATTATCGCTTCTTATCTTTTTAATCCATAAGCCGAACTCATTTTGAGCCTATCTCAAGAATCCCTTTAAGGTCTCTTGGGTCTGAGATTTTTCCTGCAAAAAGAACACCCAAATGAAGCGAGAATAATCATCTACAATAACTAGACAGTACTTACTCCCGCCGATGCTTATGTAAGCGATCGGGCCATCCATGTGGAGTAGCTCCAGTGGCTTGTCCGTTGTCATAATGTTCTTGTATGGATGATGGGCACCAACTTGCTTTCCTGCTTCACATGTGCTACAAACCCTGTCTTTCTCAAAATGAACATTTGTTAGTCCCAAAATGTGTTCTCCCTTTAGAAGTTTGTGAAGATTCTTCATCCCAACATGGGCAAGTCGGCGATGCCAGAGCCAACCCATATTAGTCTTAGCAATTAAGCAAGTGTCAAGTTCAGCTCTATTAAAATCAACTAAGTATAGCTGACCCTCTAACACTCCTTTAAATACTACTGAATCATCACTCCTTCTAAAGACAGTAACACCTACATCTGTAAATAGATAGTTGTAGCCCATATTGTATAGTTGAGAGATAGAAAGCAAATTGTAATCTAAAGAATCTACAAGAAAAACATTGGAAATAGAATGGTCCGGAGATATAGCAATTTTACCAAGTCCTTTGACCAAACCTTGATTTCCATTCCTGAATGTGATAGCTCGTTGGGGATTTTCGTTTTTCTTGTAGGAGGAGAACATTCTCTTCTCCCCTGTCATGTGGTTTGTGCATCTGCTGTCAATTATCCAATTGAGCCCCTAGATGCATAAACTTGCAAAACAATTTAGGCCTTGTTCTTAGGTACCCAAATAGCCTTGAGTCCTTTCATGTTAGAAACAAGCACCTTGGGTACCCAAACACAAGTCTTTGAGCCCTTGTGTTTGGCCCCAACATATTTGGCAACTACTTTGCCTGATTTGTTAGTTAAAACATAAGATGCATCAAACGTCTTAAATGAAATGTTAGGCACATTTGATGCAGCAGGAGTTTTCTTTTTAGGCATTTTAACATGTGTAGAATGCCTAGAGCTAGAAGCCTAATTCTTATAAATAAAAGCATGGTGAGTAACATTATGAGGTTTCCTAGCATGAATTCTCCTAATCTTGTGTTTGGGATAATTTTCAGGATATAAAATATAGCCCTCATTATCCTGAACCATGGGAGCCTTGCCCTTAACAAAATTAGACAATCTCTTAGGGGCATTAATTTTGACATTGCTTCCCTCATAGAAACTAATGCCATCCTTAATGCCAGAGCGTCTCCCACTATAGAGCATGCTTCTAGCAAATTTAAATTTTTTATTTTCAATTTCATGCTCATTAATTTTAGCAGTTAATTGAGCTATATGATCATTTTGTTGTTTAATTAAAGCAAGGTGATCATTTATAGCATCAACATTAACATCTCTACATCTAGTGCAAATGGAAACATGATCAACAGTAGATGTAGAGGGTTTGCAAATATTTAATTCATCAATCTTAGCATGTAAAATAGCATTCTCATTTCTAAGACTGGAAATAGCATCATTGCAAACATTTAAATCTTTAGCCTTAGAAATTAATCTAGCATTTTCATCTCTAAGGCTAGAAATTGATTCATTCAATTTATCAATTTTTGCAATTAAACTAGCATTTTCATTTCTAAGATTGACAATTGAATCATTACAAACATTTAACTTTTCAACCTTAGCAATTAAACTAGCATTCTCAGTTCTAAGGTTGGAAATAGTGTCATGGCAAATGCTAAGCTCTTTAGTCAGGTTTTCATTTTTCTCTACTTCCTGAGCATAAGCATTTTCTACTTTAACATGCTTTTTGTTTTACTTAATAAGGAATTCCTCTTGGCTGTCCAAGAGTTCATCCTTCTCATGAATGGCTCCTATCAATTCATTTAATTTTTCCTTTTGTTGCATGTTAAGGTTGGCAAAAAGAGTAAGCAAATCATCTTCATCATCACTAGAACTACCCTCATCACTAGATGTAGTATACTTGGGGTGGTTCTAGATTGTACCTTCTTCTTTTTGCCATCCTTTTCCATGAAGCACTTGTGGCCGATGTTGGGGAAGAGGAGACCCTTGTTGACGACGTCCTCGTCGGAGGAGTCAGTGGAGCTCTCATCGGAGTCCCATTCCCAACACACGTGAGCATTGCCGCCCTTCTTCTTGTAGTATCTCTTCTTCTCCTTCTTCTTCCCCTTCTTGTCGTCGCCCCTATCACTATCACTAGACATTGGATATTTAGCAATAAAATGACTGGGCTTACCACACTTGTAGCACACCCTCTTGGAGCGGGGTTTGTAGTCCTTTCCCCTCCTTTGCTTGAGGATTTGGCGAAAGCTCTTGATGATGAACGCCATTTCCTCATTGATAAGCTTAGAGGCGTCGATGGGAAGCCTACTTGGTGTAGACTCCTTCTTCTCTTCTTCTGTCGCCTTGAATGCGATGGGTTGCACCTCGGGTGTGGAGGTGGCGCCTTGCTCTAAGTTGATAATGTGTTTGGAGCCTTTGACCATTAGTTCAAAGCTCACAAACTTTCCTATTACTTCCTCGGGAGACATTAGCTTATATCTAGGATCACCACGTATTAATTGAACTTGAGTAGGATTACAAAATACGAGTGATCTAAGAATAACCTTGACCATTTCATGGTCATCCCATTTTGTGCTCCTGAGTTTGCGCACTTGATTCACCAAGGTCTTAAGCCGGTTGTACATGCCTTGTGGCTCCTCTCCTTGGTTGAGGACGAATCGACCGAGCTCCCCATCGATCGTCTCCCGCTTGGTGATCTTGGTCACCTCATCCCCTTCATGCGCCGTCTTGAGGACGTCCCAAATTTCTTTGGCCGTCTTTAACCCTTGCACCTTATTATACTCCTCTCGACACAAGGAAGCGAGGAGTATAGTTGTAGCTTGGGAGTTAAAGTGCCGGATTTGGTCGGCCTCGTCTGAGTCGTAGTCCTTGTCCCCTACCTTTGGTACCTGTGCTCCATACTCAACAATATCCCATATGCTTTTGTGGAGTGAGGTTAGATGGTGCCTCATTTTATCACTCCACATAGAATAATCATCACCATCAAAATATGGTGGTTTGCCTAAGGGAATGGAAAGTAATGGAGTGTGTTTAGAAATGCGAGGATAGCGGAGGGGCATCTTACTATACTTCTTGCGCTCATGGCACTTAGAAGTAGTGGACGACGAGTCGGAGCCGGAGGTGGAGGGCGACGAAGAGTCGGTCTCGTAGTAGACCACTTTCTTCATCTTGTTCTTGTCGCCTCTCTGATGGGTCTTGTTGGAGGAAAAGGATTCCTGTTGGGGGCCTTCGGCTTTGGAAGGTCCTCAAAAACATGATTTAACAATGTTTTCCAAGAGAAATATGCAAACAGGTACCTTCGAAGTTAGATTGCGGGTATACAAAAGCACGGTTAAAGACGAAGCTTGACTAGGACGAAAGGTGATCACGACGAAGGATAAGACGATCACGAAGCTATATGCAGAAAAGCTTCGGCATAACGGCTGAAAAGGGGAACCGACTTAAAGATGAAAAACCAAATTAGACCTCGAAGAATTACTATAGGGTTATTGTTAAATGTAATGGGTATTAATGTAATTTTGCATGGGCTGCGACCCGTGCCTATAAATAGGTGAACAGTATTCCTGTACTGTTCACGCTGATTTGGCATTGACTTTTGCGTCACACTTGTACTTTTACCTTCTCACAAGCTGAAGGTACATTTGTAATTTGATATCATTTCTATTCTTCCATCATAATAAAATAGAAATGATTTGTCAATGATACATAATCGTTCATGTTAACTTATATGCTTCATATGATTCCTTCTTCATTATTATATTTTATGCTGATGAAGGTATGTCCTTTATAACCTTCGTCCAAAAATCATTATATCCTTAGGGAAATAATGCTTCGAAGGGCGAAGGATATTAACATTTAACATTTTGTGTTGCCTTGTTCTTAATTCCTAGCATTTGAGAACAAGTCGCCAACATTGGCGATCCCCCTAGCACCCGAAAAAGCGCAAATGTCACCACGACTATTCAAAATTTCCTCGAAGGCCTCTGCTTCATGACTGATCCACTCCATTGGGCCTTCAGGATTTCCTCTTGAAAAATTCTCTTCACTAGAGAATGCGCCAACGCTGGCGAAGCTAGATTTTATCTTTTTGACGCACTCTATGGATTTAACATAACATTTCCTCTGGGATGCACGAAGCTCTTTAATACTCATCTCTAAATGATTCGCCAGTTGATCACTAAGCTCGCGTTTTGTTTCTTCAAGTATACGCTCTTCTTTAGCTCTAGCTAGCTGTTTCTGAAGATCTTTAATTTCACGTCTTTGGGCTTCGGCCTGGGCCTTTGAGGTAGCTTCGTCCTTCTTTACCTTGTCCACCAATGTGAGCAGAATTTTATCCTTTTCCAGAGCTTCATTTCTCAGTTTAATAACTTCTGATCGTAGGTTGTTGAACGCAATTTCATAGCTCTCATCTTCGGCACTCTTTTGTGCTCTCAATGCGTTGCTTAGAATTAAACCCTATATGTAAAAAGGTTGGTATAAGAACAAAAGAATGAGCTACGAATTATAAAATTTGTAAACATCCAATTCTAATACCTTCAGGCTATTGTACGCAAGACTATCCACAAGATCCTCCTTCGTCATAGCACATAATCCAGCCTCAAGCTTCGGAAACCCCATACTTCTAGACATCTCCCGACAGACGGATAATTCTTTATTGTCTGGGAGGCAGTATAGGAAATCCTCTTTGTCAGTCCCATTGAACACTAGTGCCCCCTTAGGATATTTCAATTCTTTGGCATAGTGATTAGCTTCAAAAACTTCTTCTTCCGATAACTTTTTCCCCGAAGCATGACGCACAATATAATCGTATATTTTGGAAGTTGCTTCGGGGACAGCAGTATCAATTTCTTCGACCAAAGTAGGCTCTGACATTTTCATTTCTTCAGTTGCCCTTGCAATTTTAGTTTCTTCTGCTTCCAAAGGTATTACCTTGGTTGGTTCTGAAAGCCCGGTTCCAACTTCAGTTTGTTGCTTCGGAGCCTCAGCAACGGATACTTCAGCAAGCCCCTCAGAAGTTTCAGTAGTCTTCTTCGGGGTTGTGCTTGGAAGTTTAATTGTTTCCAAAACATCTAACACATTAACCATTCTTTTTCTTTTTGGGGTCGCTGTTGGCCCCTTTTTAATTTTTGTTGCTTTAATTTCTTCTGAGGGACTCCAAATTTCTGATATTTTCGTTCCCTCAGTTGATGCTTTTGCTTCTTCCATCTTTTCTGTCGATGGAGCTTCGGCCACCTCTTTGATTTCTGGTAACAGAGTCTTTGGTTCTTCCAATTCTTTTGTAATTGGCACTTCGGCCAGCTCTCTGGCTCCGGGCAACGAAGTTGATTCCTTAGCTTCGGGGGCTGAAGATGCTTCGCTGCCGAATTCATGCACTGTGGCTAGTTCAATGTAACGTGGCCGGTGTGTGAGAACTTTTACCCTTTTTCTCTTTGGCGCTGGCTCGATAGGAGCAGCTGGAGCAGTTTCTTTCGCAGAAACTGTACCTTTCCTTTTCTGCCCCCGCACTGGATAATGGTAGTCGGGGTACACGAACCCGATTGCATCAAAAACTCGGTTCAGTCTTTTCTTTCTTCAGCCTCCGAAGGCTGCTGACATTGCAGTATCTTCGGCCTTCGAGTATGCCCCAAGCAATTCATCACTTACAGTTTCAATGCTCTTTAACCAATCATCATCTGGTTCAACGAATTTGTCTCCATACTTGAATGTATACTTCAGCCTGACTAGCCCACCTTCGTCAGTTTCTTTAACAGTCTCTTTCGGCATTTCCCAATTATCTGCAAGAGGCCATACTCTGAAGGCAATGTGTTCTTGTATCAAATCCCTTGTCCCGATAAAGGAGCAGACTAAGCCGAAGGCCCGTTGGCATTCTTCGGCTACTTTATCCATTTCTACCTTCGGTTTCCGGAATCCGAAGCGCTGCCAGATGGGGCGCATGATGATATCCTTAATATCTTCTCGAACCTTCAAATCATTTTTTACATAGAACCATTCTTTCATCCATTCTCCAGGCCATCTCTTCCGAAAGGTGGGCACGGGACAGCTTGATCCAGAGCGAGCATCGAAGTTGTAGCAACCAAAGTTGTTATGATACTGCTCTTTACCCCAGGGTTTCGTTTCATATAACAATTCATGTATATTGCAAAAGCTTTTCGCACTTGGCTCTAGACCTTGACTCTTCACAGCCCAGACGAAGATTCCCATTCTTATTATTGCTTCAGGGGTAAGTTGATGAAGGTAAACCTGATATATTTTCAGAACTTCTACCACGAATCTGCTTAGAGGGAATCGTAGCCCAGCTTTTAAAAAGCTTCGGAAGATAACGACTTCATCATCTTCAGGGCTCGGCACAGTTCTTTCTCCGGCATCTGCTCTCACAATGGACATATCTCGAAAGTATCTCCCCTTCATTTTTTTAAGGTGACTTTGCCCAATAGTTGATTTTCCGAAGACTGAATGGCTTGGTCGCCATGGCTGATCTTCGGAATCTTCACCCCCGCTATCTGCATCGTAACTGTCACTCTCACCAGTATCTTCAGATAAACCTTCTAAAATCTCCCTTGTAATCTTCTCCGTATTCGTCTTCGCCATTGACTCAAGAAAACCCAGATGCATCTCTTCAGAAAGGCTCAGCTTCATTTCGGCAGCAACCTTCTTCTCCTCAGACATTCCTTCGGAATTCTTGCCTCTCGCTTCTGAAGCTTAAAACTAGGGAGGCAACCAAATATTTGTAGGTAGAAAACTATTTGAGCAGGAAAAACAGATGGCAAGAGAGCGTGCCCAATAAATTGTGGCGAGCCCGTATTTATAAACCTATTATGTCGGAGACTGGAGGGCCCCATTTGCCAATGACTGTTGCTATTCTAGCAAAAGGAAGGTGTTTTTTCGGACCTTCGGCTTATAGCCTTCATCCATTTCGCAATCTGAATTTATCATTCTAACAAATTAATATTGCGAGGGGCTACTGTTGGGGGCCTTCGGCTTTGGAAGGTCCTCAAAAACATGATTTAACAATGTTTTCCAAGAGAAATATGCAAACAGGTACCTTCGAAGTTAGATTGCGGGTATACAAAAGCACGGTTAATGACGAAGCTTGACTGGGACGAAAGGTGATCACGACGAAGGATAAGACGATCACGAAGCTATATGCAGAAAAGCTTCGGCATAACGGCAGAAAAGGGGAACCGACTTAAAGATGAAAAGCCAAATTAGACCTCGAAGAATTACTATAGGGTTATTGTTAAATGTAATGGGTATTAATGTAATTTTGCATGGGCTGCGACCCGTGCCTATAAATAGGTGAACAGTATTCCTGTACTGTTCACGCTGATTTGGCATTGACTTTTGCGTCACACTTGTACTTTACCTTCTCACAAGCTGAAGGTACATTTGTAATTTGATATCATTTCTATTCTTCCATCATAATAAAATAGAAATGATTTGTCAATGATACATAATCGTTCATGTTAACTTATATGCTTCATATGATTCCTTCTTCATTATTATATTTTATGCTGATGAAGGTATGTCCTTTATAACCTTCGTCCAAAAATCATTATATCCTTAGGGAAATAATGCTTCGAAGGGCGAAGGATATTAACATTTAACATTTTGTGTTGCCTTGTTCTTAATTCCTAGCATTTGAGAACAAGTCGCCAACAATTCCTCCTTTTGCTTGTGGTCGGACTCCCTTGAGAGGGTTCTCCCCGAGCTTGTGGGCTTGTCGTCGGTCACGATCTCCCTCTTGGCATGATCTCCCGACATCACTTTGAGTGGTTAGACTCTAATGAAGTACCGGGATTTGATACCAATTGAAAGTCGCCTAAAGGGGGTGAATAGGCGTAATCTGAAATTTATAACTTAACACACAAACTACAAGCCGGGGTTAGCATTATATTTAAATCCGAGTCTGGGAGAGAGGGGAAAACAAATCAAGAGAAAATCAAATGGATGACATGGTGATTTGTTTTACCAAGGTTCGGTTCTAAAGAACCTAGTCCCCGTTGAGGTGGTCACAAAGACCGAGTCTTTTTCAACCCTTTCCCTCTCTCAAATGATCACTTAGACCGAGTGAGCTTTCTCCTTAATTCTCACGGGTCACTTAGACCCCGCAAGGACCGCCACACACTTGGTGTCTCTTGCCTTGCTTACAAGTCACTTTGAGACAAGAAAGAGGAAGGAAGAAAGCAATCCAAGAAACAAGAGCACAACGAACACGAACAAACACTCTCTCAAGTCACTAGGAGATTGGAATGAATTTTTGGCACTTGGAGAGGCTTTGATCTTTTGATTTGTGTCCTGGAGTGAATGCACTAGCTCTTGTATTGAATGTGGAGTGCTGGAAACTTGGATGCTTGGAGTGGTGGTGGTCGGGGGGGGGGGGGGGGTATTTATAGCCCTGAACCAACAAGTAGCCGTTGGGGAAGTATGCTGTCGATGGGCGCATCGGACTGTCCAGTGTGCCACCGGACGCTGTCCGGTGCGCCAGCCATGTCACCTAACCGTTAGGGTTCGGGCGCTGTCAACCATTGGAGCCTTTGTCTTCTAGTGGCACTGGACAGGCACTGTTCACTGTCCGGTGCGCTTTTGACGGGCGGCTCTGCTCTGCCACGCACTGTTGCACACTGTTCATCTGAAACTTCAGCTTTTGCAGTCGACCATTGCGCATAGGAGTTGTTGCTCCGCTAGTGCACCGGACAGTCCGGTGAATTATAGCGGAGTGACGCAGAAGAAACCCGAGACTTGCGAGTTCGTCCGTGTATGGTCCTGGTGCACCGGACACTGTCCAGTGGCACACCGGACAGTCCGGTGCGCCAGACCAAGGCACACTCAAGTTTCTTGCTCCTTTGAATTTGAACCCTGTCTTCAATCTTTTATTAGTTTGAGTTGAACCTTTATGCACCTGTAGAACATGTATTCTAGAGCAAACTAGTTAGTCCATTATTTGTGTTGGGCATTCAACCACCAAAATTAATTATGGAAAAGGTTTGACCCTATTTCCCTTTCACTCGGGTATTGGAAAGCAATTGTTAGAGGAAATCCATGCTGGACAATGCGGAGTACATGCTGCATCCAGAACTCTGGTTGGGAAAGCTTTCAGATCTGGTTTCTATTGGCCAACAGCAAAGAGCGATGTCGCCGAGTTAGTCCAGAGATGTGAAGCTTGCCAATTCTTATCAAAGCAACAACATTTACTGGCACAACAGCTGCAGATCATCCCTATAACATGGCCATTTGTATGCTGGGGGCTGGACATGATCGGACCCTTCAAGAAAGCTCAGGGAGGCTATACTCATGTGCTGGTTGCCATTGACAAATTCACAAAATGGATAGAGTATAAGCCTGTTGCCTCTTTAACCTCAGCCAAGGCAGTGGAGTTCATATAAGACATAATATTCAGGTTCAGGATACCAAATAGCATCATAACCGATCTGGGATCCAACTTCACAAGCTCTGAGTTCTTCGATTTCTGCGAACAACGAAGCATCCAGATTAAGTACGCATCAGTAGCGCATCCAAGAGCCAATGGCCAAGTGGAAAGGGCCAACGGAATGATACTGGAAGCGCTCAGGAAGAAAGTGTTCGACAAAAATGAAAAGCTTGCAGGAAAGTGGATCAGAGAGCTGCCATTTGTGGTTTGGAGTTTGAGAACTCAACCTAGTCGAGCTCTACATGGAAATACTCCGTTCTTCATGGTCTATGGTTCAGAGGCAGTGCTACCCGCCGACCTCATATTCGGGGCACCGAGGTTGACCTTCGAAAGCATAGCCGAGGCAGAAGCTACCAGGCTAGAGGATATTGATGTACTTGAGGAAGAATGATAGAACACACAATAATTCAGTCGTCCAGGTACCAGTAGACCTTGAGGCATTATCATGGTAAAGTTGTTCGGCACCGATCCTTTGCAGTGGGGGACTTGATCCTTCACCGAATTCTAACGGGGGAAGGATGGCACAAATTGTCACCACTATGGGAAGGGCCATTCATTGTATCAGAAGTTACTCGGCCAGGATCGTACCGGCTTACTCAAATGGATGGCATGGAAGTGGGGAACTCATGGAACATAGAGCACCTTAGAAAGTTTTATCCCTAGCAAGGCCTCAAAAGCTCTCGAAGCAACATTGTACTATGTAATCGGGGACTCCATCATCAATAAAGTTTTTGTTTTCAAAGGCATTTAGACTCTTGACTATCAGCTGACTTCAATTTGATTGGACTTGAAATCAACACGCTTACTCGGCTTAGGGTGACCACTATACCCTACTAATGGAGCAATCGTCTTAAGTCGGCGACGACTTAAGACGGTGCAACATGCTCACGCTTACTCGGCTTAGGGTGACCACTATACCCTACTAACGGAGCAATCGCCTTAAGTCAGCGATGACTTAAGACAGTGCGACATGCTCATGCTAACTCGGGTTAGGGTGACCACTATACCCTACTAACGGAGCAATCGACTTAAATCAGCGATGACTTAAGACGGTGCGACATGCTTACGCTAACTCGGCTTAGGGTGACCACTATACCCAACTAACGGAGCAATCGGCTTAAGTCGGCAATGACTTAAGTCGGTGCGATATGCTCACGTCTTCTTATCTTAGGGTGACCACTATGCCCTACCAGCAAGGCGATCGGTTTAAGTCAGAAAACGCCTTAAAACCAGCATGGCGCACTTACTTTCACAATTGTTCAGGATGACCGTTATACCATAACAGCAAAACAATTAGCACTCTAGGAAAAAAGAACGTTTTACTTGTCAGCACTAGGGGCATGTTCTGGCGCCCTATCCACAAAATATTCAAACACAACCATCACACGCACATAGAATTCATATTACATCAAGTGTTTTGCAGGACATCACTGCATCGAGACGTCTTTGCCAGCAATTTCTTTAGCAGGAGCAATGGAAGAAGAAGGATGACTCGAAGCATTAGGAGCAACCTTGACATTGGCGACAATATCATTAGGCACCACTACGCCGGGCCTCCTCATCAAGATCCGCCCAGCGCGAATGCCTTTGTCCATAGCCTTGTCGCACTGTGCCTTCAAAACGGCGCAGTTGTCCTCTGAAGCTTTGACAGCCAGTCGAGCAGCTTCTAGCTCCTGTGCGACAAGTTTCTTTGAAGCACGCAGATCTCTAATGGTGGAATCCTTGGTTGATAACAACTGTCCAAGTCGCAGAACCTCATCTTGGGATACTTGCAGCTCGTGATGATGATGATCCAGGTCTGACATGGTGAAGCGGTGGCTCCTTTCCAAAATAGTCAAGGAGTTGCTAGCGTCATGGTATAACCTGTCCAGATTGTCACAAGAGGTCACGAGTGCTCGTTTCTCCTCCTACAAACAAGAAGCAACATTTAGCACCCAGTCAACGACAAACATGGCAAAGTCAACCAAGGGAGTTTACCTCATGTGCCATCCTTTCAGAGTCAAGCTGGGCACTGAGGGAGGAATTCAAAGAACGCGCGCCATCCAAAGGAGCAGAGGTTTGGGCCAAGTTGGCTTGGCTTTGAGAATACTTCTCCTCAAGGTCAGAGCACCATTGGGTCAAGTCGGTTTGACTTCGAGAATACTTCTCCTCAAGGCCAGAGCACCGCTGGGCCATATCCGACAACGCAGCTGAAAGGGGATGCTTGACTAAGAACAAGTTGGTTAATAAAAACAATTAGGGAAGCTGTAAGATCACTAACCAGCGTTGGACGTCTTCAGTTCATCAATCTGTTTCTGGAGCAGCAATGGGTTCCATTGCATCAGAGACAGAGCTTGTTCGGGAACATTGGCACCACAGGATCTCAGCTGGGCAGACATT
This sequence comes from Zea luxurians, assembly GCA_029449295.1. Lineage (NCBI taxonomy): Eukaryota > Viridiplantae > Streptophyta > Magnoliopsida > Poales > Poaceae > Zea > Zea luxurians. The sequence goes on from JAOPSE010000374.1 coordinate 160,925, forward strand.
CCATCGACAAAAACCTGTGATCAAAGACAGATGAGCAGAAGAAAGATAATTCGCTAATATGAACAACGAATTGCAAGTGGCCGACTCACCTAAAGATTGGAGAGGAACAGCGGTAGACCCAAGGCAGGAGGAGCTGTGTCATGGCTCGACGAGGGAAGATCAGAAGGAACAATCTAAAGGGCATTATCAGGTGTGATTTTAGCCCCGCCAGCAGACAGCAGGCTCCTCGCATCTAGCTCACCGACCTCTAAGGCGACTTGTCCATTTAAAATTGTGGAAGCATGTACTTCCGTCGCCCCATCTGACCGAGGTGGGGACGACCCAATGTGGACATCCATGGAGGCGTGGGAAAGAGAGCCCACCTGAACACCCTCGGGGGCTAGGTTGTAGCTTGCACTACCCACTAGAGCTAGATCACTACCGGCAACACCCTTGGGGGCTGGGTAACTTTTGGCACCACCCTTGGGGGCTGGATCTTCTGCAGTAGCCACCTCTAAGGCTGAGGGCTCCTCAGTCACCTCCATGGGAGTCGGGTGACTCAGACCAGCGTCTTGGCATTGAAGGCTGCCCTCCAAGGTCGATGATGTGCGAGACACCGCTCAGGTTACCTCCTGTCCAGCGGAGTCAAGCAAGGAAAGCCCATCGTCTGGGACCTCTGAACAGACGGCCGGGATATCATCGGCAGTTGGCTCTGATAGCATATCTTCAGGAACGACTTCCTCCAGTACTTGATCAAAGTCTGATATTGAAAGTCCCTAAAGACTGACTAGAGCCGATAGAGCTGGAGAAGGAATATCACTACCCCCCTCGCTATCTCTATAGTGCTGGCTATTCTTGCGGATCAGCGGGACTTCTTCTTCCTCTTCGTCCTCATCAAATATGTAAATAGCAGCCTGTGCACGATCACAACCCTTGGCATCAACCTCAGAAAGGGCCTCTGCCGGTACATCATCATGAATAGGAGCAGAAGGACCTGCACCCTGGTCCAAGCATGACAGTCGCCGAAGTCGCCTCTTTTTCCTCTTTTCCTCAACAGGTGCAGTCGGGCGGCTCACTCGGCGTGAACGCTTTGGGCGAGCACCTTCGGGTTTCCGAGTCTCCACCTCTTCACCAGGTTCTTGCCCAGCTGCGATAGCCATTGGATTGGCATGGGCCAAGTCAGATGATTCCCCAGCCAGCAAACTAAGCACAACATCTATCTCCGCGTCGTCAGTACTAGCTGGCATCTCGAAATGAGTCTGCTTCTCATCCTCTGGAAGACTCCAAAGTGGGGCAAGCAGAGCCTCAATGTCCTCAGAAGAGGGTCACACTCTAAGACCTAGGCTACCATCACGAGCAGGAGGGTTGGACACAAACTCAGAAAATGTCCTAAGTGGTGGCAGGTTCTAGGCAGAATAGGCCACAGGAGCACCAGCATTTGAAACTCCACCCCTCAGGATCATATCTAGTCGGCTCATCAGATCTTCAGTGGGAACTTTCCTGTTTGTGACCTAGGTAGAATCGTTGACACCACTGTACAAATAAGTAGGGTATGCCCTATCCTTCAAAGGTTGGATGTTCTTGAAAATGAAATTAGCAACCACAGCCTCAGCAGTCAGACCTCAATCCTTCAGCAAGCAGACCTCGGCAAGCAGTACCTTAGCCTCTGTTATCTCCGAAGGAGTCAGAGATTCTATCCAGCTCGGTGTGCAGACATCTGGCTACCTCCCTGACCAAGGGGGGAGGGACTTGCAGTGATTTTTGACAATGAACCACTCAAGGCGCCACCCCTTAATGATGTTCTTGAGGGGAATATCGAGGTACTCTGATTTTCTCCCGTGACAGAGCTCCAGGCTTGCACCGCCAACAAGTTGGTGTTGTCCCCCAGCCATCCTGGGCCGACAGTGATAGAGGTATTTCTAGAGACCGAAATGGGGGAGAATCCCAAGAAAGGCCTCACACAGATGTACAAAAATGGAAACTTGCATAATGGAATTAGGGTTTAGATGTGTCAAGTTCAAGTCATAGAAATCAAGGAGGCCGCGGAAAAAGGGGGAGACGGGAAGAGTAAGACCGCGAATAAGAAAAGGAACGTAAACGACAGATTCATGGGTATCCTCTGTTGGAACGGTGACGCCGCGACAAATTCGCCAAGGGCAAAGCTCTTTCAGAAGCAAAACCCCAACGTTAACGAGATGGAGGAGGTCGGATTCTGAGATGACGGACATGTGGTTACCCGCGAATGGCAACTGGCTATTGGAGTCGATGGGCAGGATGATTGCTGCAATGGAGCTTTGCCTCTTTCGCATTGGCGCCATCGCAGTCTTGCCGGCGAAATGGACAGGAGCGAGATCTCAAGGAAGCAGAGGAGTTGTTCGAGGCGGAAAAGCGAAGTTAGGGCTCAGAAATCAAAAACGCATGTCGGCGCGAGTATAAATGGGATTTCCTGGGTCGGGAACTATTTCAAAAAAGTACCAAGTCACTACTTGGGAAAGTAAAACTTCAGGCATGACTCGGCGGTTACCTCTAAAATGCTGGCAGCTTCAGGCATGGCTCGGCGGTTATCTCTAAAACGCCGGCAGCGTCAGACATCGCTCGGCGGTTACCTCTAAAACACCAGTGGCATCAGTTATCGCTCGGTGGTTACCTCTAAAACACCGGCAATGTCAGACATCGCTTGGCAGTTACCTCTAAAACACCAATGGCATTAGCTATCGCTCGGCGGTTACCTCTAACAACGCCGGTAGCGTTAAGCACATGGATGAATTGTCAAGCGAGTAAACCGAAAAAGCAGCAAAAACACAACGTTCACTGGAAGCATCTGAAGTTTTTCATTAATATTGATGGGGGGTTAGACAAACTTAAAGACTGACTCAATATGAGCCGGCCTTTTTTCCCCTGCCTTCTACTACATTACATTACTTCACTACACTAAACTACTAACTACTACTACATTATTCTACTACTACTGCTACTACTAATTATCTATACAAATATTTAAACCAGTGGCGCTTCGCCACTGGCCTTGCCACTGCCACTGTCGCCATTGCCGCCGTCGTCGCCTTCACCACCCCTGCCGTCGTCGTCGTTGCCTCCGTTGCCGTCGCCGTCGTCGCTATCGTCGCCATCGTCACCGCCCTCGTCGTCGCTGTCGTCGCCGCTCCGCTCCTCGAACGAGCCGAAGGAGTCCTCCTCGTCAGAGGAGACCTCCAACTCATCCAACTCCTCGAGCCCAGCGCGCTCGATGGAGCGGATGTACATCCACACCTCTGCAGCTATTCCCTGGGAGTCGTCCGAATCGTTGGACGACGTTGGGGGGAGAGGCCAGGGCAAGCGACCCCTCGGACTCGAAGGAAACCTCCTCCGATTACTCCGAGTCGCCGAAGTCCTCTGAGGGAGGGCTTGGATCCCTCTTTCGCTTGTCGCCGACATGGCGGGGCAAGCCGCGACCTCTCTTTCCATTGCCCATGGTCGGATGGAGAAGAGGATGAAAGGAGAATGAAGTAACAGATGATCGGAGGATGAGTGAAGAGAACAACGATGCAAGAAGGCTATTTATAGGGGCCGAGGATGACCGTCCACTTCTTACCACGCTCGCCGAATAGTCTCAAGTATTCAATAAGCAATTCAAGCCACCTGGAAATGAGTCAGGCAATAGACGCTGCTTCGCGTAACATGACACCATTTGGACTAAGGTCAACTGCTCAGGCGATATGATTACACCCCGCGGTCACATCAAGTTACTACTCTAGGGCAGTATGCTAAACACTCTGCGTACCAAGATGGCCTTGGTCACACCCATTGGGGGGGACGGCCAGGAATTTTCAATAGATTTTCTGAACAAGTCATATCCATACAGTATATGCAATGAATGAATTGAGACAGAAGGAAGATATCGATAGAGATCAAAGGAACTCCAAATATAGACACTGAACTGCAAGTCTAGTCAGCAGAAGCATTAAAGCACAGAGTGGGGTGAAGACCAGCCAAGAGCCATCTACCAGATGTCCAATCTGTCACTGATCAAATAAATTTCAAACCTAATAAGGCATGGGCAGATAACATTGTTTGAATTCGCAAGAGCAAGAAATGAAGACAAAACGCTGCTTGCTAAAGCATGAGACGAAGATAAAATGCTGATTTCTAAATCATAAAATGAAGATCTTTGAATGGATTATTCTCAAAAATCCATTCAAAGCTCGGGGCTACACCCATTGGGTGCACCTCCGGTGCGCCCAATAGATTTTTTAATTCCAGAAGACAGAATGCTGATTTCTAAGGCACAAAATGAAGACTTTTGAGTGGTTCGTTTTCAAAGAACCGACTCAAAAATTCCAAATGCTGACTTCCAAAGCACGATCTGATTGCAAGATGCTGATCTCCAAAGCACTGAAGGAGGACCTTTGAAGGATGTTTTTTACTGAGTCACCTAAAGCTCAGGAACAACAATCAGTGGGAACACCTTCGGCGTGCCTATCACCAGAGTGGAAATCAAGCCACACAATCGCGAGCTGGACCTAGAATCTTTGGCCTGATTATTTCAGAATCAACTCAAAGATTGGGGGCTTATGGGGGACAGATATTCCCCGGGTCCACTAGAAGGCAAGAAGGCCTCGCGAAAGGCCTGGACCTATTATCTCGCAAGGCCACCCCTTCATAGGCCAGGGGAGAACCGTCGGTGAAATGGGCCGGCGCAAGGAAGAAGTAGACTCGGGCCAAGGTGGCTCGTGGGATTTAAGCGCTATCCACAGCACCGATCTGATTTTCCCGCGCAGCACCCTCGGACGTCAGAACAAACTAGGGATAAGTCGGTAAGATTATAGGAAGATAAGTTCAGTCGGTTCACTATTACTTAGGAACACATCGTCATCATACACGCATGTAGTGCCCCACGGTCAAGTATATAAGGCCTAGGGGGCACCCCATCATAAAAAATATAGACCACCTACTCAGCTCATTAGCTTTCTCCATACAGGAGATCTCCTTTGTAACCCACCACATAAAAGATCCACACCAGGAGGTAGGGTGTTACGCATCTCAAAGCGGTCCGAACCTATAGAAAATCGCCTGCCGTCTCTCGTGCATCACACACGAACCATTGAGTTACAGTCAACAGCACCGTCCTACCCAAAAGCACAACGAGGGGTAACCCCGGGTGTGCAGTCGGGCTCCAAACACCAACAACTGGTGCAGGCTGGAATTAACTCGATGTGACAACATCCGTTTTCTTCAGCATCTGGCCATACACTAGGATGATATTGCTTCAGGAAACGATCGTTCAGCGCCTTGGGTAAGTATTCACCTTGCAAAGTTTGTAACATGTAGGTGTTACTAGCTATTACCTGTGTGATCAAGGGCCTTCCCAGTTTGGCAACCATTTTTTGAGTTTCCAGTCTCTGCTCCTTAGTGGCAAGACGGTTTTTACACCAAGTCTCCTACATGGAATGACTTAGTCTTGACCTTCTTATTGTAAGCTTTGGCAACCATAATCTTGTCTTTCTTGATATCTCCCAGAGCAACCAATCTCTTATCGGTCACTTCATCAATATTGTATATCATCAAATTATAATAATCATCAATAGCTAGATCGTTTTGCCTGGCAAACCTAACAGCATTCAGGCTTATCTCCATGGCAAAACAACTTCCTATCCATAAACAACCTCAAAAGGAGAAACTTTAGTAGCACAATGTTTAGATATTCTATGAGCCCACAAAGCCTCAGACAAAACCTTATGCCAATGCTTAGGATGATCAGATATCTTCTTCTTTATAAGGCTAATCAATGTCCTATTACTAGACTCGGCATGTCCATTGGTCTGAGCACAATATGGAGATGAATTGAGCAATTTGATCTTATATGATTCGGCAAACTCACGTACTTGTTTTGACATAAAACAAGTCCCCTGATCTGTGGTCAAAGTCTGGAGAATGCCGAATCTATGAATGATATGCTCAGTTATAAACTCAATTGCCTCTCTATGTGTCATATTCTTTAGAGCAACGGTTTCAGTCCACTTGGTAAGATAATTCATGGCGACCAATACAAACTGATGTCCCTTTGATGATGAAGGATGGATTTCTCCTATAAAGTGCAATCCCCATCCCCTGAAGGGCCAAGGTTTGATAATAGGATGTAATTCGGCTGCAGGAACTAACCGCAAGTCGCTGAATTTCTGACACACTTGGCATCCCTTGTAGTACTTGAAACAATCAGCTATCAAGTCAGGCCAATAGAAGCCAGATCTTCTCAACAGCCACTTCATCTTTGGAGCCGATTGATGAGTACCACAAATCCCTTCATGTACTTCGGCCATGGCTAAAATAGCATCATCACGACCCAAGCATTTAAACAAGACATCACCAATAGTTCGGCGGTAAAGATCATTATCAATTAAAATATACTTGAAAGTTGTACGCCGAACATTTCTGTCTACCCTTCCACTAGGATTACATAAGTAATTAATAATAGGCATCAATCAATCACATTGGCTGCATTGTTAGTCAAACTAATTAAGGAGATGTTTATGGTATCACCGGACGGTCCGGCTCTATAGCCCGAACGGTCCACGACCTAGGATCTTGGCGCAGCACCGATTATTGGACTTTCAGAGTTGTGAAATCTCCCTCGCTTTATTCGATAAACTGATGCGTCTTGCGCCAAGTTATTAGCTCTGCAATTCTCAGCTCTGGTTATATGCCGAATATGAAATTCGTCAAAAGAGCGGATTATGTCCCAACATTTTTTAAGATAACTATTTAAAGTACCATCTAAACATTGATACTCCTCTAAAATCTGCTGGACAACTAGCTGAGAATCACCAAATGCCTTCGCATGTTTCACTCCCATATAATCTAAAAGTTCTAAACCAAATAAGAGAGCTTCATATTCGGCTTGATTGTTAGTGCAATGAGTTTTCAATCAGCTAGAGAAGTCAAAATAGGCATGTTGGGGGCCTTCGGCTTCCGAAAGTCCTCAAAAACATGATTTAACAAAGTTTCTGGAGTATAATGCATGAACAAGTATCTTCGGACTTGAGTTAAAACCACAGTGTGAAGAAGCACAAAAGGAATACGAAGGATGGCGTGAAGCCGAAGCTGTGCGCAGAAGAGCTTCGGCATGATAGCAGAAAAGGAAACCGACTTAAAGATGAAAAGGCTATTTAGACCTCGATGGGTTACTATAGAGTTATTAGCAAATGTAAAGGGCATGGGTGTAATTTTACATGGGCTGCGTCCCGTGCCTATAAATAGATGAACAGTGCTCCCGTACTGTTCACGCTGACTTGGTATTTGCTTTCGCGTCACGCTTGTATTTTTACCTTCTTTCAAGCCGAAGGTACACTTGTAATTTGTTATCATTTCTATTTTTCCATAGTAATAAAATAGAAATGAGCTGATAACAATATGTGACTGTTTATATTATCTTTTATGTTTTATATGATTCTTTCTTCATCATTATATGTTGTGTCGATGAAGGTATGCCCTTCATAACCTTCATCCGAAGATCATTATATCCCAAGGGATATAATGCTTCGAAGGACGAAGGATTGTAACATTTGACATTTTCTATGTTACCTTGTTCTTAACTCATAGCATTTGAGAACAAGTCCCCAACATTGGCGCCCACCTCCAGTGAACCCTTTTCGACCACCTTCGGCAAGCATCGACCTTCGTCATGCCGCCAAAGAAAGCTTCAGCGACAGGGGTTGCCGCTCTGCAGCCGCTGGACCCGAACCAGGAGACCCTTTCTCTTCGAGAGGCCCGAAGCCAGAAGAGGAAGGCCACCAGTCCAACGCCCCAGGAGGACGACTTGGACCAAGAGATCAGGAATATGGAAATGCTCCATCAGCAAGTGCAAAGGAAGAAGGAAAAGATGGCTCGGCTAGCTGACCTACAAAGGCAGATAGACGAAGCCACTGAAGAAGTTCGTCATCTTGCTCAAGATGAGCAAAACCGAAGGCCCCAACACAGAGAGCTTCATCAAGAGGGCTTCTTCAACGAGGATGATTGGTATGAGGATTTCCATCATGGAAATTTTGCTTTTGATGATGCTTCTCCTCTGTCAGCAGAACTGCAGGCTACACCTTGGCCCCCATCTTACAAGCCACCCTAGCTCCCCATGTATGACGGACACTCAGATCCGAAGCAGTTTCTGATGAGCTATGAAGCAACCATATCTTCGTATGGTGGCAATACTGCAGTCATGGTGAAGTCTTTCGTCATGGCAGTCAAGAATGTTGCACAAACCTGGTACTCCTCTCTTCGGCCAAGAACAATCACATCATGGCAGAAGCTGAAGGACATGCTGATCACCAGTTTCCAAGGGTTTCAGACGAAGCCGGTCACCGCTCAAGCTTTGTTCTAGTGCACCCAAGATCACGAAGAATACCTTCAGGCGTATGTTCAAAGGTTCTTGCGTCTGAGGGCACAGGCGCCAACGGTGCCCAATGAAATTGTCATTAAGGCCATGATCAAGGGGCTTCGGCCAGGACCTACGGCCCAGTACTTCGCCAGGAAACCCCCTCAGACTCTGGAGAAGCTACTCCAAAAGATGGATGAATACATCCGTGCTGATAATGACTTTCGTCAGAGAAGGAAGGAAGCTTACAGGTTCTCCGAAATCACCAGGGGCTTCGGAGGGAGAATCCACCCAAGGCACGTCAGGTCAATCCACTCCGCTCAGAATGACGATAGAGGAAGTCAGCAATAGAGGCCGCAATATTCCTCCCAAGCTTCGGGACAACAACAAAGCTATCCTCGGCCCCCAGCTCCAAGGGGCAGAGGCGCCAGGGGCTTCGGTGGAAGGTTTGGGGATCAGCCCAGGAAAATTTATTGTCTATTCTGCGGTGAGGACAAGGGCCATACTACAAGTATGTGCCATGTCACCATCCAGAAACAGAAGGAGATAGCAGAAGCTGCAGCCCAACAGAACCAGCCGAAGCAAATTATGCATACTGCTTCGTATCATTCACCGTACATCCCAGAGTATGTGGGTAACCATCCTGCAGCTTCTGTTGCTTCGGCAAGTCAACCTCAGGCATCTTGGCAACAGCCTCCACCTCCACCACCAATGCAACAAAGCCAGCAGCCAGAAGGGAGCCAGCACACTCACCAGCAACGAGACTTCAGAGAGGAGTCCGAACCTCGCACAATCAACAACAATGTGCCAGAATCGAAGCACATCTACTAGAAGATATCCTACCTCTGCAACAATTTTTGCATTCGCCATTATTTTCTTTTTAATAAGGGGCAATCATTGAAAGCATAGTTCTTTTGTTGTTTTCAGATTCTTGTAATAGCTTCGTTATTGTCATGATATAATATACCTTCTTCACAGACTCACGAAGTTCCAAAAAAGTCGGTGAAGCATGAAAATTGTTCTCAAGAGAATGCGGGGTTCACAATCATATTGCAAGTTTTGCCAAAGCAACAAGAAGTCGTTCTAAGGAACGCAGCGTAAGTTTGCCGAAGCAACAAAAAGTCGTTCCTAAGGGAGCGCAGCGTAAGTTTTCTGCTCAAAAGTCATTCCAAAGGGAATGCAGAGCTTACAGCGAAAAATAAACGCTGATTCCGCCGAAATATAAGGCGAAGCGCGAAAAGTCAACGCGAATACCGCCGAAATAGAAGGCGAAGAAATTCAAAAGACGTTCCTAAGGGAATGCAGAACTTACAGCGAAAAGTCAACGCTGATACACCGAAAAATAAGCGGTGAAGCGGAAAAATAAACGGCAAAGAGATTATACTGTGGGAATGTGTGTGTATCTTTGGCACAAATATCATTTTGCATAGCATAGCATCATCACATCATTCGCATAACATAACATCATACATCATATCGCATCAATGGCACAAGAAGGGGATACAATGTTGTTCTTCGGAAATTGCTTCGAAGAAGTTGTGCCAAGGCACAAAATAAGTTTTGAAGAAGTATAGCTTCATCAACTCTAAAATGAAAGGAGATCTGTTGCTTACGAAGCATAATATTTTTACGGAGATTGGATGTTTTTACGGAATATGGATATTCTTCACGAAGCATGAAAAGAAGGGAAGGTGTTTTTTCGCTGAAGGCTCAAAAACGGTATGTACACAAAGTTTCATGCATCATAAAGAATTGAATTACAAAAAGCTTATATGTTACATTCAAAATCATAAAATATTACCCACTTTGTTCAGCAAATATTACATTCCAAATGTTTTTACAATGATAGCTATTCTTCTTTTAAAACTGCTTCCGCGGTTTCGTTTAGTAGTCGAATAACAGCTTCGTCCATAATAGCTTCGGCCATCTTGGTAATTTCATCTTCTTTCTTTGCTTCGGGGTTGGCCAGTGACTCGATGGGCTCTGGCAGAGGAGATAGCTCAGCTGTGGTAGAAAACCTAAATAAGTTCAAAGTCACAAAATTAAAAAATAAAGTTAAAAGCTACCAAGCATTACCTATCCGCCTTTCGAGTTTCGCGGCTTTTTCAGCTGCTTCCGTTGCTTCTCTTGCATCGTGAGAATCTTTTTCGCTCTTTTTTATTATTTCGTGGGCTATCCCTCGGCCGCCATTCTCCCAGATGTCAGTGAAGAATTTTCTGCCAACTAGGCTTGCTTCGGCCGAGGGGTCTCTTGTATCTTCAATAGATAAAGTAGCTTCGGCTTAGGCTAAAGTTTTCACGTGATCGCAGCCCGATTTCTCCAAAATAGCTGCGATTCCCCTGGCACCTGAGAAAGCGCACACATCCCCGCGACCACTCAAAATTTCCTCAAAAGCTTCAGCTTTGTTGCTAATCCAATCAATTGGGACCTCAGGATCGCCTCTTACGAAGTTGTCCTCGCTGGAGAATGCGCCAACATTGGCGAAACTAGTTTAAATTTTTTCCACACATTTTATGGATTTTTCATAACATTTCTCTTTTGAAGAGCGAAGTTCCACAACTGTCTTCTCCCAATGATTTTTCCAATAGTTACGGGCGTCTCGGTCAGCTTCAGCAATAGCACATTTCAATTTCGCTTCTGCCAGCTGTTTCCGAAGGTTTTCAATTTCACATTTCTGGGTTTCAGCTTTGGCTTTGGAAATAGCCTCGTCTTCTTTTATTTTGTTCAACAATGAGTTTAATATTTTATCTTTTTCAAGACCTTCGTTCCTTAGTTCAATTACTTCGGAACGAAGGTTGTTCAAAGCTATGGTGCATCCTTCATCTTCAGCACTTTTTTGCGCCCTGAGGGCGTTGCTCAGAATAAGGCCCTGCAAAAGGAGTACGGTATTAAGTATAAGCAAATGAAAAATTTTGTTTTCAAGTACAAAAATCTCATTCTCTCACCTTTAAACTATTGTATGCTAAGCTGCCGGCCAATTCATCTTTTGATAGCACCGAGAGCCCTCTTCTAGTGTCGGGAATCCGAAGCTCCTGCTCATCTCCCGGTAGACAAAAATCTCTTTGTTGTCTGGGAGACAATACAAGAAGTCTTCTTCTCTGCTGCCGTTGAATATCAACGCCCCTTTCGGATATTTCAGTCTTTGGGCATAATATTGGGCTTCTTGCTTCTCTTCTGCAGATAACCTCTTTACCGAAGCATGTCATACAATATAATCGAGAGCTTCGGAAGATGCTTCGGGAATAGGAATGGCAGTTTTTTCAGACAGAATTTCTTCTGCAGCATCTTTTTCCGTTTCTTCTTCTCCAATTTCCAAGGATTTCTCCTTGGCGGGCTCTGAGGGCCCAGCTTCAGTCTCGGCTTGGCTCTTGGCAGCTTCGGCTTCGGATAGTTTTGCCTCAATTTGTGTTTTCGAAGCTTCGACAGTCTTCTTTGGAGTAGAGCTTGAAGTTTTTATTGGTTCCAACACATCTAGTACGTTCACCATCCTCTTCCTCTTGGGAGTCGTTGTAAGATCCTTTTGTGCCTTCGGCATTGTCACCTCTACCGAAGGGCTTATAACTTCTAATGTCTTTGTTTTCTCGACCTCTATCTCTTCAATATTAGTGGCCTTTGGCTCATCTGATTTGGCCGATGACGCCTTCGGCATTGCAGCCGGCTCTTCAGTTTTCTATGTAATCGTAGGTTCTTTGGCTTCGGTCGCCGAAGATGTTTCACCGCCAAATTCGGGCACTATGGCCGGTTCGATGAAGCGCGGTCGGTGAGTAAGGACTTTCACCTTTTTTCTCTTCGGCGCGGGCTCACTTGGAGCATCTGAAGCATCATCTTTCCCGGAAGTTGCATTTTTTCTTTTTTGCCCCCGCGATGGGTAGCGGTAGTCAGGGTACATGAACCCAATAGCATCAAAAACTCTATTTAGTCTCTTCTTTTTCCGGCCTCCGAAGGCCGTAGATAGTGCATTGTCTTCCGCTTTGGAATACAGCCCAAGCAACTCATCACTTGTAGCTTCGACGCTTTTCAGCCAGTCATCGTCTGGCTCGATAAACTGGTCTCTAAAACTGAAGGTATATTTTAGTCGAACCAAACCACCTTCGTGGGGATTGCTGATGGTTTCTTTTGGCATCTCCCAGTTGGCTACCAATGGCCATATCCTGTAGGCCACGTGCTCTTGAACTAAGTCTCTTGTCCCGATGAAAGAGCAGACTAAGCCGAAGGCCTTGCGACATTCTTCGGCTGCTTCGTCAATTTCTACCTTCGGTTTCCGGAGGCTGAAGCGTTGCTAGATAGGGCGCATGATGATCTCTTTAATATCCTCCCGTGCCTTCAAATCATTTTTCACATAAAACCATTCTTTCATCCAATCTCCGGGCCATCTCTTCCAAAACGTTGGCACGGGGCAGCTTGACCTAGAGCGGGCAACGAAGCTATAGCAGCCAAAGTTCTTGTGATACTGCTCTTTACCCCAGGGCTTCATCTCATATAAAAGTTCATGCATGCTGCAGAAACTTTTTGCATTTGGCTCTAGGCCCTGGCTCCTCATGGCCCAGACGAAGATTCCCATTCTTATGATTGCTTCGGGAGTAATTTGATGAAGGTAAACCTGGTATATCTTCAGAACTTCTACCACAAAACTGATTAGGGGGAACCGAAGCCCAGCCTTGAAGAAGCTTCAGAAGATCACGACTTCGTTCTCTTCGGGAGCAGGAGAAGTCTTGTCTCCGTTGTCAGCCCTCATGATAGACACATCTCGAAAGTATGTTCCCCTCATATTGTTGAGATGACTCTGTTTAATAGTTGATTTTCCGAAAACTGTATGACTTGGTCGCCAGGGTCGATCTTCAGAGTCTTCGCCACCACTTTCCACATCATAACTGTCACTATTACCAGTGTCTTCAGATAAACCTTCCAAAATCTCCCTTGTAATCTTCTCTGTATTTGTCTTTGCTATTGATTCAAGAAAGCCAAGATTCTTCTACTCAGAAAGGCTCAGCTTCGTTTCAGCAACAGCTTTTTTATCTTGAGACATCTTCGGAAATGCTGAAAAAGTGCTCTCAAAGCCGAAGCTTAAAAAATTTAAAAAGCCAAGCAAATGTCGGTGCGCAAGAGCTAAAAAATTGATTAAGCAAGAGCAGATGGCAAAGAAGCGTGCCAAATGAGCTCGTGGTGCGCTCTTATTTATACGCCTAGTGCGTTGAAAATTGGAAGGCCCCGCTTGTCAGTGACTATTGCTATTCTAGCAAAGGGAAGGTGTTTTTTCGAACCTTCGGCTGAAGGCCTTTGTCCACATCGCAATCTGAATTTATCATTCTAACAAATTAATATTGCGGGGGGCTACTATTGGGGGCCTTCGGCTTCCGAAGGTCCTCAAAAACATGATTTAACAAAGTTTCTGGAGTATAATGCATGAACAGGTATCTTCTGACTTGAGTTAAAACCAAGTGTGAAGAAGCACAAAAGGAATACGAAGGATGGCGCGGAGCCGAAGCTGTGCACAGAAGAGCTTCGGCATGATAGTAGAAAAGGAAACCGACTTAAAGATGAAAAGGCTATTTAGACCTCGACGGGTTACTATAGAGTTATTAGCAAATGTAAAGGACATGGGTGTAATTTTACATGGGCTGCGTCCCGTGCCTATAAATAGATGAACAGTGCTCCCGTACTGTTCACGCTGACTTGGTATTTGCTTTCACGTCATGCTTGTATTTTTACCTTCTTTCAAGCCGAAGGTACACTTGTAATTTGTTATCATTTCTATTTTTCCATAGTAATAAAATAGAAATGAGCTGATAACAATATGTGACTGTTTATATTATCTTTTATGTTTCATATGATTCTTTCTTCATCATTATATGTTGTGTCGATGAAGGTATGCCCTTCATAACCTTCGTCCGAAGATCATTATATCCCAAGGGAAATAATGCTTCGAAGGATGAATGACTGTAATGTTTGACATTTTCTGTGTTGACTTGTTCTTAACTCATAGCATTTGAGAACAAGTCCCCAATAAGACATTACTTGGTGAAATAAGCATGACACCAATTCTTGTCCTTCATTACAAACCAATCCATCAAAATATAAAGTCCAGTGAGTAATAGTGAGATATAACATGTCTAGTTCATGAGTATCATCAATCCGATGTTCTACAATAAAATCGGCTACGAACTGTGCTTTCATAGATTTTAATGATTCATAAGCTAAGTCATATTCTATAATTGCATAAGCCCATTTACCAATTCTACCACTCATAATTGGGTTTTGTAACATGTATTTAATCACATCAGTTTGACCAGAAACAATGCAAGGACTAGACAATAGATAACACCTAAGCTTGGTGAATGCATAAAACAAGCATAAGCATAATTTCTCAATGAAGGTGTACCTTGTCTCAGCATCCACTAGCCTCCGGCTTAAGTAGGTCACAACATGCTCCTTTCCTTTGGTCTCCTGAGTCAGAACAGCCCCTAATAACTTTATCTTCGACTGCAATGTATAACTTGAATGGTACTCCCGTCATTGGTGCTCTCAATACTAAAGCCAAAGATAAATAGTTCTTAACAAAATCAAATGTTTCCTGTTGTTCTGCCCCTAGGTGAAATCGACATTATTTTAAGCCGAAGAATAGGAGTGAAAGCATCAATCTTCCCGACTAAGTTAGAAATAAACCTTCGCAAATAATTTACCATGCCGAGAAACTTCTGCATTTCAATCTTACAGGTTGGAGCCCCCACATTCTGAATGGACTTAATTCGGTCGGGATCTATCTCTATACCATGCTCATGAATGATGAATCCTAAGCACTTGTCAGCCGACACCTAAAAACATATTTACGAGGGTTCATTTTTAAACCATACCGACGCATCTTATCAAAGGCTCTGCACAAATCAGCTATATGAGAACCCAATTCAGCCGATTTTAATACTATATCATCAATGTAAACCTCCACAATGTTTCCTAACAACTCATGAAAGATCAAATTCATAGCTCTCTGATAAGTGGCACCAGCATTTTTTAAACCGAATGTCATGACAACCCACTCAAACAACCCAATAAAGTCTGGACATATAAAGGCCGTTTTAGACGCATCTTCCTCGGCCATGAAAATCTGATTATATCCGGCATTATCATCAAGAAAGCTGATAACTCTATTTTCTGATGCATTATTAATCAATATGTCGGCTACAGGCATAGGATATTCATCTTTGGGAGTTGCTCTATTTAGATTTCAGAAGTCAATACATACTCTGAGCTTACCTGAACCCTTCTTCTTCACCGGCACAATATTAGAGACCCACTCTGTATATCTGCAAGGCCTAATAAAGTTAGCTTCTAAGAGCTGATGAATTTCGTCCTTGATCCAAGGGAGTAAGTCTGGATGAAACGATCTTGGTCTTTGTATGAAGGGCCTGAAACCAGGTTTAATAGGTAACTGATGTTCCACTAGCTCTCGGCTTAATCCTGGCATCTCAGTGTAGCTCCAAGCAAAGCAATCAGAATATTCTTTTAATAAGCCGATCATTTCATTCCTAGGATCATCTTCTAGGGTCTTGTTCACAAAAGTCGGCCTTGGAGTTTTACCATCTCCAATGTCAATCTCCTCCAATGGATCGGTACATGTAAACCCCTGTCCTAATTTGTCGAGATCTCTAAATTCCTCTATTCTGCTTACCTTAGCAGAGTTTGAGGCTTTGTGCACATCTGCGGACTGTCCGGTCTCAGGGGCCGGACCGTCCGCGACATTGGACTCTCTATGTGGCCCTCTCTGGTAGCCACCAGACTGTACGGCCTGAAGGGCCGGACCATCCATGATATGGCCTTCACTCTGTGGCACTCTTTGGTGTACCTCGGATCGTTCAGACTCAAGGGCCGGACTGTCCGCATCCTGGCAATTATCACATATGGGCGTGTCCATCATTTTAACCTCATTTATGATTTAGCCGATTCTCCATCGGCTCCAGCATTATAGGGATGAATCCTCTTCTGTCTATACTTATGAACTGGTAATCAGAAAAATCAACCCCTGTGAGACATGTGGTAGTCTCATAGGTCCAAAGTACAGGGGCATCGACCATGGCAATGCAAGCCAATGCATCAGCATGTACCTGTTCTACATCATCACCTACCCATTGCAATAGCATTTGATGTAATATAGAAGGTATACATTGATTTGCATGGATCCAATCTCTACCTAAGATTAGACTATAATTTCCTTCTATGTTGGCGACGAAGAAAACAGCAGCAAGGGTCTTTGTCCTGATGGTTAATTCAACTGACGTGACTCCCTTAGCCTTGATCGAACTGTCACTCCCAACGCCACTAAGCGTCATATTAGTCTTGACTAGTTCATTATCCTGCTTCTCTAATTTTCTATACAATGAGTAAGGCATTAAATTCACGGTCTCTCCACCATCTACCAACATTTTAGCAATCGGTATTCCATCGATATGACCACGCATAAAGAGCGGCTTTAAATGGTTGACTGATTCTTTTGTCTTGGTGAAGGTGGCCTCTTTAGGACCAAAATCAAATTGAGCAACAGCAGGTTCATCGTCACCGAGAATAGTGTAATCGGCTAAAAATGTAATCACATTAACATCCATACCTGGGTGCTTGCGGCGAGGCTCCGTAGTCGACCAGGTCCTCTCCTAGTAAATCATCCTCCTCGGCGTTGTCCTCATCCATGGGCGCTGGCACGTCATTGGAGACTCCCTGTTGGGGTGCGGACGGTCCGGACTTGGGGGTCGGACGGTCCGCCCCGGGCTCGGACGGTCCGGCTTCTGGAGCCGTACTGTCCGCAGTACCTGCAGGGACCTGCATAGCTATTTTTTCATCTTCTATTTTTTGACCGCTTGAGTCGCTTTGGAGGCCTTTGGTTTCCACCTTTTTTGTGGTGGTGGCTACTGTGGATGTGTGTCATTGAATATTGTTTTTGCCTCCTTTTCCCTACTTTATTTTGCCCTTAAATGCCGCAATTTGCGTTTTTGAGAACGTGTTAGTCCCGATGGACACCATCGGGGAATGGAGTACTTTGGGTCAACTGTTTTACTTGTTGCTCCTGTGTCTTCCTTCTCGACTATTTTGGCTAATTTACCGAAAATCATCGGTCCTTCATTGTTCCCTTGTATGATGACATCTACTGTGCCTATTTTGATGATATCTCCATTTGTTGTTCTTTTGGCGTTCGTGGATATTTTCTCTTCATGCCCTCTACCGGATTGGTCGGCCTTTTCGACCGAGTAGTCTGGCATCCTTGCTGGGCCAGTGTCTGCTGACTAGATTGAGGCGAACCTAATTGGTCTTGCACCGGCGGTGCCAACCTATCAAATACAGAAGTTTGGGGTGCCCCCCAAGGTGGGTACTATGGCATCCCATATGGATGTGGTGGTAGACCCCACATTGGATTTGGGACATAGGGTGGTGGTAGGTACGCATATTGATATGGCACAGGTTGATATGGGGGTGGAGGTGTCCATGTAGGCACATTGGGTATTAATTATATATTATTCTTAGGTGGCTCAATAGATCCTACCTTTCTCTCATGAGGAGGTGAATGGGGTCGTTTTGCTAGCCGATTGTTGGGACCGGCCTTATTTTTCACATATTTTGATAGTAATTGATCAAAAGTTGGGCCGGCTTTGACTACCCGACTAGATGCTTTAAATGTATTGGTCTTCCACGTACCTATTTCTAGTCATCGTGGCTTGAAGGTATGTGGTCGTCGCTGCTCCTGGGTACTGCCGAACCGTCTGCCAGACCTGTCTGGACTATCCGGCGGTGTACAAGACCGTTCGCGTCTGCTCGTCGGACTGTCCGCGATGCGCAGGACAGGGTGCTACACTTGGTCGCCCGCCTGCGCCTTCCTCCAGTGTTGGAGGCAGGGATGATAATCTTCAATGTTTCCCCTCCATTCAGGGTCTTTTTTGCAACCACTTGCATGCAAGTAACTTTGGTAATTTCATCGGCCTCTCGTGGATCATCGATGATAATTTTTTTGCCTTTGCCCTTATCGGCCGCACTAGGCCGAACCGGGACTTTCTTGTCATCAAAACTGATCATATTCATTGGAAAGGGCTATGTGTCCACTTGCATTTCTTAAAACTTTAATCGACCCTCGTTGATGGCCGATTGGACCTGTCATCGAAATATATTACAATCATTAGTGGCATGAGAGAATGAATTATGCCATTTACAATAAGCATGACGTTTAAGCTCGTGAGCAGATGGAATAGTGTGATTTATTTTAATGTTGCCGCTTTTGAGTAACTCGTCAAATATTCTATCACACTTGCCAACATTGAATGTAAATTTAACCTCTACTTGTCATTTCTTCTAAGCCGGCTGTAATGAGGAACAAACTGGAGATTTGGCCTGCTTTGGCCAAACCATCTCAGCAACGTACACTTCTTTTGATTCGTCGTCCGAGCTACCCTGGTCACATTCTACCATATGGACGTTGTGACGAACCGCTTTAGTAGTATCTTTGCTTCGGCTTTCACAAGCCAAAGCTCTCTGGTGTAACTGGGCTAGCGTGAAAAATTGAATGTCTTCTAATCTTTCTTTCAAGTAGTATCGCATTCCATTAAAAGGTAATCCTGCTAGCTGTTTTTCTGCAAGGTGGATTTGGAAACATCGATTCCTTGTGTCCCAAAACCTCCAGATGTAATCATTAACTGATTTGTCCTTCCCTTGCCATAAAGCTACTAAATCTCACAGGTCTAACTCATAATGACCGGAGAAAAATTATTCATGAAATTTTTTCTCTAAATTCCCCATGAAAAAATAGAGTTAGGAGGCAGTGTTGCATACCATGCGAATGCAGTTCCTATTAGAGACAATGAGAATAAATGAACACAGAACGCCTCTGTGTCGGCCAATTCTCCTAACTGTGCTAGGAACTGGCCTATGTGCTCGTGTGTGCTCTTACCCTGGTGACCCAAAAATTTTACAAACTCAGGTATCCTTGTTTCCTAGGGGTATGGGTGGTAGTCAAATCGGTTGTCATAAGGTTTCCGATATGACTGTCCCCCAGGGGCCATGCTAACTTCGAGCTTGTCTCGAAACGCTCCAATTATTTCTTCCCTTACTATGTAGATGGTAGCCGGTGGTAACCCACCGGTTCTTTGATCTATTAATGGTGTGGGCGTGTGTGTATTATGTTGCTTGTGTGTCAAGGGTTTGGGTTCTGTGGAGCATTAATGCTTGCCCTGGGTAACTCATGTGACTTGTCATCTCTTCTCGGCCTCGGGGCCAAAAAGTGCTCGCCCCCACGCATCTGTGGGGCGGTGCTATAGTGTTGAGGAGCTGTAGGGAGTAAAGGGAAGCTTGGCTGAGACGGGTATATAGATGGGTGATAATAATTTGCATCATGATCTATATACTCTGCGCCAGACTATCCGATCAGATATGCGGACCATCTAGCTGTGTGCGCAGACTACCTGATCACATAGCCGGACCGTCCGTTGATGTATTCGGACGGTCCGAATTGGTCGGTTAGGGTTCGCGAGGAATGCGGTGCCTCCGACGCGGATTTCGGTAATTTGGTTCAGAAAACAGGTCCAGCTGCCGCTAATCCGGACTGTCCACCCTCATGCGCGGACGGTCCGGCCGTGCGCAGATCGGTGGATTTTCCCCCGATCTGTGCAGGAGGCTGTGGTTGTCTAGGATATGTGTCCATCGAAATCCCGTATCTAGGTTCTAAGTATTCTTTTGTCTCATCAATTGTTTCACTCTCTTTATCTATATCAGCATTCTCACCTTTTTTTAACACGTTCAAATATAATTTTAGCTTTGTCCGGACCTTTATTGACATATTTGCATAAATATTTCAATATTTTACTTTTATTACAATATTCTACATTTATGTGTGCTTGATACTTTTTAAGTAATATCAAATTATATGGTACGACCCATTTATTATCAAGATTATATTCATCTCTACGTATGTAAATACTAGTGGCTCGTCGTCTATATTGTGTAAATCCATTTTCATCAAATATTGTTTCTTCCTGAAATTGTTTAGGATAGAATTTAGAGCACTTGTCTTTTTTCATACAAGCACAATTTGGATTCATTTTACCACAAGGTCCATGCATCATATGTTCAGCAACAAGTACATATCCAAGAGAATCAATTTGCAGGTCAGAAATTTCAGCAGAAAAAAATGAATTTATAATGTCATAAGTTATTTCAATTCTTTCTTTAGATAACCAAAGTAATATATGAACATGAGGGATTCCCCTTTTTTGAAAATCAATTGAGTACAAAATTGCATTTATAGGACCAAATATTGTTCCAGATCGTAAATCATTTAATAGTTCTTCTAATTTCATATGGAACACTCAGACTATTATGTCAGATCTATCACTTGGTTGTTGACCAACATCTCAATAATTTCAGGCCATTTACTATTACATGTGAATTTTATAAATAAACCTAGTGGGCCATATACATGACATGTAGCTATTCCATCATGATAATTTTGTATCATGTAGCGTTTACATCCAGTGTGACTTGATGGTAAGATAACTCTCTTTCCTATTTCATCACCTTGGATAAGCCCTTTTTCTATAGCATCAACTATTCCTTGTAGATATTCTACTCTAAGTTTATCTTGATTTCTTGCTATCCATGATAATCTATCTTGATCTTCACAAGCATGACAATCACTACTATTTGCTTTGACAATCTACCATATAGCATAGGTATGGATTTGGTTGTCCCTTTCTATAATGTGCATGGTATTTGAAGAAATCATGCATTGTAACTTTGTTTCTTTTTCGAGTTGGAGCTTTATCAGTATCATAATAAGTTAAACCTATTTGATAGCCTCTTTCACCGTAGGGAAATAACAATGGATATTGTAATGCAAAGTATGCAGGATGTAATACAGATATTTCTCGTAAGCCATGCTGATGTGTACTTACAATAATATCTCGCTTGTAGTTTTCTATTGTTAGATCACCTACTATTAGCATTGCTAGCTCATTGGGACTGGGTATTTCATATTGTAGTGACCCACCTTTCTATCTGTACCATTGTTTTCTTTTAGTAGATCCCGTGCATGCCAAAATATTTTAACCAATGGATTATATTTATCGGGCATCTCAATCAAACCTTGGATGATATGAGGATCTAGGTCGGTGTCATTAGGTTCTTCATTTTGTAAAAGCAAGAATTCTATTTGCGATTTCATTTTCTGTGTCATATATGTATAACTCAGCAAATTTTGGAATATTGTTTGGTCTAGGAAGTAAAGATCCTATACGATGATGTACTTGGCCATTAATTCGAAATACATATGGTGCATTGCCTTGGTTAATTGACTTGTCTATATTGGCACCCATAGATGTGAAAGTAAATAAACTATTATATTGTCTGATTTTTTGCAAGAAATGTTTTGATCGTTTATTACCAGCAAAATTAGTCAATTCTACAAGAAGCTCTGGTCGATCTTTAAATGGAGGAATTCGTATTTTTCCTCCTTTACAACATGAATTGTATACAATATTTGAATTTCTGGTTGTAGAATCGTGCTTTACTCGTTCTTCATACCAAAATAGAGCAGAACAATTTTTGCACGTATATTTTGCTATTCCAAAGTATGAACGCCCTGGATAAGATTCCTTTAGATATTGGATATATAATCAGATGAGAAATGTACCATACCTTTATTAATACATAGATATGCAAACTTTTTTTGTAAATTAAGACTTTGTCTTCTTATTTTATTTTGCCTAATATGTTCCTTTATTTGATCATCGGTATTGCTACTTAAATGTAGGCATGTTCTATTACATTTTTTATTTTTATTACTTGCCATCGAGAATTGTACTTACTTTTGTATTGTATAAGAATAAGAAAGTTAATAGCTAGTAAGTCAGAACTGTCGTGGCCCCAAAAAAAGGTAAGGTAAAATAGTTCGACTAATTATATAATATTGAATGCAACAAGATGAGAAAACCACTAGTAGAAAAGAGCTCATAGCCTGCGGCACCCATAAATTATCACTGGCGGTTTCAGTTACCGCGCGCCAGTAAAAAAAACGAGGCGGGCCCGGCTTTGGAACCGCCAGTGGAAACACATTTCCACTGGCGGTTATCTTAACACAACCGCCAGTGGAAATAGGATGTTTCCACTGGCGGTTGGTGTAACATAACCGCCAGTGGAAAACCAATTTCCACTGGCGGTTGGTGTAACCGAACCGCCAGTGGAAATATCCTATTTCCACTGGCGGTTGTGTTAAGATAACCGCCAGTGGAAATTGGTTTCCACTGGCGGTTTTTCAAGCCAACCGCCAGTGAACTGTCTGTTATAAATAGCTCTCTTCTTCCCCCGACAGTGAACTGTATGCTCGCAGCCAGCTTCCATTGGAGGCGATTTTGGAGGTCCAGATTTCAAAAAAATATAAGGAGGGAGGTTTTGCTCTTCATTTCTTCGAAGAAGGTGGATAAGAAAGGTTGGTTTATGTTTCTTTGTCAATTTTTGTTCATTCTTGCTCAATTTTAGCCACATTTTGGATCTAGGGTTTTACATGTGAGAGAGAAGAGTATAGCTAGGTAATTTTCTCTATTTCCTCAAATGAGGTTGCTTAAGATGGTTAGTTTTTGTCTATTCCCTCTCCTTTTTCATGTTTAGTTATCAAATAAGTTTATCCATAACACATATTTAGTTGCTTTATCCAATGCGTCCTTCTCCATGAAAACTTCGGACTGGAAGGGTAGGCAGCAGATGTCGCACTCCAACGCGTCCTTCTCCATGGATAGTGTCACAGTCGCCTCATCCTCCAACCCCGCCTCATCCTCCATAGAGAGAGAGATAGAGGAGAGAGAGATAGAGGTGAGAGAGAGGAGAGAGAGGATAGAGAGAGAGAGGAGAGAGAGAGAGAGAGAGGGTTTCACATTTTAGCCACATTTTTGGATATAGGGTTTCACCATGTGTTTTATGTTACTTTTTTACAGGTGGTGATGGAGAGGACATCCTGGATGTATAACTTATCAAGGCTAGATCCATCATACATATCCGAGGTCCATAGGTTTATTGATGTCGCTACGAACCATGCTTGGAGAACAAAGACAAAACACATATATTGTCCATGCATGGACTGCAAAAATGCTGCTGTATTTAATGACACAGAACAAATCATATCTCATCTGGTATGCCGAGGATTTATGAAGGATTACACAATTTGGACAAAGCATGGAGAGGGTAGCTCTTCGCCTTATACGACTGGAAACCCTGAGAACATCGACGACAGATTTCAGTTCGTTCACGAGACACACCAACCTCTTCCACAGAGCGAACAAGTAGTGCAAAATGTTACTGATCATGGTTACGCTGGAGGAAATGAACATGATAGACCTCATGTTCTGCCAAGTGTTATGGATGAGGAAGATGCAGAGTTGCTAGAGGCAATGTTGCGTCGTCATACAGATCAATCGATGTTCTTAATGAAAGGTATGGAGTCTCTGAAGAAGGCAGCAGAAGAGCTAGGGAGAGGAGAGAGAGGAGAGAGAGAGGGAGAGATAGAGGAGGGAGAGAGAGGGAAGAGAGAGGAGGGAGAGGGGAGAGAGAGGAGGGAGAGAGGAGAGAGAGGAGAGAGAGGAGAGAGAGAGGGGAGAGAGAGAGAAGTAATATATAAATATATATATTATGTATACTAAATATATATATTTATATATTTAATATGTACAAAAATTTATATACTTAATGTATGAATATACAATAAAAAATAATATACTAAAAACATTTCTACTGGCGGTTGACAATGAAAACCGCCAGTAGAAAACATTTTTACTGGCGGTTGTCGGTGAAAACCGCCAGTAGAAATGGCCTCCACAGTCTGTGGATGGCATTTCTACTGGCGGTTCTCTATGACAACCGCCAGTAGAAATGATTTCTACTGGCGGTTTTCATTGTCAACCGCCAGTAGAAATATCTCCTATATAAAGGAGCGCGCGCGGGGCCGAAAATTTCTCTAAGTCTTTGGCGCCCAGAGATTTTACACTCCCGCCGTCAGGCTGCCGAAATTTCGCCCCGGCGATCTTCTCTGCCGTGCGCCGTCGTCGTCCACGCCGTCGTCCCCACCGTCGTCCCCACGCCGTAGGTACGTTCCCCTCTCTCTCTCTCCCTTCTTCGTCTATGATCGCTCGCCGCCATGCGCGCCGCCGCCGCCGCCGCGCGCGGCTTAACCCTAAGGCTAGGAAGAGTGAGAGAGTGAGAGGGAAGAGAGAGGAGGAAGAGGGAAGAGAGGGAGACCCCTGCGCGCGTCTCTGCAGAGAGAGAGAGAGAGGAGGGCGCACGCGCCGCCGCCGCCGAGAGGGAGGAAGAGAGAGGAAGGAGAGGGAGAGGGAAGAGAGAGGAGGGAGAGGGAGAGAGATAGAGGGAGGGAGAGGAGGGTGAGAGAGAGAGAGGAGGGAGAGGAGAGAGATAGAGAGAGGGAGAGAGCTCTCTCCCTCTCTCTATCTCTCTCCTCTCCCTCCTCTCTCTCTCTCACCCTCCTCTCCCTCCCTCTATCTCATAGAGGGAGAGGAGATAGATAGAGGGAGGGAGAGGAGGGTGAGAGAGAGAGAGGAGGGAGAGGAGAGAGATAGAGAGAGGGAGAGAGATAGAGGGAGAGGAGATAGATAGAGGGAGGGAGAGGAGGGTGAGAGAGAGAGAGGAGGGAGAGGAGAGAGATAGAGAGAGGAGAGGAGATGAGAGTATTCATACAATACTTATTTTTATTCATATGTGTGTTCATATGTGTTCAAATGTATGTGTTCAATATATATATGTGTTCATATGTGTTCAAATGTATGTGTTCAATATATATGTGTGTTCATATGTGTTCAAATGTATGTGTTCAATATATATATGTGTGTTCATATGTGTTCAAATGTATGTTGAATATATACATTGTAATTTTATCCGTCACAACTCGATAATATACGTATCCGATCCGATCCGAATTCGATCTGAACTCGATAATTTCCGTACGACTCTCCCTCTCTCCCTCTCTATACGTCCTATGCGACTCTCCCTCTCTCCCTCTCCTCGTCCTATACGACTCTCCCTCTCTCCCTCTCTATACGTAACTCGATAATATCCATACGATTCTCCCTCTCTCCCTCTTTATACGTCCTATGCGACTCTCTCCCCGTCCTACACGATACTATACGACTATACGATACTATATGGTTACGGTTTAGGGTTAGGGTTATGGTTAAGGGTTAGGGTTAGGGTTAGGGTTAGGGTTAAGGGTTAGGGTTTAGGGTTAGGGTTAGGGTTAGGGTTAGGGTTAAGGGTTAGGGTTTAGGGTTAGGGTTAGGGTTAGGGTTAAGGGTTCGGGTTTTGGGTTAAGGGTTCGGGTTTTGGGTTAGGGTTAGGGTTAGGGTTAAGGGTTATAGTTAGGGTTAGGGTTTAGGGTTAAGGGTTCGGGTTTTGGGTTAAGGGTTCGGGTTTTGGGTTAGGGTTAGGGTTAAGGGTTTAGGGTTAGGGTTAAGGGTTATAGTTAGGGTTAGGGTTAGGGTTAAGGGTTAGGGTTTAGGGTTAGGGTTAGGGTTAGGGTTAGGGTTAAGGGTTAGGGTTTAGGGTTAGGGTTAGGGTTAGGGTTAGGGTTAAGGGTTAGGGTTTAGGGTTAGGGTTAGGGTTAGGGTTAGGGTTAAGGGTTCGGGTTTTGGGTTAAGGGTTCGGGTTTTGGGTTAGGGTTAGGGTTAGGGTTAAGGGTTATAGTTAGGGTTAGGGTTTAGGGTTAAGGGTTCGGGTTTTGGGTTAAGGGTTCGGGTTTTGGGTTAGGGTTAGGGTTAAGGGTTTAGGGTTAGGGTTAAGGGTTATAGTTAGGGTTAGGGTTAGGGTTAAGGGTTAGGGTTTAGGGTTAGGGTTTAGGGTTAAGGGTTCGGGTTTTGGGTTAAGGGTTCGGGTTTTGGGTTAGGGTTAGGGTTAAGGGTTTAGGGTTATGGTTTAGGGTTAGGGTTAAGGGTTTAGTGCCTGAGGATGTATTTAATTATACTATTTGTTAATATGAATTTAATTATTGCTTACGTTAATATGTGTTAATATGTATTTAATTATTGCTTATGTATTTGTATATATATAGCTCAATGAGTTCTCCGATCAAGGACCAAGATTTAGTGCCCGAGCACATGGACAAGAGTGTTGCTCAAGAACAATCCAGCAGTGAAGGATATGAAACGCCTAGCGACCCTTTTCCTACCACTAGCATAGATAGGGCCGCTCTCCGTGAGTTGCAACGTGACCCTACTTATGATCCACAAGAAGCTGAGGTAAAAGTACGCATCTTTAGCTTCGTATGTGTACCCTACTGATTTCACATGCATGATCTCTTGTGCATTTTATTACATGAATAGGAGGTCGTGTCTGAATTTCGTGCGATACTCGAAGAAGCCGTGGCACGAAACGAAGACGTACCGGAGCCGACCCAAGACGCACCGGAACAGACCAAGACAACAACCGAGACGTCAAGGAAAAGGAAGCAGAGCGATCGAAAAAGAGGTGACAGGGGGCTGAACAAGTTTCCCGACAAAACATACAAAATCTCAGACGTGAGCCCGAAAGGTCAGCCCCTAGCTCCGGAAGAGGCACTACCTAAGTTCCGGAATGCACTTGGGTTTTTAGTTAGAGATAATCTTGACATAACAATACGACAGTGGAGAGATGTGCCAGATGATGTCAAGAATCAAATATGGAATAAGCTATTAATGAGGTTCGTTCTGCCTCGGGGTTCAGAAGAACTCGTGAAGGAATACACGATGAAGCAGCTTGCAATCAATTTCCGAAACTGGAGGTCTGAGATGAACACAAAGTTTGCAAAGAAAGGTCTGGACCCGACCAAAAAATATAAAATCTCAGCAGGTCAGTGGGCAGTATTTCTAGAGCAGAGGAGCAGCCCTGATTTCATATCTCTAAGTGAGGCAAATTCAGAACTATCAAAGAAGAACAAGTACCGCCACCACCTAGGCACAGGTGGTTACAAGCGTCAGGTTCCTAAATGGAGACAAGAAGACGCCGAGAAGAAGGCCGCAGGGTTGCCGACGCTGTCCGAGCAACTTGGTGAAAGGGCGGCAAATTGGCTCCGTGCTAGAAAACCAAGGGAAACCGAGACCGGTGTATCTTTTGATGATCCCATTGTCGAAGAAGCGGCAAAAAACATATATACAATGGCAGCTAAGCAGAGCGAAGGAACTTTTAAGCCACAAAGGGAAAGAGACATCCTAACGGCTGGTCTCGGTAACCCTGAGCATCCTGGCCGTGTACGAGGAATCTCGTCTAAGGAAGGATGGAAGGAAGGATTCGGACAACAGTGGGAAAGTCTGTACAGGAAACGTGATCGATACAAGGAAGAGATGGCGGATTATTTTAAGGAGGAGGCCAAGAAAGAGTTCAAAGCCATGATGTCTCAAATGCTATCGAATCCTCCTCCAGAATTGATGCAACAGTTGGCGAGTGCGATGTCTGTTCAACAGATGACCACTCCACAAATACAAATAATTCCAGCAGCTCAACCGCCGGCTTCCACAGATTGTACGACATTACCAAGCTCTGTTGCTTCAACGGGAAATAAGGACCGTTATCCAGTTGATGACATCACAAGTCCTGTGGCGTGCACACTGGTTATAAGATATGGTATTAACAATAAACGTACAAAGAAAGTAGCCACAGGCCTTGCGATCCCAGGACGTAAGTTCCATGGAAACGATATTCCAGATGATTATTGCAAAGTAGAAGTGACGTCGGTCGTCCAAGGATCCGAGGACGACATGCTAGACATCCCTGGGCCCGAAGGTATCGAGAAACTTGGACAAGCTATCAATAATTTTATCCTTTGGCCTCGAAGGGATGTCGATTTGCTTGATTGGTCGAATTCGTCGCAGGCGTCGCAGGCCCAACCGTCTCCGCCTTCTCAAATTTTTGCTCCTATTGTACATCCATCATCCTCACCTCCTCAAACTTCACATGCTGCTCCTCATCCTTTTTCTGACCCACCGTCTCCGCCACAAGCATCACCATTCAGGGCTCCACCACCTTCTCCTCCCCATCCTCTTGGTGACCCACTGTCTACGCCACCATCAAGGGATCCACCTTCTCCACAACCATCAAAGGATCCAAGGCCATCAAAGAAATCTAAACTTCCTATTCCAAAATTGGTGTCCCCGTATCAGAAAAAGAAGAGTAAAGCTACTACTGCTGGCACAGCTCGGTTTTTGAAAGGGATTGGACGGAGCCTAACGTCACAAACTGTTGATTTGGCCAAGCACGAGGAGTCTGCAAAAAAGGCTGAGGCAATGGCCGCAAAAATAAAGAAGCCAACTAAGGCAGATTACAAAAACGTGCCTAAAAAATATGTGCCGGGCAGACCTCTGCTACCTCTTGAGAAACTAAGAAAGGTCCCGGCTGGTGTTAAAAGGTTGCATGACTGGTACATGCGGGCATCATCGGTTGGCATCGACACCATCAGTGTGCATATACCAGACCATGCTTTTATTGGTTCGGACCAAAAGGCCGTTGTTACATTCGAGGACATGTGGTTAATGATGAACCTTCAGAGACTTGACGTGCAACTTGTAACGATGTTTGCATTGTAAGTGTCGCTCATACTTCCACATATGTGTGTTATTATTAGTGAGTTGTATAAAATTTCAATATCTGACATGCACGTGTGACTTGCAGAATGCAACATGATCAGCAGGAGATTCTTTACGGTACCAAGCCTAATGCTAGTGCCAGTAAAAGGGTTGGGTATCTCAACCCAATACTTATATCCGAGGAAAGCCACACTTTTAGAATCGGGAAAGACAACGATGAATTACGGGGAAAGACGGACGAAGAAGTTGAGAAGCGTATAAAGGATATGAAGAAGGATTTTGAAGCTCGATACGCCACCTATATAGGACATGCAATGCTTCAATTTCAAGACAGGGAAGCCATAATAGCCCCGTACAACTTTAAGTAAGTGTGATTTTGCATAAATAAAATCAATAATTTCAATACACATGCATCACAAATTTGATTCGTACAGGGACCACTGGATATGCTTCCTCATTTATCCTAAGGTTGGAAAGGTGCTGGTGCTCGACTCCTTGAACTTCGACCCTTCGACATATGCAGAATTCCTCAGCACCTTAGAGCTGTAAGCCTTTTCTATGCATGCATACTTTTATCGATTAAAATTTGAGAATAACATGGTGATTCTATTTGAGATCACAGGGCTTATAGATTCTATAAGATGAGAGGTGGAAAGTACGACCTGTCGAAAAAAGGCGTGCCACTAGACATCCATCATCACTGGCCGGTAAGTATGTGATTTTATGAATACATATCATACACAATGTTGCAACTAAATAACCAATCTCCCGTTATGTAGTGCCACAAGCAACCACAAGGATCGGTCCTATGTGGATTCTATGCGTGCGAGTTCATGAGAGTGAACGGACGATACATCACGAACCCTGACAAGGTATTATTAGTAATAGTCAAGTATGTATTTATGTCATTAAAGATGCAAATGTGTTATTATTGAGTATAAATAGATGATGTTTATAAAATTCCTTTACAGCAATTTCAACGAGGAAACCCGGAGAACTTGACCGAAGCTGCATTGTATGGCATAGTCGAGGACCTCTGCACATTCATATTGAAAGAGGTCATTCCCGCAGAAGGAAAATATCACGATGCTTCCGGGACATTAGCTTTGCCAGAGTTCAGAATACTAACAGAAATTAGTAGATTATCTCTTAGCCGAGATAGTTATTAGAGCTTAGGTGAAAACTTATGATGTATAGAATGCATGAAGCATATATGGTTGTAAACAGAATACTTTGATGTATATAAATGTATGATAGAATTTAATTTCATGTTGCTTTCAATATCAATATAGATCTATATATATATATGTT
This sequence comes from Zea luxurians, assembly GCA_029449295.1. Classification (NCBI taxonomy): domain Eukaryota; kingdom Viridiplantae; phylum Streptophyta; class Magnoliopsida; order Poales; family Poaceae; genus Zea; species Zea luxurians. The sequence continues at coordinate 191,150 of JAOPSE010000374.1, forward strand.
TGTGTGTGTGTAAATAAATATATATATAATTCAGCATTGTTTGAAATTTTGAAAAAAGGCGGGAAAACTTCCACTGGCGGTTAAATAAAGAAAACCGCCAGTGAAAAGTGCATTTCCACTGGCGGTTTGCTTTATAAAACCGCCAGTGGAAATGCATTTCCACTGGCGGTTTTCTTTATTCAGCCGCCAGTGGAAATGCACTTTTCACTGGCGGTTCCTTAAGAAAACCGCCAGTGAAAATGCACTTTTCACTGGCGGTTCCAAAATAACCGCCAGTGGAAATGCTGATTTCCACTGACCCCTAGCACTGGCGGTACTGAAAAACGCCTGTGTAAATAGGTTTAGAACCGCCACTATAGAGCTTCTGTGTACTAGTGAACCTACAACATAAAATTAGAGTACAAATATTCAAAATTGTAGATATACAATTCGTGCTATAAGTACAGGAGCAATACCTTAGAGAACAATATGCTTTCTTGACTACTTCACTGGAAAGGTTGTAGATATGCACAAATTTTTTTGTCAGTTTTCTGAAGATAAGCTAATGAAACGTTACATTTAGTCTAATTTTCTGAATAGTGGTCCCAAATTTTAGATGTGGTGGTAGTGTTTTTCTCTTTCTTTCAAATTATATTGTCCATGTCTAGGATACTATGTCATAATGCATACGAAGTGGATAATCCTTAAAACTCTCAATTTAAAGGATCATTCTATGAGAGTTGAGCCATGGTCTCCCCATCTCAATTATCCAAATTTATATCTCCCTCGAAAAAATATTCATTTTAGAGAGAGGGAAGAGGATTTCCCTTGTAACTGAACAAATAAACAAGTGTAGGACTTGAGGTAGAATTTGTTGTTACTCGTATAATGGTTATTTTAGAGAGAGAGAAAAAAAAAGAGGATTTCCCTTGTAACTAACTGAATAAACAAGTGTATGATCTGAGGTAGATTTTGTTGTTACTCCTATAATAGATCGGCTTGCACTTTCTATTGTGAAGGCTCCTAGAGGAGAACAGATATCTATGCATGATATTTCCTAATCTGATACTGCATCGACGATGGTTGAAAGCTGCTAGGGCAATCTCTTCCTAATCTGAAACTTCATTTATAATTTCTAAAAACTGCATCTACAATAAGCGAAGATGGTGGTGCGCCTATAACAGATCACAGTGGAAACGGCAGTGAAAATACATGAGGGGTCGCAGTGACAAGGAAATGAGAGACAGCATTGACGAGGAAATGGCAACGTACGATAAACGATGAGCGGGGCAAATAGCTGGAGATACCACATATATGGGACAATAACGTCGCTTTCTAAATAAGATCTAAAAACTACAGTCGAGTGGAGAAGTAAAACTTTTACCTTGGGCTCACGAGATCGGTGCTGTTTGGAGATAAGAAAGATAGGGTCAGAGAAACTATTCTTCCCAGGTGCCGGTTATAATTTTAGATAAGGTGAACTGTCCAGAACTTGGTTATTTTAATATTTTAGGAGATGAAGACGAACGAAGGAGCATTGTGGATTTCACTGGTACATTGTATTTAATCTTTGCACTCATGACTTTTCCTGCTCTCACATTAGTTCTATTCAACTGTATCGCCAAGATTTTTTTATTCATACGGCACTTCTCTGAATTGTACGGTCAAGATTCTTTACTTACTTTAATCGAACGGCTCCTAGAAAACTGAAGACGTGGAATCACCTTGATTCAAGAAACTGTGGAATCACCTTGATTCAAGAAACTGCGCCAGTTCAGTATATACAAGTCGTCCCGCTTCTTCATCGAGCTTGACCTGCATTTCGCGGAGTTGTTCAAGCTCTGTGTCTTGAACCCTCACAGGGACTTGGACCACAGCTAGCTCCCGCGGGATCTCAACGCGAGTTGCAGGTGCAAGGGTGTTGTCGCTTCCTGGCATGCCAAGGTGGTTTTCTCCGTCGTGATCCTCCTGATCGATGTGGTAGCACTCACGAGTTGGGTCGCAACCCTCATCGTCAAGGCTGTGACTATCATCAGAGCAACCGGAGAGGCAGTGATCACATGCGGACATGAAGTCGCGCATGGCACTGGGATCACGGAGTCTGGAGAAATCCCAACTGACGTTGGGGTCGTCCTCTTCCTCGGAACCCGCGGGTCCGGAGGTTGAGACGGCCATCAGTCGGTCCCAAGTTGACCACATATGGTACCCCTGAAGGTCAGGATATGCCCTAGTGAAAGCGCTCACCGAAGCGGGGTCGCTTGGCGTATCGAAACTGAATCTAAACGGAACAGGGTGAAAAACGGATGGTACCTTTTTGTTGATGGATGGTGGCGAAGTCGCATCGGGGACGGACTGCACTGTTATCTTAGGTACGAGGCTAACGCCCAACAAATCCTTCGTGCGGGGAAGCGACGCCCGTCGTTGTCTTAGGTGCGAGGACGACACCCGACATGTCCCCCGCAGGGGTGCCGGCGTCGTCGACTCGCTCTGGCCCGACAGCCGACGAGGTGCCGCCTCCCGCCTGGCCACGGTTGCCCCGTCTCCTCCTCCTCCGGCGAGGAGGGTAGCGGGGCAAACCTGGGTGTTCCTCTTCCGCCGCGGGAGGAAGTCGTCGTCGAGTTCGCCTTCGCCGGGCGAGCCGACGACCATCATTGTTGCCGTGCTGTGAGGAGAGGAGTACCATGTCGTAGCTGCCGTCGAGGGACATGAACTCGAGACTCCCAAAGCGGAGCACCGTCCCGGGCTGAAGAGGCTGCTGAAAGCTACCCATCTGGAACTCAACGGGAAAGTATTGTCAACAAGCAGCGAGCCCCTACCTGGCGCGCCAACCACTACAAGAAACTGATAATGTTCGTGGGTAAAATTAAGAACGTGGGTACCCACGTTCTTATTTGAGTTAAGTTCATGGGTTATGTTAAGAACGTGGGTGCCCACGTTCTTAAGTTAAGTTCGTGGGTCCTGACTAAAACCATCGAACTTAACAAGTTAGGAATGTGGGTACCCACGTTCTTAAGTTAAGGTAGCGTTTGGTTGAAGAGCCAAGTAGAACAGAGTCGTTCTGTTCCAGTTTTGTTGTTGTTTGGTTACAAAGTAACTAGAACGGAGTTGCTCCAATTAGGGAATATTCTCCTCAGATCCGGAACCATCCCACTCCAAAAAATCAATGGGACGGAGCCGCTCCGTTCCCAGCCCGCTCGCACAGCTCGCCCTCCCTTCCATACGCAGCAGCTCGCGCGCCTCCCTCTACAACCAAACAAAAAATAGAGCCACTCTGTTCCAGTTCACTCTACAACCAAACAAAAAAACAGAGCCGCTTCGTTCCAGCTTACCAAACACAGAACAGAGCGGCTCCGTTCCTAGAATCAGGGATGGAACGGCTCCGTTCTACTTGGCTCCTCAACTAAACACTACCTAAGTTCGTCGGGCATGTGGGCACCGTCGAACTTAAGCCTGAAAACCTAAATCCAAATTATTCCACACGCGGCTCTCTCTCACGCTCTGTCTCTTCCCACCCACGTGCGCCTCTCTGTCACCCGAGCTAGGTCGCGTCGCCGCCACGCCACCGCGAGCGGGACGCGCCCCCGCGAGCTGTCCGCGCCGCCGCCGTGCCCCAGCGAGCGGTCCACGCCGTCGTCGAGCCCCCGTGAGCGGTTCGCGCCGCCGCCGCGCCGCCGCCCCAAAATTTCTGCGCTCGTGAGAGCCGCCCAGAGATTGCTCCCCCTCTACTGCCCTCGTCGTACTCGGCTCCATGCGTCGCTCCCTGGCCTCGGCGCTACACCCTGCCCCTGTCTCCCGCCCAGAGATTGCTCCCCCTCTACTGCCCTCGTCGTACCCGGCTCCATGCGTCGCTCCCTGGCCTCGGCGCTACACCCTGCCCCTGTCTCGTCGTGCCCCCGCGACGTAGATCCCCCCGCTGTGTGTCATCCAATGACCAGCGACCACTCTCCACCTCACTGCTCTGGCTCTATGCGGGAGTGCTGTTGGGATCCTGTGCCATGGCCGCGGCCACGCTGCTCCTAGGATCCGCCGCAGCCTCGCCACGTCCCGGTTTCGTGGCTTTAGCGCCGTTCGCGTCCCACTGGAGAAGTCGCCTCACCTTCAGCTTCAGGTACGCGTCCATACGGGCACTCACCCACCTCCTCATTCACTCCCGGCGCTGGTGGCCGCGGTGGCGCGGTCCACGCATGGCCAACCGCTAGGTGCTCGATCTGTTGCCTGCACGGCTGCACTACGCCGCCATGGTCCACGGGAACAACGAGCTGTCGACTTCAACATGTAGTTGGGGGTGCCTCCGGCTAAATTCGCTCGAGTTACCGTTTGTATCTAATAGAATAATCACTGCTAGGCCGAGTGGCTGATCGACCGGTCTATACCAATTGCTCGTTGGTGCAGGTGCTAGTCGATAAGCAGCAGCAACGACCACCCAAACCAAAGCAGCTGAACCAACTCGATAATGCCAGCAACCTCCTGACCAACTTCCTCAGCAGCGGCAACCTCGGGCCATGCCTGTCGCTGAGGGCCCGTCACCGACCTCTTCGGCAAGCCCCTCTTCTTCTCGCTCTACGATTGGTTCCTCGACGTGAATGCACAACCCCTTTCTAAACCCTACAACACTGGCATGTTGTCATCGCTTCGATATACTTTGTTCACACTTAGTTGACCATATAGGAAAATTCGATTAGGCACTACGAGGACAGCTCCTGCAACACTAATGTGTTATGATGTCTTAATTCACAGCATGGCTCTGTCAACAAGCTTGCTTTTGGACCCAAATCATTCATTGTTGTCTTTAACCCCTCGTTGCTAAACACATCCTCCGGGAGAACACTTTCTATTATGATAAGGTATGATGTCCCGCATGTCTCAGATATGAAATGTTGAAAACTCGTTAGAGGAAACAGATTCTTTGTTGAAAACTATGGAATATACAAGTATTTGGACCATGGTCACCTTACCTGCTTACACACAGGATGGCTGCAAGCTTATGTATAACATGATTGCTTCCTACAACTGCATTTTGCATATATTGTTACTTGTCGTGGAGAGCTGACTTCCCTAATGAATAATATTTTGGTGAGTATCCAAGAAATGGCCAGGTTAGCCTCTCAATGCATGAGCTTTTACTTTCCTTAATTTTATAGATGATGTCATGATTCTAATTATTTTTCTAAACTACCACAGAATCCTATCAATCCATATGGCAAGGCAAAGAAGAGGGTAGAGGACATCATCCTAGATTTTACAAAATTAAAGAAGCAATCAGACTTGGCTGTCATGATCTTAAGGTTTGTTTTCAACAACATATATTAAACTGTAACCCATGGAATAGTCTAACATGTTTCTTGCTCTTTATATTAAACTGTAACCCATGGCTGTCATGATCTTGTTGTCATGACTAGGAGAAGCTCCGAGGCCACTTTGTCAAGGGTCGTCGCAGCGCACTTACTGATTTACTGGAGGATGTGCGCATGAATGTGCCACGCATTGGTACGTGGACTCGAGTTGAAGCAGTAAATTTTCACTAAGATTTTTTAGATTGTTATTCAATTGAGGAAAGTGTATGTATAATATTATCTCAAATCCCAGTCGCTACTTGAGCAGTAAATTTACACAAGACGCACACCCTCACCTGGGAGGAGTTCAAGAAGAAGCAGAAGGTACACCAGCACTTCATTCGCAGTTGCTTCAGTGATCTGTCGCTTACTCATGTTTACAGCTTGCTTTCGTTCCTGTACTCCAATATTTCAGGAATTCAGGTACCAACATGCTCCCGTAGAACTGACTACTGACTCACCTTTGTGTTGTGTTCCTGATACTAGCTTGCTCACCGAATGTTATGCCCAAATTTGCTCATGCTAGTTTATGTTCTGATAATGTTTATTGCCTTTTCTAGATTACATTAGTAATTTGCTTTAGATGAAAATGCAAAATTCTCTTTTCTCACTCCCTCTCTTGTGTGCTTGCAGTGCACTCTCATTTATCATGCAAATTTGTGTTCTCCCAGGAGGTAAAAGAATGCGCCATATCTTGCATGAGTTTGGTGGTCTCTACTTTTGGTGATGGTCTTGAAACAGAATTACCAGCATGCCTTCCCATACTCGTTGACAGGATGGGTAATGAAATTACAAGACTTACAGCTGTCAAGGTAAGTTTTTGACTGCTTGCGTTTGATACCAATGCTTAATTGGAGGTTTTAAAGGATACTGCTGAGGCGTACCTTGGCAAGAAGAACAACGATGTTGTCGTCACTGTCCCTGGTTAGTAACTGAACCATTCTGCTGGTTACCTCTAGTAGTTGTTAAGTAAAAATGTGGTGGCTTACTTCCTTATGTTTTGTTTTTTTGCAGCATACTTCAATGATGCGTAGAGGCAGGCAACCAAGGATGCTGGTGTCATTGCCGGCCTCAATGTTGCTAGGATCATCAATGAGCCAACTGCTGTTGCTATTGCCTATGGTTTGGATAAGAAGGGTGGCGAGAAGAACATCCTTGTCTTTGACCTTGGTGGTGGTACTTTTGATGTCAGTATCTTGACCATTGATAACAGTGTGTTTGAGGTGCTGGCCACCAATGGTGACACCCATCTTGGAGGTAAGAGAATATTCCGATTAATAGCTATCCTATGCACTATGGCAATAAAATACTTCTGATCACTGTACTGTTATATTATTTTTAGATACTTGTGTTTGATATATTAAAACTCATGATGATGCCATGTATTCATAGGATTTGTTGATCTGAATCTGAATGGTTAATGTTGCCAGATATATTGATATAATTATAAAGGCTATCTGCATTGAAAGTTTATGATGCATGCATACCTTGAATCTGCACTGTGTATTTAGAAGTTACATGGACACACTTGCTTTTACTGTTGAGCACATTTCCTGTGAGCTTGCATATCTATTTCTGACTTGAACTGTATCACCTCTTCATTCAGGTGAGGATTTTGACCAGAGGATCATGGAATACTTCATCAAGTTGATCAAGAAGAAGTACATCAAGGACATCAGCAAGGACAACCGTGCTCTTGGGAAGATGAGGAGGGAAGCTGAGCGTGCCAAGAGAGCCCTGAGCAACCAGCACCAGGTTCGAGTTGAGATCGAGTCCCTCTTTGACGGGACCGACTTCTCGGAGCCGTTGACCCGTGTCAGGTTTGAGGAGCTGAACAACGATCTGTTCCGCAAGACTATGGGCCCTGTCAAGAAGGCCATGGAGGACGCTGGCCTTGAGAAGAGCCAGATCCACGAGATCGTCCTGGTTGGTGGAAGCACCAGGATTCCCAAGGTCCAGCAGCTCCTGAAGGACTACTTTAATGGCAAGGAGCCCAACAAGGGTGTGAACCCTGATGAGGCTATTGCCTTTGGTGCCACGGTGCAGGGAAGCATCTTAAGCGACGAGGGTGGTGATGAGACAAAAGGTTTAATGCTCTTTCACTAGTGCTATAGCTAGGGTTTTTTTTCTTGTAAGTGGCCATCCTGCTTACATAAGTGTGATTTTGCCTTGATGCAGATATCCTCCTCCTTGATGTGGCTCCTCTCACCCTAGGTATTGAGACTGTTGGTGGAGTCATGACCAAGTTGATCCCGAGGAACACTGTCATCCCGACCAAGAAGTCGCAGGTGTTCACCACCTACCAGGACCAGCAGACCACTGTCTCCATCCAGGTAAGGATGCACATCCTGCCCCTGTCTTCTCTGCATTGTCAGCTGCTTGCTTGGTAGTAATGACCTGTTTGTTTTGTCTTGTGCAATGCTTGTTTATGGCATATTTAATATTAAAGAACAAATGCTGAAACACTTGATTAAGGATATCTAATATTGCATAATTTAGTCATACCAATTTATGTCTGCTTATGCATGAGAATATGTTGTCTAATTTTTGTTTATTTCTTATTTTCTTCTGTGGTACCTAAACTATTTCACTTGACATGCATTTTCAGTTATTGCGAATTCACCTCTACGTATTGATCTCTCATGTGTCCTGGATCAACTCTATTGGGGTCCCAAGTCTTGGCCAGAACTTGATGTAATTAAACTTCTTTAGACAATTGAGTACCTTTCTATGTGGATTTACATATCCCTTTGCTTATTTAATAACTTCAGCAAAATTTGAATCCTAGGCAATGTCAACCTCAACACCTTGATGAACATGTTCAGTGTGCTTGGTGCTGGTGGTGGCCTTGGTGGTCGAAATGCTTCTAATGGTTAGTTCAAAGTTGAACTTTCAGTATTAGGGACAAAGTTGAACTCTCATTTGTCCACACCTCCTTTTGTTGGCAGTTCAAACAATAATGATTCCTACAGTTTTTTTATACTTTTAGGTCCCTTTATGTGGCACACATGAATACCTACAACTCCATCATGTTGTTGAATGATTAATTATGGAATATGGACAATGCAAGATGCATTTTGAGTACCCTTTTGATCTGGGTCAGGCTCAATTTGTGATTGTATTGCAGTATTTCTGTCCATTTCATTTTTAACACTGACAAAGTTGGGTATGCAGTTGTACATTAGTCAAGTAGCCATGTCTCATAACATGAATACATTGTTTGGCACTTACTTTCATTAATGTAAACATGTTCCTTGCGGTTACCATAATATCTTGTGCTTAAATTATTTAGTACAACAATAGTATGCTTATCTTATTTAAAACAATTATCGCTTATATGATCATGTAGAATATTTATCTGCTTTAGAACCAGTATTTTCACCTTAAATATGATCATGTTGCAATATCCAAAAGGCTAACATTCTATAAATATTCTAAATTGTTGTTTACCACGCATGCATGGTCGCGCGTAATACACTAGTATAATATTTATGAGAATTTTGGTTTATTTTGTAGGATCTCGGCTCTCATCAAGTGACTCCTCCCCCTCATGATGACTTTGCGGACAGATGTCTCAATTCTAGTGGTGGAGCTACGAACAACAATCCGATGTCCTGATCGAGAGCGATGGAGCTAATGTTTGAACTTGTGAACTACAAATGTGAACTATGGATGTGAACTTATGAACTTATGTATTTGGACTTGTGTGAATTTGTGAACTTATATATTTGGACTTGTGTGAATTTGTGATATGAACATATACCAATGTGTTTGAAATCTGTATTGTATGTGATATTCTGTGTTGCATGTGATATTATGTGTGTCTAATTTTTCATTTATGTATTTTTTATTTTTTTGGAAAAGGGTTAAGAACGTGGGTACCCATGTTCTTAAGGTTAAGAACGTACCGTCGAACTTACTATGCACTCCTCGCAGACCCACGCAGGACACATAAGTTCGACGGCCACGTGGCCCCGTCAAACTTAACCGTAAGAACGTGGGTGCCATCGAACTTATGGGAAAAAATTTGACGGCCCCATTGAACTTAAAAACACATGTTTTTAATGTTAAGTTCGACGGTACCCACGTTCTTAATGTTAAGTTCGACGGTACCCACGTTCTTAATGTTAAGTTCGATGGGGCCGTCGAACTTACTTCTCTAAGTTCGTCCAAAAATCGTCGTCGGCTATATTCGTCGGTAAACCCACGTTCTTACGGTAAGTTCGACGGCTTATTACATTAAGTTCGACGGTTTTTCACCCACGTTCTTTAACCAGTTTCCTATAGTGAACTGTCGGTGTTTCGAACCCGGGGGCCCTCAACCGGACCAACTAGTGAATTTTAGTGCCGCGTGCCCCTATCCAGATGGGTTGATGCAAGATGGAACACAAGCGAAGGGATGAGGCTTATATTATCTTGCACCTGGGAGTGCTTGCAGTAGGGGTTACAAGCGTCGCGAAGGAGAGCGAGAGCGAGGGAGAGAGAGAAAGAGAGGGTTCGGCCTTGAGGTGAGCTGTCTGAGGCTGCCTCTACCGCGCCCCTCCTACTCTGCCTGCCTCCGCTCGTCTGCGGCGTGCGTCCGTGTGTTCGGACGTGCGTTTTTTCTCCCGTCCTCCTCTCTTTCCCCCCCCCCCCCCGTTGGAAGGCCCTGGACATCCCCTTTTATAGATACAAGGAGATGCCCAGCTGTACAATGGGGGTGTAGCTATGAGCTAATGTAGCTGGCGGAGAAGTGCCTTGAGCCCTGTACATGTACCAACATGGCCGTCGGAGGAGTGTCTTGAGCCCCGTAGAAGCACAGCTGGCGGTGCGGCATGGATTCTGCTGACGTTTCCTTGCTTCTGTAGGGGGTTGAGAGCAAATGACGTCATGGGCGCACGCGGGGAACCATCATTACCTGTTACCGGAGTAACTTAGATGGGACACCGGTCTTGTTCCCTCGTAGCCTAAGGCGACCAGCTAGGGATAGGGTCATGATGTATCCCCTGTAGCGTAGTTGTTTCCGAGGCCTGAGGTCGGGCGAGGCGGAGACTTCTCCTGAGACCAAGGCCAAGGTCGGGCGAGGATGTGACTCCTCCCGAGGCCGAGGCTGGGGTCGGGCGAGGCGGAGTCCTTCTCCCAAGGCTGAGGTCAGGAGAGGCGGAGTCCTTCTCCCGAGGCCGAGGCTGAGGCCTGAGGTCGGGCGAGGCAGAGCTCCTTGTTGCGCCCGAGGCTGAACTCGGGGGAGGCCACGACTTACTGTTGCTAGTCTTGCCCTGGTGGTTGGTACAGTTGCCGGAGCGGGGTGAACAGTGCTGCTTTCCTGTCAGAACGGTCAGTAAAGGGGCGAAGTGACTGCGGTCACTTCGACCTTGCCGACTGAGGCATGCGTGTCAGGACAAGGTGTCAGACGATCCCCGCATTAAATGCGCATGCGATACGGTCTGTTGGTAAGGTGATTCGGTCGAGGTCGCTGCACGACAAAGTTCGCCCGAGCTTAGCCTTGGGTGAGACGGGGGTGCGCCTGTTGACAGAGGGGACCCTCAGGCGAGGCGTGAATTTGCCCGAGACTATTGTCTGCGCCCGAGGCTGGGCTCGGATGAGGTGAGGTCGTGTCCTACGAGGCCCTGACTTGAACCGTGCTTATCAGTTATTGATGGTTTGTTCCGAAGATATTTTTCAGCCAGGTTAAGGAGCATTGGGGGTACCCCTAATTACGGTCCCCGACAAGTATATGTCATCCTTCTTTCCTCAACTCAAATAAACTGTTGGAACTTGCTCTCCTGCGCAAGTTGATCCAACGAGGGAGTGAAAGTGGTGTAAACGGGGCTACAACTTGAGATGGCAATAGCTCTGTTTTTCTAGCCCCTCAAGGGCACTGTGCGGGGGTATTTATAGGTGCCTGAGTGCCCAGCGTCAGGGATTAAGGACGCATGTGCCCTCAGGAGCCTAGGTTCTCCCCGGAATATTCCCATTAAAGTAGGGTTACAGACTGTAATAATAGAAAAACCTTTACAATTTAGGCCCGTAATACGCAACAACAGCGTGGGGCCCGTTATGACGGGCCGGATTGTACGTGGGCTCTCACGTTGGGCGACCCCGCGGGATGGAGCGGCCTCGCCATGGGTCTTCGTCCTTCAGTCGCGTCGGACGAAGGGTGCAGTCCGTCAGTCGTCGTCTCCGTTGGTGCAGCGAGACTGGCGAAGGCATCGAGCGGAGGGTAGCGTCTACGCCTTCGCCCCAACATTTGCCCTCCGAGGGACCAGTTCGACCAAGTCATCTGGTGCCGAAGGCGTCGCTAGATGGTGGAGACGCTGCCCTCGCTCGAAGTGGTTCCGCGGGGGTTTTTGACATGACCGTTGATTGACGCCGCACTGTTGGATTGCGGGTTTCCCGAAGCGCCGCGCCCTATGTATAAAACGGGGCGGGGGCAGCGCCTTTTGAACTTTATCTCTCCGCGCGCCGCGAAAACCCTAACCTCCTTTTCAAACCGCCCGCTTGCTCGTCTGCCCTCCTTGCTCCTGCTCGCCGGAGATCTGGCCCGTGTGAAGCAGACCGCCCGCCGCCGCCGACGGTACGTAGCCATGCCGTCCTCTTCCTCTTCTGCTGTTGATACGCCGCCGGCCGGCGAATCGTCCGAGGAGACGCTGAGCAATGTGGCAGCGGAGGAGTTGCATCCTGGCGACACAGTGGAATTCGGCGCGTCGCGGATGTCCTCGGTCCGCGTGCATGACATGCAACAACTTGGGTATTTTGGCGGCGGAGTGGCGCGTGTGTCGGGGGCAGAGGAGGTCCCCGAGCCAGAAGGCGAGCTGGTCGTCTTCGAGGCTTTTTTCGCCGCTGGCCTTCGTCTGCCCGCACATCGATTTGTGGGAGAAGTTCTGCGCAGATTCGAAGTCCAGGTCCACCAGTTGACACCGAATGCCGTGGTGGCCCTGGCAAAGTATGTCTGGGCGACGACTTCGTACGGCGGGCAGCCATCGGTCGAAGTCTTCGCGAAGCACTATTGTCTGCATTGGCAGAAAAGGAAAATCGGAAATAAGATTGCTCAATTTGGATCTTGCACATTTACACCGAAGACCGGCAAGACTTCGATGGAAGTCGTGGAGTTGGTTCCCTGCGCCCGCAATAAGTGGGGCAACTGGTGGGAATTTTGGTTCTACGTTGCCGAAGGCACAGTCGAAGGCCAACCAGGGCTTCCCGTGGCCGTCATGTGTTCGCATTATTACGCGGCATATCCGCGGTTTGAGGTAGCGGAGGAGGATGAAAACGAGGGGGCCCTTCGGTGCGCGGCCCACATGAGTAGCGGGCGCGACCTCGTTGAGGAATTTGTCGGGTATGGGGTATGGCCCTTGGCGCGTGGCTGGGCACTGGGCGAAGTGTGCCCTCGCTAGATGCCCTCCCATGGTGATATGTCGGTGCGGAGTCCTGCCTTCGCACTGGATCTGCATGGCCGAGATCTCGCCGCATTCGTGCGTGAAGCGGAGGACGACGCGGCTAGGATCGTGGGGCAGTACGTGCCGAAGACGGAGGGTCTGCGGAGCTGGGATATCCGCGGGGCCAATGACAGGCTGAATCGGGTCTTCGAGTTGAACCGCTTGCCTTACGGCGGTTACCCCGGGGAAGACGTCGCCGACCGCTGCGGGAAGAAACCGATGGGCGGTACCGACGAAGGGCCATCGCAGGAGGCCGCCCCGGTCACTAAGAAGAGAAAATTAGGTATCGTGGTGGGAAAAAAGAGGGTGTCTGATAATTTTGTTGTGGAGTTGATGGAGACATGCGCAGCCCAGGGGGAGGATGTCTTCGCACGAGCTCCGGAAGTCTTCGGTGCGAATGCTGGAGGTTACCGGGGGTCAGTGGCCAAAGAATCTTCCGATCCCCTGGGCAGAGGGCGAAGACATGTCTACGTCTCATATAGCTCGTGGATTGAAGATTTTCCCTTACGGATGGAATATTGCTGCTATTGTGTCGGCAGCGATGAACAAGGATCGGCAGGAAGCTGCGCAGAAGCGCCGGGCGGTCGTCCGGCTCCCTGAGGTCAGGCCGAAGAGGGCGCGCGGGGTGCGAAGGCTGCCGTCCTCGGCGGTAGCCAGCCTTCGCTGGCTGCAAAGGCAGCCGCGCCTGGATCTGGCAAGTTGCCAGAGAGCGCGAAGGCGGCCGGCGCTGGCGGGACCAAGTCCGCCCCGAAGGGAGCTGCGAAGGTCCGGGAGCTGCCTTCACCGGGGAAGCGTCTTGCCGACTTCGACACAGACATTTGCGTGGACGACTATCTCGCCGGTAAGGTTTTTTTTGACCGGTGATACGTTGCAGGGTCGGGCGAAGGGCAACTTATTGCTGTCTCGCCTGCGGTGGCAGCCACGGCGTCTGCCGCGGTTTTTAGGGTGAAGGGTGGCGCTTTCAGCGCTGGCGGCGAGGTGTCGGCGGCCACTGCCGTCAAAGATGAGGCGGGCACTGTGTCCCGCCGGCTGCGGGAAGCGTCGCTGCAGCTGAATCAAGTAAGTTGAGGTAAGCCTCGTTGTGGGCCGCTTTCATGGTGATTGTGGACTGATGCACGTCTGTTAGGCGGCCGACTTCGCCGACCGCGCGGCGTCGGGCGCCCTTACGGCGGGCGTGGATGCCGAAGTCGAGAGACTTCGGGCGCAGCACGCGGACGCCGTCCGGGAAAAATCGGCTGCGGAGAGCAAAAACCGCAGGCTGGCGGAAAAGGTGGCCGCCCTGGAGAGCGAGAGGACTGACCTCCAGCGCCAGCTGGTGGAGGAAAGGAAGGAGGCCAATCAGACCATCACCAAGGCGCAGACAGCGCAGGCGGAGGCCAAATTGGCGAGGGCGGAGGAGAGTCTCGCCAGCCAGCGCGTCGAGGAATGGGAGGCGGGTTCAACGCTCTGCAGGCCCGGAGAGGGCCGAGGCTTCTACTCGCGTGGAGGTTGAGCGAACGCGCAAACAGCTCGTGGACTCGTACCGCGAGCTGGGTGCGTGGACTGCTGACTTCGAGGTGCCCGACCGAGAGGCGGGCCTTCGGTTCCTCGAATGGCTGCAAGAGGAGTTGCAAGCGCTCCCGACCATCGTGGCGGGCTTCATGTCGTATGCCTCCCTCGTCACCTGCGAGGGGGCTATGAATGCGCTGTCCCGCGAGGGGTGCAGTCACTATGAGGTCTTCGACCAATCCGATGAAGATTTTGGGCACGAGATTTTTAAGGTCGAAGACCCTGTGGTGAAGGACGCCGGGGGCCCCTCTTCGACCGGATGTGGGGCCCCCACGGTCGGGAGGCGGTTAGGGAACGGGCTGACCGGGCGAGGGATCAGGTAAAGTTTGTGTTTTGTTTTGTGTTGTGGAATGTGGGTGTACGCTGGTGTGCTGAATCGGTGTGTTGCGCTGCAGATGGCGCGTGCTGAGGAGGTGGAGGACTTCGGGCGTCTGAATAGTGCGCTGCCCGAAGCGGAGGCCGACCCGGTGATGGCCGAGGCTGAGGTCTACCCAGCGCCGCTCCTGGAAACCAGTGAAGGTTCCCACACTGCCCCTGCATCTACTGTGTCTGGTGGAGGCTCGCCGGCAGCCACCATACCGATGGCGGAGGATCCCCCGAAGGCGGCGACGGAGCCAGCGGCGGAAGATCCCATCGCGGCTGCTGGGTCTTCGCAGGTGGCTTAGTGTGTATGGGGTAGTTAGGGAATTTTGTCTGTGTTACTGAACCTTGGTTGCTGCGCAGGTTCAGGATTTTGGGCCTGCGCATGCAACCGGTACTGCTAATTTTATGGCGGCTTCGACCGTGGTCGCCGGAAATGAATTGGATGGGTCTACGTCTAAGTTTTCTGAGTTTGACGACTCTGTGAGTTTGGTTTTGTGGACGGAAGAGTCTTCGGATGAAGGCTTAGATTATTTTGCTGCCTTGGATGTGGCTGAGGTGAAGGCTTCTCCGCGTGTTACGGATGCTAAAATTTTGCCTGGTCCGAGTGTTGGGCGTGGGCGGCGAAGGGCGGTGGCGAAACGTAGAGTGAGCGGGTTTGATGGTGGTCGGCTTCGTGTGGGCAGGGCTGGTAGGCAGGAATTGTTGTCCTCGCTGGTTGGGGCGAGTATGGGTGAGGGGGAGTTGCGAAGGCTTTTTAAGGGTGAGGAGCTAAGGATAATGCTATTTAACTATAGGGAGATGGAGATCATTCCGAAGGTTGAGCCTATGTAAGGTGTGATGCCCTCGCTGTACGCGTGTAACTGTAGTTTGTATGATAAGGTTGACTGCCTTCGCGCATCTGGGTGTGTTCGTAAGGTGTTGCGCACCCGGTCTGGTACATTATTGTGTCGGTCCGGCTGCGCCTGTAGACTTTCGGACTGATGTAATGCGCCTTTGATTTTTACACTCGTTATGCTAGTCCGGCTGCACCCTTAGGCGACTTTTGCACGGGTAGTCTTTTGGAGAAGACTTGGAATTTGCGCACTTGCTGTGCTAGTCCGGCTACACCCTTAGGCGACTTTTGCGCGGATTGTCTTTTGGAGAAGACTTCGATTTACGCACTTGTTGTGCTAGTCTGACTGCACCCTTAGGCGACTTTTGCACGGATAGTCTTTTTGAGAAGACTTCGAATTTACGCACTTGTTGTGCTAGTCCGGCTGCACCCTTAGGCGACTTTTGCACGGATTGTCTTTTGGAGAAGACTTCGATTTACGCACTTGTTGTGCTAGTCTGGCTGCACCCTTAGGCGACTTTTGCACGGATAGTCTTTTTGAGAAGACTTCGAATTTACGCACTTGTTGTGCTAGTCCGGCTGCACCCTTAGGCAACTTTTGCGTGGACTGTCGCACTCGAGGGTAGCCATCGCTGCCCCTCGCGGTGACTTTTGTGTCGGTCGAATGTCGAAGACCGTTGATGCGGTCTTTTTCGACGTAGCTTTTGCGGGGGATTTTTTGCGTGTATATTACATGGCTCCGCCTCGTTAAAAACCTCACCCCCCGGGAGGAAAAGAGTGCGGGCCGGCTTAAAACTGTTCTGCGGATTACAAGGGCGAAGTGGCCCTGAGGAGTTAAACAAAAAAATTGCAAAGATTATCAATGTTCCAAGAATGTTCTAAGTCTTCGTCGGATGGCGTTGTGAGCCTGTACGCGCTGGGGGACGCCTTCGTCTTGACGATGAAAGGGCCCTCCCATTTTGGCTCCAACTTGCCCCGGGACTCTGTCCGAGCTGTCCGGACGAGTACGAGGTCTCCTTTGTTGAACTCCCTCGGGATGACTGTGTGGTCACGCCATGCTTTTGTCTGAACTTGGTATTTGTTTAGAGCCTGTAGGGCGAAGACACGGTCTCCGTCGATGAGGTCCTTCGAAGTAGGCTCGTCTACGTCGGGGACAGCCGACGCGACTGTCCGTGGTGACCCGTGTTTTATTTCTTGCAGAGTCATAGCCTCCGATCCGTATAGAAGGCGGAAAGGGGTGAACCCAGTCGCCCTGCACTCAGTCGTGTTCAGCGCCCAGACCACTTCGGGTAACAGGTCGGGCCACTTGCCTTTTTTGTCGTCGAGGAGCATTTTCTTGACGGCTGTGAAAATTTTGCCGTTGGCGCATTCCACGACTCCGTTGGATTGGGGGTGGTACACTGAGGCGAAGGCAAGCTTGGTGCCGATGGAGAAGCAGAAATCCTTGAAGTCTTGGCTGTCGAACTGTTTGCCATTGTCGACTGTGAGTTCGGACGGGACTCCGAAGCGGCAAACAATATTTTGCCAGAAGAATTTCTAGGCTGTCTTCGATGTTATAGTGGATACTGCCCTCGCCTCAATCCATTTGGTGAAGTATTCAACGGCGACGAAGGTGAACTTGAGGTTCCCCTGAGCCGTGGGCAGGGGCCCGACAATGTCCATGCCCCAGCGCTGAAGAGGCCACGTGTGGGCGATTAGCTTCGTGAATTGCGAAGGGCGTCCCGAGCATGGAGAAAATTTATGACAGGCTTCGCAGGACCTCGCGACCCGATTTGCAGTGCAAATCATGGCGGGCCAGTAGAAACCTTGACGAATCACCTTTGCCGCTAGGGCCCTAGGCCCTGCGTGGGAGCCGCAAGTCCCGCTATGGACTTCGCGTAGAATTTGGACGCCTTCGGTCTCGGTGACGCACTTAAGCATCGGCTGACTGACCCCCTTCTTGTAATGTTGGCCTTCGATCAGTGCGAAGTCCCGGCTTCGGTGTTTGAGGCGCTTGGCCTCATTGTTGTCGGTTGGATGATAGTACCCCTGTAGGAACAGGGTTATTGGTGCCCGCCAGTCTTCGGTCATGATGAGGTTGACTATGCGGTGACCCTCACTGTCATTGGTTATTTGGAGCCCCTCTGGGCTGTGGACAGCTGGCGTGCCGATGACATGGTAGAACACGTCCGAGGGCAGGGCCTCGCCCCTGGCGGCTGCCTTGGCCAATGCATCGGCCTCCTCATTCTTGGCTCGGTCTACGTGCTGCAACGTAAAGCCCTTGAATTGTCTTTCGAGGCTGCGGATGGCCGCGAGGTACTGCATGAGTGCGGGGTCCTTCGCTGCATAGTCTTTCTCGACCTGGCCGGCGACTACCTTGGAGTCTGTTCTGATGATGCAGGTGGTGACACCGAGCGCCCTTAGCTTGCGAAGACCGAGGATGACAGCCTCGTATTCTGCTATGTTGTTGGTGCACCTATCAGACTCCAAAGCGAAGCTGAGGCGGGTTGCGTATCTGTGCTTGACCCCGGTGGGTGAAGTAATGACCGCAGCGGCGCCTGCCCCCGCATGGCACCATGCGCCGTCACAATGGATTGTCCACACTTTCTCTGTGGACGGCTCTGGCTGCGTTATTGGTCCAGTCCAGTCTACGACGAAGTCTGCCAGGACTTGTGACTTGATGGCTATCCTGGGTTCAAATGTGATGTGGTAGCCGGAGAGTTTGGCTGCCCACTTGGCAATCCGTACTGATGCCTCCGGGTTTCTAAACAGCTCGCCGAGTCCTCTATCTGAGGTAACCCGGACCTTGAATGCCCCGAAATAGTGGCGCAATTTGCACGAGGCCATCACGACTGCATAGGCGATCTTTTCCAGTTCCGTCATATTACATTTTGATGTTGTGAGTACTTCAGAGACGTAATAAACTGGACATTGCCTGGTCGTGCCCTCTCTGGTCTGCTCTTGAACCAGTGCTGCGCTGACCGCATGTGGCGAAGCCACGACATAGAGCAATAGGGGTAGCGAAGGGTCGGGGCTTGTAAGAATCGCCAATTCCGACAAGTACTGTTTTAGTGAAGCGAAGGCTGCCGCGTGCTCTAGCCCCCATGCGAAGTCTTTTGCACCGCGGAGTGTTTTGAGGAAAGGGAGGCTCCGCTCCGCGGACTTGGAGATGAATCTGTTGAGGGCGGCCAACCTGCCTGTCAGTCGTTGCACTTCTCTGGCTGACTGCGGGGGCGTCATATTGATGATAGCCTGGATTTTGGTTGGATTGGCCTCAATTCCGCGGTGTGATACCAGGTAGCCCAAGATTTTCCCCTGGTGAACTCCGAAGACGCACTTTTCGGGGTTGAGGCGAAGTCGTGCGGTCCGCATGTTCACGAACGTTTTGGCGAGGTCAGCCAGGTGGTCTTCCTTGCTTCTGCTGGCAACGACGATGTCATCCACATATGTGAATATATTTCTGCCGACCTGGCTCTCGAGCACCGTTTTGGTGAGTCGAGAGAACGTGGACCCGGCATTCTTAAGTCCCTCCGGCATTCTGATGAAACTATACGTGCTGAAGGGTGTTATGAAGCTGGTGCTTGCCTTGTCCTCCTCCTTCATATATTTTTGGTGGTAGCCGGAGAAGCAGTCAAGGAGTGACATGACTTCGCACCCAGCCGCGCTATCGACGATTTTGTCGATCCGAGGCAGCGAGAAATTGTCCTTGGGGCAGGCCTTGTTAAGACTGGTGAAGTCTATGCACATCCGCCATTTGCCGCTCTTCTTCTGCACCATCACTACATTGGCGAGCCATGTGGGGTAGGCGATTGGCTCGATGAATTTGGCTTCGAGCAGACGATGCACCTTGGCCTTGGCGGCTTCTGTCTTCTCGTCAGACATCTTGCGCAGCCGTTGTTTCTTCGGCCTCACCGAAGGGTTAATTCCTAAGCTATGCTCGATGATGGAGCGACTGACTCCGACCAGGTCGAGGGCGGACCAGGCGAAGACGTCTTTGTTCTTGGACAGACAGGAGAGGAGTCTCTCCTCGTCATGCGAAGTGAGGTCTTCGCTGATGGTAACCGTCTGCTTGGGCGTTGCCTGGTCGAGGGGGATGGTCTTGGTCCCGTCGTTGCTCTGCAGCTGTGCTTTTTCATGTTCTTTGGCGGTTGGACTGGCGGACCCGGGGACCTCGCGCTGGGCCATGAGGCAGTGCATGTTTCTTTGTCCGGGGACGAAGTCTCTTTCTATGTTACGTGCAACCTGCTGGTTGCCGTAGACTGTGATGGCGCCTTGCGGACCTGGGATCTTCATGCACAGGTAAAGTCCGTGGATAGCTGCCTCAAACTTGTTGATGGAGCCCCGGCCCATTATGGCGTTGTACGGATACACCATGTCAACGATGTCGAACGTGACCTGCTCACTTCGGGCATTGGGTGCTACACCGAAGGAGAGGGGCAACTCTATTTTGCCGACGGGGAAGTTGCCCTTACCGTCGAAGCCGTACAGGGGGTTGTCCGAGGGCTTGAGCAGGCTGTGGCTTATGCCCATGCGATCGAAGGCATGGAGGAAGATGATATCCGCCTGGCTGCCATTGTCGACTAAGACTTTGTGCAAGTCCCAGCCTGCCACGCTGCAGTTGATGACCATGGCGTCGATGTGGGGGGCGCTGCGCAGATCAACGTCTCGGGCGTCGAAGGTCAATGGCACGTGGGACCACTTTGTCTGCACGACCGGACCGGTGACGGCGACGTGGTTGATGCTGCGGTAGTGGTCCCTCTTCTGCCGCTTTGTGTCAAAGTCGGCGCTGGACCCCCCAGTAATCATATGAATGACTCCGCGATACGGTTGATCGGCGAAGTCCTCTTGTTTTGGGGCTTGGGGGTGGTTGGGGTGGTGGACGTTTTGCTGTTGGTGGTGTGGGGGTGGGGTGGGGGAGGTATGATTTGTACCTCCTGGTGGTGTTGGTATGGTGGTGCGGTGGGGGCGGAGCGGGGCCGTGGTTGTATGGCTGAGGGGGTTGCTAATATGCGTGCGCGACAATTCTAGGGTTGTCGGCTAGTTGCGCCTATGCCATCCTATCTCTGGTGGCCTTCGTCTCTGGGCAGTCTCTTGTGGGATGCGCGCAGTCTTCGCCGTGGAACAGGAAGTAAAATCTGCGTGGCTGCTGCGCATGGCCCCGTCCTCGACCGTGAGTTCCATTTCCTCGGCCCTAGGGGGGTACTCCTGGCGGCGAGGGGCCTCACCAGCGGGGGGCTGGTTGGCGATGTTGTGCACCTGCTGCTGATTGCGGCCGTCCCGGCCGGAGTCTGCCTGCGAGGGCCTTGTCCATGTGCGGCTGGGCTGCGGAGGGTCTTTGGGCTTCCTCTGAGACTCGACTTTGCGCTGGTGGAGCTCTTCGGATCTGGCATATTTCTCGAACAGCTGATACAGCTCCTGGAGGTTCCGGGGCGGATCCCTGATGCAGTGGCTGTAGAGGACGCCGGCCCGAAGGCCACTGATGGCGTATTGGATGGCGATCTGGTCATCGACCGAAGGCAGTTGTGACTTGAGGGTCAGGAACTTGCGGTAATACTCCCGCAGAGTCTCTCGTTCCAGCTGCTTGCAGAGTGAGAGTTCAGCCAAGGCGTCGGTGTCTGGGCGGTACCCTTGGAAGTTGAGCAAGAATTTGTCCCGGAGACTTCTCCAGGAGTCGATGGACAATGGGGGCAACCTGGTGTACCAGGTGAGGGCTGGGCCTTCGAGGGCAATGATGAATGACTTGGCCATCGTGGCGTCGTCCCCTCCGGATGATGCAACAACGACTTGATAGCTCATGATGTATTGTGCTGGGTCAGTGCTGCCGTTGTACTTGGGATAGGTCCCTGCCCTGAAGTTGGCGGGCCATGGTGTCACTTGCAGGTGAGGTGCCAGGGGACTTCGCTCGTCAAGGTAGTTGACGCCTTGGAAAGCCGTGGCGTGAGGGATGGTGTGTCCGCGCTGAGGGATGAATAGGTCTTCGATTTGTGCGCGCTGCTGGAGGGGTGGGCCGTGTTGCAGGTAGAGTTAGCCTTTGCTCTGCATAAGCGCGATCTCTTGTTCAAGCTCCTGTGCCTTCTGCTCTTCGTCGCGTATCATCTGTCGCACCTTGGCTTGTGCAGACACACGTTGGCGCTTGGCCTCGAGGATCTCTTTTTGCTTTTGGAGGTTGCAGTTCTTGATGCGCAGGGCGCGCAGCTGTAGCTGCTCTTCGGCCGAAACGCCGATGACTTCGCCGTCCTCGGTGGCGTCCGCGCCCTCTGGAGGAGCGAAGCCTGGGGGAGGCTGCTGTGGTCCCCCGGAGCTGCAGGTGCGGAGGCTGCCTTTGGTAGTGGGTTGTTCATTACGCTGCTTCTTGCTGTTTGTGTTGTCTTCGCAGGGCTCTTGGAGAGTGTTGTCGACGAGGGCCTTGCCCTTTTTCTCGGCCAGCAGTGCCGCCTTCGTAGCTTCGTCAGCCTTCGATGAGGTTCTCTTGGGTGCCATCGCGGGTGGTGTTTTCGTAGCACAAACGGTGGGTGCCAAATGTTGGAACTTGCTCTCCTGCGCAAGTTGATCCAACGGGGGAGTGAAAGTGGTGTAAACGGGGCTACAACTTGAGATGGCAATAGCTCTGTTTTTCTAGCCCCTCAAGGGCACTGTGCGGGGTATTTATAGGTGCCTGAGTGCCCAGCGTCAGGGATTAAGGACGCATGTGCCCTCAGGAGCCTAGGTTCTCCCCGGAATATTCCCATTAAAGCAGGGTTACAGACTGTAATAATAGAAAAACCTTTACAATTTAGGCACGTAATACGCAACAACTGCGCGAGGCCCGTTATGACGGGCCGGATTGTACGTGGGCTCTTACGTTGGGCGACCCCGCGGGACGGAGCGGTCTCGCCATGGGTCTTCGTCCTTCAGTCGCGTCGGACGAAGGGTGCAGTCCGTCAGTCGTCGTCTCCGTTGGTGCAGCGAGACTAGCGAAGGCATCGAGCGGAGGGTAGCGTCTACGCCTTCGCCCCAACATAAACAAAAAAGGGTACTATTGTCTTTGTGAATAATCTATATTTGTATAATCTAAACTACCAAACAACTACATATAGATTATAATCTACAGATTATAATCTGGATTACATAATTTAGATTATAATACATATTATATAATCTATAAGCTGAAACAAACATGCCATTTATCTTCTTAGGTTACAATAGAGTATACATCAATAGTAGTGCAAGTGTTGCAGCGACTAAATAGTTGTGATAGAGATGACCAATACTAATCCGATAAGAGTACAGTTTTCAAATATTGGATGGCTGGCCAGCCGCTGCTGATTTGTGTGGCTGCGTGTTCTAAATCTAACTTTCTAGAGTAAAGCACCAGACAATTCTTTGCGGAGTGATATATAAATCATGAAAAAATACAACTGTCATAGCATGCATTTGGGCATATGGATTGTCGGTAATTATGGCCGAAAGGTTGCTGAAAGAAAAATCATCAACAGAGAATTATTAATGATCATAAGTATGAATAGTTTATACTATGTTAATAAAATCACATAATCAACTTTCTTGTCCTGAGAACAATGGCACCAGGTAGCCACTATACCATGTAAAAGTCGGTTGTTCATCAATGGTGCTACATGACATGTGACTAAATTTAGAACTCAGAAGAAAACGCTAGCTGCTATTGGTGATACAATATTTTTTATGTCGCTAGTGTAATAAAAAGGATGCACATACTGCTATAGCGAATTTGTATGACTCGATTATGCATTAAGTTAGGTAGCATATAACAAAAAAACCTGGAAATGGTTGTAAGGTATTGTAAGACATACATTAAATTAGCCCCTAAATTAGCCAGCATATAATAAAATAATTGTTTGCAAAGTAATGAAAAAATAAGAGGGAAAAGTATTACTCAACCATGTGGGATGCAAGGACCACATTCAAGGTGGTCTAGTCCATATTGATGAAGAACAACGATGCTTAGGCCCCGTTTCAATCTCACGGGATAAACTTTAGCTTCCTGCTAAACTTTAGCTATATGAATTGAAGTGCTAAAGTTTAGTTTCAATTATCACCATTAGCTCACTTGTTTAGATTACAAATGACTAAAAGTAGCTAAAAAAAGCTGCTAAAGTTTATCTCGCGAGATTGAAACAGGACCTTATTCGTAAAAGATATGTAATGTACAGAGCAAATTTGAATATTCATCAGTGAGGCACCTTTGTAATGTAAATATGCGGTCATATGATCATATCTTGTGCTCAGGGAAGCTCAATGCTTGGTTATGGAATTATGCTGCTGACGGTGTCTAAAAAAGTGCATCACCTGACGTTCCCAAGTTCAACGTCTCCATCCTGTCAGGAGCTTTGATGAAGTAGACAACCTCTCGACAAACCGAGGGAGGTTCTCCTTCACGCTCCCAAACACGAAGGGTGCCTCAGTGGGTGAAGCTACCAATGCTGGCTCCAAAGGCTGTTGGCTTGGGGTCTTCATGCCTCGCCGAACGATCTGCATCGCCAGGACTTGGTCTGAGGTCTGGCCTGTCAGGTTGAGTTCAGCATCGGCACCGGTGCGGAAAAGGTCCCAAGGAGGTCACGTGCCAACTGGAGGTGCCACGCATACTACGACGCCATGCCTGCGGCGCTGGAGTGAAAGGAGGTGGGCACGACGCGCCGTTTGGCCAAGCACTTGGCGTGGAGTGGAGAGGGCTCGGCGCCCGGTGGCGCGAGTCCAAGCCCTAGGCCTGAGTTCGCCATGGAAGCCACCGAGGAAACGGGGAGCATGGAGCCACTAGATTTTTTTGGCCCGGTGGCATTTGGCTGGGGAGGCGGAGGGTGAGGGATTGAGGGAGAAGGGAACCGGGATTGGTGAACTCTAGAAGACTCCCGTCTCGAAGTGGACATGGACCAAGGCCGTTTGATGTGAATCCCGCGGTTAAGGCATGGTAGGGTGACGTGGAGCAACGAGAGCCTAGATATGCTCCCGTGCTTAATATATAGAAATATATATATATATGTATATATATATAAATATATATATATAGTTTATGTAATAACTAGAGAAAGCTCTAGCCTGAACGCAAATTTGGTTCAGCCAACCAACATGCCAATCGAAAACCACCCCTTACCCCTAAAACTTCGCCTCAATTTGTGGGAAAAACTTCTCCCCTCACCCTACGCCTCACCATAGCCGAGATCCAAATTTGCCCCCATCTCCTGTCACCTCAAGAAACCAGCCACGAGGCTCCTGCTTCGGCAGTCAAGGCCTAGGCGGAGGCAGAAGCGGCGACGGCCCCTTCTCTGTTGGCGCCCACCAACTTGCCCCGGCGCGAGGAGCAACTCCACTAGATGGTCCTGCACATGATCCGGTGGCGGCCATGGACGACACGCTTGGAGAACTTGACCCGCCTACTCTCGCCCACCCTCGACGCGCTGTTGGTCCACGGTGTCATCCCCGAGGCCGCATCCACGGGACGCGCCGACCTCGTGCTCCAGTTCTTTCATCCTGATGACTGATGTAACCAGGTTCAATAAGGCCCAGCGACCTCTCCAAAGGCAATCGCTTCCTCAACCTTTCAGCCAATGTGATCTATATTTTCTTTTCTAATTTCATTTTTGTTTCTCTAATTTCATTTCCCCTTGAAGTTATTTTGCATATTCATGACTGTTTATTCTAGGGTTTGTATATCCATGGCTGCTATTGTAGTTTTGTATTTTTTAGAATAATACAACCTGCCATAGGTCTAGATCAAATCAATTTTGTGGCTTTGAGTGCACCCGCCACCACCGATACTTGGATTAATGGCATAAACACTTAATTAACATGTACTTCCACTATTCTCTTGTTAGCCTATTTGATTGTTCCAATGGTTAATTGTTTCATATAATGTTTATTTTTTATGTTGGAACTCTCCTACATCCTCCCGGGTGATCCACAGGCTCTCGAGCACCCACATCGACGATGAGCTGCATGACAAGTTGTACATATTTGGTACTTGTAGAGCAAAACGAGTAGGCCCCAAGCTTCTTGTCTACTTGTGTTTCTGCTTTGTAATTGTTTCTTTTTATGGTTTGTTGTGGTCACTTCTGTTTTCATCAGTACCTACTGAGTGGAGTACGATGGCGAGAAAAGTTAGCATGAATCATTCCATTTTCCCTTGCATCTTCACATTTTGTGTGGCTATGTATTTGGTTGTTCTATCTTTGGAGGCTGCATTGGAGTGACATTCTGCATACAGTGTGTGTAGGATGCCAATTTTTGTATGTACAAAACCATCGAATAAAGAAATTGTTGAGTGTACAAATATTATAGGACTGAAGAAATATAAGAAACAAATAGTTAGAGGTGATGTTGAATATCATATAAAATACAACTAAAATGTTTTTTTGCAAGCACATGTAATTCAGGCATTAAGGGGTTTAACTTTACCTGGGGTCCAATTCAAAACTTTCAAGTTATCTTCTAATGTCAAGAATTTGCCATTTTAAATTGTTACTGCTATTTTTTAGAACATGTTAACTGTTGTCCTGCTACATATCCAAATCTCAATACTCCTTATCTTCTTGCTTCCTTGTTTCTGATAGCGATTTTAAGCGACTATTTATATGGGATCTGGAAGTCTTTTTATGTCTTCTAGTGTACTTCACTATGCACTTATTTCTATCTCAAGAATTGCTGCTATGATTAGTCAGAGGTTAGTGACACTTGTTTTTCCCCCACTATTGCTTTTTTGTCATACTGTCTGAAACTGCCTCTTGTACTATCGTATATATGTGTTTCCTTGTGACAGGTTGTTGGTGAGGAGTTTGAAGTTTTAACTGGAATGGAGTCAATCTGTTTAGCTTAGCTCTTCAGGAACTACTAAACTTTCTCAACTGGAAGGATTAATTAATATCCAGATTTTGATGTGGTTGTGTATGATGTATTTTATATTTTGGCATACTATGCACAAAAACAAATGCCTTCTATGACCACCGTGATTTATACATTTTCAAACAAAATTTTACGATACTTCATGTTGTGTTTTACGCTTCCACTAAAAAGCAAGTGCCACATTCGCTGTCACAACATAGATCAATAATTTACGTAAATTTCGTATTCATTTACGCTATTTCAGTTCATATTTTATGCTTAAATCTACCCGAGCCAGAACCCTAGCATGATCAGAGCGCGTGAATTTAGCGCCATAATTTGGGTCTCATTCGTCGTTACAAAATAGATCGACGATTTACGCAGTAATCGTCCCACATTTATCGCGAATTTACAGCACTACTTTCCTAATCTCAAACCAACCCAAATCTACGCACACACTGGTCACGTATATACAATAACATAAATGGTCTGATGTCGCGATATTACATGGTTTATGCTGCTACGTTTCATGTTCTTATGCAGTCGTAAACACTGAACAAACTTGTAAAGTCGTCCCACATGATTTGCGTGTCAGCAGATTTTTTTTGCATGGTTTATGCATATTATTCTATATATTTATCCTGATATAAATGTTGACGCATGCATAGGTGAACTGCCTTCTCAGATTCGTTGCATGGTATATACAAATTCTATAATTCGGTTATACCAGCATAAATGCTGACGCAATCACGCGGGGTGGTGGCCTATCCCCGTTCTGACTGGGGCTTCCCCTACTAATCGAAGCTTAAGGCTTTCATTACCTCGATTATATATATATATATATATATATATATATATATATATATATATATATATATATATATATATATATATATATATATATATATATATATATATAGGGACGAGGTAATGGAAGCCCAGGGCTTCCATTACTAGAGAGAGCCCCGGCCCCCGGCCTGGCTAGGTGTGCGGGCCGCGGGTCGACGTGGCAGGTGGTGGGACTACCGCGCGCAGGTACCGATTCAAGGTGGGGCGTTTATGCATACGGATTTTGAATGAAAAAGCTGCATAAATGGAAACGTGGGGCCGAGGCTCGGGTGGGGAGACGTGAGTCGCGCGTTATGCTTGCGTATTTTGCCGTTATTGGCTGCGTAAATGCGGCGCGGGTCGACGTGGCAGGTGGTGGGACTACCCACGCATGCATCGATTCAGGGTGGGCGTTTATGCATACGGAATTTGAATGAAAAGGATGCATAAATGGTAATGAGGGGCCGGGGGACGGGTGTGTAGACGTGGGACGCGCGTTATGCTTGCGTATTTTGCCGTTATTGGCTGCGTAAATTCGCGTCTGACGGGACGAGAGTGGTCAGATCGGGTAGTGGGGTGACGCGCGCGTGGTTCGGGAACGTGGGGCGGTCGCACGACATGCAAACTGCGCAGCAAATCGCGCAGGAGATTGGATCATGCCATGAATATAGGCCAGGACGGTTTAGGCGAGTATAGGAGGTGAAAAAAAAAACGGCCTACACACAGCCGCCGCAGCTTTTGTTCATATCTCTCGAAGGGTTAGGGCATACACAAAGGAGACGGCCAGGGGATACGAACAGTGTGGAGAAGATACGGCGATGACGACACCATGTACGACCGATGGCCGGAATGCTGTAACTCCACCGGCTGCGTTACTGGCGCCAGGAATTGTTGAAGAAGGCAACACAGTTCATTCAAGTTTGGTGGGAACAAGTCAGCGGATACCCATGCGGACAGTTGGTGAACATGAGCAGGACACACCACACATTCTCCAAAGCCATGTAAGTTCAAAGGAATACCCATGTATTTTGTTATACAATTTCCGTGCAAGTTATGATTTCGCCGAATACACATGTATTAGTTATACAGTCCGTGCAATTTATGAAGTCATAGAAATTCGCCATGCTAGACACATGTATTAGTTATACAGTCCGTGCCATTTATGAAGTCATATAAATTCGCCATGCTAGACACATGTATTAATTATACAGTCCGTGCAATTTATGAAGTACTAGAAATTCGCCATGCTAGAAGCTTATTTTTTATATATGTGCACTGCATGACAACTCCATTAATTGAATAGGATGATAGTATAGATCAACGATTGGTACCGAAGGTGGGTATGACATTTAGTAATGTGGACGAGGCGTACAAATTTTATAGCCGATATGCATATGAAGTTGGATTTCCATTGAAGAGATATAGGGAGAGAAAAAATTGCAAGTGGTTGAATTGTTCAATGGAAGGCAAGCGTGCCGAAAGAGGAAATGGTACTCCAAAAGTGCGAAATACAATTTCCAAGCGAACACAATGTAGGGCTGGAATGAAACTTAAAAAAATCTATGACGATGCCAAAGAGAATATCATTTCAGTGCGGATTGATCTTATTCATTTGGAACATAATCATGAGTTCTTCAGAAAGGATACAGAAAAGAATCAATTACAGTGCAACAAGACACATGATCCAGAATACATGGAGTTCCTTAGTGCGATGCAAGAAAGCAGGATTCCGCAACACTGTATTATGGATTTTGTTTCAGAAATGCATGGTGGACCAGAGAATGTACCGTTAACTACACAAGACATGATCAACTTGTAAGTCATTTTGTTATTTACACTGATATAATGACATAATGATGTTGTGTACATATTGACTATGGCATATTGATTAATGTTCACAGGAAGAAAGCGCGACAAAGAGAAAGAAATGCCAATGATGTGTCTAAGCTCCTATCTTTTTTTGCAATGTGTAAAAAAGATAACCCACAGTTTTTCTCTGACTTCCAACTAGACCAAGAAGGAAAGATTTTGAGCATTTTTTGGTCCCATGCTAGCCAGCAAGCAGATTACATTGACTTTGGAGATGCAGTTACCTTTGATACAACTCATAAGACAAATCTATATGACAAACCCCTGGGAATGTTTGTTGGTTGTAACCACCATCTGCAGTGCACCATATTTGGTTTCACATTGTTGGGTGACGAAACTGTAGACACATTCGAGTGGGTTTTCAATGCATTCAAAACATGCATGGGAGCTGAAGGACCACGAGTAATGCTTACAGGTATGATTAATAAGCTAAACAATTATTACGTTCTACTATGATTGTATTGAATGTAATTATAGTTGGTAATGAGTTGCATAATGTTGTGAAAATATATGATTTCAGATCAAGATCCAGCAATGCCAGTTGCACTAGGCAGAGTATTTCCAAACACAATACATCGTTTGTGTTTGTGGCATGTTCAGAACAGGTATATGCCGTATTTGAACGAGTTGTACGCTAGATTTGAGGAAGAGGATTTCAAAACAAGGTTTCAATCTATAATACATCATCCTTTAACTGGAACTGAGTTTGAGGCTGCCTGGGCAATGCTGATTGATGATTTCCGTCTACATGATAACATCAGTCTTTCCAGAATGTATGAAATTCGTAAAGATTGGATACCAGCTTTTTTTAAACATGATTATTGTGGGTTGATGGTCTCTACACAGCGTAGCGAGAGCATGAACAAACTCGTCAAAAGTGCTCATGTCGATGCAAACACGCCACTACATCAATTCGCCAAGCAAATGTTGAAGCTTCTACACAGTAGGAAGATGAAAGAGGCAAAAGAGGCACTAGGATGCATGGTGAGTACATAGAATATTATTATATCATAATATTTAACGTACCGTATTATAACGTATAATTTTGTCTACTGTAGGGCCAAAAGGAAACAAATACATTGTATATGTTTGAGATACGTGTAGCGAGGACATACACAAGGGCTGTAATGAATAAGTTTCACGAGTCTTTAAAATATGCTACTGCATACAAGATATCACATGATCCAGATGGTGGTGCGAATGAATGGGTGGTTCAGCATACTTCAAGGTCAAATAAGATTGTGTGGGGGC
Organism: Zea luxurians; assembly: GCA_029449295.1. Taxonomy (NCBI): domain Eukaryota; kingdom Viridiplantae; phylum Streptophyta; class Magnoliopsida; order Poales; family Poaceae; genus Zea; species Zea luxurians. The sequence goes on from JAOPSE010000374.1 coordinate 221,377, forward strand.
AACACCAATTCAAAGTAATGGCTGATGTAGATGCTGGAAAGTATGAATGTGAATGCAAGCATTGGGAGCATACAGGTATGTCATATTGCGTAATTGTTGAATCTAAATGTTTAATTATAATGAGTGAACATAAACGAAGACATTTTTTACATGCTTTGTTGTAGGTCTGCTTTGTGTGCATCTTTTACGAACATTTATGCATCTTCAAATTGATCGAATACCTTCGGAATACATCCTTCAGAGATACACCTACTCTGCTATACAAGATGTGACTTTTTCAAGGGATGATAAGAATTTGAAGGGTAAAGACGGTGAGACTAAATCATATAGGCAGAAGATGTTGCTTAAAAAGTCAATGAAAGTAGTACATCATGCAAGTCTTTCAAAAGCTGGATATGATAGAGCCCTGGAGATGATGGATGAACTGCTTTTGCTACTTTCACGATTGGAGCCAGATATTGAAGGTGATGATAGTACTAGTGATGGCGAAGGAATACAGGTATTTAATATATTAATTGAAATAGCCGTGTATTTTAATTGATATACTGAGTTATAAGTTTTGGTGAATGGAAAGTATGAGAAACTTGCCTGATACAGGGCGACAGGAATGATGTAAGAGACATGATGGGAGATAATATAACGACAAGAATGGCGCAGACTGGTGTATGTGTAATATGTTATATGATGTTTACTATGCATAATGGTGTGTACTGTTTGTCATAAACAAACCTATTTATTGTCAATCGTATTATTTGACAAGTAATTCAATTGGAGCCTACTTTACAAGAAGGAGGTGTGAGCGATACCCAATGTGTTATGCCACAACAAATATTGGAACAGGTAATACATGATTATAAAAGAGGAAAAAATTGTTGTAATACAAAACAATAACGATTAGACCTTGTTGCTGATTATGAATGATTAATAATGGTATATGTGTGCAGCACGATTATGGACAATTGACCACTAGCACAGCACTAATTGATGTGAGTGGTACAGATTTGACGATTAAAAAGGTAATGGTGCTATTAAAAACGCATGTGCATGTATATTATTTAAAATTACATACAAATAATTGGATTTAAGTACTAATATTTAGAAATATCATATTTTTTTCTTAATTGTAGAAGCTAGATTTTAATGTGAGTGGAGTAAGCTTGAGAAGACCGGATAACGCGAAGCCAAAGGGCAGAACAATCAGTGATACCGAAAAAAGAGTTATTAAGTTGGGGGCAAAAGGAGACAAAAAAAAGAACAGAAAGTGTCAAAGGTGTGGAATTGCGGATGGTCACAATAGTCGCACTTGTCTATCTGTGGAGGAGAATAGGCTTCGGTTGGCCAGCCTTACTGGTCGAAAGAGAGGGCGGCCCATAGGTTCTAGGAACAAGGGTTCATCTAGCGCTCCAAACTGGAATGAGGCATGCACTTCAAAAAAACATCAAGGAAGTGTCACAGACAATGATTCATCTAGTGGGTAGTAGATCATTTCGTATTTTATGACAAATGTAATGTAGTGCCCTACTTGTTATTGCAACTATGGGTGAATTTATAAATGCTGGATCCAGTCGATATTCACAAAGTATAAGTAGTAATGATTTACTGCATGTATTGAAATGTAGTGTAAACTGTGTACTAAATATGCGTAAATGTGTTATGAAAACATCGTAATTCGACGCTATACAAATTTTGGTGGCAAAAACTGGCAAAAATGTCTTTATGAAGAAAACAAACGACACAATAAATTGTGATTTAATGTAGTAACATAATTTTTATTACACATGTGTGCGAGTAGACAAATGATATCAGTAGTTATTGACAAAACAATAAGGCTGTACAGATTTGCATAATTGAGCTAACAAAACAGCGTAATTCGTATGTAATTAAAGTTACTGTAAACTGGGTACACATTGGCGTAAATGAACTAACAAAACAGCGTAATTCTTATTAGGCATAAGAATTTGTGACACGTACTGGTAAATAATAGATTTGTGAAGAAATCAGAGAATAGCAATAACTAGTGAGTACATCACTGATATAAATATGACCAAACAGTCAAAGTTTGAACTGAAGATGTTTCATAACTTGTTTAACACACATAGGCCAAATTTTTATCTAAAAACTGCATTAGACATGAGTGTCTTGATAGGTTGGGTGAAAAACATAGAAAGTTTCAATACGGTTACATAGACATGCAACAAGGAGGTTTGGCTTCACAACATCTTGTTCCATAACAAGGAAGCCACAAAATGTTTGTTCCATATCAAACAGTTGCCGATTCACAAAATGTTGATCCAGCGACACAGCTAGCGTCCAAACTTGAATTTTTGAATTTCTGGAGGCAACGGGAGGCACTTGTTCTTGCTATGGAAGGTCAGGTAATGTAGAGCCAGAGATCGTAGGTCACCAGAGTTTTCCTGCATAATACACATTATCCCGAGGTGAATAAGTTATATCTGAAATGTTGAATGTATAACTACAAACAGCATAATCATAAAATGACTCACTCGGTTTATAAATTGCTTGATAGAACCATCCGTATGGTCATAGTACTGGATATATCTCATGACAAAAAAGCCACAGTCATTAGATCCAGCTATCATGGTGGGACACATAGGTGGCATGTCAATTGGGAAATTTCCAAATTTTGGGATGCGTGAATTGGGCCGGACTTGTTGCAAAGATTTGTTCAATCTGTTCATTATAACCCTAGCCCATGGTAGTTTCCTGGTCCCTAAGTCCTTTTGGGAGTAATGATACATCTTCCATGAAGTACCACCCAACTCCGGACCATATGGATTTGAATCTAAAATGTGAATACATCGTAACTGGATATTTATGACATACAATGTCCAATGTCCCATATGAAGAATAGGGACCATAATCTGTCAAATATCAGGAGTTATATAAACAGAATGATAACATTAGTGAGTAGCTGAGCTATGAATATAATTGCATAACAGGAGAGCGTTGATACAAAGATAAATAAGTATACCGTTTTGTAGTCACCAAAATTGTCCAGTTGGGGCAGGGTCTTGTCCAGATAAGCATCAAGGACAGTTTGATCAAAAATCTGAGGTGTCTTACTGTACCATTCATGCTCCTCAAAGTTGAGGAGAATCTGCATAATCATAATTACTGAGTCATATAAAACTGTATGTAAACAATTGCAAAAATAAATAGGTATTAGTGAATTGTACATACACCAACATTGACATCCAGTACAAGTCTGTCTTTGTTGATGGACGAGCAATTATTGTTTTTGTCATGGCGAAAACCCATGATGAAACACTGCATGAAAACATTTTCCAGACACATCCCATCTGCAAATGATTGTTGTATATCGAGACAATTTCCAATACATTCATCGAATTCTATGATGTTCCTATATAATAATGAAAAAGGATATGTTATTCATTATATATGAAAGCAACAACCTACATGTTATTTTGACTTAATAGTTAAAGAAAAACCTGTTTGGGTCAGTTTTTGAGGAGCACAAAAAGGCACGAAGCGACCGAGCACAGTCCAATTCTGTTAAACGTGGCACAGAGTGGTCATGTGTAGTGTGCAAGCTATGTGTTTCCTCACCATCTGCAACCTGAAACACAATGCAGGTAGAGAGTATAGTAAATTATGAATGAGTTATGAGAAGACAAATCTGATACCAGTAGTTATTGACAAAAGAATAAGGCTGTACAGATTTGCGTAATTGAGCTAACAAAACAGCGTATTTCGTCTGTAATTAAAATTATTGTAAACTGGGTACAAATTTGCGTAAGTGAACTAACAAAACAGCGTAATTCGTATTAGACATAAGAATTCGTGACACATACTGGTAAATAATAGATTTGTGAAGAAATCAGAGAATAACAATAACTAGTGAGTAAATCACTGATAGAAATGTGAGTAAACAGACGAAGTTTGAACTGAATATCACATTATACCTGAGATGCAAGCATGCAATAAAAGTATAACTGGATTACTTACATGAGCACTAGGTGTCTGATCAAAAAGGGGGCCCGTGTAAGTTGGAGTGTCATGAGATGCACCAATGTCTCCTCCCTGACCCAAAGAAACAATGATACTATGTTTGAAACCTCGATCATGTGTCAATTAAATTTAATCCATAATTGAGATTACAATGGAGAAAACAAAGCTGAAACATATACATCTTTTTGCGGTGTGGCGTCAAACATCGGCAAGTGGGAAGACGGATATGAGCTCATAGGATTGCAGTCTGGTACATGTCGATGAGACATATTTATGTCGCTCGGCATATTATTGCCAACATTAAAACAGAAATCCTGTATACATTATTATGGTTTTGTCTAATATTTTGGATGAAAATTGGAAATTAACATGTAATGTAACCATAATCAGACTGCATAAAATACCTGGTTTTCCACATTTGGGGTAATGTTCGTCTCCAAATCGTCAGGGCAGCCCTCAAATGCACGACGCATTTGTTGTTGCTTTTCGTGTATTTCTTCAAACTGGGTACCTGTCAACTCCGTATTCGGTTGTGAATATGGCATAGACAGGTCCTGGGTATTCTGAGTACCCTGATGGATCTGTTCCTCTGTAATTAAAAGGTTGTAGTACTCAAACAGCAAGAACTGATAAATGCATAAAGTTAAGTACATGAATTGAATAAATGATAATGAGGGAAGCTAACCTGACGACATATGCTGAGATATATCTGGAGGTTTATCTGTTTGAGGCGCTTCCGCAACATTGTCTGGGTCGTCAGACTCCGCGCGAAGGACATTATCAATTAACTCAGCAAATGTGTCCGCTAGTTCATACTGCTTCACAACCATCTTGGTAAGAGTACTTTTTATGGTGGAACACGCTTTGCCAACTTCAGAATCATACTCAACAAACTTTTCAATGAATTTTGGTCGGTCACGTGGTTGGAGCTGCTTTATCTTACTTGAAGCATGTCCTTGATCAATGGGAGCTGGATATGAATAGTATGATGACCACAAGGATCGGGACGAGGGACATCAAAAATGTTTGTCCTGTCCCTATGCTGTGATGTAATGAATGATAATGCATCATAATTAATTCTTAGAAACATAAGGATATAATATTACATAAAACATCTGTAATGTACATATGGTATTTATGGACACATATGGGATGTATGTTTTGCCATAGACTGACCTCTGATTGAAACTGCACACTAGGCACAGCAGAATAGCAAGTTTCGGAAAAGCTTCGGAACTGAAAAAAAACATTTGTAATATAATTAAATACATGAAAGATAACCATAAATAAATTGTGTTACCCACTAAGAAATGAAGTATATGGTGTCTATTACAAGTTTATTCAGAATGGTACGAAAACTAATAGAGATACTACATGCATAAACATTCACCTAATAACAGCAAATGCATATTTATGCAGGGTAATGCATTCCTATTGTTTTATGTACAGATGACATACCTCACAATGGCCAAAAGGTTCACCGCTTTGGCGTGGCTTCCTCCTATCAGCTTTTGTCAGAGCTTGGATAATGTTTTTATCAAAGAATTTTATGCGGGGTGTGCCACGTTTATTAGGGGGGGCTGCAGCATCATGCAGGTGGTCCAAATAGTACAACTACAAAAAAACAATAACTAATTTATACTATCATGGACAATAGATTCCATTCGATATGAAAAAAAGAACAGTCCAATGTTATTTACTTACTAGTAGGACAACTGAGCATCCATATATCGTCGTGGACACATTAGAAGTGCTTCTTGTATGCCACTTTTGCGCAGCTTCACATAGGTCGTTAAAAATTAAGTGGCACCAGTCTATTTCATGGAAACGGTCCATTTCTTCCGTCAATAACACTTCATGGTTAGATATGCCCCAGCTGGAAGTGGGGAACAACAATCTATTGAACAATATCAAAAAGAAGCATCTGATAGAGAGGTCATCATCATTTCCTTTTCTCAACGGTCCTGAAGAGATGCAACAACGAACTCATCCTTGGACAATCCAAGTTCAGCCCTCAAATTATTGCCCGCCACTGCTTCATCGATTCCAAGTGGCTTACCACCGCCAGAATTCGGAAGGCCTAGTATAAGGTGGACAGTTTCTTTCGTAATCTTTAGTTCCTTCCCAACTCCAGGGCGAATAGTCATATCCTTGTGGTCCAACTTATCCATCAACCAACGAAGATGAGAACGGCTACCCAGTGCATCAAGTGTCATGTCAAGAATATTGGAAAATCCTTTTCTAGCAACGGCTTGTCGTTGCCTCTCATTCAATATCTTAATAGTTATAATCACATCCTGAGGGTTGCATCTAACATTGAGTTTCTAAAATAATGTATGTTAAATGTTATGAAAACAATGAAATAAATGTGGCATGAGCCATAAAATTAGCACTCATAATGTAAGGGATGCAACTAAAATAACATAATACCTATTTAAATAAACTAAACTGCATTATCTGTATACAATAAAAAAGTGTCCAAGGGTTGTAAAATAAATATGATATTGTAAATGCATTTCAGAACTTGGAACCTAACGTGAAAAATTCGACTAGATTCATCCTTACTGTATACTGCTAAATAATATCTAATATGTTGTATCAGGTCATGATTATTGAATACTAATTAGTATTTAATATATATGAAAACATAAGTATAACATATAACCTGCCGTGGAGTTTCTACTACTTTCGGCCTCTTTGTGCATGTCTTCCGTAAGATTTTCATATGACTTCCAGCAGCATTACGCTTCTTTGTAGGTGTCATGAAGTCATCGTCATCATTGCCAGATCCAGTTTGTTCATTGGCTTCATAAATAACAGATGGTTTCTCGACAGGTGCAGTACCCTGATCAGAATGCATTGTGTTTGGACGAACTCCAATAGAGGCCGGCCGTGGTATCTCAACACTAAAGAATTCTTGGCTTGACTCAATGGTTATGCGTTTGGGATTAGCCGGAGGACGATCAACTGACTTCATTTTTTGCGGTAGAACAAACTAAGTAAATGAAAAAGAACATCAGGAAATAATACTATACCATACATAATAATTGAATAAATATAACATTATAAAACTGTTCGGGTATGTATAGTGTGTGTATTGTGCATAACAACAGATGTAGACAACGTACATGAGAAGAAGGAATGCATAACAACAGATATGTGAAAACTGACATTTAAATAAAACAGTACGTAATGTGCATAAATAAATTATGCAATGTAATTCATAAAAGTATATGTAGTATAACTATCAGAAACAACAATAATAACACAGTACAATAACACCACTAATCTATTGATTGCTATTGTAAAAAAAATATTATGTTTATAAACAACACTCAGTACCTATATACAAATGAACAGAATGTAACAAATATGCAATTGAAAAAAATGGAAGGCATTATCGGATACTACATATAATGAGGCGATTCAATTAATTTCGAATCAATTGAATGGATGTAGAAGGGGCGGGGCGAACCTAAGGGACATTAGCGACTGAACTATGTAAAAGAATGGGGGGAACTCGAAAGAATGAGAGGGAAACGAACCAGGGAAGGAGAACGACGGCGGTGAATCGATGAACCGCGGAGATTACGGCGGTGGAAGAGGTGGGGGCGGTCGTCGATGGCGATCGCAGGAGCGAATGACGGCGACGGGGAGGAACTGATTATTTTAGGGTTTGGGTGGACCCGAGCTGAATTAATTTAGCTCGGTCGGCCCGCGGGGGAGCGGCGAGGGACTGTGGGTCCACTAGTCAGCGCAGAGTCAGTGTGAAGGTTTGTTTACTGTGGGTCCACTAGTCAGCGCAGAGTCGCGCGTTATGCTTGCGTATTTTGCCGTTATTGGCTGCGTAAATGCGGCGCGGGTCGACGTGGCAGGTGGTGGGACTACCCACGCATGCATCGATTCAAGGTGGGCGTTTATGCATACGGAATTTGAATGAAAAGGATGCATAAATGGTAACGAGGGGCCGGGGGACGGGTGTGTAGACGTGGGACGCGCGTTATGCTTGCGTATTTTGCCGTTATTGGCTGCGTAAATAAGCATAAATAGCTGTGCAAAGTATCGTAAACAGTTTACAAAAAAATAATTAATCAAGACCAACGCCAAAGTACGTAATATAATAAATCCTAAATGATATGTAGTTGTTAACATCGAATTATACAATCATAAATACCAAATACTACACCACACCGACAAAGCCGCATGAGGTGTCAATTTATGAAACCGTTGGAGTCATAATATGCAAGTATAAACACGGTCAACTCAACGCGGGTCGTGACCACGACTCCGGAAAACCCGCGCGGAAGATACGCACTCACCGTGCAGTTACGTGTTTATGCATACGTAAGTTGAGTGAAGCGGATGCATAAATGGTAATAGAGGGTGCGCACGTACGACCACCTTCACTCGGTGCATGTGCGCGGTACTCGGAACGCCTGTCACGTTGACCCGCGCCCGGCACGTCTAGACTGGCAGGGGCTCCCTGCATTGATGGAAGCCCAGGGCTCCTAATACTATAACTATATATATATATATATATATATATATATATATATATATATATATATATATATATATATATACACACACTAGTAACGGGCTCGCGCCAACGCGTGTTCTTAATTGTAATTAAGGTAAACCATATTTAATTTTATCTATAAAAATAACATAATTGTTTAGATGAGTGATAGAAGTTGATTCAATAGGTATTTACATGTAAAATGTTCTTTGTAAACAAAGATGGAGAGGAACTTTAAAGCCAATTTCGCCACGTGTTGCTTCAGCTTGAGGCACGTCATCCTATAATAGATTTGTAGGAAATGTATGGTCTATACACAATTGAAGAGGAAAAATCATACAGGTACACATAAACTGTTGATGTAATGTAACAAATATAAAGGTACCTGCATGAGGGGCATGTGTTGTTAGACTCTCTCCAGCAATAAACTCTATATCATTCTGTATTCTAAATCTAACGAACTCAGCCACCTCTATAGTGTCCAGCAATGAACTATAAAACTTCATGTAAAATAGCAAATGGTACCTTCGCACGCTACTCCTAGCGCATCACTGTGCACACGCTATACAGCCAGTCCCGCGTCTTCCTCTCTCCACTTTCCCTCTGGTGCACATGATGGTTGTGGGACCCATAGACCATGGTGTAAACTGAACACCTGAAATTGATTTAAGTACACGTAAATGACATTTTTACATGTAATTGCAAATTTATTTTTGGCAAACGAACAAAAGATTATTTGTTAGAGTTAACCAACATGAATTAATATATATACAATAATCCTGGATAATTGATTTCCTAATTAATATACGTTTGCAAAATTGTCCAAGTGTCATTTTTGCATTAGTTAATTACATCATGTTCAAATTATATGCAAAAGAGTGAATAATTATGGTACTTTATGGATTTTGTTCACACTGTAGAAATAGAGGATGAAATTTAGAAGACGTTGCTGGAGATGGAAAAAATATAGAGTAGAAGCTTTTAGAGGGTGCTGTAAAGGACAAAAAATATTCCTTTAGATGATGAATTTAGGGGACGCTGATGGAGACAGTCTTACTTGTTAAAACAATATGGTTTGTATCTATATAGTATGAATTAATGATTATAAAAAAAGGGTCTACGGGATATCCTTTCTATTCATGTACAATACTGGTGACAATTTTAACTGAAATTATTACTATTTGAACTATTGCACAACTTCTTCAAAAAATTTGAACGGAAGGAAACATATTACTTTTCTATGTACCATATGACGAATGTAACCAAAATCATATATGAAAGGATAGATGAAGCAAGTAGAGTAAATCAAAGAGGAAAAAACAGTTAACTCATAAGTATATGATTTTTTGTTATTATTGGACTATATGCAAAAAAAAAAGAAACATAATTTTGCTTGTTGATTTTCTCCTATGTCTAGTTCTAAGGCTGCGCGAAGGAATCCTAAAAAGCTAGAAATTAGATATTTTGTTGTCTAAATGACATCAAAATAAATATTATCATTTCAATGTAAACATGATACGAACAGGGAAAGCAGACAATAGAATGGGCAAAGAAGCCTACGATTCTTGGAATTAGATATTTTTGTTGATTAAAAGACATCCAAATAAATATTATTATTTCAATATAAATATGGTACTAATAGGGAAAGCACATAATAGACATTATATCAGTACTAACAAAACAACGCAACTCTAAAACAATTAGAACAAACCTTTTTTGCTTTTAATTCTCTGTTCCTCGTTGGTTTGATGCTAAATCACAGAACTGAGTATTCTTTGTTCCAAAGTTTGCAATTCGAAGTTAGAGATATAAATCATTGATAATTTATTATACAATGCAATTAATTACCAAGTATAGCTACAATTAAGAAGATAGATAGAGCATAAATATGTATTCAAAAGGGAGGCATCTTTATTGTTGTCTCAACATAGAAGAGAAATTAGTTTTCTTTGTTAGCTGAAATTGAACGCACACTAAAATATGTATCTTTGCCTATGGAAGCAGCACCTTCCGGTGATCAGTGAATGCATGATGACCAGTTTTCTATTTAACATAGTTACTAAATATTTGAAGATAAATATGTTTTATTATTTGCAATGGAGATGGTGTCCCGAAGCATGTCACAGTGGTTGTTTTCAGATCAATAGCGAGCGCCGACTGACCATGCGCACTGAGCGGCATCCAGCAAGGTTGGAGTCGGGCAAAAGTATGCAAAAATACCTGCTCCTTCGACGACAGTTGGCTGTGGCAGAAAATTTAGAGGCTGTCTCCTGACCGTCGAGAACCATTCATATGGATGAAATACGAAACAACGACGTGAGGATCCCGGCGATATGCAGGCGATCAGTCTAAAGGCCTGTTTGAGCAAGTCAAAATTTTGTTTTTTCATTCCAGCTAGCAAACAAAATAAACTCAAATTTGACTGACATAATTAGACAAACAAATCCAATGAACACAATCCTGCGATAAAAAAAATACAATCACACAGTTAAACTCAAATTTGACTGACACAATCAGATAGTTAATGACGATTGAACGGCGTAAAGAGGAAATGACGTGGATGGTCTAGCATTCCAGATTTGCTCCCACTCTTAATATATAGAAAGTAGTAGCGCCAGGGTTTAGAAGAGACAACATCCACCATTTGGCTGAAATAACAAACTCTGAATCTGTCCCAAACTATTCTGTTCTATCTGTTCTTCTATTTCTCTCTATCCGATTCATTGGTTCCAGGTTCCCAAATCCACCGGTTGATAGTAAAACCGTGACATGGACTGGCCAATGCTCTCTACTCCGATCAACCGTGCTCTATCCTGAATGGGCACTAACGCCATCAGTTTCAGACCTTTTTTTATCACAACCTTTTAGAAGACAGGAGAAAAAATAAACATTGAATCATAACTTCATAAATTTACTTGACAATCTCAGATATTGAATTCATAAATTTACAGCTCAATAATATCAATCAGCATTTGAAATATTGAACAAAATTAATCAACATCAAATACACTGCTCACTCTTACTTGGACGCTTGGCAGTTAGGCTCACCTCTTCACTGCTCACTTCGGCCGGCTGATTGGGCGCTGCTGGGGCGCACTGCCTAAGATGGTCGGCTGGGCGGGGCGGCCATCGGCGAGGGAAGCCGCGCAGGCTCTACCGAGTGCCGGCTGCCGCATTGCCGCACAGTGCACGGGGAAGGCTGCAGGCGAGGCCGCGGGGGCTGGCTATGCAGCTGTGCCGCTCTAGCTACTTGGGCAGACTGCAGCCGCGCGCACGTAGGAGAAAGGCGGCGGCCGGCCGCCGATGGGTCTGCGACGGGTGGGTCGAGGACTCGAGCGATGGAGCCGTCGTGCCGTCGCGGCTTCGTCGTTTGCAGGAGCACACGCTACACATTTGAATTGGGTATTTAAAAATTCAAGAGATTAAAGAAATTAGAGCAACTCTAATAATTATGTATAATTATACTACCTAAATCTTAGATTTAGCAAGTTCTTAAATAATATAGGAAACAAAAAAACTTATTTTCTCCAACAGTTCTCTATATATTACTTTCTAAATATGTTAAAATTTAACATGTCACCCATTTGAGTGGGATCATCATCGATGATATATTCAACTCGGTGAGTTGTATTGACCTTTTGATTTACGGTTTCAATTGTTTATTTATTTATTTTCGACATGTGCACGTGCGGCTATTGTATTGGCAATTATTTAATCTCTAGCTGACTATCGTTGTCCGACACATGTGCTCTGGAAATATATCTTTACTACAAAGTGAAAAAGGCAGCGAAATACAAAAATATTCGTCAAATTTTTTGTTTAGGGAGTTGGTAAATGGTTGCTAAATGTGGAGAGAAAATAAGGTTAGATGAGAAGTAGCTAAATTATGAAGTTCATTTAGAGAACTGTTGGAGAGGAGTTTTTAGTTTAGTTATCTAAATTATTGATTTAAGGAGTCTTTTAGAGAACTATTGGAGTTGCTCTTAGTGCTCTAACACTATTTTGTGTAATACATTATTGATAAATTACTATAGATCACCAAAAACTTGGGTATTTAATGAATACCCATGAAACCCCCCTAGGCCCGCCCCTGGCACATGGGTCTGCGGCCTGCGATCGCGGGGCTCGAGCACGCCAGCAGGAGCACGTCCAACGCCTTGCGGCTCGACTCCTCACCAAAGAATACCATAACGCGGGGCTTTACCGCGACCGCGAGGGCTGGCAAGGGGGATGGTGACGGCAGCGCGGGGAGGAGGAGGCACCATCCGACGCGGCATCGCTGGGCATGCACACGAAGGAGTGGGAGGCTGTCACACCCGGTTTTCGAAGGTAAACCGAATGCGAATCATGTACGTGTCAGGATCAGAACTCACGTACACAGCGATTATATAATTGGACATCATCACACAATGCTCGAATTAAATAACGGAAAGGTACTTAATTACATCAAGATGTCTGAGACATCCACAGAGTCTAATACATATCCATAGTGTTTAACATTAACATCAAAGTGCGGAGTAACGAAACGTAGAAGATAAGCCTACACAGGCAGCTGACTGGGGGTTTGCCACTAAAGTAAACTAAAACTCGTCGTAGTCCTAGAACTCCTCAAAGTCCTCCATATTGCCAGCTTCACCTCCTGAGCACTGAGTACAATGGGGACAACCTGGGGTGGGGTGGTTTGTAAAGCAAGGGTGAGTACACGTCAACGTACTCAGCAAATGTCCTGTTTGGCTAAAGTGGACTAGCTGTATGTGGAGTTAATGTTAAGAAGTTGCTTTTAGTTGGTCAAGTTTTATTACTATAAGTAGAGCCAAATTTTAATAATAACCCAGTTATTACCCAAGAGTACTACCTCCAAGAGGAAATACCAGAGATCAAAATTATAACCATCATCGCTAATCATCATCATAAAAGTAATCAAAGTTCTTCTAATCAAAGAGGATCCCAAGGCTGCTCTTAACTATGAGCACGACTGATATACCAGTTTCTAACACTCTGCAGAGGTTGCATACTTTACCCACAAGCCGTGATTCCCATTCTGCCCGGGGTTCTAGCTTCCCCATAGGTCACTACCAAGGTGACCTAGCAGGGTTTCATTATGTAGCCTTTACAAAGATTTCCCAGAGGTCATAGCTGTCACACCTGGTTTTAGAAGGCAAACCGAATGCGAACCATGTACGTGCCAGGATCAGCAATTCACGTACACAACAGTTACATAACTGGACATCATCACACAGTGCTTAGATAGTATTAAAAAGGGAAATAATAGTTGATTATATCATATGTCTGAGACATCCACATAGTCTTTACAATAATCAAAGTGCGGAAAAGAAACGTAGATAAACGCGGCCTTCATAGGCAGCCGACTGGGGGTTGCCGCTAACCCACGCCTAGAACTCATCATAATCTTGGAACTCCTGAAAGTCTCCTTCCACGGCTTCATCTTCTCTTGAGCAGTGGTTGCAACGCTGACAACCTGGGGATGAGGGGGTTTGGTGTGTAGAGCAAGGGTGAGTACACATCAACATACTCAGCAAGTGTCCTATTTGGCTGTAGTGGACTAGCTTTATGTGGGGGTAAGTCAAGCAGTTGCTTTTAGTTGGTCAGATTATTATTACTAGTAGAGAAAGCCAAGTTTTAGAATTAACCCACGTTATTAACCATACTGTACTCCTTTCCAAACGGAAAGAGTACCACTTACCATTACCAGAGTCCATACCAAAAACCACCAATCTCATTGCCACCTGTAATCCGAACATCTCTAATCAAGTATCACTAATCAATGGAGCTCCCTTGGCCGTTCATAACCGCAAGCACGGCTGATATATCAGTTTTCAAACACTCTACAGAGGTTGTGCACTTTACCCACATGCCGTGATTTCCCTTTCTGCCCGGAGATCATGACTCTCCATTGATCACTACCAAGGTGACCCAGCAGGGTATCACTACGTAGCCTTTACAAAGATTCCCCGGGGCTGTTGCCGTCCGTTAGGTTTCCTAAATATACCGCACTCCTCCCCAAGGGACAAATCAACCTTGACAGAGCAAGCCGCATACACCGAGCCCCATTGACGGCATGACGGCTAAGCGAACTACACCCCGGTTCCTCTAATTACTCAGCTAAGGGCGTCCCAGTCCACCCTCATGGTTGCATTGTTTTCCCGGGCTTCTCCTGCGAGTTCTTTGGGCTCCTTAACCAGATCGTTCTCTATGCGAGCGCAAACATACATACATCCACACATTTAATACAAAAGAACAGTACACCATACAATAGAATGTAGTAAATAAACAAACGTTCCACGCGGGCTCGCAATTACGGTTAAGAGAGAAAGAGAAAAAGACAGTCGAGAAACGATCACGTTACATTATTATAAATTAACCACTCGCTTAATAGAAGGGAATTAATTTGGACACTACGTTTAGCATGAAGTAAAGTCATGTTTCATGTTTAATCATTATAAGCAGATGAAGATAAATTAAAAGGATCGTCGCGCGGCGAGACGTGCGACATAACACTTTAAATTGAATTAAGAAATCGACGACTCGTCGCGCGACAGAGCGCACAACGAGACACTTGCATTAATTATAAAGAGACGTTAAGAGTCGCGCGACGAAACGCACGACGGCATACGTCAACAGAGCCGAGTTTAATGTGGAACGTCGCGCGACTGGACGCGCGACGTCACATATTAAACAACCTGAAATTAAGATGGATCGTCGTGCGACGAAGCGCGCGACGCAGCACATTAATAGAATCTGAAATTAAACAAATTCGTCGCGCGACGAAGCGCGCGACGCAGCACGCTAACTAACGGAGTTTGAAACTAATTAAAAAACAAGAATAATCACCACGCGCGTGGGGTTGCGCACGCGGGAACGCGTTGGGGGTAAACGGGGGAGCGCGAGGCCGTGCCGAGGCCACGCGAGCCGCGCAGGGGCCGAGGCCGCGCGCAGGGGGCAGCGCGCCTGGGGGGCCGGGAACACCTCGCCGGGGGCAGGGGATGCCGCGCCGGGGGGCCGGGGAGGGAGCAGGGGCGAGCGCCGCCGCAGGGGAGCAGGCGTGGGCGCCGCCGCGGGGGAGCAGGGGCGAGCGCCGCCGCGGGGGAGCAGTGGCGGGCCGCCGCGGGGGCGAGCAGGGGCGAGGTCACGCCGGGGCGCAGGGGCGAGCCGCGCCGGGGGTATGGGCGCGCATGCAGGGAAGAAGGGGAGGGCGCGCACAGGGAAGAGAAGGGGAGGGAGAGGGAGAGAGAGAGGAGAAGGGAGGGGAGGGGAGCTCACCTCGGGGATCCAACTCTAGCGATCACCGTCTCCAAAACCTAGGGCACACGGGAGAGAGAGAGATGGGAGAGAGAGAGGTTGCTGCGCGGGAGAAATCAAATGAGGCAAATGGAACTGGGGAAGGGGGTGCGCATGGGGTGGGCAGGGGCGCCAGGGGCGCGCGGGTCGGACCGGGCCGGACCGGGCCGAGATAGGCTGGGCTGGGCAGGGTCACATCGTGGATCGAAACCCACGACACGCACGACCATTAAACGGACTCCAATCGCGAACCGAAAACCGAGACGGAACAAGACGAACACGCAATATCAGACAAAGAAATGCATTTCGGCATGATGCAGCACCCATGACACTTAGGTTTTGTTTATACATGACACGAACACCTGTCACTATACTGGTTTTGAAATTGGGAAGAAGGAGCGAAACGGGAAGAGAAAAGAGAGTAACGCCCGAATTTGGTGAGTGAAAAGAGGAAAAAAATTCTACCCCAAATTCAGGGCATTACAAACATATCCCCCTTAAAAGAATCTCGCCCTCAAGATTCAAGGTTGGCTAGCAAAGAGCTCAAGGTATTTAGCCATCAGATCATCTTCACGCTCCCAGGTTGCTTCTTCCTCAGAGTGGTGATTCCATCTGACTTTGCACATTCTGATGGTCTTCCTTCGGGTGACTCTGCCTGTAGTCTCAAGGATTTGCGTTGGCTTCTAAATGTAGGTGAAGTCTTCTTGGACTCCAAGACCTTCCACTAGCAACTGCTCTTCTGGCACTCGCAGACACTTCTTCAACTGAGACACATGAAAGACATCATGCACTGCGGACAAACCCTCTGGCAAACTGAGCTGATGATAACCTGACCTCAGATCTATCTTTGAGAACACACTGGCTCCTCTCAACTGGTCGAACAGATCTTCTATTCTGGGCAAAGGGTACTTGTTCTTGATTGTGACCTCATTCAGAGCTCGATAATCAATACACATTTTTTTGGTGCCATCTTTCTTCTCCACGAATAGGACAGGGGTGGCCCAAGGCGAGGTGCTTGGCCGGATGTAGCCTTTCTCTGATAGCTCATCAATCTGCTTCTTGAGTTCAACCAATTCAGGTCCAGATATTCTGTAAGCCCTCTTAAATATGGGGGCGGTGCCAGGAAGAAGCTCTATGGCAAACTCAACTTTTCGCTCCGGTGGCATACCTGGTAAGTCCTTTGGAAACACATCTGAGAACTTGGACACCACCTTGATACTATCAATTGGGTCTGCTTCACTGCTATCGACAGCCATCTGATAACAACTTCCTTTCTTTAGCTCAGGCGGAACTAACTCGGTCACCACTTCCTCTCCTAGTGGGGACATCAACTTGATTGTCCTCTTGTCACAACTGATAACTGCCAGATACTTATCTAGCCAGTTCATCCCTAGGATGACATCTATTCCCTGAGTACCCATTACTATGAGATTAGCGGGAAACATTAGCGGGAAACGCTATCCCCCTTATTTCCACACTTACATTCAAACAAATGCTATCGGCTCGAATTCTACCACCGGCTGAGTCAATTTGAATGGGGGTTGACATGGCAGTTATTGGAAGATTATGTCCTTCTACCCATGATGCAGTAATGAAAGAATGCGTTGCTCCAGTATCAAATAACACTTCTGCAATATGGGAGTCGACTGGAAACATACCTACTGGCATGTTGGGGTTTTCCTGGGCTGCTTCAGCCTCCAAGTGGTTCAGTCTCCCATGGTTGTAGCGTGGCTGGGAGCGGTTGCCTGCTCCAGGCTGAGACACATTCTGCTTTGTTGGGGCATTGGGGCCTGACTGCTGCTGGGCTGCCTTCTTCGGACATTGCATCACCCCATGGCCTTGCTCTCCACAGTGGAAACATGCTCTGTTTCCACCCTGAACTGGTGCTGCTTGATTGTTCTGCTGAGTTGCTGGGGCAGGAAGACGAAGTGCCTGCTGATTCTGCCTCTGAAACTGACCTCTTCCTGACTGATTGTTTTGGCGATTCTGATGCTGATGCTGAGGATACTGCCTTTGAAACTGCTGCTGTTGGGGTGGATGCTGGTTCTGCCTGAACTGCTGAGGTTGATTGCCTGAGAAACGAGGACGATTGCTGCTTCCAGGCTGGGGTCCACTAATCTTGCGCTTACGATCCTCCATCTCCTTACGCTTCCTCTCTGTCATGATTGCTCTGTCAATCAGGTGCTGGAATGTCAGGAAGGTATGATTCATCAGCTGATACTATAGAGGGTCAACCAAGCCTCTCCGGAAACGATACTGTCTCTTGGCGTGGGTGTTGACATCCTCAGGAGCATAGCGAGACAGTTGCAGAAACCTGTCCCGGTACTCACTGACAGACAATGACCCTTGCTTGAGGGCTAGGAACTCCTCCTTTTTCACTGTCATCAGACCTGCAGGAACATGGTACTGACGAAAGCTACCTCTGAACTCTTCCTAGGTGATGGTGTCGGGGTTGGCATGGGTGGCAAGGTAAGACTCCCACCAAGACTGGGCTGCTCCTCTCAACAGACGGGGACCATACAGGACTTTCTCCCTGTCATCACATTAAGTGGTATGCAACTCCCGCTCCACAGTGCGCAGCCAGTCTTCAGCATCCATGGGGTCAGAAGAGTGAGCAAACGTTGGTGGATGACCTCTCATGAATTCAGCACGCTTGTCCCTGGGCATCTGAGGCATCTGAGGCTGAGGTGGTGGCTATTGCTGCTACTGCTGCTGAATAGCGGCCAAAGTCTGACCGATGGCTTGAACTGCCTGAGTCTGCATCAGGAACATCTGCTCAATCGACGTCGGGGGCGGGGGCGACAGTTGCTGTTGCTGGGGTGCCTCATCGTGCTGAGCTGCCTGCTCCTACTAAGCACGCCTTCCTCCTCTACGCCTGTTTTCTGACATCTGCAGAATGCAACCACACATCAGAACTAATCTTGCAAATCTTGCAGCATAATAAAAGAGTATAGAATTCTCCACAACACTGAACAGATGAGCATCTTCACTGATCTCCAACACAGACCAATACGGCTTCTCAGATAAATAGGAAACTGGAATGAAAGGCTTCCCAACTAGATAACTAACTTCATTAACATATAACAGGTAAACCAAAATGCAGAGGATACCCACACTCTGGTGACAGTCATCACAAAGATCCAAATCCAACATAGTTCATCATGACAAACATAAATGCACAGGATAAGCAAACTACCCTGTCTAACTAAGACTGACTAAGAGCGAGACTAATGCTAAGACTATAGCTTCTATGCATATATTTTCGTATTAATTACAAGATCCGACTCTGACGATCTATGGTTCTAAATTTATCTTGGTCTTGCAGTCGGGGTTGCCATAAGACTGGTGTCCACGCCGAGGTGAGCGGTACGGGTGCTGAGTCCCAACGGGAGCGGGGGAACCATCATCTAGGTGACGACGCTCCGCGCGCTTAGCCCAAAGCTGGGCGATCTCAGCATGAGCCCTACTCAGCTTGTCTAATGCATGGTCTAGCTCCGTGTTTAGCACGGCGGCTAGGTTGACTGTGCTGCTCAACCTAGGATTGTCCTCGCCAACTGGTGAGACAATCACGCCTCCTGTGCTGCCAGATGGACGGCGGGGGTAGTACTTCAGGTTGAGACCGTCAGCTACCCCGTCGAGAACCGAGCTGTAGTGCGAAAGCACACGCTGTGTGGCATCTTGCATGGCCACCTCAGCTGAGTCCCGCTCAGAGATGGAATAGTGCTCTGAGCAGACCTCAGCACCCCAGAGACTGTTCTCCGGACGGCGCACCAAGCAGGTCGCCTCCCAGCGGTCCGGGTAGACCCCACGACTGTGCTGGAAGACCACACAGCGATACTCGATGGACCAGGTACGTGGGTCAAGTGCCCAACGTAGCAGGGTGTCGAGCGCATCATGGAAGTGACACCCGCGAGCAGCGTCGCGAGTGATCGGTCGAGCAACCCATCCTTTCGGCTCCTGGTCAGCAGAAAAGTCGGTGTCGTGGCTCGAGCTACTGTCGCCACCTCCGTCGTCTGGGTCTCCTCCAGCAGCTACTCTAGCGGCTGGGGCGCTCAGTGGTGGTGCAGGGGTGCCTCCAGGGGAGCACCTCCTCACAGACTCTATCTCCTACTGGAGCGAGAAAGAAGAGCCCTGCTGCTCCTGTCATCGACGCTCCTGCTCCTCATGCAAGCGGTGGTGCAGCCTCTCCAAGTGGTTGGACTGACCAGTCACCGGATGGCGAAGCGTACGCTCAGCGAGACGAGAAGGCAAGAAGGGATGACGGACTTCCGTGCAGTGTGTCTAAGACGAGCCATCTACAAAAGACACTGCAAGCATAAGAGTGAGAACAAAACTAATATGACCAGCAAGTAAACCATAAAGAAATGAAGGATTAGAATAAAACACAATTTTCAGCAAGGTATAATATATAGTAGAACATAGGTTTGGTCGATATGACCAACTTTTGAAGGGATACCAAAGTCAAGGTAGGAACAGAGGTCTATAATCCTTAGAACGACCATTCTACTCTAGGTTAGCGGTCCTACAGTCAGCACGACTTTGATACCACCTATGTCACACCCGGTTTTAGAAGGCAAACTGAATGCGAACCATGTACGTGCCAGGATCAGCAATTCACGTACATAGCAGTTACATAACTAGACATCATCACACAGTGCTCAGATAGTATTAAATAGGGAAATAATAGTCGATTACATCATATGTCTGAGACATCCACATAGTCTTTACAATAATCAAAGTGCGGAAAAGAAACGTAGATAAACATGGCCTTCACAGGTAGCCGACTAGGGGTTGCCGCTAACCCATGCCTAGAACTCATCATAATCTTGGAACTCCTGAAAGTCTCCTTCCACGGCTTTATTTTCTCCTGAGCAGTGGTTGTAATGCTGACAACCTGGGGATGGGGGGGGGTTTGGTGTGTAGAGCAAGGGTGAGTACACATCAACATACTCAACAAGTGTCCTGTTTGGCTGTATTGGACTAGCTTTATGTGGGGGTAAGTCAAGCAGTTGCTTTTAGTTGGTCAGATTATTATTACTAGTAGAGAAAGCCAAGTTTTAGAATTAACCCACGTTATTAACCCAACTGTACTCCTTTCCAAACGGAAAGAGTACCACTTACCATTACCAGAGTCCATACCAAAAACCACCAATCTCATTGCCACCTGTAATCCGAACATCTCTGATCAAGTATCACTAATCAATGGAGCTCCCTTGGCCGCTCATAACCACGAGCACGACTGATATAACAGTTTTCAAACACTCTGCAGAGGTTGTGCACTTTACCCACAAGCCGTGATTTCCCTTTCTGCCCGGAGATCATGACTCTCCATTGATCACTACCAAGGTGACCCAGCAGGGTATCACTACGTAGCCTTTACAAAGATTCCCCGAGGCTGTAGCCGCCCGTTAGGTTTCCTAAATGTACCACACTCCTCCCCAAGGGACAAATCAACCTTGGCAGAGCGAGCCGCATACACCGAGCCCCATTGACGGCACGATGGCTAAGCGAACTACACCCTGGTTCCTCTAATTACTCAGCTAAGGGCGTCCCACTCCACCCTCATGGTTGCACTGTTTTCCCGGGCGATCATCCAACGAACAGGTCCTTACGGAGAGGCACCCGAGAAACCGCTCGAGTCCCCTTAAATGCCACACATATGATATAATAAATAAGAGGGAAAACAACGTATCATTGATAATTTTCATCATGTTCATTGATTAGAGTTGAGCAATAGCATAAAGCTAAACAATAATAATCCGACCCAAATAGGTAAACAAGGACATGGATAACAAAAGCTAGTCAATCCTTAGGTATAAATGTGAAATGCGAGAGGTGAATTAAAGAATGTATAGGACAAAGATAGGTCAAGGGACACTTTCCTCCACCAACCGACTGCTGCTCAGGGGCTTCTCCTGTGAGTTCTTCGGGCTCCTCAACCAAATCGTTCTCTATGCGAGCGCAAACATACATACATCCACACATTTAATACAAAAGAATAGTACACCATACAATAGAATGCAGTAAATAAACAGATGTTCCACGCGGGCGCGCAATTACGGTTAAGAGAGAAAAAGAAAAGACAGTCGAGAAACGATCACGTTACATTATTATAAATTAAACCACTCGCTTAATAGAAGGGAATTAATGTGGACACTACGTTTAGCATGAAGTAAAGTCATGTTTCATGTTTAATCATTATAAGCAGATGAAGATAAATTAAAAGGATCGTCGCGTGGCGAGACGTGCGACATAACACTTTAAATTGAATTAAGAAATCGACGACTCGTCGCGCGACAGAGCGCACAACGAGACGCTTGCATTAATTATAAAGAGACGTTAAGCGTCGCGCGACGAAACGCACGACGGCATATGTTAATAGAGCCGAGTTTAAACTGGAACGTCGCGCGATGTCACATATTAAACAACCTGAAATTAAGATGGATCATCGCGCGATGAAGCGCGCGACGCAGCACATTAATAGAATCTGAAATTAAACAAATTCGTCGTGCGACGAAGCGCGCGACGTAGCACGCTAACTAACGAAGTTTGAAATTAATTAAAAACCAAGAATAATCACCGCACGCGTGGGGTTGCGCACGCGGGAATGCGTTGGGGGTAAACGGGGGCCGGGACGCCGCGCGCAGGGGCCGAGGCCGCACACAGGGGGCAGCGCGCCGGAGGGGGGTGGGAACACCGCGCCGGGGGCAGGGGACCGCGCCGGGGGCCGGGGAGGGAGCAGGGGCGAGCGCCGCCGCGAGGAGGGGCAGGGGCGAGCGCCGCTGCGGGGAGGGGCAGGGGCGAGCGCCGCCGCGGGGGAGCAGGGGCGCGTCGTGCCAGGGAGGGGCAGGGGCGAGCCGCCACTGGGGCGAGCAGGGGCGGGGTCGCGCTGTGGCACAGGGGCGAGCCACGCCGGGGGCAGGGGCGCGCGCACAGGGAAGAAGGGGATGGCGCACACAGGGAAGAGAAGGGGAGGGAGAGGGAGAGAGAGAGAGGAGAAGGGAGGGGAGGGGAGCTCACCTCGGGGATCCAACTCCGGCGATCACTGTCTCCAAAACCTAGGGCACACGGGAGAGAGAGAGAGATGGGAGAGAGAGAGGTTGCTGCGTGGGAGAAATCAAATGAGGCAAATGGATCTGGGAAAGGGGGGCGGGCCGGATCAGGCCGGGCTGGGCTAGGCTGGGCTGGGTCACATCGCGGATCAAAACCCACGACACGCACGACCATTAAACGGACTCCAATCGCGATCTGAAAACCGAGACGGAACGAGACGAACACGCAATATCAGACAAAGAAATGTGTTTCAACATGATGCAGCACCCATGACACTTAGGTTTTGTTTATACATGAAACGGACACCTGTCACTATACTGGTTTTGAAATTGGGAAGAAGGAGCGAAATGGGAAGAGAAAAGACAGTAACGCCCGAATTTGGTGAGTGAAAAGAGGAAAAAAATTCTACCCCCAAATTCAGGGCGTTACAATAGCCGCCTGTTAGGTTTCTCCAGTTTAATAAACACAGTCCATCTCCCCAGAGGAAGGGTGACTAACAAAACCAAATCAAAGAACCTCTACAACCAGCCTTGGCAGAGCAAGTACTGTGCTCGGACCCCATTGACGGCCCTACGGCGAAGCCAACTACTCCTCTGGTTCCTTTAATTAATCAGCTAAGGGCGTCCCATTCCACCCTCATGGTTGCACTGTTATCCCGGGTTGTCACTCCCCAAACAGGTCCTTACGGAGAGGTATTTAGGAAATAGCATGAGCCCCCTAAAGTAATCACAAGAACCTCATTGGAATAACATCATCGTATCATAAAAGATCACATCATGTTCATTGATTAAGTTAAAGCAATAGCATAAGCTAACCATGATTAACACAAAAAGGCAAACAAGGATAAGGTAAATACAGACTAATCAATCCTTAAGTTTTAATAATGTAATGCGGGACAGTGAATTATAAAGTAAAGTAGGACATGATAGGTCTGAGGACACTTGCCTTCACCAGGTTGTTGCTCAGAGGGATCTTCGGCAACACACTCAGGAATCACGAGCTGCTTGTTGTCTAAATAAAGCGAGCATACATTCAATACATTTGAAAAGTAAAAATGAACATCACATCAAACATGTACAAACATTGGAATCACAACTCAAAAGAGGTAATACTAAATAAAGGAGAATAAGACCAAGTTGTAAAATAGACTAATCTTAATTGGGGATTGATTACTCTCTAAGTGTTAGAACATAGCTCAAAAAGGTAAAGTAATAATTAAACAAAGAAAAGATCAAATTATAAGATGAACCACTCTCATTTAGGAATTTGATTATCCTTTAAGTGTTATCCATAATTACATACCTAATTCTATTTATTTCATTAAGACCTAAAGGTTAAACCAAAAATGAATTCATGTAATGCTCAGCCCCACACAGCAGCGAGAGAGCGAGGGAGGGAGCGCGCTCGGTTTGGTGCCGACAAGCGGGGCCCGCCTGTCAGGCACCGAGGGCGCGCGCGGGTGCTGGGCTTAATGGGCTGGCTTGGGCCGAAATGGCCTTTTCCTTTTTCCTGGAATTTCTATTTCCTTTTCTATTTATTTTCTCTAGGGTTTTCAATTCAAATTCAAATCAAGTTTCAAATTCAAGCCAAATCAAATATGTGCAACAATTCAAAGAATATTTATGCTCAATATGATGCAACATTCCATGACTCATATGTTTTGGGCAAAATAAAATAAATAATCCTTCACTAATTCCACTAACCCTAATTAAAAGAAAAAGAGAGGGAGAAAACTAGAGAGAGAGTGAAACTAGAGTGAGATAGAGAAGAGTAACACCTGAATTTGGATGATCATAAGAAAGAAATTTTATACCCCAAATTTAGGGTGTTACAGACTTATCCCCTTAAAAGAATCTCGCCCTCGAGATTCAGGGCTGGCTAGCAAAAGAGTTCAGGGTACTTGGCTCTCAGATCATCTTCTCTTTCCCAGGTTGCTTCTTCTTCTGAGTGATGGCCCCATTTGACTTTGCATATTCTGATGGTGTTCCTCCGAGTGACCTGATCTGCTATCTCTAGAATTTGTGTTGGCTTCTCAATGTATGTCAGATCCTCTTGAACTTCAAGGTCTTCCGTTGGTAATTGCTCTTCTGGTATTCACAAGCATTTCTTCAACTGAGACACGTGAAACACATCGTGCACTACGGACAGGTTCTCTAGTAATATAAGCTGAGTTGATAAGCCACTTCTCCATGTCTTGCCTGAATCTGATACGGCCCGATGTAGCGAGGTGCTAGCTTGCCTTTGACTTCAAACCTTTTGGTTCCTCTAATGGGTGACACTTTCAAGTAAACATAGTCTCCCACTTCAAAACTGAGTTCCCTTCTCCTGGTGTCAGCATAGCTTCGCTGTCTGGACTGCGCTAGGAGTGGGCACTTTTTTCCCATAAACCGAAAACCGAACCGAACCAAAATTTCGGTTTTTTCGGTAGTTCGGTTCGGTTTTGGTTTTTAAATCTCAAAAGTTCGGTTTTCGGTATCGTAATCGGTTTTCACCGTATATCGAACCGAAATACCAAAAAACCGAATTACCAAAATTTATCAATTCTAAAATTTGACTATTCGATTATGTGAACTATATGTGTGAAGCAATTAAATTGTTATTCACTTATTTATATGATGTATCTCTAAATATTTGTACCTATATAATTTTTACTTTTTAAAATTATGTGTAATTTATCATATAAACTTGTTGTATGTGTTGTCATGAGTATAAGTTTGGTATTCGGTTTTTACCAAAAAACCGAAGTAAAAAACCGAAACCGAACTTCTCGGTTTTTCATTTTCAAGAAAATCGATCGGTTTCTAATGTCTAGAAAACCGAAGTTTTTTAAAACCAAAAAACCAAACCGAAGTTTCAAAAAAAATCGAATGCCCAGCCCTAGACTGCGCTACATTCAGATTTTCTCGGACCATTCTAATATTCTCTTTAGCTTCAAGCAAAATCGCTGGACCGAATACCTGCCTTTCGCCGGGTTGGTCCTAATGCAATGGAGTTCTGCAATTCCTCCCATAGAGCGCTTTGAATGGTGACATCTTCAGACTGGCTTGATAGCTGTTGTTGTAGAAGAATTCTGCATACGGTAGCCTCTTGTCCCAACCTAACTTGTCTTGCAAAGCACAAGCTCTCAATATATCCTCAAGAATCTAGTTAGTTCTCTCAGTCTGACCATCTGTCTGTGGGTGATAAGCTGAACTGAATTTCTAGTGAGTGCCCAAAGCTTCATGTAGCTGCTGCCAAAAGTGAGAGGTAAACTAGGTGCCTCTATTCGATATTATCTTCTTTGGAATACCATGCAAGCACACAATCCGAGACATGTATAATTCTGCCAACACTGCAATGTTATAGGTGGTCTTGACTGGTATGAAATGGGTCGCCTTTGTTAAACGGTCCACTACTACCTAGATGGAGTCATAACCAGCTCGAGTGCGGAGCAGACCAACTATAAAGTCCATCCCAATCTCATCCCATTTCCACTGCGGAATCTACAACGGCTGCAACAAACCTGTGGGTCTCTGATGTTCTGCCTTGATCCTCTGACAACTATCGCACCTGGCCACATACTCTGCTATCTTTCTTTTCATACCATACCACCAGAATCTCTTCTTCAAGTCTTGGTACATTTTCTCGCTACCAGGGTGTATAGAATATGTTGTCTCATGAGCTTCCTTGAGAATCAGTTCCCAGATTGATTTGATGTTGGGAACACACAACCTATCCTTGAACCATACCACTCCTTCTGCATCTTCACGGAAATCTAGACCTTTCCCATCGATGATTAGCTACCGGATCTCGTTGATCTTCTCTTCATCCATCTGGCCTTTCCTGATGTCTTACTCTAGAGTGGGCTCTAGCTCAATTGCTGAAAGTCGCATAGAGGGGGGTGAATAGGCGGAATCTAAAAATTATAAATTTAAGCACAACTACAAGTCGGGGTTAGCGTTAGAATTATAAACGAGTCCGAAAGAGAGGGCAAAAACAAATCACCAGCAAATAAGAAAGGATGTCACGGTGATTTGTTTTACCGAGGTTCGGTTCTTGCAAACCTACTCCCCGTTGAGGTGGTCACAAAGACCGGGTCTCTTTCAACCCTTTCCCTCTCTCAAATGATCACTTAGACTGAGTGAGCTTCTCTTCTCAATCAAATGGGACACTAAGTCCACTACAAGGACCACCACATAATTGGTGTCTCTTGTTTTGATTACAAGTGTTATGGAAACAAGAATGAGGAAGAAGAAAAGCAATCCAAGCGCAAGAGCTCAAAAGAACACACAAGTCTCTCTCACTAGTCACTAATTTGTTTGGAGTGATTCTGGACTTGGGAGAGGATTTGATCTCTTTGATTGTGTCTTGTATTGAATGTTATAGCTCTTGTATGAGGTTTGAAGGCTAAAAACTTGGATGCGATGAATGTGGGGTGGTTGGGGGTATTTATAGCCCCAACCACCAAAATGGCCATTGAGGATGGCTTCTGTCGACGGGCGCACCAGACAGTCCGGTGCACCACCGGACACTGTCCGGTGCGCCAGCCACGTCACCCAACCGTTAGGGTTCGACCGTTGGAGCTCTGACTTGTGGGGCCACTGGACGGTCCGGTGGTGCACCGGATAGGTCCTATAGACTGTCCGGTGCGCCTTCTGGTGCCTGCTTTAACTTCTGTGCACGCAGGCGAGCACTGTAGCGCATTTAATGCCTTCTGCAGATGACCGTTGGCGTGAAGTAGCCGTTGCTCCGCTGGCACACTGGACAGTCCGGTGTTACACCGGACAGTCTGGTGAATTATAGTTGAGCGGCCTCCCAAATTCCCGAAGCTGGCAAGTTCATCGTCGATCTCCCTGGTGCACCGGACACTGTTCGGTGGTGCACCGGACACTGTTCGGTGGCACACCGGACAGTCCGGTGCGCCAGGCCAGGGTTGCCTTCGGTATACTTTGCTCCTTTGTTTTGAACCCTTTCTTTTATCTTTGTATTGGTTTGTTGTGAACCTTTGGCACCTGTAGAAAATATTTTCTAGAGCAAACTAGTTAGTCCAATAATTTGTGTTGGGCAATTCAACCACCAAAATTCATATAGGAAAAGGTTTGACCCTATTTCCCTTTCAATCTTCCCCTTTTTGGTGATTGATGCCAACACAAATCAAAGCAAATATAAAAGTGTAGAATTGAACTAGCTTGCATAATGTAAGTGCAAAGGTTGCTTGGAATTGAAACCAATATACTTATTTCAAGAGATGTGCATGGATGGTTTTCTTTTTATTTAAAATTTTGGACCACATTTGCACCACGAGTTTTGTTTTTGCAAATCCTTTGTAAAATTCTTTTCAAAATCATTTTGCAAATAGTCAAAGGTATATGAATAAGATTGAAGAAAGCATTTTCAAGATTTGAAATTTTCCCCCCTGTCTCAAATGCTTTTCCTTTGACTAAAACAAATACTCCCCCTAAATAAAATTCTCCTCTTAGTGTTCAAGAGGGTTTTGCAAGTTTTGAAGATACTAGTTTCTCCCCCTTTTGAACACAATAGGATATCAATTTGAAAAACTTTATTTTTAAAAAATCGGTGGTGGTGCGGTCCTTTTGCTTTGGGCTCATACTTTCTCCCCCTTTAGCATGAATCGCCAAAAACGGATACTTGTGAGTGAGATATAAGCCCTTTTTCAAACTTTCTCCCCCTTTGGCAAACACAAAAATATGAGTGAAGATTATACCAAAGTGGAGAACGATGCGGAGTACCGGCAAATACAATTGGAGTTGAGTGGAAGCGCCTTCTTTACCGAATACTTCATTTCCCTTTCAATATCTATGACTAAGCATAATATTATCCTTGAAAACACATTAGTCATAGACATAAAAGAGATATGATCAAAGGTATGTAAATGAGCTATGTGTGCAAAGAATCAATCAAAATTCCTAGAATCAAGAATATTTAGTTCATTCCTAAGTTTGGTAAAGGATTGCTCATCTAAAGGCTTGGTAAAGATATCGGCCAATTGATCTTTGGTGTTTATATAGGCTATCTCGATATCCCATTTTTGTTGGTGATCTCTCAGAAAGTGATACCGAATGGCTATGTGCTTAGTGCGGCTGTGTTCAACGGGATTATCTGCCATGCGGATAGCACTCTCATTGTCACATAGGAGAGGGACTTTGCTAAATTTGTAGCCATAGTCCCTAAGGGTTTGCCTCATCCAAAGCAATTGCGCGCAACAATGGCCTGCGGCAATGTACTCGGCTTCGGCGGTAGAAAGAGCTACTAAGTTTTGTTTCTTTGAAGCCCAAGACACCACGGATCTTCCTAGAAACTGACAAGTCCCTGATGTGCTCTTCCTATCAATCTTACACCCTGCCCAATCAGCATCGAAATATCCTAATAAATCAAATGAGGATCCCTTGGAGTACCAAAGACCAAACTTAGGTGTTTGAACTAAATATCTCAAGATTCTCTTCATGGCCCTAAGGTGAACTTCCTTAGGATCGGCTTGGAACCTTGCACACATGCATACAGAAAGCATAATGTCCAGTCGAGATGCACATAAATAGAGTAAGGATCCTATCATCGACCGGTATACCTTTTGATCTACGGATTTACCTCCCGTGTCGAGGTCGAGATGCCCATTGGTTCCCATGGGTGTCTTGATGGGTTTGGCATCCTTCATTCCAAACTTGGTGAGAATATCTTGAATATGCTTCATTTGGCAGATGAAGGTGCCCTCTTGGAGTTGCTTGACTTGAAATCCTAAGAAACACTTCAACTCCCCCATCATAGACATCTTGAATTTTTGAATCATGATCCTACTAAACTCTTCACAAATAGATTTGTTAGTAGACCCAAATATGATATCATCAACATAAATTTGGCATACAAACAAATCATTCTCAATGGTTTTAGTGAATAAAGTAGGATCGGCCTTTCTGACTTTGAAGCCATTAGCGATAAGGAAATCTCTTAGGCATTCATACCATGCTCTTGGGGCTTGCTTGAGCCCATAAAGCGCCTTAGAGAGTTTATACACGTGGTTAGGATACTCACTATCTTCAAAGCTGGGAGGTTGCTCAACATAGACCTCTTCCTTGATTGGTCCATTGAGGAAGGCACTCTTCACGTCCATTTGGTAAAGCTTAAAGCCATGGTAAGTAGCATAGGCAAGTAATATGCGAATTGACTCAAGCCTAGCTACGGGTGCATAGGTTTCACCAAAATCCAAACCTTCGACTTGTGAATATCCTTTGGCCACAAGTCGTGCCTTGTTCCTAGTCACCACACCATGCTCATCTTGTTTGTTGCGGAAGACCCACTTTGTTCCTACAACATTTTGGTTAGGACATGGAACCAAATGCCATACCTCATTCCTAGTGAAGTTGTTGAGCTCCTCTTGCATCGCCATCACCCACTCTGAATCTTGAAGTGCTTCCTCTACCCTGTGTGGCTCAATAGAGGAAACAAAAGAGTAGTGTTCACAAAAATGAGCAACACGAGATCGAGTGGTTACCCCCTTATGAATGTCTCCTAGGATGGTGTTCATGGGGTGATCTCGTTGGATTGCTTGGTGGACTCTTGGGTGTGGCGGTCTTGGTTCTTGCTCATCCTCCTTGTCTTGATTATTGGCGTCTCCCCCTTGATCAATGTCGTCCTCTTGAGGTGGCTCATCTTCTTGATCTTCTCCTTCATCATCTTGAGCCTCATTCTCATCTTGAGTTGGTGGAGATGCTTGCATGGAGGAAGATGGTTGATCTTGTGCTTGTGGAGGCTCTTCAAATTCCTTAGGACACACATCCCCAATGGACATGTTCCTTAGCGCGACACACGGAGCCTCTTCATCATCTAGCTCATCAAGATCAACTTGCTCCACTTGGGAGCCGTTAGTCTCATCAAACACAATGTCACAAGAAACTTCAACTAGTCCAGTGGACTTGCTAAAGACTCTATATGCCCTTGTGTTTGAATCATACCCTAGTAAAAAGCCTTCTACAACCTTAGGAGCAAATTTAGATTTTCTACCTCTTTTAACAAGAATAAAGCATTTGCTACCAAAGACTCTAAAATATGAAACATTGGGATTTTTACCGGTGAGGAGTTCGTATGATGTCTTCTTGAGGATTCGGTGTAGATACAACTGGTTGATGGCGTAGCAAGCGGTGTTGACCGCCTTGGCCCAAAACCGATCCGAAGTCTTGTACTCATCAAGCATGGTTCTTGCCATGTCCAATAGAGTTCTATTCTTCCTCTCCACTACGCCATTTTGTTGTGGCGTGTAGGGAGAAGAGAACTCATGCTTGATGCCCTCCTCCTCAAGAAAGCCTTCTATTTGTGAGTTCTTGAACTCCGTTCCATTGTCGCTTCTAATTTTCTTGATCCTCAAGCCGAACTCATTTTGAGCCCGTCTCAAGAATCCTTTCAAAGTCTCTTGGGTTTGAGATTTTTCCTGTAAAAAGAATACCCAAGTGAAGTGAGAATAATCATCCACAATAACTAGACTGTACTTACTCCCGCCGATGCTTATGTAAGCTATCGGGCCGAATAGGTCCATGTGGAGGAGCTCGAGTGGCCTGTCAGTTGTCATGATGTTCTTGTGTGGATGATGAACACCAACTTGCTTTCCTGCTTGACATGCGCTATAAATCCTGTCTTTCTCAAAATGAACATTTGTTAGTCCCAAAATGTGCTCTCCCTTTAGAAGCTTATGAAGATTCTTCATCCCAAAATGGGCTAGTCGGCGGTGCCAGAGCCAACCCATGTTAGTCTTAGCAATTAAGCAAGTATCGAGTTCAGCTCTATTGAAGTAAACTAAGTATAGCTGACCCTCTAATACTCCCTTAAAAGCTACTGAATCATCACTTCTTCTAAAGACAGTAACACCTGTATCCGTAAAAAGACAGTTGTAACCCATTTTACATAATTGAGAAACAGAAAGCAAGTTGTAATCTAATGAATCTACAAGAAAAACATTGGAAATAGAATGGTCAGGTGATACAGCAATTTTACCCAATCCTTTGACCAAACCTTGATTTCCATCCCCGAATGTGATAGCTCGTTGGGGATCTTGGTTTTTCTCGTAGGAGGAGAACATTCTTTTCTCCCCAGTCATATGGTTTGTGCACCCGCTGTCGATGATCCAACTTGAGCCCCCGGATGCATAAACCTACAAAACAGATTTAGTTCTTGATTTTAGGTACCCAAACAGTTTTGGGTCCTTTGACATTAGATACAAGAACTTTGGGTACCCAAACACAAGTCTTTGATCTCTTGTGTTTGCCCCCAACATACTTGGCAACTACCTTGCCGAATTTGTTAGTTAGCACATAAGAAGCATCAAAAGTTTTGAATGAAACATTATGATCATTTGACGCAGCAGGAGTTTTCTTCTTAGGCAATTTAGCATGAGTGGATTGCCTAGAACTAGATGTCTCACTCTTATACATAAAAACATGATGAGATCCAGAGTGAGACTTCCTAGAATGAATTCTCCTAATTTTGTGTTCGGGATAGCCGACAGGGTACAAAATGTAACCCTCGTTATCCTGAACCATGGGAGCTTTGCTCTTAACAAAGTTAGACAACCTTTTAGGAGGGGCATTAAGCTTGACATTGTCTCCCTGTTGGAAGCCAATGCCATCCTTAATGCCAGGGCGTCTCCCACTATATAGCATACT
The DNA here is from genome assembly GCA_029449295.1 of Zea luxurians. NCBI lineage: Eukaryota > Viridiplantae > Streptophyta > Magnoliopsida > Poales > Poaceae > Zea > Zea luxurians. The sequence continues at coordinate 253,885 of JAOPSE010000374.1, forward strand.
TCTAGCAAATTTAAATTTCTCATTTTCCATGTCATGCTCATTGATTTTAGCAGTTAATGTAGCTATGTGATCATTTTGTTGTTTAATTAAAGCAAGGTGATCATGAATAGCATCTACATTAACATCTCTACATTTAGTGCAAATAGAAACATGCTCAACGGTAGATGTAGAGGGTTTGCAATCATTTAATTCAACAATCTTAGCATGTAAAATAGCATTTTCATCTCTAAGATTGGAAATGGAAACATTTCAAACATCTAAGTCTTTAGCCTTAGCAATTCAATTTGTCAATCTTAGCAATTAAATGGAAACATTTCAAACATCTAAGGCTAGAAAGAGAGGCATTCAATTTGTCAATCTTAGCAATTAAATTTGCATTATCATTTCTAAGACTAACAATTAAATCATCACAAACATCAAACTTTTCAACCTTAGCAATTAATTTTGCATTTTCATTTCTAAGGTTGGAAACAATGTCATGGCAAGTGCTTAGCTCACTAGTTAATTTTTCATTTTTCTCTACCTCCTGAGCATAAGCATTTTTAACTTTAACATGCTTTTTGTTTTCTTTAATTAGGAAGTCCTCTTGGCTATCCAAGAGTTCATCCTTCTCATGAATAGCGCTTATCAATTCATTTAATTTTTCCTTTTGTTCCATGTTTAAGTTGGCAAAAAGAGTAGACAAATTATCCTCATCATCACTAGAATTAGCCTCATCGCTAGATGTTGCATATTTAGTTGAGGATTTTGATTTTACCTTCTTCTTTTTGCCATCCTTTGCCATGAGGCATTTGTGGCCGACATTGGAGAAGAGGAGCCCTTTGTTGACGGCGATGTTGGCGGCGTCCTCGTCGGAGGAGGAGTCGGTGGAGCTCTCGTCGGAGTCCCACTCCCAGCAAACATGGGCATCGCCGCCCTTCTTCTTGTAGTACCTCTTCTTTTCTCTCCTCTTTCCCTTCTTGTCATCGCCCCTGTCACTATCACTAGATAATGGACATTTAGCAATGAAATGACCGGGCTTACCACACTTGTAGCAAACCTTCTTAGAATGGGGCTTGTAATCTTTCCCCTTCCTTTGTTTGAGGATTTGGCGAAAGCTCTTGATGATGAGCGCCATCTCCTCATTGTCGAGCTTGGAGGCGTCGATGGGGACCCTACTCGTTGTAGAGTCTTCTTTATTCTCCTCCGTTGCCTTGAATGCAACGAGTTGAACCTCGGGTACGGAGGAGGACGCGCCTTGCTCGATGATCTTTTTGGAGCCTTTGATCATTAATTCAAAACTCACAAATTTACCAATCACTTCCTCGGGAGACATTAGTTTATATCTTGGATCACCACGAATTAATTGAACTTGAGTGGGGTTTAGAAATACGAGTGATCTAAGAATAACCTTGACCATTTCATGGTCATCCCACTTGGTGCTCCTGAGGTTGCGCACTTGGTTCACCAAGGTTTTTAGCCGGTTGTACATGGCTTGCGGGTCTTCTCCTTGGTTGAGCATGAAGCGACCGAGCTCCCCCTCGATCGTTTCCCTCTTGGTGATCTTCGTCACCTTGTCTCCTTCGTGCGCCGTTTTGAGCACGTCCCAAATCTCCTTGGCGCTCTTCAATCCTTGGACCTTGTTATACTCCTCTCGACTTAGAGAGTCGAGGAGTATTGTGGTGGCTTGTGAGTTGAAGTGCCGGATTTGGGCAACTTCGTCTGAATCATAGTCCTCATCCCCTACGGATGGTACCTGTACACCAAACTCAACAACGTTCCAAATACTAGTGTGGAGTGAGGTTAGGTGATGTCTCATTTTATCACTCCACATGTTATAATCTTCACCGTCAAAAACCGGTGGTTTGCCTAATGGAACGGAAAGTAATGGAGTACGTTTAGAAATGCGAGGGTAGTGTAGGGGAATCTAACTAAACTTCTTGCGCTCATGGCGCTTAGAAGTTACGGACGGCGCGTCGGAGCCGGAGGTGGATGACGATGAAGAGTCGGTCTCGTAGTAGACCACCTTCCTCATCTTCTTTTTCTTTTCGCCACTTCGATGTGATTTGTGTGAAGGGGATTCCTTCTCCTTCCCCTTGTTGCGGGACTCTCCCGATGGAGCCTTCCCGTGGCTTGTAACGGGCTTCTTGCCGGTCACCATCTCCTTCTTAGCATGATCTTCCGACATCACTTCGAGCGGTTAGGCTCTAATGAAGCACCGGGCTCCGATACCAATTGAAAGTCGCCTAGAGGGGGGGGGGGTGAATAGGCGGAATCTGAAAATTATAAACTTAAGCACAACTACAAGCCGGGGTTAGCGTTAGAATTATAAACGAGTCCGAAAGAGAGGGCGAAAACAAATCATAAGCAAATAAGAATGGATGACACAGTGATTTGTTTTACCGAGGTTCTGTTCTTGCAAACCTACTCCCCGTTGAGGTGGTCACAAAGATTGGGTCTCAAACGGTCACTTAGACCGAGTGAGCTTCTCTTCTCAATCAAATGGGACACTAAGTCCACTACAAGGACCACCACACAATTGGTGTCTCTTGTTTTGATTACAAGTGTTATGGAAACAAGAATGAGGAAGAAGAAAAGCAATCCAAGCGCAAGAGCTCAAAAGAACACAAAAGTCTCTCTCTCTAGTCACTAATTTGTTTGGAGTGATTTCGGACTTGGGAGAGGATTTGATCTCTTTGATTGTGTCTTGTATTGAATGCTATAGCTCTTGTATGAGGTTTGAAGGCTGAAAACTTGGATGCGATGAACGTGGGGTGGTTGGGGGTATTTATAGCCCCAACCACCAAAATGGTCGTTGGGGATGGCTTCTGTCGACGGGCGCGCCGGACAGTCCGGTGCGCCACTGGACACTGTCCGGTGCGCCAGCCACGTCACCCAACCGTTAGGGTTCGACCATTGGAGCTCTGACTTATGGGGCCACCGGACGGTCCGGTGGTGCACCGAACAGGTCCTGTAGACTGTCCGATGCGTTTTCTGCGCCTGCTCTGACTTCTGCGCGCGTAGGCACGCACTGTAGCGCATTTAATGCCTTCTGTAGACGACCGTTGGCGCGAAGTAGTCGTTGCTCCGCTGGCACATCGGACAGTCCGGTGTTACACCGGACAGTCCGGTGAATTATAGCTGAGCGGGCTCCCAAATTCCCGAAGCTGGCAAGTTCAGCGTCGATCTCCTTGGTGCACCGGACACTGTCCGGTGGTGCATCGGACACTGTCCGGTGGCACACCGGACAGTCCAATGCGCCAGACCAGGGCTACCTTCAATATACTTTGCTCCTTTGTTTTGAACCCTTTCTTTTATCTTTGTATTTGTTTATTGTGAAAATTTGGCACCTGTAGAACATATTTTATAGAGCAAACTAGTTAGTCCAATAATTTGTGTTGGGCAATTGAACCACCAAAATTCATATAGGAAAAGATTTGACCCTATTTCCCTTTTAATTGCCACTCCCTGAGTGTTGTTCAGAAATCCAAGACTCAACCTGTCGAATTCCTTCGCTAGCTCAAACGACATCGGGTGAGCGACCAACATATTGACTTGACTCTTCCTGCTAAGTGCATCTGCAACCACATTTGCTTTGCCTGGGTGATAATGAATCTCTAGCTCATAGTCTTTGATCAATTCTAACCATCTTCGTTGCCTCATGTTTAACTCTAACTGAGTGAATATGTACTTGAGGCTCTTGTGGTCCGTGTAGATATCACACTTCTGCCCATAAATATAATGTCTCCGGGTCTTCAATGCATGAACCACTACTGCTAGCTCCAAATCATGAGTGGGGTAATTCTTCTCATGAACTTTCAATTGTCGAGACGAGTATGCCACTACTTTCCCTTCCTGCATTAACACACATCCTAGTCCGGTGTACGAAGCATCACAATATACTGAGAATGGCTTATGAACATCTGGCAGAACCAACACTGGTGCTGTTGTCAACTTCTGCTTCAACATCTCAAATGATTCTTGGCACGGTGGGGTCCACTTGAACTCAACCTTCTTTGCTAGCAAGGCTGTCATTGGTGTGGCAATCTTAGAGAAACCTTAAATGAAACACCGATTGTAACCGGCCATTCCAATGAAACTCTTGATTCCTCGGACATCTTTTGGTGCTTTCTAGTCCAGAATTGCTGCTACCTTCTTTGGACCTACAACCAGTCCATCTCGGTTTATAATATGACCCAAGAATAGAACTTCGCTGCTCCAGAACTCGCACTTACTAAGCTTGGCATACAACTGGCAATCTCGTAGCCTCTGAAGTACTTTCCTCAAATGCTCTTCATGCTCTTGCTCATTCTAGGAATATACGAGAATATCATCAATGAACACCACTACGAATTTGTCGAGGTAGTCCATGAACACACTATTCATCAGATACATGAAGTAAGCTAGCGCATTCATCAATCCGAATGACATAACCATGAACTCATATAGTCCATACTTGGTGATGAATGTTGTCTTCGGTATGTCTGAAGGTCGGATTCTGAGTTGATGGTATCCTGACCTCAGAACTATCTTTGAGAACACACTGGCTCCTCTCAACTGATCAAATAGGTCTTCAATTCAAGGCAGGGGTACTTATTCTTGACAGTGACTTCATTTAAAGCTCTGTAATAGATGCACATCCTCTTCGTGCCATCCTTCTTTTCCACAAATAATACTGGGGCTGCCCAAGGTGAGGTACTTGGCCTAATGTAGCCTTTCTCTAACAACTCATCAATTTGCTTCTTGAGTTCCACCAACTCTGGTCCAGACACTCGATAGGCTCTCTTGGAAATAGGGGCAGTGCCTGGGATAAGCTCTATGGCAAATTCAACTTTCCTTTCAGGTGGCATGCCTGGTAACTCCTCAGGAAATACATCGGGGAATTCTGACACAATCCTAATTGCGTCAATCGGATTGGGCTCTTTGTCATCTACTGATAAATGGTGACAGGCTCCTTCTTCTAGTTCCGGTAAGTACAACTTGGTTACTACTTCCTTTCTAGATGGGGACACTAACTTAACTGTTCTCTTGTCACAACTAACAATGGCTTGATTCCTGTGTAGCCAATTCATCCCTAGGATGACATCTAACCCTTAAGTTCCCATTACTACTAGGCTAGCGGGAAAATCTATGCCCCTTATTTCAATCCTTAGATTCGGACAAATCCTATCGGACTGAACTTTTCCCCCAACTGAATTAACACTTAAAGGCGAGATCATTGGTTCTATGGGGATGTTATGTGATTCTACCCAAGATGTAGAAACAAAAGAATGCGTGGCACCAGTATTGTTGGCGTCTCGGACCCAGGGGGGTCCCTTGGACCGACCAGTGAAATCGCTGCGTGCCCCTGCCTAGATGGGTTGGCGCGGGATGGAACACAAGAGGTGGGACAAGCCTTGTATTATCCTGCACCAGGGGTGCCGCTCGTAGTCGGGGTTACAAGTGCGTCGCGTGAGGGAGAGAGACACAGAGTTCGTCCGCCGCTTCCCTCGCGCGAACCCCCCTCAGGGTGGTCCTGGACCTCCCTTTTATAGAGGCAAGGAGAGGGTCCAGACGTACAACAGGGGGCGTAGCTATGCGCTAACGTGTCCGGCAGTGGAGTGCCTAAGCCCTGTGTACATGCCAACGTGGCCGTTGGGGGAGAGCTTGGGCCCTATACATGTGATGGCGTGGCCGTCGGAGGAGCGCCTGAGTCCTGTAGGAGCACAGCTAGCAGCACGGCGAGGATCTTGCTAACGTCTCCTTTCTGTCGTAAGGGGCTGAGAGCCACCGGCGTCATGGTGCACGTGGGGCACCATCATTACCCGTCGCCGGGGTAAGCCAGATGAGACGCCGGTCTTGTTCCTTATAGCCTGAGCAGGCTAGGAATAGGGAAATGATGTATCCCCTGTTAGCACGGTCGGTCCGAGCCCAGGGTCGGTCGAGGCGGAGACTTCTCTTGAGGCTAAGGCCGGGGTCGGGCGAGGACGCGATTCCTCCCGAGACCGGGGTCGAGGCCGAGTCCAGGGGTCGGGCGAGGCGGAGACCTCCTCCCGAGGCTGGAGCCTGAGGTCGGGCGAGGCGGAAACCTCCTCCCGAGGCCGGAGCATGAGGTCGAGCGAGGCAGAGCTTCCTGTTGCGCCCGAGGCTGAACTCGGTGGTTGATCGTGACTTGTTGTCAGTCATCGCCGGGGTGGCTGACACGGCAGTCGGAGCGGAGCGAGCGGCGCTGTTTTCCTGTCATATCAGATAGTAAAGAAGAGGGGCGGAGTGACGGCGGTCACTTTGGCCTGCCCGTCTGTAAAGCCCAAAAATTAGTAGAAAAAAAATAATAAACAAGTAAATTTATAAGTGGATGTTTCAAGGATCCCTTGATTTTCTTTACATACTCAATTAATGGCATTAAATTATGTAAATAATAAATAAAATAGATACATAAATGTGCATTCCATGAAGTTTCCTTATAAGTTTACACTTTGTATTCAAATTTGTGAAACAAGCTTAAGCTAGAAAACTAGAATTTGAAAATGGAAATATAAAATAAAAGAGAGGAAAAAGGAAAAGAATATGTGCTATAGGGAAAATAGTAATAATAATATATAAATAAATATATATTCTTATACTGGTATTTTTGTGAATTTGAACTATGTGTAAAACTCACTAACAAATTCAAATTCAAATGGTAAACTTTGAAATGGAGAAAGAAATGTAAAATATAAAAGAAAATAAAAAGAGAAACTCACCCCTAACCTGGGCCAACTATTCCCTCTCCCGGCCCATCCCGTTTTTCTTTTTCTTCCCCCTGTTTGGGCCACCGCTCGGCCCATTTCCACGTTGGCCTCTCCGTTTTCATCTCCCGCGCCAGCCCAGTCCGCGCGATGGTCACCGACACGTCGGGCCCGCGACTCAGCCCTCTCGCGCTCGCGCCTCAGTCCCCGTCATGTGGTCCCGCCTTGTCAGCTCGGTCTTCTCTGACTTCATCGCAGCGCGGTGTGCGATCCCGACAAACCCGCCGTAACTGAGCGTCTGCCGCGGCCCGCCCAACAAACTCGCCCCGCTCAGTTCGGGCTCTCGGGGTGTATATGTACCCAGTCGTAGAACCCCAGTCACGCATACGCCCGATTAGAAACGAGAAGGGAAGCAGTGTGCTGCCGCGGTCGCCCTTCGCGGGCATCTGCGTCCAGTCTCGTTTTGGGTATCTGCGTGCTACCAATCGGGTCGCCTTTGTGTGTTGAAGCCTCCGGTGTCATCGGCCAGGCACGCGGACTCTCGGGTCAACTCTAATTTCTCACCGGCGCGCCACGGCCACCACAATCCGCGCAACTCCGTGGGTGAAGATCATCACAACACAATCGCTGGTAAAGTCTACCTCAATCTTCTCACCGTTCGACTAGCTTTGTGTAGCTCCGTTTAATTTGATGGTGGTGCTCGGGGTAGGTCGATTTGGGCCACGATCGTTCTTCTCCACCGCCGGTAGGACTCCTGGTGCCACCGCGTCCTGCCTTGTGGGGAAGAAAGCCCTCGGGCCGTTGGATGTTCAGCCGATGGCTGGGATTGCATCGGGATCATACCGGTTGGTGGGTGAGCATCTAGCCGTTAGATCAGGATCTTGTGGACTAGGTCATTTACCGGATGGATGATGTGGACTTCGGATCCGGGCCGTCGCTTTTGGATCTAGCGGCCACCGTTGCATACCGCTTCGGTGCGTTTGATCCGGGCCATCGGATCAAGATCGGATGGCCAGGACAGGATACCGTTTCGCATTGTAATCTTGGCCGTTGAATCAAGATCTGGCGGTCCAGATTCATCCGCTGTTATAACCGCGCGGCCGAATTGCAAAAGAGACCCTGTTCTTCCTAGAAACCAACCCGCCATCCATGCGGGGTAAATCTGAGTCTAGGGAATACTTGCGGCATTACCCCTGCGCTTCTGTTTAATTGAGGCGCAGTCCAGTGGATAGGAAAATCATAGAAAATGATTTATAAAATGATTTTTAGTGTTAAAATAAATCAGAAACTTATTTAATTCATAACTAATTCATTTTAGCTCCTTTTTGACTCATTCCAGTTGCAATAATTTTGTTTTAATATTATTTATCACCTAGTACCTCTGTTTAGCCATGAAACTTGAAATAAAATTGTTCATTTGGAATAATCTATTCTAAGCACTAAATAACTTCAGAAATTCATAACTAAATAACTATAACTCCAAATTTAGTGATTCTTGTTCCTACGATCTCGTAGCAACGCGTAGATTATTATTATTCAGTTTGTACTTATGTTTGGTGTAATGTTAATTTTGCCTATACAATGTTTGTTTGTATTGCTACGACTAGAGCGAGGTCACGTGTCATCTGAAGAGCAAGTTGGTACCTGGAATCTCAAGTCCCAGGCAAGTTGTGCCCTTGATCACTTCTTTTTACCCAGCCATGTTCTGATTAATCATAATGATCTGCATAGGTTAATTTGATGGGACCCAACAGGTTACCTAGTTTGATTATCTTTATACCTTGTTTACCACTAAATTTCTGGGTAGTACTTGCTAGTGCTTTATGTGGTTTTGGGTATGAAGATACATTATTCATGATCATATTTTTATTATCTATTTATTATTACTGTTCATTATAAGATCATTATGTTAATTGGAACATGGAGCGACCACCCGGGAAAACAGTGCTACCACAAGGGAGGAATGGGACCCCTTGGCTGATTAATTAGGAAAGCTAGTGGAAGACTACCTTACCCGGAAGGGGCAAGGGCAGTAGGGGAGTGGTCAGTGTAGGGAGGCCCTCGGGAGGATTTTGCTGCGATGGCGGTCCTGCAAGGGATTCCTGCATTGGAACTTCCTATAAACTGTAGCGGGTTTTCGGAAGCTAGTGGAACTTTGTAAAGGCCTCGTAGTGGATCCCTAGCCATTCACCTCGGTAGTGTCTAAGGGCCTTGCAAACCCTGGCGACATGGGATACACGACTTGTGGGTAAAGATGCGCAACCTCTGCAGAGTGTAAAACTAGTATACTAGCCGTGCTCACGGTCAAGAGCAGCTCGGACCCTCACATGATTAAATTATGGAACTTAAACTCAATTTGTCATATGCATTGCATCGCAGGTGAAGTTGTTACTTTTGTTCTACTATTTAACTGGGTTGGTACTTACTTATACTTAGTAACTGCTAATAAAATTTTGACCAACTTTAAAAGCAATGCTCAGCTCTAACCATCTTCTTTGGTAAGCCTTACACTTCACGTGAGCTCCCACCTTTGGCGAGTTCATGCACATTATTCCCCACAACTTGTTGAGCGATGAACGTATGTGAGCTCACTCTTGCTGTCTCACACCCCCCCCACAGGTCAAGAACAGGTACCACCGGATGAGGCGCATGGAGGATGCTATGATGAGTTCGCGAGTGGTCTAGGTCGTCGTCTCCCAGTCAACTTTGGGTTGCTGGACCGTTGTCTCCTTATAATGTAATTATTTATTTTGTATAGAATTCCTGTTATATATAAAGTTGTGACATTCGATCCTGTGCCACTATACATCATATGTGTGAGACTTGGTCCCAGCATACCTGGTGTTTATGTTCGCGCCCGGGTCTTGGTGCCCCTAAAACCCGGGTGTGACAGAAGTGGTATCAGAGGAATGTTGACTGTAGGACGAAACCTAGATAGAACTGGACAACCCTTTCTTACCTTTGCTACTCTGATTCTTTTCTAAACTTTTCTTACTCTTTTCTCATCTATTTCCGCTATACTCTGATTATTCTTACCTTATCATCCTAAAGACGAAATGTGGATTTCACACTTTGAAATCCTGTGCCTAAAGTGACTTTAGGAGTAGGAGACCTACTCTTAGGAACAAAATCAAAACTATTTTTGTATATATTTGTATGCTTGAATGTTTGTTCTTGTGATATCTGTCTGATTTGGATCTTTGATTGAGTGTGATGGGTTGTGGAGTAATGTCCACAATTACATCTGCATATACATCTAGGCATAAAAGATAGCATTTGTAAGATAACTAGACAATCTAGATTATCCCCTTAGAAAATATATGTATATATAGTAATCCGTATCTATCTCATCCTGACATATTCTATCTTACCTTTGGACATTCACCTCGTACAACTAACTACCCTAGTCTTGACATAGAATATCTGGCCCAGCCCTGCCAAAGAAATTTCAGTACATAACCAACTATTAGCTTATTCATTCTGTCTACTAAATGATTCCCTTGCAAAGCTATCTTACCATATGCTTCTAACTTAGATGGTCAATACTAGGCGGGGTGGTGGAATTGATTTACCTGCTAATCGACACACTCGGTGGATATATCGACAACCCCAACCACAGCCAGCAGAGATGAATCCTCCTAATCCCCCACCAGGCGGAGTTGATCCACTAGTCGCAGCTCAAATGAGAATGATGCAGCAAATGGCGGACACTATGGCAGATATGCGCACCCAAATGCAGCAAGAACGCCAAGAAATGCACCAGGAAAGAGAGGATGCACGTCGGGAAATGCGCCAAGAGCGGGAAGAGATACGCCAGGAGAGAAGGGTACAACAACAGCAGTTGCAACAACAACTTCAACAACAGCAGCAAGAACAACAAGTGCCATTGCCTCCACCTCCACCACCAGTTCCACCCCGAGATAAGCACCGGGAATTCATGAGCCACAAACCACCAACCTTCTCCAACTCCGCAGATCCGTTGCAAGCAGATGACTGGTTAAAGTCCATAGAGAAGATGCTCAACATAGCTCAGTGCTCGGATAGAGAGAAAGTACTCTATGCATCAGGTCGTCTTGCTGGTCCCGCTGCGGATTGGTGGGATGCGTACTGTGCAGCTCATGCTGCTGCCGATACAATTACCTGGGCAGAATTCTCCGCACAATTCAGGAATTACCATATTCCCGCTGGGCTCATGAAGATTAAGAGAAAGGAGTTTCTCTCCCTCAAGCAAGGAAGTATGTCCGTGAGTGAATACAGGGACAAATTCATCCAGTTATCTCGATATGCTCCTAGAGATGTAGAGGATGATGAGCAAAAGCAGGAGCTTTTTCTGGATGGTTTGATTGGACCCTTGCAATATCAACTAGTATCGCACACATTCCCATCTTTCCAAAGGCTACTTGACAAAGCTATTGCTGTAGAAAACAAGAGGAGTATATTTGGAGAAAAAAGAAAGGCTGTCAACCAAGGGCAGGCTGGAAGTAGTTCCCGTCCTCGCTATACTACCACTCCCAATACACCAGCTAGTGGCAATTCCGGACAACAAACTCAACAGACACCAACTGCTCCTCCAAAAGCAAGCACTCCAGTAGGACCCGTTGCTCCTAACACAACCGCCAACAGGGCATGCTTCAAGTGTGGACAACCGGGACACTACGCCAACTACTGTCCCAACAGAGCTGCCTACACTACACCAGCTCCGATGAAGCAAGGTCAAGCCTCGGCAGGAAAGAGTCAGCCCCTATCTATCAACCGGGGACATGCCCATCATGCAGAAGTAGAGGTTGAACCAGGTGAACTTGAAATTCAAGAAGAAGAGCCAGTTGAGGATGAAGTAGTCGGTGAAGAAGTCAATGAGCAACAAGAATAGAGATAAGCATAGAAGTAGACATATATATATATTTTACTATTTGTAAGACCTAAATATTAGTTTAGCTATTAGTTAGTATTATTACTATTTTAGTGATATTAGTAAGGTCTATTAAACCTATGTTTTGTTAAAGGATTATGCATCATGCCGAGATTTCTTTGTTTGTGCATATGTTCCGAGAACAATATGAGCATACATCCCTTTTATTACTAATCTCGAGGACGAGATTATTTTTAAGGGGGGTAGGATTTGTAAAGCCCAAAAATTAGTAGAAAAAAAAATAATAAACAAGTAAATTTATAAGTGGATGTTTCAAGGATCCCTTGATTTTCTTTACATACTCAATTAATGGCATTAAATTATGTAAATAATAAATAAAATAGATACATAAATGTGCATTCCATGAAGTTTCCTTATAAGTTTACACTTTGTATTCAAATTTGTGAAACAAGCTTAAGCTAGAAAACTAGAATTTGAAAATGGAAATATAAAATAAAAGAGAGGAAAAAGGAAAAGAATATGTGCTATAGGGAAAAATAGTAATAATAATATATAAATAAATATATATTCTTATACTGGTATTTTTGTGAATTTGAACTATGTGTAAAACTCACTAACAAATTCAAATTCAAATGGTAAACTTTGAAATGGAGAAAGAAATGCAAAATATAAAAGAAAATAAAAAGAGAAACTCACCCCTAACCTGGGCCAACTATTCCCTCTCCCGGCCCATCCCGTTTTTCTTTTTCTTCCCCCTGTTTGGGCCACCGCTCGGCCCATTTCCACGTTGGCCTCTCCGTTTTCATCTCCCGCGCCAGCCCAGTCCGCGCGATGGTCACCGACACGTCGGGCCCGCGACTCAGCCCTCTCGCGCTCGCGCCTCAGTCCCCGTCATGTGGTCCCGCCTTGTCAGCTCGGTCTTCTCCGACTTCATCGCAGCGCGGTGTGCGATCCCGACAAACCCGCCGTAACTGAGCGTCTGCCGCGGCCCGCCCAACAAACTCGCCCCGCTCAGTTCGGGCTCTCGGGGTGTATATGTACCCAGTCGTAGAACCCCAGTCACGCATACGGCCGATTAGAAACGAGAAGGGAAGCAGTGTGCTGCCGCGGTCGCCCTTCGCGGGCATCTGCGTCCAGTCTCGTTTTGGGTATCTGCGTGCTACCAATCGGGTCGCCTTTGTGTGTTGAAGCCTCCGGTGTCATCGGCCGGGCACGCGGACTCTCGGGTCAACTCTAATTTCTCACCGGCGCGCCACGGCCACCACAATCCACGCAACTCCGTGGGTGAAGATCATCACAACACAATCGCTGGTAAAGTCTACCTCAATCTTCTCACCGTTCGACTAGCTTTGTGTAGCTCCGTTTAATTTGATGGTGGTGCTCGGGGTAGGTCGATTTGGGCCACGATCGTTCTTCTCCACCGCCGGTAGGACTCCTGGTGCCACCGCGTCCTGCCTTGTGGGGAAGAAAGCCCTCGGGCCGTTGGATGTTCAGCCGATGGCTGGGATTGCATCGGGATCATACCGGTTGGTGGGTGAGCATCTAGCCGTTAGATCAGGATCTTGTGGACTAGGTCATTTACCGGATGGATGATGTGGACTTCGGATCCGGGCCGTCGCTTTTGGATCTAGCGGCCACCGTTGCATACCGCTTCGGTGCGTTTGATCCGGGCCATCGGATCAAGATCGGATGGCCAGGACAGGATACCGTTTCGCATTGTAATCTTGGCCGTTGAATCAAGATCTGGCGGTCCAGATTCATCCGCTGTTATAACCGCGCGGCCGAATTGCAAAAGAGACCCTGTTCTTCCTAGAAACCAACCCGCCATCCATGCGGGGTAAATCTGAGTCTAGGGAATACTTGCGGCATTACCCCTGCGCTTCTGTTTAATTGAGGCGCAGTCCAGTGGATAGGAAAATCATAGAAAATGATTTAGAAAATGATTTTTAGTGTTAAAATAAATCAGAAACTTATTTAATTCATAAGTAATTCATTTTAGCTCCTTTTTGACTCATTCCAGTTGCAATAATTTTGTTTTAATATTATTTATCACCTAGTACCTCTGTTTAGCCATGAAACTTGAAATAAAATTGTTCATTTGGAATAATCTATTCTAAGCACTAAATAACTTCAGAAATTCATAACTAAATAACTATAACTCCAAATTTAGTGATTCTTGTTCCTACGATCTCGTAGCAACGCGTAGATTATTATTATTCAGTTTGTACTTATGTTTGGTGTAATGTTAATTTTGCCTATACAATGTTTGTTTGTATTGCTACGACTAGAGCGAGGTCACGTGTCATCTGAAGAGCAAGTTGGTACCTGGAATCTCAAGTCCCAGGCAAGTTGTGCCCTTGATCACTTCTTTTTACCCAGCCATGTTCTGATTAATCATAATGATCTGCATAGGTTAATTTGATGGGACCCAACAGGTTACCTAGTTTGATTATCTTTATACCTTGTTTACCACTAAATTTCTGGGTAGTACTTGCTAGTGCTTTATGTGGTTTTGGGTATGAAGATACATTATTCATGATCATATTTTTATTATCTGTTTATTATTACTGTTCATTATAAGATCATTATGTTAATTGGAACATGGAGCGACCACCCGGGAAAACAGTGCTACCACAAGGGAGGAATGGGACCCCTTGGCTGATTAATTAGGAAAGCTAGTGGAAGACTACCTTACCCGGAAGGGGCAAGGGCAGTAGGGGAGTGGTCAGTGTAGGGAGGCCCTCGGGAGGATTTTGCTGCGATGGCGGTCCTGCAAGGGATTCCTGCATTGGAACTTCCTATAAACTGTAGCGGGTTTTCGGAAGCTAGTGGAACTTTGTAAAGGCCTCGTAGTGGATCCCTAGCCATTCACCTCGGTAGTGTCTAAGGGCCTTGCAAACCCTGGCGACATGGGATACACGACTTGTGGGTAAAGATGCGCAACCTCTGCAGAGTGTAAAACTGGTATACTAGCCGTGCTCACGGTCAAGAGCAGCTCGGACCCTCACATGATTAAATTATGGAACTTAAACTCAATTTGTCATATGCATTGCATCGCAGGTGAAGTTGTTACTTTTGTTCTACTATTTAACTGGGTTGGTACTTACTTATACTTAGTAACTGCTAATAAAATTTTGACCAACTTTAAAAGCAATGCTCAGCTCTAACCATCTTCTTTGGTAAGCCTTACACTTCACGTGAGCTCCCACCTTTGGCGAGTTCATGCACATTATTCCCCACAACTTGTTGAGCGATGAACGTATGTGAGCTCACTCTTGCTGTCTCACACCCCCCCACAGGTCAAGAACAGGTACCACCGGATGAGGCGCATGGAGGATGCTGTGATGAGTTCGCGAGTGGTCTAGGTCGTCGTCTCCCAGTCAACTTTGGGTTGCTGGACCGTTGTCTCCTTATAATGTAATTATTTATTTTGTATAGAATTCCTGTTATATATAAAGTTGTGACATTCGATCCTGTGCCACTATACATCATATGCGTGAGACTTGGTCCCAGCATACCTGGTGTTTATGTTCGCGCCCGGGTCTTGGTGCCCCTAAAACCCGGGTGTGACACCGTCTGAGGCGCGTGTGTCAGGATACGGCGTCAGGCATCCCCTGCATTTAATGCGCCTACGAAGCGGTCGGTTGGTGAGGCGGTCTGGCCAAGGTTGCTTCACAATGAAGCCTGCCCGAGCCGAGCCTCGGGAGAGCCGAGGGGGCGCCCGCTGCCTAAGGAGGCCCTCGAGCGAGGCGTGAACTCGTCTGGGACTACTGTTCCAACCCGAGGCTAGGCTCGGGTGAGATCGCGTCCCTCGGGTAGACGAAGTCTTGTCCTGAACCGCACCCGTTAGTTGGTCTGAGGGTGTTTACCAGCCATGATTAGGAGCGTTGGCGGTACCCCTAATTATGGTACCCGACAGTAGCCCCCGAGCCTCGAAGGGAGTGTTGGTACTCGCTTGGAGGCTTTTGCCGCGTTTTCGGTGAGGGGACAGGCCTTTCTCGGTTTTTGCCTTGTTCTGGTGGGTGTGCGCGAGCGCACCCGCCGGGTGTAGCCCCCGAGGCCTCGGAGGAGTGGTTTGACTCCTCTGAGGTCTGAATGCTTTTCATGGTGCTTCGGTCGGTCTGATCGTTCCCTCATGCGGCCCGGTCGTAGCCCGGGTGCGTGGTCGGGTTCCAAGTTATTAAGCTGGTTTGTTGACGCTGTCAACAGTTTTGGCCGTAGCCGGGTGCGAGAGCAGCCCCTGAACCTCTGCACGGAGCGAGAGGACGATCAAGGACTTTCCCGACTTTTATCATACGCCCCTGCGTTGCCTTTCCGCAAGGAGGAGGGGGGAAAGCGCCACGTTGCCCTCGGAGGGCGCCGAACATGGTGTTTCCAGTGAGCTGCTAATGGGTGATCCGAGTGGACGCCCGTGCCCAGTTCGTTAGGGGTCGGCTGGAGGCCCGGAAGCGCGCTCCAAAAGTACCTGCGGTTGATTTGCCGGACCCAGACCCCTTCGATAGGGTCCGAGGGCTCGATGCCTCCCTCCGGTGGGATTCCGTTACAAATCGTTCCCGCCGGTCTCGGAAATGTCCTAGGGTACCTCGGGAGCGTAGCCTAAGCCTCGGCTATGTATCGAACATACCCAGAGTCATCCCTCACTCTGCGTGCTCTGGGGCGACTGTCGAACCCTTCCGAGGGGCCAGCCTACGAACCCCTGATCAGTAGTGGGCACGGAGCCCGAGCGCTCTGGGGCGGCTGTCGAAACCCTCCCGAGGGGCCAGCCTTCGAACCCCTGATCAGTAGGAGGGCTCGGGGCCCGCTTCCTTTGCCAAGAAGGATCCTTTCCACAACATCCCCTTTCCTAGTCCCTGTAGCAAGAGAGAGAGAGAGGAGGAGGGGAAGGATATGAATTTAAATAAGGTGGCGCACCTTTTTTGACGCGGTCATTATGGCGAAGGCAAAGCGACGCTCGCGTCGCCTGCCAGAGGTGTCGCTTGCTCCATTGGGAAGTTAATGCGATGGTACGGGTGATTTGCGTGGCACCCGTTGCGCGTGCGAGCCGTTCGAGGAATGGGGCACGGGCGCGTCGTCTTCACGCCGTGGGAGAGGGCTCTCCTGTCGCTTCAGGAGGGGACGCGAGCCTGCAGGCGACTTGACCGCTGCCTCGGCTCGTCTGCCGCTGCAGTTACTGCCGGCCCGCTTTTGACCATGCCAACCGTCGTGCCTACCCTGCGGCTGACCGGCCCATGGCCGTCACCTTTAACTAGCACTGTTGGGTCATGCGCAGGGCTACCTCGAGTCGCGGTACTGGTTCCGCAGTCGAGGAGGCGCAACATTGGCGAGAGTGGCGGTGTAACTTCTCGCACGTCGTAACTGGCGCGCCAGTTACATGACATGCGAGCCCGCTTCCTTTGCGCTGGTCCGCCGGATGTGGTCAAAGCGGAAGGGGCGCATAGTTGCGGTGCAGTTGGATGCCTGTCGCGTGGCAGTCCACCCTTTTGACCACCGGTTTCTGCGAAGATGGGAGAACGCTTGTAACCGTGGGACGGTTACATGCCTCGCGTTTGGCGGTTCGCCTTCTTCGTGCTTTGGATCAGCTCGTATGACGTGTGGGTCCCAACCCCCGTGTCGTAGGGGGAGAACCCTAGAGGATGTCAGTGGGGATTTCGCCCATCACGCTAAGGGGTGCAAGTGAGGAGGTCTGCCTATAAAAGGGGGATCGATCCCTTGGGCAGTGGCCATGCCTTCGTTCTCCCCTCATGCATTGCGCCCTTTCACCTTTTGAGCCCCCAGATGGGGTGCTCCAACGTTGCCTTGCTCTTGCTGTCGTTGGAGGAGCGTGGCCTCGTGGAGATCGGCACCTTTCAGCCATCGCTCGGCTTCAAGGATTTTCGTCGTGCAGCCCGGCTGCATTCCCTCACTAATGGGCAGTTTGGTGGGGAGAAGCAAGCCGGGCTGCGGCCTCTGCCCCGCCCTCAGCTTCAAGGATCCTCGTCATCCGGGCTGAGGCGGAGGAGCGCACTGAGTGGGGGGTTGCCTCCGTGTGGGTCGGTAACCCTTTTCTTCCCCTAGCGTTTGGGGGAGAAAGGCATCCTCCATCCCTACGGAGGCGTCCTCCAGCCATGTGGGGGAAGGCGAACTGCTGCTCCCTGGACAGGGTGCAGCTTTCCGTCCTTCGTCCAGGCGGCGGTCGTGCCTCGCATGGGCCGGCCACGTCCAAGTCTTCCTCGCACCGTCAGCCGCGCTAGAGGGTTGCCCAGCACGTCGTGCGCCGCGAGGGCGGTGCTCGTGTTCTGGGGCGGCCTCGGCGAGGACGGGAGTGAGGACCTGTCGGTGCGCTTTGGGGCGGCCGTTGTTTGCCGGCGCGGTGTCGGCGGGTTCAAACCCACGGTCGGCGCCCTCCGACTCTCTGGCCTTAATGGCTTGTCCACGCCCCTCGTGTGGGGACGTGGGTGAGGGCCTTTTCGCAGCAGCGTTTGCCCTGAAGCCGTTGCTGCAGCTGTCTGGCCGCCCGAGGTGGAGGTCGTTGTCGCTGCTGTCAGGGGTCGCCAGCAAGCCGCTTGGAGTTCGTCATCCCGCTGGCCCCCCGGTGTGGAGGTTGTTCATGCCCCCAAGTATACGTGTTTGTTCTTTGTGGCTGTCGAGGCCTGAACATTTGGGTATTCGAGAATGAAGCTGTGTGTCTTCCTCATTCCGAGCACTGGGACTTGTCTGTTGGCTAGCCGAACCACTTAACCGAGCGTCGGTTGCCTTTCGCGGAAGGTGACGAGTGAGGTGTCCGTATCCCGGAGGCGTAGGAGTCCCTTGGCTCTATCGGCCTTGCCGCTCTAGGCGTCTCTTGCTCAGTTTTTGGAACCCTCGGCTGCTCTGCGATGAGCTGGAGCCGAAGGCAGCGGTGTTAGCGCGGACAGACGCGGAGTCGGCTCGGAAAGAGACTTCGTCGGCCCGGGAGATGGTGGCTTCCTAGGCCGAGGAAGATGTGGTAGCAGCCGCTGGAGCTCGGCCAAGACATCTACTGGTGCGGTGGTGGCGGCCTCCCTTAGGTGGAGGTCCTTTTGCCCGGGTCGCCGCCCGAGGCCGGGCCAGGTTCCGCCGAGGGTGGAAACAACGCCGAGGGTGCTGCTGCTCCCCTGCCGATGCCCGAACCTGCAGGAACAGTTTGTCTGCAGCATGCGCATGCTTTTTTGCGGTCGTCGAGGCCTAAACACTTTATCGTCGTGTTTAAAAACCTGCGTCTTCTCCCCTCTTGTTTCGAGCATCATGACTTGTCTATCAATAGCAGAATCGTTTATCTGAGCGAGAGTTACTTTTCGCGGAAGGTGATGAGTGAGGTATCCGTATCCCGGAGGCGTAGGAGTCCCTTGGCTCGGTCGGCCTTGCCGCTTACGTGCACTATCATTTGGTTGAAGGATTCCATTATTGGTACAGTCGAGAAGGCACGAAAGTCATTTTCTACCCGAGTGTTAGGACTTGTTCGGTAGCAGGATCGCTTATCCGAGCGTGAGTTACTTCTCGTGGAAGGTGATGAGTGAGGTATCCGTATCCCGGAGGCGTAGGAGTCCCTCGGCTCGGTCGGCCTTTCCGCTTACGTGTACTCTCGTCGTTCTCAGGATCCCACTATCGATACGGAAGTCGAAAGCACAAAGGTTGTTTTGGTCGAAAATTTTTCCGAGGAAAATTTTGACGCAGAGGGGGTTCCCCCCTTCTAGCCCCCGAGGGAGGGTCGGGCTTTGCTGAGGCAAGGCCGACCCTTCCTTGACGGTTAGACTTTGTGTATGTAAACAAAGTACATGAACGACTTAAAACATATTAAGGGTAGAAGCGACGTAGCTGTTGGATGTTCCAAGCATTGCTGTAGACCTCGCCTTGGTCGTTGGCCAGCTTGTATGTTCCGGGCTTCAAGATCTTGGCGATGATGAAGGGCCCTTTCCAGGGAGGAGTGAGCTTGTGGCGCCCTCGGGCATCCTGTCGCAGGCGAAGCACCAAGTCTCCCACTTGGAAGCCTCGGGACCGAACGCTTCGGGCGTGGTAGCGCCGCAGCGACTGCTGGTACCGTGCCGAATGTAGTAAGGCAACGTCCCGAGCCTCCTCGAGTTGGTCCAGTGAGTTTTCTCGGCTGGTCTGGTTGCTTCGGTCATCGTACGCCTTGGTCCTCGGGGACCCGTATTCTAAGTCTGTGGGGAGGACGGCCTCGGCCCCATAGACTAGAAAGAATGGTGTATAACCCGTGGCGCGGCTCGGCGTCGTCCTCAGACTCCAGACTACAGAGGGTAGCTCTTTCATCCACCGCTTGCCGAACTTGTTGAGGTCGTTGTAGATCCTCGGTTTGAGCCCCTGCAAAATCATACCATTGGCACGCTCCACCTGCCCATTCGTCATGGGATGAGCTACGGCGGCCCAGTCCACACGAATGTGGTGGTCGTCGCAAAAGTCCAGGAACTTTTTTCCGGTGAACTGCATGCCATTGTCGGTGACGATTGAGTTTGGGACCCCGAACCGATGGATGATGTTGGCGAAAAACGCCACCGCCTGCTCGGACCTGATGCTGGTCAAGGGTCAGACCTCGATCCACTTGGAGAATTTGTTGATGGCGACCAGAAGGTGCGAGAAGCCCCCGGGTGCCTTCTGCAAGGGACCGACAAGGTCTAGGCCCCACACAACAAATGGCCAGGTGATGGGTATCGTCTGCAAGGCCTGAGCGAGCAGATGCGTCTGCTTTGCGTAGAATTGACACCCCCGGCAGGAGCGCACAATCCTAGTGGCGTCGGCCACCGTGGTTGGCCAGTAGAAACCTTGTTGGAAGGCATTCCCCACAAGGGCTCGAGGTGCTGCATGGTGGCCGCAAGCCCCCGAGTGTATTTCTTGCAACAGCTCTTGTCCTTGGGCGATAGATATGCATCGTTGGAGGATGCCCGAGGGGCTGCGGTGATAGAGCTCTTTTTCATCACCTAGCAAGACGAGTGACTTGGCGCGCCGAGCTTTGGTCTTGTCGATGGGAAGCCCTCCTCGGAGGAGATATTCCAGGTATGGGGTCTGCCAGTTTGGATCTGGCGTGACCCCATTCTATTCCTCCTCGACGGGCAAGGCCTCTTCCTCGATGGCCGAGGGTGCCTCGGGTCCGGCCGAGGGTACCTCGGGCTGGGCGTGTCGTTGATCTTGACGGATGGTTGATGTAGGTCTCTGGAGAAGACGTCCGGGGGAACCGTCGTTCGCCCTGAGGCTATTTTCGCCAGCTCGTCCGCAGTCTCGTTGTACCATCGGGCGATGTGGTTGAGCTCCAGCCCATAGAACTTGTTTTCCAGGCACCGGACTTCGTCGCAGTAGGCTTCCATCCTCCGGTCACGGTAGTGGGAGTTCTTCATGACTTGGTCAATGACAAGCTGCGAGTTGCCTCGAGCGTCGAGGCGTAGGACCCCTAGCTCGATGGAGATGCGTAGCCCGTTAACCAGTGCCTCATACTCGGCCATGTTGTTTGATGCCGGAAAATGGAGGCGAATGGCGTAGCGGAGATGCTTTCTGAGGGGTGAAACGAAGAGCAAGCCAGCGCCTGCTCCTGTTTTCATGAGTGACCCATCGAAGTACATGGTCCAGAGCTCAGGCTGGATTGAAGTTATCGGTAACTGGGTGTCAGTCCACTCAGCCAGGAAGTCTGCCAAGACCTGGGATTTTATGGCCTTTCGAGGAGCGAACGATAGCATTTCGCCCATAAGCTCCACCACCCACTTTGCTATCCTACCTGAGGCCTCGCGGCACTGGATGATCTCCCCCAGGAGGAAGGATGACACCACAGTCACCGGATGAGACTCAAAGTAGTGTCGCAACTTTCACCGTGTCAGAATCACTACATAGAGCAGCTTCTGGATCTGTGGGTAGCGAACTTTGGTCTCGGAAAGCACTTCACTGATGAAGTAGACTGGCCTCTGGATGGGCAGTGCATGCCCTTCTTCTCGTCTCTCGACTATGATCGCGGCGCTGACCACCTGAGTAGTCGCGGCTATGTAGATCAAGAGGGCTTCTCCTGCGGCGGGGGGCACCAGGATGGGTGTGTTCGTAAGGAGCGCCTTAAGGTTTCTGAGGGCTTCCTCGGCCTCGGGGGTCCAAGTGAAGCACTCGGCCTTCCTTAAGAGGCGGTACAGAGGCAAGCCTTTCTCGCCAAGGCGTGAGATGAAGCGGCTCAGAGCCTCAAGGCATCCCATGATCCTCTATACTCCTTTCAAATCTTTGATCGGTCCCATGTTGGTGATGGCCGTGATTTTCTCTGGATTGGCCTTGATGCCCCGCTCGGAGACGATGAATCCAAGGAGCATACCTCTGGGGACTCCGAAGACACACTTCTTGGGATTGAGTTCCACGCCTTTCGCTCTCAGACACTTGAATGTCGTTTCAAGGTCAGAGAGGAGGTCGGAGGCTCTCTTCGTCTTGACAACGATGTCGTCGACGTAAGCCTCGACCGTTCTGCCGATGTGTTCTCCGAACACGTGGTTCATGCACCTCTGGTAAGTGGCGCCTGCATTCCTCAACCCAAATGGCATTGTAGTGTAACAGTACATGCCAAAAGGTGTGATGAAAGAAGTCGCGTGCTGGTCGGACTCTTTCATCTTGATTTGGTGATAGCCTGAGTAGGCATCGAGGAATGACAGGGTTTCACACCCAGCAGTGGAGTCCATGATTTGATCGATGCGAGGTAGAGGGTAGGGAACTTTCGGACATGCTTTGTTTAGACCAGTGTAGTCTACACACATCCTCCATTTCCCATCCTTCTTCCTTACAAGAACAGGGTTAGCTAACCATTCGGGATGGAATACCTCTTTGATAAACCCTGCCGCGAGTAGCTTGTGGATCTCCTCGCCTATGGCCCTGCGCTTTTCTTCGACAAAATGGAGTAGGGTTTGCTTCACGGGTCGGGCTCCAGCTCTGATGTCCAGTGAGTGCTCGGCGACATCCCTCGGTATGCCGGGCATGTCCGAGGGATTCCACGCAAAGACTTCGGCGTTTGTGCGGAGAAAATCGACGAGCACTGCTTCCTATTTGGGGTCGAGCTCGGAGTCGATCCGAACTTTCTTGCTGGGGTCGTTGCTGGGGTCGAGAGAGACGGACTTGACCGCCTCAACTGGTTTGAAGTTGTCGGCATGCCGCTTCACATCGGGCGCCTCCTTGGAGAGGCGTTCCAGGTCGGCAATGAGGGCCTCGGACTTGGCAAGAGCCTCGGCGTACTCCACGCACTCCACGTCGCATTCGTACGCATGGCGGTACGTGGATCCGACGGTGATGAACCCATTCGGGCCCGGCATCTTGAGCTTGAGGTAGGTGTAGTTGGGGATGGCCATGAACTTGGCGTAGCATGGTCTTCCAATACCGCATGGTAGGTTCCTCGGAACCCGACGACCTCAAAGGTGAGAGCTTTCTTTCGGAAGTTAGAGGGAGTTCCGAAGCAGACGGGTAATTCGATCCGTCTGAGGGGTAGGATTCGCTTCTTGGGCGCGATCCCGTGGAAGGGTGCCGCACCGGCCCGGACTTCGGACCGATCAACCCCTAAGAGTTCCAGGGTCTCGGCGTAGATGATGTTAAGGCTGCTGCCTCCATCCATGAGGACCTTGGAGAGCCTAACGTTGCCGATGATCGGATCGACGACGAGCGGGTACCTTCCTGGGCTTGGCACGAAGTTGGGGTGGTTGCCTTGGTCGAAGGTGATAGGCTTGTCGGACCAGTCTAGGTAGACTGGAGCCGCCACCTTTACCAAGCAGACTTCCCGGTGCTCCTGCTTGTGGTGCCGAGCCGAGGCGTTCGCCGCCAGCCTGCTGTAGATCATGAAGCAGTTATGGACATCCAGGAATCCCTCTTCCTTGCCGCCCTCCTTCTTGTCGTTGTCATGGCCCTTGCCATCCTCCGCCGGGAGCCCGGTCTTATGGAAGTAGCGCTGGAGCATAACACATTCTTCGAGGGTGTGCTTGACGGGCCCCTGGTGATAGGGGCATGGCCCTTTGAGCATCTTGTCGAACGCGCCAGCCCCTCCAGGAGGTTTCCGAGGGTTCCTGTGCTCGGCCGCAGCGACGAGATTCGTGTCTGCGGCGTCGTGCTTCGCTCGCGACTTGTTTTTAGCCTTCTTCTTCGTGCCCCGCTGGGTGGACGCCTCAGGGGCGTCTGTCTTTGGCTCTTCCTGAGGCTGCTTGTCCTTTCGGAAGATGGCTTCGATCGCCTCTTGACCTAAGGCGAACTTGGTGGCGACGTCCATCGGTTCGCTCGCACGGGTGGGAGTCTTGCGCCCCAGTTTGCTCACCAGGTCTCGGCAAGTGGTGCCGGCAAGGAAAGCCCCAATGACATCCGAGTCGGTAACGTTGGGCAGCTCGATGCGCTGCTTTGAAAACCACCGGATGTACTCTCGGAGGGACTCCCCTAGCTACTGGCGGCAGCTACAGAGGTCCCACGAGTTCCTAGGGCGCACGTACGTGCCTTGGAAGTTTCCCGCGAAAGCTTTGACCAGATCGTCCCAGTCGGAGATCTGCGCAGGAGGCAGATGCTCCAGCCAGGCACGGGCGGCGTCGGAGAGGAAAAGGGGTACATTACGGATGATGAGGTTGTCATCATCCGCCCCTCCCAACTGGCATGCCAGTCGGTAGTCCGCGAGCCACAACTCCGGCCTCGTCTCCCCCGAGTACTTGGTGATGGTAGTCGGGGCTCGGAAACGGGCAGGGAACGGCGCTCGTCGTATGGCCCGGCTGAAGACTCGTGGACCGGGTGGTTCGGGCGAAGGACTGCGATCCTCCTCACTGTTGCAGCGTCCCCCACACCTAGGATGGTAGCCTCGGCGCATCTTCTCGTCGAGGCGGGCTCGATGGTCGAGATGGTGGTGCTCATTGCCGAGGCGTTCCCGAGCGGCGGGCGCCTCGTCCCGCGTGCGCTCGGGATGAATCGAGGCTTCCCAAATGCGCCGGGAGGACACCGCATGATGCTCCGAGGGGTCAGCTCGCCTGCGGGAGGCAGAGCTCTCGGCTCATCGAACCGCGACGCCTTCTAGGAGATTCTTGAGTTTGCCCTGGATACACCGTCCCTCGGTGGTGGATGGCTTCGGCATGGCTCGAAGCAGCATCGCCACTGCAGCTAGGTCCTGGCTGGACCCGCTAACGGTCGGGGGCAGCGCTGCCCTGGAATTGTCGATGATGCGGTGCCGGATGTCTTGGGCCCGATGATAGGCTTCTCCAGCGAGCGTTTGGCCTGCCCACTCCTGTTCGATGTTCTGTCGGAGCTGTACAAGCCGGCCTGCTTCCCCGTTGACCCAGGCCTGCATCTCACGGATTTGCTCGAGCTCTATGTCCTGACCCTCCACAGGGACTGGGACCACAGCTAGCTCCCGCGGGATGTCAACGCGAGATGCGGGCCCATGGGTATCGTCAACTTCTGGCATACCGAGGTGGTTGCCTTCGTTGTGATCTCCCAGATCGACGTGGAAACATTCGCGACTTGGGCCGTAACCCTTGTCGTCAAGGTCATGGCCATCGTCAGAACAACCGGAGAGGCAGTGGTCACATGCGGACATGAAGCCCCGCATGGCACCGGGGTCATTGAGGGCAGAGAAGTCCCAACCAGAGTCGGGGTCGTCCTCTTCCTCAGAACCCATTGGTCCGAAGGTTGAGACGGCTGTCAGTCGGTCCCAGGTCGACCACATGTGGTACCCCGGAAGGTTTGGATACGCCTTTACAAAGGCGCTCACCATAGCGGGGTCGCTAGGTGGATCGAAGCTGAACCGAAAAGGTACGGGATGGAAAACGGACGGTACCTCTTGGTCGTTGGACGGTGGTGAAGTCGTGTCGGGGGCGGAGCACACCGTCATCTCAGGTACGAGGGTAACGCCCAGCAGGTCCTTTGCGAGGGTGCTGGTGTCATCAGTTCGCTCGGGGCTGACACGTCGCGGGGAAGTGACACCCACCATGGTCTCAGGTGCGAGGACAATGTCCGACATGTCCCCCGGGGGAGTGCCGGCGTCGTCGACTCGCTCTGGTGCGACAGCCGATAAGGTGCCGCCTCCTGCGTGGCCATGGTTGCCTCGTCTCTGCCTTCTCCAACGAGGAGGGTGGCGGGGACGACCGGAGTGCTCCTCTTCTGCCGCGGGGAGATGCTGTCGTAGAGCTCGCCGCCGCCGGGCGAGTCGGAGACCGTCGTTGTCGTCATGCCGCAGGGGGAGGAGTACCATGTCGTAGCTGCCGTCGAGGGACATGAACTCGAGACTCCTGAAGCGGAGCACCGTCCCGGGCTGGAGAGGTTGCTGAAGACTCCCCATCTGGATCTCAACGGGAAGGTGTTCGTTAACACGCAGCAATCCCCTACCTGGCGCGCCAACTGTCGGTGTCTCGGACCCGGGGGGTCCCTTGGACCGACCAGTGAAATCGTCGCGTGCCCCTGCCCAGATGGGTTGGCGCGGGATGGAACACAAGAGGTGGGACAAGCCTTGTATTATCCTGCACCAGGGGTGCCGCTCATAGTAGGGGTTACAAGCGCGTCGCGTGAGGGAGAGAGAGACACAGAGTTCACCCGCCGCTTCCCTCGCGCGAACCCCCCTCAGGGTGGTCCTGGACCTCCCTTTTATAGAAGCAAGGAGAGGGTCCAGACGTACAACGGGGGACGTAGCTATGCGCTAACGTGTCCGGCAGTGGAGTGCCTAAGCCCTGTGTACATGCCAACATGGCCGTTGGGGGAGAGCTTGGGCCCTGTACATGTGATGGCATGGCCGTCGGAAGAGCACCTGAGTCCTGTAGGAGCATAGCTGGCAGCGCGGCGAGGATCCTGCTGACGTCTCCTTGCTGTCATAAGGGGCTGAGAGCCACCGGCATCATGGTGCACGTGGGGCACCATCATTACTCGTCGCCGGGGTAAGCCAGATGGGACGCCAGTCTTGTTCCTTGTAGCCTGAGCAGGCTAGGAATAGGGAAATGATGTATCCCCTGTTAGCGCGGTCGGTCCGAGCCCAGGGTCGGTCGAGGCGGAGACTTCTCTTGAGGCCGAGGCCGGGGTCGGGCGAGGACGCGATTCCTCCCGAGACCGGGGTCGAGGCCGAGTCTGAGGGTCGGGCGAGGCAGAGACCTCCTCCCGAGGCTGGAGCCTGAGGTCGGGCAAGGCGGAAACCTCCTCCCGAGGCTGGAGCATGAGGTCGAGCAAGGCGGAGCTTCCTGTTGCGCCCGAGGCTGAACTCGGTGGTTGATCGTGACTTGTTGTCAGTCGTCGCTGGGGTGGCTGACACGGCAGTCGGAGCGGAGCGAGTGGCGCTGTTTTCCTGTCATATCAGACAGTAAAGAAGAGGGGCGGAGGGTGGTCCTGGACCTCCCTTTTATAGAGGCAAGGAGAGGGTCCAGACGTACAACGGGGGACGTAGCTATGCGCTAACGTGTCCGGCAGTGGAGTGCCTAAGCCCTGTGTACATGCCAACATGGTCGTTGGGGGAGAGCTTGGGCCCTGTACATGTGATGGCGTGGCCGTCGGAGGAGCACCTGAGTCCTGTAGGAGCATAGCTGGCAGCGCGGCGAGGATCCTGCTAACGTCTCCTTGCTGTCATAAGGGGCTGAGAGCCACTGGCATCATGGTGCACGTGGGGCACCATCATTACTCGTCGCCGGGGTAAGCCAGATGGGACGCCAGTCTTGTTCCTTGTAGCCTGAGCAGGCTAGGAATAGGGAAATGATGTATCCCCTGTTAGCGCGGTCGGTCCGAGCCCAGGGTCGGTCGAGGCGGAGACTTCTCTTGAGGCCGAGGCCGGGGTCGGGCGAGGACGCGATTCCTCCCGAGACCGGGGTCGAGGCCGAGTCCGAGGGTCGGGTGAGGCAGAGACCTCCTGAGGCTGGAGCCTGAGGTCGGGCAAGGCGGAAACCTCCTCCCGAGGCTGGAGCATGAGGTCGAGCGAGGCGGAGCTTCCTGTTGCGCCCGAGGCTGAACTCGGTGGTTGATCGTGACTTGTTGTCAGTCGTCGCTGGGGTGGCTGACACGGCAGTCGGAGCGGAGCGAGCGGCGCTGTTTTCCTGTCATATCAGACAGTAAAGAAGAGGGGCGGAGGGTGGTCCTAGACCTCCCTTTTATAGAGGCAAGGAGAGGGTCCAGACGTACAACGGGGGACGTAGCTTTGCGCTAACGTGTCCGGCAGTGGAGTGCCTAAGCCCTGTGTACATGCCAACATGGCTGTTGGGGCAGAGCTTGGGCCCTGTACATGTGATGGCGTGGCCGTCGGAGGAGCGCCTAAGTCCTGTAGGAGCATAGCTAGCAGCGCAGCGAAGATCCTGCTGACGTCTCCTTGCTGTCATAAGGGGCTGAGAGCCACCGGCATCTTGGTGCACGTGGGGCACCATCATTACTCGTCGCCGGGGTAAGCCAGATGGGACGCCAGTCTTGTTCCTTGTAGCCTGAGCAGGCTAGGAATAGGGAAATGATGTATCCCCTGTTAGCACGGTCGGTCCGAGCCCAGGGTCGGTCGAGGCGGAGACTTCTCTTGAGGCCGAGGCCGGGGTCGGGCGAGGACGCGATTCCTCCCGAGACCGGGGTCGAGGCCGAGTCCGAGGGTCGGGCGAGGCAGAGACCTCCTCCCGAGGCTGGAGCCTGAGGTCGGGCAAGGCGGAAACCTCCTCCCGAGGCTGGAGCATGAGGTCGAGCGAGGCAGAGCTTCCTGTTGCGCCCGAGGCTGAACTCGGTGGTTGATCGTGACTTGTTGTCAGTCGTCGCTAGGGTGGCTGACACGGCAGTCGGAGCGGAGCGAGCGGCGCTGTTTTCCTGTCATATCAGACAGTAAAGAAGAGGGGCGGAGTGACGGCGGTCACTTCGGCCTGTCCGTCTGAGGCGCGTGTCAGGATACGGTGTTAGGCATCCCCTGCATTTAATGCTCCTGTGAAGCGGTCGATTGGTGAGGCGGTCTGTCCAAGGTTGCTTCACAACAAAGCCTGCCCGAGTCAGGCCTCGAGAGTGCCGAGGGGGTGCCTGCTGCCTGAGGAGGCCCTCGGGCGAGGCGTGAACTCGTCTGGGACTACTGTTCCAACCCGAGGCTGGGCTCGGGTGAGATCGCGTCCCTCGGGTAGATGAAGTCTTGTCCTGAACCGCACCCATCATTTGGTCTGAGGGTGTTTACTAGCCATGATTAGGAGCGTTGGGGGTACCCCTAATTATTGTACCTGACAAGTATTAAATAGTACTTTTGCTGGGTAGGATTCGACTAGAAACATACCTACTGCCACGTCCTGAGCATCCTAGATTGCTTCGGCCTCTAGGTGGTTCACCTTTCCACGGTTGTAGACCTGACCATGGACTCCTGGTGTTTGCTGTGGTGCTCCTTGTCTGGCTGGGGCATTGACTGCTGGCGGCTGTTGGGCTGCTTTCTTGGGACAGTTCTTCGCCCAGTGATTTTGTTCTCCACAGTAGAAGCATGCACGACCTCCTACTTATGTTGGGGCTGCTTGGCCATTCTGATTGGGTGCTAGGGAAGGAAGGCGAGCTGTCTGGTTGTTCTGACGCTGATACTGATTTCCTCAAGGCTAGGTGTTCTGGCGGTACTGCTACTGCTGCTGCTGCTGAGGAAACTAGCTCTGGTACTGGTGTTGATGCTGGTGCTAGTGACCTTGCTTGAATTGTTGTGGTGAGTTTCCTGAGTAGCGGGGATGGCTGCTACTCCCGGCCTGAGGTCCACCAATCTTGCGCTTCCTATCCTCTATCTCCCGACGCTTCCTTTCAGTCATGATTGCTCTGTCTATCAAGTGCTAGAAGGTGGGGAAAGTGTGGTTCATCAGCTGGTAGTGGAGGGGATCGACCAATCCTCTCATAAAGTGGTACTGCCTCTTAGCATCCGTGTTAACGTCTTCTTGGGCATAGCGTGACAACTACATAAACTTATCCCTATACTCACTGACGGACAGGGGACCTTGCTTCAGGGCGAGAAACTCCTCCTTCCTCACTATCATCAGTCCCTCGGGCACATGGTAGCAACGAAAGTTGTCCTTGAACTCCTCCCATGTAATGGCTTCAGGGTTGGCATGAGTGGCGAGGTAAGACTCCCACCAAGACTGTGCTGCTCCCCTCAGCTGTCGGGGACCATACAACACCTTTTCACGGTCATTGCACTTGGCAGTGTGCAACTCACGCTACACGGTACGCACCCAATCTTCCGCGTCCATGGGATCAACAGAGTGGGCAAAGACAGGGGGATGGCCCCTCATGAACTCTACCCGCTTATCTCTAGGCACTTGAGGCATCTGAACTTGCACTGGAGGCCGTGGTGGGGGTGGCTGCTGCTGCACTTGCTGCATCGCTGCTAAGGTCTGACCAATTGCCTGAACTGCCTGAGTTTGCATCATGAACATCTGCTCAACTGTCATCGGGGGTGGCGGTGGCAACTGTTGCTGCTGGGCTGCATCCTCCTAGGGTGCCTACTGTTCTAGCTGTGCATGCCTCGCACCTCTGCGCCTGTTCTCAGACATCTGTAGAAACCATACACATATCAGATCTAACTCTGTAGTCTTTCAGCATAAGAAAAGATATACGGAAATCTTCATAGCACTGAACAGTTGATCATCTTCACTGACAGCTTCTCAGATAAAGAGGAAAGTGGAAACAAATGGGTTACCCAACTAAATGACTGACTTTATTAATAACTACACTAAGTTGCAGGGGATACCCACACCTTGATGACAATCATTACAAAGATCCAACTTCATTACATGTTCATCATAACAAGCATCCAACATAAGAGAAGCAAACTAACTCTAACTAAAACCGATTAGACTAAGACACTGAATTAAGCATTATTATAGACTCCAACTCCGTCGATCTATGGATCTAAATCTATCCAGGTCCTGCAGTCTGCGGTACCATAGTAGAAGCGACCACGGGGCGGTGAATGGTAAGGGTGGTGAATCCCGACAGGGGTGGGAGAACCACCATCCAAATAGTGGCATGCCGCGCATTCAGCACGCAATTCCACAACCTCTGCCCGAACCTTGCCTAACTCGTCAAGGGCGTGGTCCAACTCTGTGTTGAGCACGGTGACCAGGTTGACCATGCTGCTCAGCCTGGGATTGCCCTCACCAACTAGCAAGACAATCACACCTCCGACACTGCTGGTCAAACTGCGTGGGTAGTACTTCAGGTCAAGGCCGTCGGCTACCCCGCTGAACAACGAGCAATACTGAGAAAGTGCCTGTCATGCTGCATCCTGCATTGCTGCCTCGGTAGTGTCCCTCTCAGTGATAGAGTAGTGCTCTGAGAAGGCCTCTGCACCCCGGAGATCATCATCCGGACGGCGCACCAAGCAAGTAGCCTCCCACTGGTCCGGGTATAACCCGCGACGATGCTGGTAGACTACACAACGGTACTCGATGGACCAAGTGTGTCGGTCGAAGGCCCGATGCAACAGGGTGTCGAGAGCATCATGGAAGTGACACCTGTGAGTGGCGTCACGAGTGATGGGTCTAGCGATCCACCCCTCCGGCTCCGGCTCCTCCGAGCGCTCTGTGCTGTGGCTCAAACTGCCACCGACGTCGTCGTCGTCTCCGTCTCCGTCAGGGTCTCCTCCAGCAGCCGGGGTGCCCTGAGGTGGTGCAGGGGGCATCTCTGGCTGAGGTGCAGGGGAAGGTGGCCTCTCAGACTCCACCTCCCGCTGAGGCGAGGGTGAAGAGTCCTGCTGCTCCTGGTCTTGCTCCTGCTCCTGGCATCGGTGCTCTTGCTCCTCGTGCAGGCGACGATGTAGTCTCTCCAGGTGACTGGACTGATCTGACACCGTGCGACGCAGTGGACGCTCCGCCAGGCAAGAAGGCAAAAAGGGGATCACAGACTTACGTGCAGTGCACCTGATATGGGCCATCTACAAAAGATATCGTAAGCACAAGAGTAAGAGTAGAACTATGAGATCAGAAAGTAAACAGAAAGAAAAGTGAGACAAAACTTTTTGAGATAAGTAAATAACATAGAGTTGGTCAAGATAACCAACTTTTGAAGAGACTCTAAGGTCAAGGTAAGAATAAGAGTCTATAGTCCTTAGGTTGACCATTCTAGTCTAGGTTAGCAGTCCTACTGTCAGCAAGGCTTTGATACCACTTATGTCACACTCGGTTTTGGAAGGTAAACCGAATGCGAACCATGTACGTGCCAGGATCAGAACTCACGTACACAGCGATTACATAATTGGACATCATCACACAATGCTCGAATTAAATAACAGAAAGGTACTTAATTACATCAAGATGTCTGAGACATCCATAGAGTCTAATACATATCCATAGTGTTTAACATTAACATCAAAGTGTGGAGTAACGAAACGTAGAAGATAGGCCTACACAGCAGCTGACTAAGGGTTTGGCACTAAAATAAACTAGAACTCGTCGTAGTCCTAGAACTCCTCAAAGTCCTCCATGTTGCTAGCTTCACCTCCTGAGCACTGAGTACAATGGGACAACCTAGGGTGGGGTGGTTTGTAAAGCAAGGGTGAGTACACATCAACGTACTCAGCAAATGTCCCATTTGGCTAAAGTGGACTAGCTGTATGTGGAGTTAAGGTTAAGCAGTTGCTTTTAGTTGGTCATGTTTTATTACTATAAGTAGAGCCAAATTTTAGTAATAACAGTTATTACCCCAGAGTACTCCCTCCAAGAGGAAATACCAGAGATCAAAATTATAACCATCATCGCTAATCATCATCATAAAAGTAATCAAAGTTCTTCTAATCAAAGAGGATCCCATGGCTGCTCTTAACCGTGAGCACAACTGATATACCAGTTTCTAACACTTAGCAGAGGTTGCACACTTTACCCACAAGCTGTGATTCCCATTCTGCCTGGGGTTCTAGCCTCCCCATTGATCACTACCAAGGTGACCTAGTAGGGTCTCACTACATAGCCTTTACAAAGATTTCCCAGAGGTCATAGCCGCCCGTTAGGTTTCTCTAGTTTGATAAACATAATACATCTCCCTAGAGGAAGGGTGACTAACAAAACCAAATCAAAGAACCTCTACAACCAGCCTCAGCAAAGCAAGTACTGTGCCTGGACCCCATTAACGGCCCTACGGCGAAGCCAACTACTCCTCTGGTTCCTTTAATTAATCAGCTAAGGGCTTCCTGTAATACCCAAAGTGTAAGGAAGAACAAAAGTAGAAAACTGCTCTCCTTTATATATGTGTGTGCCATCTCTATTTATCATTTCATATGGACACCTCACTTAAACAAGAAAACGAGTAACAAAGGACACCACTAAATCGTGCATCATGCTGGACTTTATTTTGTGTGCATTTTGTTGCAATACAAAAAAATAAAAATAAAATAAAGAGAAATATATTAATACCTAAATGGGAATTTAAGATTTAAAGGGAATTTTAGAAATGTGGAGAAAAGAAAAAGAGAAGGGATATGAAAATATAAATAATATATATATTTCTAAAAAAATTGGTGCTCCAATTTCACAATATAATTTGAGGATAATTAGGCACAAGATTTGAATTTAAATTTGAATTTCAAGTTGAAAAAAAAGAAAAGAAAAGAATAAAACCAACCTAGCATAGATGGGCTTCGGAACCTG
Organism: Zea luxurians; assembly: GCA_029449295.1. NCBI lineage: Eukaryota > Viridiplantae > Streptophyta > Magnoliopsida > Poales > Poaceae > Zea > Zea luxurians. The sequence goes on from JAOPSE010000374.1 coordinate 286,953, forward strand.
AATTCGGCCCACTAGCAGGATTCCTCCGCGCGGCCCAAACCGGCTGCCCGGCGCGCCGACAGGTGGGACCGAGCCGTCCGTCTCACGCGTGCGCTGTTACTGCGTTGTGGGGCGGGTCGTCAGTGGCGATGTGTGCTCTCTCGCGCGTTTCACCTTTGGTAACAGACTGATGGGCCCCGACGTCATCTTCGTCTCCGTTGGAATGAACCCCGCGTCCCTCGCCGAATCGCTCGGAGCTCGCCAACCACCTTGCCCCGGCCTTATCTCCCTCAACCCGGTATAAAACCCTGGCGTGTCCGCTCTCGTTTGACCACACCCACGCATGAACCGTCAAGACGTGGCTCTAGATTGCGGCGTGCGGTGTGGGAGAGAAACGGAAAGCCGCTGCCGTCGTCAAACTGCATCGACGTCGCCACTCTGCTCTGGTGAGTTGGTCATGGGCGTGTGGACCTGTGCGCGGATCCTTACGGAGGCGGGATTGGTTCCTACGGAGCTATAGGGCGGCGATAATCGTTCACCGGAGCATTTGGGGCGCCGCGGATTCGCCTGTCACCGTGGCCTGTGCTCTACACCGCGAACGCGCCGGTATGAATCCCCTCCATGTGATCGCTAGGTTATCCTACTTGTGTACGCGTCTCGGATTGGGTTATGGGGCACCGGGGAGGGCGAGCTGTGGGTGCTCCGACGGGCGCTCCACCGTATGGATTGCGCGTCGCCGCGTGCGGGCAATAGGATTGGGGAAGACGACCGCGGACCGTTGGATCTGGCGCGTGCGGATCAGAATAGATCGGGGTGCCGATTCGATTGCGTCCACCCATGACCGTCGATTGGCGATCCGATGGTGGGGAATCGGATCTGAACTTCATTAAACCTTGGTCGTTGATCTTGAATCGTGCGGATCCTGCTCCGTACCGGTTCGGGGGAAGCGCAAATGTAATCTGGTCCGCCAGTTTCTAATCGAGGCGGCTGTGGGCTTCTAATACCCTTTTGGCCTGACACATTTTCTTATGAGCCCCCATAGTTTGTTGATATCAACCCGTAGTCCTTCCCTGGTTTAGCCTGAGTCTGGGAAATTCTTGTAGAATTGTCCCCGCACTTCTCAGTATTCGTTGCCCGATCCAGAGACTAAGGAAAATAGGAAATAATCAAAGAAATGGATTTTTAATGCGTAAATAAATGTTAGAACTTGTTTAATTTGTAGAAAATGCATATGAACTCCAAATTGGACCATTTCAGTTCCTATAATTTTGTAATATTATTCTCTATCAAATAGTACCACTGTTTTTACATGAAATACACATTAAAATTTATTTCTCACTTAACCCTATATTAAATGCATAAAATCTTTGGAAATTCATAACTTAAAATATATAACTCCAAAATTAATAATTCCAGTTCCTATGATCTCATTTTAGTATCTAGATTATTACTGTGTATTTTATTTACATATTTGGTGTGATGTTAATTTTTGCTATACCATGTATGTATTGTATTGATGCGAGTAGACGAGCAAGCTACAGAGGATTCTAGGGTTCAGCTGGTAGAGACTGCTGATCAGGAGCTCGTGGAAGGCAAGTTGTGCCCTTGATGACTTCTTTTACCCATTCATGTTCTTATTAATCATAATGATCTGCATAGGTTAATTTTGATGGGACCCAATAGGTTGCCCTAGATTTTGATTATCTTTATACCTTGCTTCACCACTGGTTTTACTACTAAAGTTTTGGGTAGTACATGCTATTGCTTTATATGGATTTGGGTATAGAGATATTTATGACTCATGATTACACTTTTTGTTATCTGTTCATTATTTTATTGTTCACGTTAAGATCATTATGTTAATGGGAACATGGAGAACCACCCGGGAAAACAGTGCTACCATAAGGGTTTAATGGGACGCCCTTGGCTAGTTTACTAGGAAAGCTAGTGGATGACTACCTTACCCGAAAGGGGCATGGGCAGTAGGGGAGTGGTTAGTGTAGGGAGGTCCTTGGGTTGATTTTGCTGTGATGGCGGTCAGGCGAGGGATTCCTGCTCTGGAGCTTCCTATAAATTGTAGCGGGTAGTCTGAAGCTAGTGGAACTTTGTAAAGGCCTCGTAGTGGTACCCTGCCTCGCTTCCTTGGTAGAGGTGTATGGGGTCTGATCAACTCCATGGCAAATGGGTAACACGACTTGTGGGTAAAGATGCACAACCTCTGCAGAGTGTAAAACTAGTATACTAGCCGTGCTCACGGTCATGAGCGGCTCGGACACTCACATGATTAATTTATGGAACTTAAACTTAATTTGTCATTTCATTGCATTTGGGATTATTTTATTATTACTTTTATTTATTATTTCTAAGGTTTGGTATTTACTTACACATAGTAACTGCTAATAAAATTTTGACCAACTTATAAAAGCAATGCTCAGCTTCAGCCTTTATTTCATTGATCAGCTTTACACTTCATGAACTCCCACCTTTGGTGAGTTCATGCCACATTATAACCCACAACTTGTTGAGCGATGAACATGTGTGAGCTCACTCTTGCTGTCCCACACCCCCCACAGGAGAAGAACAGGTGGTCGAAGAGGAGCCGCCTAACACTGAGGCTTTCGACTTGATCTAGGTGGCGTCTCCCAGTCAGCTTTCTGGCACCAAGGATAGATTTTAGTTCCTGCGATATTTATATTTTATTTTGTAAGACTTCCGCTATGTAATAAGTACTCTGATTTTATTGTGACATTTATCTCTATACACTCTGTTATTATATATGTTGTCTTCTTTGGCGCATGTATGAGATGCACCTGGCTTTGTTCCTTAAAGCCGAGTGTGACAGAAGTGGTATCAGAGGAATGTTGACTGTAGGACGAGACCTAGATAGAAATGGACAAACCCTTACCCACTTATCTATTTCTGATTCATTCTATACTTACCTTACTCTGATTCTTTCTATACTTATCTTGATCCTGTCTCACCTTCTACTGTTCTACTCTGATCATTCTTACCTTTTCTACTCTAAGACAAGATGGATTTCACACTTTGGAATCCTACAAGTATGACATTTTTAAGAGATAGGAGGCCTAAGACCAAACCAAAACTTTTTTCTATATTTAAAAATGTTGTTTGATTGTTCTGATGATAAATGTCTGATTTGCTGCTTTGATTGATTGAAATATTATATATGGGCATCTTAATATGTACCACTATAAGGTAATGAATTAGCTATGGTAGGTAAAACATTAAGCTGCTTAGCTGATAAATCCCCCAAATTAACATGATTCGTAATTACTGCCTTGTCTACTATTCTCTTACCTTATGTATCTAACTCAGATGGTAAATACCAGGCGCGGTGGTGGAATTGATTTGCCTCCTAATCGACACACTCGGTGGATATATAGACAACCCCAGCTACAGCCAGCAGAGATGAATCCTCCTAATCCTCCACCAGGCGGTGTTGACCCACTGGTTGCAGCTCAGATGAGTATGATGCAGCAAATGGCAGACACTATGGTTGATATGCGTGCCCAGATGCAGCAAGAACGCCAGGAGATGCGTCAGGAAAGAGAAGAGATACGCCAGGAGTTGCGCCAGGAGCGAGAGGAGATACGTCAGGAAAGAAGGGTGCAACAGCAGATGCAACAGTAATTTCAACAATAGCAGCAACAGCAGCAAGTACCATTGCCTCCACCTCCACCACCAGTTCCACCTCGTGATAAGCACCGGGAATTTATGAGTCATAAGCCACCGACCTTCGCCAGCTCGCCAGATCCACTTGATGCAGATGATTGGCTAAAAGCAATTGAGAAGATGCTCAACATTGCCCAATGCTCAAACAGAGAAAAAGTTCTTTATGCCTCAGGTCGTCTGACAGGTCATGCTGCTGACTGGTGGGATTCTTATACTGCTGCCCATGATGCTGCTGACACTATTACTTGGGCAGAGTTCAGTGCACAATTCAGGAACTACCATATTCCAGCTGGTTTGATGAAGATCAAGAAGAAGGAATTTCTGTCATTGAAGCAAGGCAACATGTCTGTCAGTGAGTATAGAGATAAGTTTATTTAGCTCTCCAGATATGCTCTGGATGAAGATGCTGAGGATGAGAGAAAGCAGGAGCACTTTACTGAAGGACTTAGTGGACCCCTACAGTATGCACTGGTTGCACACACATTTCCATCATTTCAGAGACTACTGAATAAGGCTCTTGCTATTGAACACAAGCATGTTCAACTGGAAGATCTGAAGAGGAAGGCTATCTCATAGGGACAGGGTAGCAGCAGTGTTCGTCCCCGCTACGTCTCGCCACAGGGTACATCGACTCGACCAGGAGGACCACGCCTAGTTCAGTATGCTCCACAGGGGTCTCCACGTACACCTCCTACTCATCAGGCCACTCCCACTGGCTCCCCGACGAGGCCTACAGGACAGAAGACCGGCCCTACATGCTTCAAGTGCAGTCAGATTGGGCACTATGCTAATGCTTGTCCGATGGGAAATTCTGGTACACCAGCTAAGAACAAGCAACAGACCCCTGGCAAGGGATATTCTATAGCTAGGGTGAATCAAGTCAGTGTTGATGCTACTCCTGATGGTGCGGACATCGTACTTGGTATGTTTTATGTTAATGCAATTCCTGCAACCATATTATTTGATTCCGGTGCTACACATTCATTCATGTCTGCTCGATATGCCAACACAAATGAAATACCACTGCTAAATATGAGAAAACCAATGATAGTAATTACACCTAAATGGCCTATTGAAGCAAATCAAATGACACGTAGATTGACATTAACCATTATGGGAAGAGAATTTGGAGCTACCGCTATAATATTAGAGGCAAGCGGTATAGATCTGATTCTTGGTATGTCATGGTTAAGGAAGGCAAAGGCCATTATAGCATGTGGTAGAGGTACTATAGAACTCACTAGTCCTAAAGGAGAAACATTTCAAGTTAATATTGCAGTAACCACCTCATCCAAGCGTGCAATGTTCTTTATACCTGAGGAGTTTGTTGGTGACAGCATCCGGGTGGTTAGAGATTTTCCGGATGTCTTTCCAAAGGAGTTACCAGGGATGCCACCAGATAGGGAAGTTGAGTTTGTGATTGATCTTCTACCTGGAACTGCCCCTATATCTAAGCGACCATACAGGATGTCGGTAGAAGAACTGAGGGAGCTTAAGAAGCAGTTAACGGAGTTACAAGAGGCTGGATACATTCGTCCGAGTTCCTCACCTTGGGGAGCACTGGTTCTATTTGTACAGAAGAAGGATGGATCCTAGAGGATGTGTGTGGACTATAGATCACTTAATGCTGTTACTGTAAAGAACAAGTATCCGTTACCCCGTATAGAGGATTTGTTTGATCAGATGAGAGGAGCTAGGGTATCCTCGAAGATTGATCTCCGATCGGGATACCATCAAATGAAGATTAGACCATCGGATATTCCAAAGACGGCTTTCTCCACCAGATATGGATTATATGAGTTCACTGTTATGTCATTTGGATTAACCAATGCACCAGCTTATTTCATGAATTTGATGAATAAGGTGTTTATGGAGTATTTGGACAGATTCGTCGTGGTGTTCATCGACGATATTCTTATCTATTCTAGGAGTGAAAGTGATCATGAAGAACATCTAAGGTTGGTGCTATAGAAGCTAAGAGATAATCAACTCTATGCCAAGTTCAGTAAATGCGAGTTTTGGATTGACAAGGTGCCATTTCCTGGACATATTATTTCTAATGGAGGAATAGTAGTGGATCCTGCTAAGGTCAAGGAGATAATGGAGTGGAGAGTACCCACTACAGTTACCGAGATTCGGAGTTTATTAAGGCTTGCAGGATATTATCGGAGATTTATTGAAGGATTCTCTAAGATTGCCAAGCCTATGACCTCGCTGCTGGAGAAAGGAAGAGAATTTAAGTGGGATGAGAAATGCCAAGAAAGCTTTGAACAATTAAAGGAGAGATTGATGTCTCCACCGGTGTTGGTTATGCCAGATCTATAGAAAGGATTTGACATTTATTGTGATGCATGTGGCCAAGGATTGGGATGTGTGCTTATGCAAGAAGGACATGTGATCGCCTATGCATCTCGTCAGTTGCGGAAACATGAATTGAACTACCCCACTCATGATTTGGAACTGGCAGCGGTTGTGCACGCACTTAAGATATGGAGACATTACATTATGGGAACCAAGTGTCAAGTGTACACAGATCATAAGAGTTTGAAGTATATATTCACTCAGAAGGATCTCAACCTTAGACAACGTCGTTGGTTGGAGCTCATCAAGGATTATGATTTGGAGATTCACTATCACCCAGGCAAGGCGAATTTGGTAGCAGATGCCTTGAGTCAGAAGGAGCATGTTCACTCCGCTTTTGTTGTCCAGCTACCCGATGAATTAGCAAAAGATTTTGAGAGGCTCAACCTGGGGATTGTTACACACACGGAAGGAGTTACCATTGAATTGGAACCTACCTTGGAGCAAGAGATTCGTAAAGGTCAGGTTGGAGATGCTAAAATTCAAGAGATTAAGGATCTTATTACTGAAGGTCGAGTTCCGGAATTCACGGAGGATGAGCAAGGTACTATATGGTTCAAGGATCGGATATGTGTTCCAGAGATTGATAGCCTCCGTGAGACTATATTGAAAGAAGCTCATGATTCTGATTACTCAATCCACCCTGGTAGCACTAAGATGTATCAGGATTTGAAGCAAAAGTATTGGTGGTATGGACTGAAAAGAGATGTTGCTGCACATGTGGCTAAGTGTGATGTGTGTCAAAGAGTTAAGGCCGAACATCAAAGACCAGCTAGACTATTGCACCCATTGAAGATACTGAGTGGAAATGGGAAGAAATTGGTATGGATTTCATTGTTGGACTACCCCGCACTCCAGCAGGATATGACTCTATTTGGGTAATTGTGGATAGATTGACAAAAGTGGCTCATTTCATACCTGTGAGGACTAATTACACGGGAGCCAAGCTAGCAGAATTGTATATGACTCGGATAGTTTGTCTACATGGAGTGCCTAAGAAGATCGTGTCTGATCGAGGATCACAGTTTACTTCTCGATTTTGGAAGAAGTTGCATGAGAGCTTGGATACAAAGTTGAATTTTAGCTCAGCCTACCATCCTCAGACTGATGGACAGACAGAGAGGACTAACCAAGTACTGGAGGATATGTTAAGAGCTTGTGCTCTTAAGCATGGTGGCAGTTGGGAGAAGAGCTTATCCTATGCTGAGTTTTCTTATAATAATAGCTACCAGGCCAGTTTGAAGATGTCACCATTTGAGGCTCTATATGGCAGAAAATGCAGGACTCCTCTATATTAAGATCAGACTGGAGAAAGATAGATCTTTGGGCCTGAACTTATTCAAGAGGCAGAAGAACAAGTTCGAATGATAAGGGAAAATTTGAGAATTGCACAATCCAGGCAAAAGAGCTATGCTGATAATAGGAGAAGACTACTAGAGTTTAAGGAGGGTGATCACGTGTATCTGAAGGTGTCACCGATCCGGGGTATGAGGAGATTTAAAGTTAAAGGAAAGTTGTCCCCTCGCTTCATTGGACCTTTCTTGATCTTAAAGCGAGTGGGAGAAGTTGCATATCAACTGGAGTTACCCGATCATCTGTCAGATGTACATGATGTGTTCCATGTGTCTCAGCTGAAGAAGTGCCTCAGGTTACCTGAGGAGCAACTACCGATGGAGGACCTTAGTGTTCAAGATGACCTGACTTATGCTGAGTACCCAATCAAGATTCTGGACACTTTGAGTCGAGTTACAAGAAATAAGGTGATTAAGATGTGCAAGGTACAATGGAGTCACCACGGAGAAGATGAAGCTACTTGGGAGAGAGAAGAAGAGCTTCGCATAGATTTTCCCCATCTTTTCTATAGTCCTTCCTAAATCTCAGGGACGAGATTCTTGTTAAGGGGGGTAGGATTTGTAATACCCAAAGTGTAAGGAAGAACAAAAGTAGAAAGCTGCTCTCCTTTATATATGTGTGTGCCATCTCTATTTATCATTTCATATGGACACCTCACTTAAACAAGAAAACGAGTAACAAAGAACACCACTAAATCGTGCATCATGCTGGACTTTAATTTGTGTGCATTTTGTTGCAATACAAAAAAATAAAAATAAAATAAAGAGAAATATATTAATACCTAAATGAGAATTTAAGATTTAAAGGGAATTTTAGAAATGTGGAGAAAAGAAAAAGAGAAGGGATATGAAAATATAAATAATATATATATTTCTAAAAAAATTGGTGCTCCAATTTCACAATATAATTTGAGGATAATTAGGCACAAGATTTGAATTTAAATTTGAATTTCAAGTTGAAAAAAGAAAAGAAAGGAATAAAACCAACCTAGCATAGATGGGCTTCGGAACCTGAATTCGGCCCACTAGCAGGATTCCTCCGCGTGGCCCAAACCGGCTGCCCGGCGCGCCGACAGGTGGGACCGAGCCGTTCGTCTCACGCGCGCGCTGTTACTGCATTGTGGGGGCGGGTCGTCAGTGGCGATGTGTGCTCTCTCGCGCATTTCACCTTTGGTAACAGACTGATGGGCCCCGACGTCAGCTTCGTCTCCATTGGAACGAACCCCGCGTCCCTCGCCGAATCGCTCAGAGCTCGCCAACCACCTTGCCCCGGCCTTATCTCCCTCACCCCGGTATAAAACCCTGGCGTGTCCGCTCTCGTTTGACCACACCCACGCGTGAACCATCAAGCCATGGCTCTAGATTGCGGCGTGCGGTGTGGGAGAGAAACGGAAAGCCGCTGCCATCGTCAAACTGCATCGATGTCGCCGCTCTGCTCTGGTGAGTTGGTCGTGGGCGTGCGGACCTATGCGCGGATCCTTACGGAGGCGGGATTGGCGCCTGCGGAGCTATAGGGCGGCGATAATCGTTCACCGGAGCATTTGGGCTGCCATCTACACCGCGAACGCGCCGGTATAAATCCCCTCCATGTGATCGCTAGGTTCTCCTACTTGTGTACGCGTCTCGGATTGGGTTATGGGGCACCGGGGAGGGGCGAGCTGTGGGTGCTCCGGCGGGCGCTCCGCCGTATGGATTGCGCGTCGCCGCGTGCGGGCAGTAGGATTGGGGAAGACGACCGCGGACCGTTGGATCTTGCGCGTGCGGATCAGATTAGATCGGGGTGCCGATTCGATTGCGTCCACCCATGACCGTCGATTGGCGATCCGATGGTGGGGAATCGGATCTGAACTTCATTAAACCTTGGCCGTTGATCTTGAATCGTGCGGATCCTGCTCCGTATCGGTTCGGGGGAAGCGCAGATGTAATCTGGTCCGCCAGTTTCTAATCGGGGCGGCTGTGGGCTTCTAATACCCTTTCGGCCTGACACATTTTCTTATGAGCCCATACAGTTTGTTGATATCAACCCGCAGTCCTTCCCTGGTTTAGCCTGAGTCTGGGAAATTCTTGTAGAATGGTCCCCGCACTTCTCAGTATTCGTTGCCCGATCCAGAGACTAAGGAAAATAGGAAATAATCACAGAAATGGATTTTAATGCGTAAATAAATGTTAGAACTTGTTTAATTTGTAGAAAATGCATATGAACTCCAAATTGGACCATTCCAGTTCCTATAATTTTGTAATATTATTCTCTATCAAATAGTACCACTATTTTTACATGAAATACACATTAAAATTTATTTCTCACTTAACCCTATATTAAATGCATAAAATCTTTGGAAATTCATAACTTAAAATATATAACTCCAAAATTAATAATTCCAGTTCCTATGATCTCATTTTAGTATCTAGATTATTACTGTGTATTTTATTTACATGTTTGGTGTGATGTTAATTTTTGCTATACCATGTATGTATTGTATTGATGCGAGTAGACGAGCAAGCTATAGAGGATTCTGGGGTTCAGCTGGTAGAGACCGCTGAGCAGGAGCTCGTGGAAGGCAAGTTGTGCCCTTGATCACTTCTTTTACCCATTCATGTTCTTATTAATCATAATGATCTGCATAGGTTAATTTTGATGGGACCCAATAGGTTGCCCTAGATTTTGATTATCTTTATACCTTGTTTCACCACTAGTTTTACTACTAAAGTTTTGGGTAGTACATGCTATTGCTTTATGTGGATTTGGGTATAGAGATATTTATGACTCATGATTACACTTTTTGTTATCTGTTCATTATTTTATTGTTCATGTTAAGATCATTATGTTAATGGGAACATGGAGAACCACTCGGGAAAACAGTGCTACCACAAGGGTTTAATGGGACGGCCTTGGCTGATTAACTAGGAAAGCTAGTGGATGACTACCTTACCCGAAAGGGGCAAGGGCAGTAGGGGAGTGGTCAGTGTAGGGAAGTCCTTGGGTTGATTTTGCTGTGATGGCGGTCGGGCGAGGGATTCCTGCTCTGGAGCTTCCTATAAACTTTAGCGGGTAGTCTGAAGCTAGTGGAACTTTGTAAAGGCCTCGTAGTGGTACCCTGCCTCGCTTCCTTGGTAGAGGTGTATGGGGTCTGATCAACTCCGTGGCAAATGGGTAACACGACTTGTGGGTAAAGATGCGCAACCTCTGCAGAGTGTAAAACTAGTATACTAGCCGTGCTCACGGTCATGAGCGGCTCGGACACTCACATGATTAATTTATGGAACTTAAACTTAATTTGTCATTTCATTGCATTTGGGATTATTTTATTATTACTTTTATTTATTATTTCTAAGGTTTGGTATTTACTTACACATAGTAACTGCTAATAAAATTTTGACCAACTTATAAAAGCAATGCTTAGCTTCAGCCTTTATTTCATTGATCAGCTTTACACTTCATGAACTCCCACCTTTGGTGAGTTCATGCCACATTATTCCCCACAACTTGTTGAGCGATGAACATGTGTGAGCTCACTCTTGCTATCTCACCCCCCCCCCCACAGGAGAAGAACAGGTGGTCGAAGAGGAGCCGCCTAACACTGAGGCTTTCGACTTGATCTAGGTGGCGTCTCCAGTCAGCTTTCTGGCACCAAGGAATGACTTTAGTTCCTACGATATTTATATTTTATTTTGTAAGACTTCCGCTATGTAATAAGTACTCTGATTTTATTGTGACATTTATCTCTATACACTCTGTTATTATATATGTTGTCTTCTTTGGCGCATGTATGAGATGCACCTGGCTTTGTTCCTTAAAGCCGGGTGTGACACTTCCCATTCCACCCTCATGGTTGCACTGTTATCCCGAGTTGTCACTCCCCAAACAGGTCCTTATGGAGAGGTACTCAGGAAATAGCCCGAGCCCCCTAAAGTAATCACAAGAACCTCATCGGGATAACATCATCGTATCATAAAAGATCACATCATGTTCATTGATTAAGTTAAAGCAATAGCATAAGCTAACCATGATTAACCCAAAAAGGTAAACAAGGGTAAGGTAAATACAGACTAGTCAATCCTTAAGTTTTAATAATGTAATGCGGGACAGTGAATTATAAAGTAAAGTAGGACATGATAGGTCTGAGGACACTTGCCTTCACCAGGTTGTGCTTAGAGGGATCTTTGGCAACACACTCAGGAATCACGAGCTGCTCGTTGTCTAAATAAAGCGAGCATACATTCAATACATTTGGAAAGTAAAAATGAACATCACATCAAACATGTACAAACATTGGAATCACAACTCAAAAGAGGTAATACTAAATAAAGGAGAATAAGACCAAGTTGTAAAATAGACTAATCTTAATTGGGGATTGATTACTCTCTAAGTGTTGGAACATAGCTCAAAAAGGTAAAGGAATAATTAAACAAAGAAAAGATCAAATTATAAGATGAACCACTCTCATTTAGGAATTTGATTATCCTTTAAGTGTTATCCATAATTACATACCTAATTCTATTTATTTCATTAAGACCTAAAGGTTAAACCAAAAATGAATTCATGTAATGCATATCACTAATCTCACAAGATTAAATATAATTTAACTCCTAGGATTCTCCTTTTATTTATTTCATTAAATGAATAAATCAACATATACTATAATCCTATATTCCAAGTGTAAAATTAAAGTATACAGACTATAGTTGGTCATATTTTATTTGAATAGAGAATAATTTTATGAACATTTTGCAATTTGAGCCACTAAATTTGGAGTTCATATGAAAAAGATATGAAATAAACATGTTTTAAAGTTTAAAATACGAAATTAGGGCTAAATCTGTGATTAAACAAAAGTACAGGGGGTTAATTAAAACAAACCAGGGGCCTGCGCGCTAAAACAGAGGATGGTGGGTTGATTTCTTAAAACCAGGGGGCTCTTAAGCAAAACTCACACGCGACGGGGTACGGGGTAACCTTGGCCACTGGATCAGAGATCAGCGGCCCTGATTAGATCGCGTGGGCGCGCGCGAGCGCGGGCGCGCGGACGCTGCTGACAAGCGGGGCTAGGGCGAGCTGACCAGCCAGGCCTAGAGGCAGAGATGCGGGGGAGGGGGAAGAGAGAGAGATGGTCAGATCTAGATCGGAGGGCTGGGATTAGATCCGCTCGCGTTGAGTCTAAACCGCACGATCTCGGACAGACGCCCGAGATCTAACAGCCAGGAGCGAACATGGGCGCGGTGGCGCCGCTCGGTCCCGCGGCGAGGGCTCACCGGAGACAAGGAGGCTGGCCACGGCGGGGCTCACAGGGCTTGGGGACTGAACTGGGCACGATCAGGGCGATCTGGCGGGTTCAGCCATGGCCGTCACGCTAGCGTAGGGGCACTAGAGGGCACAGACCATGGAAGGGCGGGCTAACGGCGGCGCGGGATAGCTCCGGCGAGCAATCGCGCGACACAGAGCGGAGATGACCAAATTAAGGGTACGGGTGGGTTGCTCACCTTGAGGGGAAGCACTGGAGTCACGAAGCAATGGCGGAGGCACAAGAACGAGATGGGGCAACGACAGCAAGACTCCAGCTGCGCAAAGATTGATCTAGTGAGCGCGGATCGGACGAGACAGAGAGGGAGAGGGCACACCGAAGGGTGTCCCGAGCAGCTGACAGCGAGGCGGAGCTCACCATGGCACTGGACAGGGCGCGGACGCGACAGTGGCCGCAGAACAGGCAGCGGTCAACGACGGGCGGTGGTAGAGCTCCCTAAATGCGTGGGCAGAGCGAGAGAGAGGGCGAGAGGGTTTGGCAGAGGGCACAAATGAGCAAGGGGAGGTGGGCGAGCAGGGTGCATGGCTCAAAAGGGGCATGGGCACAGGGACGTGGCTGGAGAACGCGCGGACGTGGGCGTGTCCACGGCAGGGAGATCGTGGTCCAGAGGTTAGGGATGACTAACAGGTGGGGACGGCGAGACAGAGAGAGAGAGAAGGCACGGGGGAAGAGAACGACGCCGACAGTTCGGCCCCACAGAGTAGCGAGAGAGCGAGGGAGGGAGCGCGCTCGGTTTGGCGCCGATAGGCGGGGCCCGCCTGTCAGGCACCGAGGGCGCGCGGGCGCAGGCGCACGCACGGGGGCTAGGCTTAATGTGCTGGCTTGGGCCGAAATGGCCTTTTCCTTTTTCCTAGAATTTCTATTGCCTTTTCTATTTATTTTCTCTAGGGTTTTCAATTCAAATTCAAATCAAGTTTCAAATTCAAGCCAAATCAAATATGTGCAACAATTCAAAGAATATTTAGGCTCAATATGATGCAACATTCCATGACTCATATGTTTTGGGCAAAATAAAATAAATAATCCTTCACTAATTCCACTAACCCTAATAAAAAGAAAAAGAGAGGGAGAAAACTAGAGAGATAGTGAAACTAGAGTGAGATAGAGAAGAATATGACCTAAATTTGGATGATCATAAGAAAGAAATTTTATACCCCCAAATCCAGGGTTTTACAGAGGCGCTGCGAGAAGAGGGACCCGATGTGGAGGCGGAGGTGGGGAGGAGCAGAAGGGGTGGGCACGTGAGAGGCTACGGGTTTCTGTGCTCGCAGTGGCGAGAGGGGAGGGAGCGGGTGTAACGCCCTGAATTTGAGGGTATAAAATTTCTTTCTTATGATCATCCAAATTCAGGTGTTACTCTTCTCTATCTCACTCTAGTGTCTCTCTCTCTCTCTAGTTTTCTCTCTCCTTTTCTTTTAATTGGAGTTAGTCGTATTAGTGAAGGATTATTTATTTTATTTTGCCCAAAACTTATGAGTCATGGAATGTTGCATCATATTGAGCCTAAATGTTCTTTGAATTGTTGCATATATTTGATTTGGTTTGAATTTGAAATTTGATTTGAATTTGAATTGAAAACCCTAGAGAAAATAAATAGAAAAGCAATTAGAAAATCCCTGGAAAAAGGAAAATCAATTTCAGCCCAAGCCGACCCACATAGCCCAGCCCGCGCGCGCCCGCGCCCGTGCGCCCCCTGTGCCTGACAAGCGGGCCCCACCTATCGGCGCTGTTTTCGTCGCGCGCGCCCGCTCTCTCTCTCTCTGTCTCGCCGTCCCCACCTGTCAGCTTGTCCTCAACCTCCCGCCCACAATCTCCCTGCTGTGGACGCGCCCACGTCCGCGCGTTCTCCGGCCACGTCCGTGCCCACGCGCCCCTTTTGAGCCCCACGCCCTGCTCGCCCACCTCCCCTCTCTCATTTGCGCCCTCTGCCAAACCTCTTGCCCTCTCTCTCGCTATGCCCATGCGTGCAGGGAACTCCGCCACCACCCACCGTCGACCGCTACCTGTTCTATGGCCACCGTCGCGTCCTCGCCCCGTCCATTGCCACGATGAGCTCCGCTTCACTGCCAGCTGCTCGGGACACCCTTTGGTGTGCCCTCTGCCTCTCTGCTTAGTCCGGTCCACGCTCACCAGAGCAATCTTCGTGCAGCCGGAGCCCCGCCGCCGTCGCCCCGTCGAGTCTCTACGCCTTCGTCGTTGCTTCGTGACACCTGCGCTTCCCCTCAAGTTGAGCAACCCGCCTGCCCCCTTAATTTGGCCCTCCCCACTCTATTGCTCGCACGATTGCTCGTCAGAGCAATCCAGCGCCGCCGTTAGCCAGCCTTGCCGTGGTCTGCGCTCTCTGGTGCCCCTGTGCCAGCGTGATGCCCATGGCCGAGTCCGCCAGACTGCCCTGAACGCGCCTGAGCTAAACCCCAAGCCTCTGGAGCCCCACCGTGGCCAGCCCCCTCGTCTTCGTCAAGCTCTCGCCGCAGGATCGAGCAGCGCCACCGCGCCCAAGTCCGCCCCGGAACGTTAGATCCCGACCGTTCGTCCGAGATCGGACAGTTTAGACTTAACCCGAGCGGATCTAATCCTAGCCCTCCGATCTAGATCTGACCGTCTCTCTCTCTTCCCCTCACCCGCGTCTCTGCCTCTAGGTCGCTGATCTCTGATCCGATGGCTGAGATTACCCTATACCCCTTCGCGTGTGAGTTTTGCTTAAGAGCCCCCCCTAGTTTTAGGAAATCAACACGCCGTCCTCTGGTTTAGCGCATAGGTCCCTGGTTTCTTTTGAATAGCCCCCTGGACTATTATTTAATCACAGATTTAGCCCTAATTTCATATTTCAAACTTTAAAACTTGTTTATTTCATATCTTTTTCATATGAACTCCAAATTTAGTGGTTCAAATTGCAAAATATTCACAAAATTATTCTTTGTTCAAATAAAATATGATCAACTGTAATATGTGTACTTTATTTTTTACACTTAGAATATAGGATTAATGTATATGTTAATTTATTTATTTAATGAAATAAATAGAAGGAGAATCCTAGGAGTTAAAGTATATTTAAGCTTGTGAGATTAGTGTTATGCATTACATGGATTCATTGTTGGTTTAACCTTTAGGTCTTAATGACATAAATAGAATTAGGTATGTAATTATGGATAACACTTAAAGGATAATCAAATTCCTAAATAAGAGTAGTTCATCTTATAATTTAATCTTTTCTTGTTTAATTACTACTTAACTTTTCTTTGAATTATGTTTCAATACTTAGAGAGTAATCAATTTCCAATTAAGATTAGTCCATTTTATAACTTGATCTCATTCCCTTGTACTTAATACTATACCTTTTTGAGTTGTGTGCCAAAGTTTGTACATGTGTGACGTGATGTTCATTTTTACCTTCCAAATGTATTGAATGTATGCTCTCTTTATTTAGACAACGAGCAGCTCGTGGTTCCTGAGTGTGTTGCCGAAGATCCCTCTGAGCAACAACCTGGTGAAGGCAAGTGTCCTCAGACCTATCATGTCCTACTTTACTTTTTAATTCACTGTCCCGCATTACATTATTGAAACTTAAGGATTGACTAGTCTGTATTTACCTTACCCTTGTTCATCGTTTTGGGTTAATCATGGTTAGCTTATGCTATTGCTTTAACTTAATCAATGAACATGATGTGATCTTTTATGATACGATGATGTTATCCCGATGAGGTTCTTGTGATTACTTTAGGGGACTCAGGCTGTTTCCTGTGTACCTCTCCGTAAGGACCTGTTTGGGGAGTGACAACCCAGGATAACAGTGCAACCACAAGGGTGGAATGGGACGCCCTTAGCTGATTAATTAGAGGAACCAGAGGAGTAGTTGGCTTTGCCGTAGGGCCGTCAATGGGGTCTGGGCACAGTACTTGCTCTGCCGAGGCTGGTTGCATACGTTCTTTGATTTGGTTTTGTTAGTCACGCTTCCTCTGGGGAGATGTACTGTGTTAATCAAACTAGAGAAACCTAACGGGCAGCTATGACCTCTGGGAAATCTTTGTAAAGTCTACATAGTGAGACCCTACTAGGTCACCTTGGTAGTGATCAATGGGGAGGCTAGAACCCCAGGCAGAATGGGAATCACGACTTGTGGGTAAAGTGTGCGACCTCTGTAGAGTGTTAGAAACTGGTATATTAGTCATGCTTACGGTTAAGAGAAGCCTTGGGATCCTCTTCGAATAGAAGAACATTGGTTACTTTTATGATGATGATTAGCAATGATGATTATAATTCTGATCTCTGTTATTTCCTCTTGGAGGGACTTCTTCTGGGTAATAACTGGATTATTACTAAAACTGGGCTCTACTTATAGTAATAAAACTTGACCAACTAAAAGCAACTACTTAACCTTAACTCCACATACAGCTAGTCCACTTTAGCCAAAACGGGACATTTGCTGAGTACGTTGATGTGTACTCACCCTTGCTTTACAAACCACCTCACCCCAGGTTGTCCCCACTGTACTCAGTGCTTAGGAGGTTAAGTTGGCAACATGGAGGACTTTGAGGAGTTCCAGGACTACGACGAGTTCTAGTTTACTTTAGTGGCAAACCCACAGTCAGCTACCTGTGTAGGCTAACATTCTACGTTTCGTTACTCCGCACTTTGATGTTGTTATTATTAAACACTATGGATATGTATTAGACTCTATGGATGTCTCAGACATCTTGATGTAACTAAGTACCTTTCCGCAATTTAATTCAAGCATTGTGTTATGATGTCCAATTAGGTAATCGCTGTGTACATGAGTTCTGATCCTGGCACGTACATGGTTCACATTCGGTTTACCTTCCAAAACCGGGTGTGACATAAGTGGTATCAAAACCCTTGCTGACTATAGGACCGCTAACCTAGACTAGAATAATCGCCCTAAGGACAATAGACCCCTACTTTTACCTTGACCTTAGTGTTTTTTCAAAAGTTGGTCATCTTGATCAACTCTATGTTATTTACTTATCTCAAAAAGTTTCATCTCACTTTTCTTTCTGTTTACTCTCTGGTCTCATAGATCTACTCTTACTCTTGTGCTTACGATATCTTTTATAGATGGCCCGTATCAGGTGCACCGCATGTAAGTCTGTGATCCCCTTTTTGCCTTCTCGCCTGGCGGAGCATCCACTGCGTCGCACGGTGTCAAGTCAGTCCAGTCACCTGGAGAGACTGCATCATCGCCTGCACAAGGAGCAGGAGCAGGAGCAGCAGGACTCTTCCCCCTCGCCTCAGCGGGAGGTGGAGTCTGAGAGGCCGCCTTCCCCTGCACCTCAGCCAGAGATGCCCCTTGCACCACCACAGGGCATCCCGGCTGCTGGAGGAGACCCTAACGGAGACGGAGACGATGACGACGCTGGTGGCAGTTCGAGCCATGGCACAGAGCACTTAGAGGAGCTAGAGCCGGAGGAGTGGATCGCTAGACCCATCACTCGTGACGCTGCTCGCGGGTGTCACTTCCACGACGCTGTCGATACCCTGTTGCGTCGGGCCTTCGACCGACACACTTGGTCTATCGAGTACCGTTGTGTAGTCTACCAGCATCGTCGCAGGTTATACCTAGACCAGTGGGAGGCTACTTGCTTGGTGCGCCGTCCGAACGATGATCTCCGGGGTGCAGAGGCCTTATCAGAGCACTACTCTATCATTGAGAGGGACACTGCCGAGGCAGCCATGCAAGATGCAGCACGACGGGCACTTTCTTAGTATTGCTTGTTGTTCAGCGGGGTAGCTGATGGCCTTGACTTGAAGTACTACCCTCACCATTCGACCGACAGTGCTGGAGGTGTGATTGTCTCGCCAGTTGGTGAGGGTAATCCCAGGCTGAGCAGCATGGTCAACCTGGCCGCCGTGCTCAACACAGAGTTGGACCACGCCCTTGATGAGTTGGGCATGGTTCGGGCGGAGGTTGCAGAATTGCGTGCTGAATGCGTGGCAGGCCACTATCTTGATCGTGGTTCTCCTGCCCCTGTCGGGATTCAGCACCCTTACCGTTCACCTCACCATGGTCGCTTCGACTACAGTACCCCAGACTGCAGGACCCGCATAGATTTAGATCCA
Source organism: Zea luxurians (assembly GCA_029449295.1). Taxonomy (NCBI): domain Eukaryota; kingdom Viridiplantae; phylum Streptophyta; class Magnoliopsida; order Poales; family Poaceae; genus Zea; species Zea luxurians. Next base: position 305,713 of record JAOPSE010000374.1, read on the forward strand.
TAGATCGGTGGAGTCGGAGTCTGTAATAATGCTTAATTCAGTGTCTTAGTGTAGCCAGTCTTAGTTAGAGTTAGTTTGGTTATCTTTTGTTGGATGCTTGTCATGATAAACATGTAATGAAGTTGGATCTTTGTAATGATTGTCACCAAGGTGCGGGTATCCCCTGTGAAAGGGAATTAGGCTTACACCTATTTCCTAAACTAATTTTGGTGGTTGAATTGCTCAACACAAATATTTGGACTAAGTAGTTTGCCCAAGTTTATAAGCTCTACAGGTACCAAAGGTTCACAATAAGCCAATAAAAGATCAAGAGAAAGGGTTCAAACAAAGGAGCAAAGGGACAACCGAAGGCACCCTGGTCGGGCGCACCGGACTGTCCGGTGTGCCACCGGACAGTGTACGGTGCACCAGGGGACTCCAAACTGAACTTCGCACATTCGGGAATTTTCAGAGGCGCCGCGCTATAATTCACCGGACTGCCCGGTGTACACCGGACACTGTCCGGTGCTCCAAGGGGACGCGACTCTGAACTCGCCAGCTTCGGGAATTCACAGCGGCTAGTCCGCTATAATTCACCGGACATGTCCGGTGTACACCGGACTGTCCGGTTTGACAACGGAGCAACGGCTACTTCGGCGCCAACGGTCACCTGCATCGCATTAAATGCGCGCCAGTGCATGCATAAGTCAGGCACGCACGAAGAGGCGCACCGGACACTCTACAGTGCATGTCCGGTGCGCCACCGGACATCCAGGCGGGCCCAGCAGTCAGAGCTCCAACGGTCGGAACCCTAACGTTCGGGTGACGTGGCTGGCGCACCGGACATGTCCGGTGTGCACCGGACTGTCCGGTGCACCATGCGACAGTCAGCCTCCACCCAAACGGCTAGTTTGGTGGTTGGGGCTATAAATACCCCCAACCACCCCACATTCAAGTCATCCAAATTTTCACACTTCTACACCTTACAAGAGCTCTAGCATTCAATTCTAGACACACCCAAGTGATCAAATCCTCTCCAATTCCACACAAAGCTTTAGTGATTAGTGAGAGAGATTTGTCGTGTTCTTTTGAGCTCTTGCACTTGGATTGCTTCTTTCTTTCTCACTTGTTCTTGTGATCAAAACTCCATTGTAACCGAGGCAAGAGACACCAATTGTGTGGTGGTCCTTGCGGGGAAGTTTTGTTCCCGGTTTGATTTGAGAAGAGAAGCTCACTCGGTCCGAGGGACCGTTTGAGAGAGGGAAAGGGTTGAAAAAGACCCGGTATTTGTGACCACCTCAACGAGGAGTAGGTTTGCGAGAACCGAACCTAGATAAAACAAATCCGCGTGTCACACTCTTCATTCGCTTGTGATTTGTTTTGCTCCCTCTCTCTCGGACTCATTATTATTCCTAACGCTAACCCGGCTTGTAGTTGTGTTTAAATTGTTAAATTTCAGTTTCGCCCTATTCACCCCCCTCTAGGCTACTTTCAATTGGTATCAGAGCCCGGTGCTTCATTAGAGCCTAACCGCTCGAAGTGATGTCGGGAGATCACGCCAAGAAGGAGATGGAGACCGGCGACAAGCCCACTACAAGCCACGGGTCGACTTCATCGGAATAGTCCCACAACAAGAAGAAGGAGAAGAAGAACTCCAACAAAGGGAAGGGGAAGGAGAAGAAATCCTCTTCCCACAAGTCGCATCGGAGAGGCGACAAGCACAAAAGGATGAGAAAAGTGGTCTACTACGAGACCGACACTTCATCAACATCTACCTCTGGCTCCGACGCACCGTCCTTCACTTCTAAGCGCCAAGAGCGCAAGAAGTATAGTAAGATCCCCCTATGCTACCCTCGCATTCCTAAACATACACCTTTACTTTCCGTCCCATTAGGCAAACCACCAACATTTGATGGTGAAGATTATGCTAGGTGGAGTGATATGATGCGATATCACCTAACCTCACTCCACAAAAGTATATGGGATGTTGTTGAGTTTGGTGTACAGGTACCATCCATAGGGGATGAAGATTATGATGAGGACGAAGTGGCCCAAATCGAGCACTTCAACTCCCAAGCCACCACTATACTCCTCACCTCTCTAAGTCGAGAGGAGTATAACAAGGTGCAAGGGTTGAAGAGCGCCAAGGAGATTTGGGACGTGCTAAAGACCGCGCATGAAGGAGATGAGGTGACCAAGATCACCAAACGGGAAACGATCGAGGGGGAGCTCGGTCGCTTCCGTCTTCGCCAAGGGGAGGAGCCACAAGACATGTACAACCGGCTCAAAACCTTGGTGAACCAAGTGCGCAACCTCAGGAGCAAAAAATGGGATGACCACGAAGTGGTTAAGGTTATTCTAAGATCACTTGTTTTCCTTAACCCTACTCAAGTTCAATTAATTCGTGGTAATCCTAGATATACACAAATGACCCCCGAGGAAGTTATAGGTAATTTTGTGAGCTTTGAGTTGATGATCAAAGGCTCAAAGAAGATCAACGAGCTTGATGGCCCCTCCACGTCCGAAGCACAACCGGTCGCATTCAAGGCGACAGAAGAAAAGAAGGAGGAATCTACTCCAAGTCGAACACCCATCGACGCCTCCAAGCTCGACACCGAGGAGATGGCGCTCATCATCAAAAGCTTCCGTCAAATCCTCAAGCAAAGGAGGGGAAAAGATTATAAGCCCCGCTCCAAGAGAGTTTGCTACAAGTGTGGTAAACCCGGTCACTTTATTGCTAAATGTCCATTATCAAGTGATAGTGACAGGGACAACGACAAGAAGGGGAGAATAAAGGAAAAGAAGAGATATCACAAGAAGAAGGGCGGTGATGCCCATGTGTGCCGCGAGTGGGACTCCGACGAAAGCTCCACCGACTCCTCCTCCGACGAGGACGCCGCAAACATCGCCATCACCAAGGGTCTTCTCTTCCCCAACGTCGGCCACAAATGCCTCATGGCCATGGACGGCAAAAGGAAGAAGGTAAAATCAAGATCCTCCACCAAATATGAAACATCTAGTGATGAGGATAATGCTAGTAATGAGGAGGATAACTTGCGAACCCTTTTTGCCGACCTAAACATGCAACAAAAGGAAAAACTAAATGAGCTAATTAGTGCCATCCATGAAAAGGATGATCTCTTGGACTCCCAAGAGGACTTCCTAATCAAGGAAAATAAAAAGCATGTTAAGGTTAAGAATGCTTATGCTCTAGAAGTAGAAAAATGTGAGAAATTATCTAGTGAGCTAAGCACATGCCATGACACTATTGCCAACCTTAGAAATGAAAATGCCAAATTAATTGCTAAGGTTGATTCTCATGTTTGTGATGTTTCAATTCCCAATCTTAGAAATGATAATGATGATTTGCTTGCTAAGATTGAAGAATTAAACACCTCTCTTGCTAGCCTTAGGATTGAAAATGAAAAATTAATTGCTAAGGCTAAAGAATTAGATGTTTGCAATGTTACAATCTCCGATCTTAGAGATAACAATGATATTTTGCGTGCTAAGATTGTTGAACTTAATTCTTGCAAACCCTCTACATCTACCATTGAGCATGTTTCTATTTGCACTAGATGTAGAGATGTTGATATTGATGCTATTCATGATCACATGGTCTTAATTAAACAACAAAATGATCATATAGCAAAATTAGATGCTAAAATTGCCAAGCATAACTTAGAGAACGAAAAGTTTAAATTTGCTAGAAGTACGCTCTATAGTGGGAGACGCCCTGGCATCAAGGATGGCATTGGCTTCCAAAGGGGAGACAATGTCAAACTTAGTGCCCCTCCTAAGAAATTGTCTAACTTTGTTAAGGGCAAGGCTCCATGCCTCAGGATAACGAGGGCTACATTTTGTACCCTGCCGGCTATCCTGAGAGCAAAATTAGGAGAATTCATTCTAGGAAGTCTCACTCTGGCCCTAATCTTGCTTTTATGTATAAGGGTGAGACATCTAGCTCTAGGCAACCAACCCGTGCTAAGTTGCCTAAGAAGAAAACTCCTAGTGCATCAAATGTTCATAGCATTTCATTTAAAACTTTTGATGCATCATATGTTTTAACTAACAAATCCGGCAAGGTAGTTGCCATGTTTGTTGGGGGCAAACATAAGGGCTCCAAGACTTATGTTTGGGTACCCAAAGTTCTTGTTTCTAATGCCAAAGGACCCAAAACTGTTTGGGTACCTAAAGTCAAGAACTAAACTTGTTTTGTAGGTTTATGCATCCGGGGGCTCAAGTTGGATCATCGATAGCGGATGCACAAACCACATGACCGGGGAGAAGTAGATGTTCTCCTCCTACGAGAAAAACCAAGATCCCCAACGCGCTATCACATTCGGGGATGGAAACCAAGGTTTGGTCAAAGGTTTGGGTAAAATAGCTATATCTCCTAACCATTCCATTTCCAATGTTTTTCTTGTTGATTCATTAGATTACAATTTGCTTTCGTATCCCAATTATGTCAAATGGGCTACAACTGTCTTTTTACTGATGTAGGTGTTACTGTCTTTAGAAGAAGTGATGATTCAATAGCATTTAAGGGAGTGTTAGAGGGTCAGCTATACTTGGTAGATTTTGATAGAGCTGAACTCGACACTTGCTTAATTTCTAAGACTAACATGGGTTGGCTCTGGCACCGCCGACTAGCCCATGTTGGAATGAAGAATCTTCATAAGCTTCTAAAGGGAGAGCACATTTTAGGATTAACAAATGTGAGAAAGACAGGATTTGTAGCGCATGCCAAGCTGGGAAGCAAGTTGGTGTTCATCATCCACACAAGAACATCATGATGACTGACAGGCCACTGGAGCTCCTACACATGGATCTATTCGGCCCAATCGCTTACATAAGCATCGGCGGGAGTAAGTACTGTCTAGTTATTGTGGATGATTATTCTCGCTTCACTTGGGTGTTCTTTTTGTAGGAAAAATCACAAACCCAAGAGACTTTAAAGGGATTCTTGAGACGGGCTCAAAATGAGTTGGGCTTGAGGATCAAGAAGATAAGAAGCAACAACGAGACGGAGTTCAAGAACTCTCAAATTGAAGGCTTCCTTGAGGAGGAGGGCATCAAGCATGAGTTCTCTTCTCCCTACACGCCACAGCAAAATGGTGTAGTGGAGAGGAAGAATCGAACTCTATTAGACATGGCAAGAACCATGCTTGATGAGTACAAGACGCCGGATCGGTTTTGGGCCGAGGCGGTTAACACCGCTTGCTACGCCATCAACCGGTTATATCTTCACCGAATCCTCAAGAAGACATCCTATGAACTCCTAACCGGTAAAAAGCCCAATATCTCATATTTTAGAGTTTTTGGTAGAAAATGCTTTATTCTTGTTAAAAGAGGAAGAAAATCTAAATTTGCTCCTAAAACTGTAGAAGGCTTTTTACTAGGATATGGCTCAAACACAAGGGCATATAGAGTCTTTAACAAGTCCTCAGGACTTGTTGAAATTTCTTATGACGTTGTGTTTGATGAAACTAACGGCTCTCAAGTAGAGCAAGTTGATCTTGATGAGATAGGTGATGAAGAGGCTCCGTGCATCGCGCTAAGGAACATGTCCATTGGGGATGTGTGTCCTAAGGAATCCGAAGAGCCTCCAAATGCACAAGATCAACCATCCTCCTCCACGCAAGCATCTCCACCAACTCAAAATGAGGATGAGGCTCAAGTTGATGAAGGAGAAGATCAAAGTGATGAGCGACCTCAAGATGACGGCAATGATCAAGGGGGAGATGCAAATGATCAAGACAAGGAGGATGATGAACCAAGGCCGCCACACCCAAGAGTCCACCAAGCAATCCAACGAGACCACCCCGTCGACACAATCCTTGGCGATATTCATAAGGGGGTAACTACTCGATCTCGTGTTGCACATTTTTGTGAGCATTACTCTTTTGTTTCCTCTATTGAGCCACCCAGGGTAGAGGAAGCACTTCAAGATTCGGATTGGGTGATGGCGATGCAATAGGAGCTCAACAATTTCACTAGGAACGAGGTATGGCATTTAGTTCCACATCCTAACCAAAATGTTGTAGGAACCAAGTGGGTCTTCCGCAACAAGCAAGATGAGCATGGTGTGGTGACAAGGAACAAAGCTCGACTCGTGGCCAAGGGGTATTCACAAGTCGAAGGTTTGGATTTTGGTGAAACCTATGCACCCGTAGCTAGGCTTGAGTCAATTCGTATATTATTAGCCTATGCTACTTACCATGGCTTCAAGCTTTATCAAATAGACGTGAAGAGTGCCTTCCTCAATGGAGCAATCAAGGAAGAGGTCTATGTTGAGCAACCTCCCGGCTTTGAAGACAGTGAGTACCCTAACCATGTCTATAGGCTCTCTAAGGCGCTTTATGGGCTCAAGCAAGCCCCAAGGGCATGGTATGAATGCCTTAGAGATTTTCTTATTGCTAATGGCTTCAAAGTCGGCAAGGCCGATCCTACTTTATTTACTAAAACTCTTGACAATGATTTGTTTGTATGCCAAATTTATGTTGATGATATCATATTTGGGTCTACTAACGAATCTACATGTGAAGATTTTAGTAGGATCATGACACAAAAATTCGAGATGTCGATGATGGGGGAGTTGAAGTATTTTCTAGGATTCCAAGTCAAGCAACTCCAAGAGGGCACCTTCATTAGCCAAACAAAGTACACTCAAGACATTCTAAACAAGTTTGGGATGAAGGATGCCAAGCCCATCAAGACTCCCATGGGAACAAATGGGCATCTCGACCTCGACACGGGAGGTAAGTTCGTGGATCAAAAGGTATACCGGTCGATGATTGGTTCATTACTCTATTTATGTGCATCTCGATCAGACATTATGCTTTCCGTATGCATGTGTGCAAGATTCCAAGCCGACCCTAAGCAATCTCACCTTACGGCCGTAAAACGAATCTTGAGATATTTGGCTTACACTCCTAAGTTTGGGCTTTGGTACCCTCGGGGATCCACATTTGATTTGATTGGTTATTCGGATGCCGATTGGGCGGGGTGTAAGATTAATAGAAAGAGCACATCGGGGACTTGCCAGTTCTTGGGAAGATCCTTGGTGTCTTGGGCTTCAAAGAAGCAAAATTCGGTCGCTCTTTCTACCGCCAAAGCCGAGTATATTGCCGCAGGCCATTGTTGCGCGCAATTACTTTGGATGAGGCAAACCCTGTGGGACTACGGTTACAAACTAACCAAAGTTCCTCTTCTATGTGATAATGAGAGTGCAATCCGCATGGCGGATAATCCCGTTGAGCATAGCCGCACTAAACACATAGCCATTCAGTATTATTTTCTTAGGGATCACCAACAAAAGGGGGATATCGAGATTGCATACATTAATACTAAAGATCAATTAGCCGATATCTTTACCAAGCCACTAGATGAACAAACTTTTACCAAACTTAGGCATGAGCTCAATATTCTTGATTCTAGGAATTTCTTTTGCTAATTTGCACATATAGCTCATAAATATACATTTGATCATGTCTTTTTTATATATGCTATGACTAATGTGTTTTCAAGTGTATTTCAAACCAAGTCATAGGTATATTGAAAGGGAATTGGAATCTTCGGCGAAGACAAGGCTTCCACTCCACTCTATCACTCATCCTTCGCCGTCGCTCCAAGCAATTCTTCGTCTTTGGTATAATCTTCACTCATATGTTTTATTTGCCAAAGGGGAGAAAATAGTTAGGTAAGGGCCTATATTTCACTCTAAGTATCCGTTTTTGGCGATTCATGCCAAAGGGGGAGAAAGTATTGGCCCAAAGCAAAAAGGACCGCACCACCACCCTAATTTTAAAACTAATGATTTTCAATTGGTGAATTTCAAATTAGTATCTTATTGTGTTCAAAAGGGGGAGCAAGTAGTATTTTCAAAATTGATATCTTAAAACCCTCTTGAACACTAAGAGGAGAATTTATTTGAGGGGGAGTTTTGTTTAGTCAAAGGAAGAGCATTTGAAACAAGGAGACAAAATTTCAAATCTTGAAAATGCTTCGCAAAATCTTATTCATTTACCTTTGACTATTTGCAAAAAGACTTTGAAAAGGATTTACAAAAAGAATTTGCAAAAACAAAACATGCGGTGCAAGCGTGGTCCAAAATGTTAAAAATGAAGAAACAATCCATGCATATCTAGTAAGTAATATTTATTGGCTCAATTCCAAGTAACCTTTGCACTTGCATATGCAAACTAGTTCAAATTCTGCACCTCTATATTTGCTTTGGTTTGTGTTGGCATCAATCACCAAAAAGGGGGAGATTGAAAGGGAATTAGGCTTACACCTATTTCCTAAACTAATTTTGGTGGTTGAATTGCCCAACACAAATATTTGGACTAACTAGTTTGCCAAGTTTATAAGCTCTACAGGTACCAAAGGTTCACAATAAGCCAATAAAAAGATCAAGAGAAAGGGTTCAAACAAAGGAGCAAAGGGACAACCGAAGGCACCCTGGTCGGGCGCACCGGACTGTCCGGTGTGCCACCGGACAGTGTCCGGTGCACCAGGGGACTCCAAACTGAACTTCGCACCTTCAGGAATTTTCAGAGGCGCCGTGCTATAATTCACCGGACTGTCTGGTGTACACCGGACACTGTCCGGTGCTCCAAGGGACGCGACTCTGAACTCGCCAGCTTCGGGAATTCACAACGGCTAGTCCGCTATAATTCACCGGACATGTCTGGTGTACACCGGACTGTCTGGTGTGACAACGGAGCAACGGCTACTTCAGCGCCAACGGTCACCTGCGCCGCATTAAATGCGCGCCAGTGCACGCAGAAGTCAGGCACGCGCGAAGAGGCGCACTGGACACTCTACAGTGCATGTCCGGTGCGCCACCGGACATCCAGGCGGGCCCAGTAGTCAGAGCTCCAACGGTCGGAACCCTAACATTTGGGTGACGTGGCTGGCGCACCAGACATGTCCGGTGTGCACCGGACATGTCCGGTGCACCATGCAACAGTTAGCCTCCACCCAAACGGCTAGTTTGGTGGTTGGGGCTATAAATACCCCCAACCACCCCACATTCAAGTCATCCAAGTTTTCACACTTCTACACCTTACAAGAGCTCTAGCATTCAATTCTAGACACACCCAAGTGATCAAATCCTCTCCAATTCCACACAAAGCTTTAATGATTAGTGAGAGAGATTTGCCTTGTTCTTTTGAGCTCTTGCGCTTGGATTGCTTCTTTCTTTCTCACTTGTTCTTGTGATCAAAACTCCATTGTAACCGAGGCAAGAGACACCAATTGTGTGGTGGTCCTTGCGGGGAAGTTTTGTTCCCGGTTTGATTTGAGAAGAGAAGCTCACTCGGTCCGAGGGACCGTTTGAGAGAGGGAAAGGGTTGAAAGAGACCCGGTCTTTGTGACCACCTCAACGGGGAGTAGGTTTGCGAGAACCGAACCTCGGTAAAACAAATCCGCGTGTCACACTCTTCATTCGCTTGTGATTTGTTTTGCTCCCTCTCTCTCGGACTCATTATTATTCCTAACGCTAACCCGGCTTGTAGTTGTGTTTAAATTGTTAAATTTTAGTTTCGCCCTATTCACCCCCCCCCTCTATGCAACTTTCACCCTGCAACTTGGTGTAGTTATTAATAAAGTCAGTTATTTAGTTGGGTAATCCATTTATTTCCACTTTCCTCTTTATCTGAGAAGTTGTTAGTGAAGATGATCAACTGTTCAGTGCTATGAAGTTTTCCGTATATCTTTTCTTATGTTGAAAGACTGCAGAGTCAGATTTGATATGTGGGTGGTTTCTACAGATGTCTGAGAACAAGCGCAGAGGAGCGAGGTGTGCTCAGCCAGAACAGCAGGCACCCCAAGAGGAGGCAGCCCCGCAGCAGCATTTGCCACCGCCATCACCAATGACCATTGAGCAAATGTTCTTGATGCAGACCCAAGCAGTCCAGGCAATTGGTCAGACCTTAGCAGTGATGCAGGAAGTGCAGCAACAGCCACCCCACCATAGCCTCCAGTGCAAGTTCAGATGCCACAAGTGCCCAGAGACAAGCGGGCAGAATTCATGAGGGGCCATCCCCCTGTTTTTGCCCACTTTGCTGATCCCATGGACGTGGAAGATTGGATGCGTACCGTGGAGCGTGAGTTGCACACTGCTCAGTGCAGTGATTGGGAGAAGGTGTTGTATGGTCCCCAACAGCTGAGGGGAGTAGCATAGTCTTGGTGGGAGTCTTACCTCGCCACCCATGCCGACCATGAAGCCATTACTTGGGAGGAGTTTAGGGACAACTTCTGTCGCTACCATGTGCCCGAAGAACTGATGATAGTGAGGAAGGAGGAGTTTCTCGCCCTGAAGCAAGGTCCCCTGTCCGTCAGTGAGTACATGGATAAGTTTCTGCAGCTGTCACGTTATGCCATAGAAGATGTCAACACAGATGCCAAGCGGCAATACCGCTTTCTAAGAGGATTTGTTGATCCCCTCCATTACCAACTAATGAACCACACTTTCCCCACCTTCCAGCATTTGATTGACAGAGCAATCATGACTGAAAGGAAGCATCGGGAGATGGAGGATAGGAAGCGCAAGGTTGGTGGACCTCAGGCTGGGAGTAGCAGCCGTCCCCGCTACTCAGGCAATTCACCCTAGCAATTCAAGCAAGGTCACCAGCACCAGCATCAGCGTCAGCACCAGCACTAGTACTAGAGGCAGTTTCCTCAGCAGCAGCAGCAGTACCATCATAACACCCAACCTGGAAGAAATCAGTACCAGCGTCAGAACAACTAGGCAGCTAGTCTTCCTGCCCCAGCAACCAACCAGAATGGCCAAGCAGCCCCAACACAAGTAGGAGGTCGTGCATGCTTCTACTATGGACAACAAAATCAATGGACGAAGAACTGTCCAAAGAAAGCAGCTCAGCAGCCGCCAACAGTCAATGCCCGAGCAAGACAAGGAGCACCACAGCAAGCCCCAGGAGTCTGTGATTAGGCCTACAACCATGGAAAGGTGAATTACCTAGAGGCCGAAGCAATCCAGGGTGCTCAGGACGTGGCAGTAGGTATGTTTCCAGTCAAATCCTACCCAGCAAAAGTACTATTTGATACTGGTGCCACGCATTCTTTTGTTTCTGCATCTTGGGTAGTAGAATCACATAACATCCCCATAGCACCAATGATCCCGCCTTTAAAAGTTAATTCAGTTGGGGGAAAAGTTCAGTCCGATAGGATCTGTCTGAATCTAAGGATTGAAATAAGGGGGATAGATTTCCCCGCTAGCCTAGTAGTAATGGGAACTCAAGGGTTAGATGTCATCCTAGGGATGAATTGGCTACAAAGAAATCAAGCCACTGTCAGTTGTGACAATAGAACAGTTAAGTTGGTGTCCCCATCCAGAAAGGAAGTAGTAACCAAGCTGTACTTACCTAAACTAGAAGAAGGAGCCTGTCACCATTTATCAGTAGATGACGAAGAGTCCAATCCGATTGAGGCAATTAGGATTGTGCCAGAATTCCCCGATGTATTCCTTGAGGAGTTACCAGGCATGCCACCTAAAAGGAAAGTTGAATTTGCCATAGAGCTTATCCCAGGCACCGCCCCTATTTCTAAGAGAGCTTATCGAGTGTTCGGACCAGAGTTGGTGGAACTCAATAAGCAGATTGATGAGTTGTTGGAGAAAGGTTATATCAGACCAAGTACCTCGCCTTAGGCAGCCCTAGTACTATTTGTGGAGAAGAAGGATGGCACGAAGAGGATGTGCATTGATTACAGAGCTTTGAATGAAGTCACTGTCAAGAACAAGTACCCTCTGCCTCGAATGGAAGACCCATTTGATCAGTTGAGAGGAGCCAGTGTGTTCTCAAAGATAGATCTGAGGTTAGGTTACCATCAACTCATAATCCGACCCACAGATATACCGAAGACAACATTCATCACCAAGTATGGACTATATGAATTCATGGTTATGTCATTCGGATTGACGAACGCGCCAACTTACTTCATGTACCTGATGAATAGTGTGTTCATGGACTACCTCGACAAGTTCGTAGTGGTGTTCATCGATGATATTCTTGTATATTCCCAAAATGAGCAAGAGCATGAGGAACATTTGAGGAAGGTACTTCAGAGGCTATGAGATTGCCAGTTGTATGCCAAGCTTAGCAAGTAAGAGTTCTAGATCACCGAAGTTCTATTATTGGGTCATATTATAAACCGACATGGACTAGTTGTAGATCCAAAGAAGGTAGCAGTGATTCTGGACTGGAAAGCACCAAAAGATGTCCGAGGAATCAAGAGTTTCATTGGAATGGTCGGTTACTATCGACGTTTCATTGAAGGTTTCTCCAAGATTTCTAGGCCAATGACAGCCTTGCTAGCAAAGAAGGTTGATTTCAAGTGGACCCCAGCGTGCCAAGAATCATTTGAGATGTTGAAGCAAAAGTTGATGACAACAACACTAGTGTTGGTTCTGCCAGATGTTCACAAGCCATTCTCGGTATATTGTGATGCTTTGTACACTGGACTGGGATGTGTGTTAATGCAGGAAGGGAAAGTAGTGGCATACTCATCCCGAAAATTGAAAGTTCATGAGAAGAATTACCCCACTCATGATCTGGAGCTAGTAGCAGTGGTTCATGCACTGAAGACCTAGAGACATTATCTTTATGGGTAGAAGTGTGATATTTACACGGATCACAAGAGTCTCAAGTACATATTCACTCAATCAAAGTTAAACATGAGGTAGCGAAGATGGCTAGAATTGATGGAAGACTTTGAGCTGGAGATTCATTATCACCCAGGTAAAGCAAATGTGGTTGCAGATGCTCTTAGCAGGAAAAGTCAAGTCAATATGTTGGCCGCTCACCCGATGCCATTCGAGCTAGCGAAGGAATTCGATAGGTTGAGTCTTGGATTTTTGAACAACACTCAAGGAGTGACAATTGAGCTAGAGCCCACTCTAGAGCAAGACATCAGGAAAGGTTAGAAGGATGATGAGAAGATCAACGAGATCCGGCATTTAATCATTGATGGGAAAGGTCTAGATTTCCGTGAAGATGCCAAAGGAGTGGTATGGTTCAAGGATAGGCTGTGTGTTCCTGACATCAAATCGATCCGGGAACTGATTCTCAAGGAAGCTCATGAGACAGCGTATTCTATACACCCTGGTAGCGAGAAAATGTACCAAGACTTGAAGAAGAGATTCTGGTGGTATGTTATGAAAAGAGAGATAGCAGAGTATGTGGCCAGATGCGACAGTTGTCAAAGGATCAAGGCAGAACATCAGAGACCCGTAGGATTGTTGCAGCCGTTGCAGATTCTGCAGTGGAAATGGGATGAGATTGGGATGGACTTTATAGTCGGTCTGCCCCGCACTCGAGCTGGTTATGACTCCATCTGGGTAGTAGTGGACCATTTAACAAAGGCGGCCCATTTCATACCAGTCAAGACCACCTATAATTGTGTGCTTGCATGGTATTCGAAAGAAGATAATATCGGATAGAGGCACCCAGTTTACTTCTCATTTTTGGCAGTAGCTACATGAAGCTTTGGGCACTCATTTGAAATTCAGTTCAGCTTACCACCCACAGACAGATGACCAGACTAAGAGAACCAACCAGATTCTTGAGGATATGTTGAGAGCTTGTGCTTTGCAAGACAAGTTAGGTTGGGACAAGAGGCTACCGTATGCAGAATTCTCCTACAACAATAGCTATCAAGCCAGTCTGAAAATGTTGCCATTTGAAGCACTTTATGGGAGGAACTGTAGAACTCCATTGCATTGGGACCAACCCGGCGAAAGGCAGGTATTCGGTCCAGAGATTTTGCTTGAAGCCGAAGAGAATATCAGGATGGTCCAGGAAAATCTGAAGGCAGCACAGTCCAGACAGCGAAGCTATGCGGATACCAAAAGAAGGGAACTCAGTTTTGAAGTGTGAGACTATGTCTATTTAAAAGTGTCACCCATTAGAGGAACCACGAGGTTTGGAGTCAAGGGCAAGCTAGCCCCTCGCTATATTAGACCGTATCAGATTCAGGCAAGACATGGAGAAGTGGCTTATCAACTCAGCTTACCAGAGAACCTATCCGCAGTGCATGATGTGTTTCACGTGTCTCAGTTGAAGAAATGATTGCGAATACCAGAAGAGTAGTTGCCAATGGAAGACCTTGAAGTTCAAGAGGATCTGACATACGTTGAGAAGCCAACACAGATTCTGGAGACAGCAGATCGGGTCACTTGGAGGAACACCATCAGAATGTGCAAGGTCAAATGGGGTCACCACTCAGAATAAGAAGCACACCACTCAGAATAAGAAGCAACCTCAGAAAGAGAAGATGATTTGAGAGCCAAGTACACTGAACTCTTTGCTAGCCAGCCCTGAATCTCAAGGGCAAGATTCTTTTAAGGGGGATAGGTCTGTAACACCCTGAATTTGGGGGTATAAAATTTCTTTCTTATGACCATTCAAATTCAGGTTTTACTCTTCTCTATATCACTCTAGTGTCTCTCTCTCTCTTTTCCTTTTAATTAGAGTTAGTTGTATTAGTGAAGGATTATTTATTTTATTTTTCCCAAAACTTATGAGTCATGGAATGTTGCATCATATTGAGCCTAATGTTCTTTGAATTGTTGCATATATTTGATTTGGTTTGAATTTGAAGCTTGATTTGAATTTGAATTGAAAACCCTAGAGAAAATAAATAGAAAAGCAATTAGAAAATCCCTGGAAAAAGGAAAATCAATTTCAGCCCAAGCCGGCCCACTTAGCCCAGCCCGCGCGCGTGCCTCCTGTGCCTGACAGGCGGGCCCCACCTGTTGGCGCTGTTTCCCTCGCGCGTGCCCGCTCTCTCTCTCTGTCCCGCCGTCCCCACCTGTCAGCTCGTCCTCAACCTCTCGCCCACGATCTCCGCGCCGTGGATGCGCCCACGTCCGCTTGTTCTCCGGCCAAGTCCGTGCCCCCGCGCCCCTTTTGAGCCCCACTCCCTGCTCGCCCACCTCCCCTCTCTCATTTGTGCCCTGTGCCAAACCCTCTCGCCCTCTCTCTTGCTCTGCCCACGCGTGCAGGGAACTTCGCCACCGCCCACCGTCGACCTCTGCCTGTTCTGTGGCCACCATCGCGTCCGCGCCACGTCCAGTGCCACAGTGAGCTCCGCTTCACTGTCAGCTACTCGGGACACCCTTTGGTGTGCCCTCTCCCTCTCTGCTTAGTCTAGTCCGCGCTCACCAGAGCAATCTTCGTGCAGTCGGAGCCCCGCTGTCGTCGCCCCGTCGAGTCTCTACGCCTCCGCCATTGCTTCGCGACACCAGCGTTTCCCCTCAAGGTGAGCAACCCGCCTGCCCCCTTAATTTGGCCCTCCCCGCTCTATTGCTCGCGCGATTGCTCACTGGAGCAATCAAGCGCCACCGTTAGCCAGCCTTGCCGTGGTCTGCGCTCTCTGGTGCCCCTGTGCCAACGTGATGCCCATGGCCGAGTCCGCCAGACCGCCCTAAATGCACCTGAGCTAAACCCCAAGCCTCTGGAGCCCCACCGTGGCTAGCCCCCTCGTCTCCGGCGAGCTCTCGCCGCGGGACCGAGCGGCACCACCGTGCCCAAGTCCGCCCCTGACCGTTAGATCCCAACCGTTTGTCCGAGATCGGACAGTTTAGACTTAACCCGAGCGGATCTAATCCTAGCCCTCCGATCTAGATCTGACCGTCTCTCTCTCTTCCCCTTCACCCACGTCTCTGCCTTTGGGCCGCTGATCTCTGATCCGATGGCTGAGATTACCCCGTACCCCATCGTGTGTGAGTTTTGCTTAAGAGCCCCTTGGTTTTAGGAAGTCAACCCGCCGTCCTCTGTTTTAGCGCATAGGTCCCTAGTTTTTTTGAATAGCCCCTAGACTTTTATTTAATCATGGATTTAGCCCTAATTTAATATTTCAAATTTAAAACTTGTTTATTTCATATCTTTTTCATATGAACTCCAAATTTAGTGGTCCAAATTGCAAAATGTTCACAAAATTATTCTCTGTTCAAATAAAATATGACCAACTGTAATCTGTATACTTTATTATTTACACTTAGAATATAGGATTAATGTTAATGTTAATTTATTTATTTAATGAAATAAATAAAAGGAGAATTGTAACACCTCAGGTGTTACCAAGACACTGGCTTCATATAGGCACTGGTGACTTGTTATCACATGTGGTTAAGTGGAGAAGAAGAAGCACCTAGAACCTTGGAAACATGGTTTAGCTAAGAAATGTTAATGACAAAAGCTTCACCCAAACACCTTGAACAATTGTCATCTTGAGCCAAAGAGGTTAAACCCTAAGACACCTAAGGGTACTAGACTTCTAAGCAAGGGATTAGTGCATAAGTTAATCAAGTTTCCCAAATCTTGATTCAAATCCTTAGCCAAAGTTTAAGTAACATTATAACCTACAAAATGCAGAGGGAAAAACATTACAAAAAGACCCCTTAAAGACCCCAAATTCACCCTTGAGTAGAGAGCACACTAGAGCTCTCTAATCCTCTCTAAGTCAAAATCTAACCCTAATCTAATGATCAAACATGTTCACTTAGTAAATGGCGCCAAAACCACTTGGTCTGAATACCAAAAAGTTGCCAAACCACCTAGGGCACCCACTGGAAAAGTTTGAAACCAAGCCAATTTCATTTGACATGTTTTGGCATCTCTTTTGTCGCGGAGTGGACAAGGAGACAAGCCAGATTTGGCATCCGAAAATCTTCTGACCTAGGGCTTATCTCCCCTTGGAACTCACATACAAGAGATAACCATAGGTGCCAGGAGGAGGCCTGCGCCGGATTTTTGCCAAGATTCGCACGCTTGCGATCTCGGCGAGCTGTGGAAGAAGGGCAGAAGAACACTTCCACGTGTTCGACACGCCCTGGACGCGCCAGAGCATGCCCAGCGCCCGACCCCGCGCGCCCCGCGCCGCGCCGAGCCACGCCCGTGTCCCCTGCCCGCGCCCGCGCCTATAAAGCCAGCCGAAGCTTCAGCCGTACTCCCCCACGCGCTCTCAACCTCACCGGAGCAAGGGATCACCGGTGTTTGCCTGTACACGACGTGCCAGCGGCCGCCCGAACCCCCACCACCATAGACCGGCCAGTGCAGCCATTCCCAACCCCATCCAACCCTCGGAGTAGACTCTATGTGCCCCGGTGAAGCTCCCCGAGCGAGGAATTATACTCTACCTCACCGGAGACGCCGAATCAAGGTCGTCAGACTTCACCCGAGCGCCGGCGTACGTGGACCGAGCTCCACAGTGAGTTATTCTTCGATTCCTTGCACGAGCCGACTCATTAGCACCTCGTGAAGCTTCTCGTGCCCTTGGATTAACATGTATCGCCGTGGATAGGCCGGAGCACTCGCCGCCGACGAGCCCGCCCGCCTGCGCTCGTGGATCGGCCGATTCCGGCCATCACCGACGGCAAGTCGTACCTCAACGTGACCGCAGAGACTTCCCGGAGCCAACCCCGTCCTTCACCGGACCTCCCTCACCGTCGGTAAGCCGCGCCGCCCTAATTACTTCCGCGGGTACTGTTCGAAAAGGGGGAGGGGCCTCGGGGAAGAAGGAAAGAAAGTCGGGGGGATTTTTGAACTGTCAGAGACTCAAATGAATAGTGGCGCAAGGGTATAAGTTGAAGGATTGGTTTAAGAAAACCCCAGGGTCCTCGGTGTAAACTAGTTTTCTAGAAAACCTTTTTAATATTTCTAATTTAATTACAAACAGAACTTGTAAAATGCATAACTTCGGTTTTATTCAACAAAATTTGGTCAAACCAATTTTGTCTGACTCTACATAATGTAAACTACCTAGGAAAAATGCAAAACTCCCTTAGTATTGCAAAAAAATTTAAAGTTTGGAATTAAATTTTGAATTGGCCAAAAGCTAAATAATAGAGGGAAAAATGGTTACACTATTAGACTGAGGTTAAGAAAAATCAGGGAAGTACTTAGTCACCCCCTAATCTGTATAAAAATATTAAACTCCTCAGTGCACCAAATTAAGGTAGGTTTTACCATTTAAAATCATTTTTGCTCAAAGTTAAAGAAAAGAGAAAAGGTAGTCAAAAACAAGAACCAGGAAGCAACCACATTTTTGTTGGCTCACTTATTCAGTGAAGTTCACTGAAAAATTTTATTAGACCCTTGTTTAGTAAAAATAAATGGGATACCTTTTATTTTATTAAAACAATGAAAACTTAGGAAAATCTTAGAAAAATAATCCTGAGGAGAAAACACCCCAAACCTTGGGATAACTAATACTTTGTTATTATGAACATAGGAAAAAATGAGTTCTATTGTTTGATATTTTTCAAATAACAAGTTAGTTATAAGTACCTTTCTGGCATTAAACTTTAGAAATTCACAATTAAATATCCAGTAGGTCTTTTTCTGTGATTTTTAACACAGAGGCCTAATATCACCTTTGAATCTGGACAAAAATAAAATTTGGTATAGAAACCTCACTTAAATCATAGCTATAGTGTAAAATGCCCTTTTACACTTGTTCTTGTTGATTTTGCACAAGTAGTATTTGAATTTATATCTACCTCAAATTTTTGGGAGGGCCCCCAAATGTTAATATTTACCCACTGTAATTTTTATAACATTTTTGGAAAATGTTACCTAACCCTCATAGTTCAAAATGCTTAATAAGAAGCACAATAGAAAGAAAAGGGAAACCTTGGGGAAAAATAGATGAAAGTACAAAGCCCTTAAGGATATCAAAAAGAAACCCTAGGGAAACACTAGACTTAATATTGTTTTACTATGCATAACCCTTACAAATGTTCATGTCATATTTATACATATGTCTCATGCATTGCATTCGATAGATTGTAATCTCGCTGACGGGGAGTACATCCTCATGCCAGATCAAGGAGGTTCTTAGGAGGTAGCCCAGGATACAACACCAGAGCCTGCCATCGAGGATCTGCCTGCCCCAGCCTTAGAAGGCAAGCCCTGGTTTTATGCATAACCGTTATATATGCTATTTTACTGCACTTAATGTTTGTAGGCTTGTACTGTGCACTTAAGTGTAGGAGTTGTCTAAAATCCTAGTTGCATGAACTCAGGATTCCTTTTGAGATGGATACTAGTATGCTAGGTCGAGTAGCTGCTTTACTAATTAGTGATCTCGGTAGAAGTCGAGTGATTTTTCTAGCACTCGCGCGAGGTTAGGAATTGGTTGTATCCATTTTTATATCAGAATGATGATGGTCTGTGGACAACGGTCCATGGGGATGCGTTGTCTACAAGACGGAAATTGGAATAAGGATTAAGGTGTGGTACCGTGTGTCAAGCGTTTGAACGTACTAAGCACATGCCGAGAAATATGGTAAATCGATAAGCCTAGTACCTGAGTGAACCAGCCCGCAGACTTTGCCCCTCACGCGACCTGAGACGTGGTCTCCCATTCCGGTTATGGTGGGTACAAGTGCGGTCACTGCACGACGGCAGTCGGGGTCAGTGAGGCATTGTATGCCAAGGCGGTGAGCCCTTATCTGTTGCCAGGGAATCGATGGGGCCGGTTGATGTGTGTGGGGACGGAGTGCCTCGCCACGTCGTGTGTTTAGGTTTACTTTGCAAGGTCAAAACTCGATTCGAATCGTCTGCTTCTCGCAGCTAATGAGACTGCTTGATCCATGCTACTACATTGAGTAACAAGTGGAAATGTGACGACTTGGCAAAAGTGGTTGATTGCTAAATGTTTGATACTATGTATGATTAGATAGGTACACATTTAGTCTTAAGAGAGTCACACTAAAACTTGAAAAAGCTAAAACTTGATTTTTAGACTCAGCTAGTGCTTTTGGCAAGCAAACCCCTCAGCCAAACAGCTGCATGTCTAGAGGTAGAGGAGTAGACTCCTCACACCGGGTAAGTCTAGCTGAGTATTAGTATACTCAGCCTTGCTTGTGGCATAATTTTACAGGTTCTCTGGAGGACATGGTTGCTGGAGTGACTTGGCCGACCACCTTGCCACCGGGTTGGACAGTCAAGTGGGACCCTACCTCGGCGGAGGAGGAGCATGAGGAGTGATGGGACAGGCTTCCCCATCTCTCCATTTATTTATCATTAGTTTTATTTCGCTGCATTCTGAACAACGGTTACTACTTTTGCTAAAACTCCGATGATGATGTAATAAATTTGATACTCTTTTATGTTGGTTTTATGTTTTATTGTATTTGCTCTGTGCCTCACCATCGAGTGAGTACGTGGTACTTGATCCTGTTAGTGGCCTCGTCGGACTAGATCCGAGGGACTAACGAGTTATTCCTATTTAAGTGTGGTCTAACCTCTAAGGTGGGACTCAGGCACTTAAGTTGGAATAATTCGGGCGGTTCCGCCACAGCTGGTATCGGAGCTCGTACCACCACAGAGGAATCAATAAACCATAAATACCATCCTTTTCAAAAGTAAAACTTGATGGAAACAAATGTTGGATAGATCGCTAGGACGATCAGGATAGATCTAGGACGTGAAGCCTTAGGATAATAGAGGGGTAGCTAGGTGGCTAATTGAGTAAGCCCTACAGGCTACTATGCGGAGTGGGAGCTTTTCCCTATTCCCTCTGAGTAGAGATAGAGTCGGTTAGGACGAGCATGCATGCATCATTTAATCAAAATTTTGATAATTAGGTAAGGATTTTAATACATGATAATGACAGATTAAGTACACTCAGTGACATTGTCGTAGCCATAGAGAGGCCGAGCCTTGATCCCTTTTATTTTATAGTTCTTTCTTTTTCACTTACGCTTAACCATACATAGATGACTTCTCACGGATCCTCGGACAGAGGGAATGCACAGTCCCACACAGACGGACTTGCACGAGAGGGTTTTCCCCGTATCTTGTGGGAGGTACTTTAGGGAGCCGGTTATGCGACACCTCCCCAGTACGTGGTGCAGCTGTTCGAGAAGCACCGAGTGCCCCGCTGTAGGGTGAGGATGACCTTGGAGCCTCATCCCTTACAGCCAGGCTGGCGTTTGTTGGACTCCGAGTCTTTCGGATACCGGGCTGAGGATACTATCGAGGCCATTGCTCTCCACGGGCTGACTACTTTCTGTGGTTTTCACCCCTTGGAGCTGTCTACTCACCCCATTGGCTTGTTCCCCGCTGATAAGGAGGACGACCCAATGTGGAAAGACTGAGTGGAACGTGCCAAGGACGTATGGGCTCTTTACCTAGGGCAAACTGCTCACCTCACGGTGCGATGCATGAATGCCCTGTATCGTCTGCAAGTGATGCGAGGAGAGGCAATGTCTCATCTGATGGCATTGTTGGAGGCTACCAAGATTACCTTGGATAACAGAGAGGAACTTGTGGTAGACCTGTCCACTGAGATGGTGGAAAAGGACCTACAAGTGGAACAGCTGTCCAACGAGATCCAGGAGCTTGAGGAGCTAGTGGGAACCAGGGAGAACACCATTGAGGTTCTCGAGGATCAACTAATCAACACTCATCAACAATTTGCGGAGGCTAACCAACATTTGGATATGCACCACCAGGAGATCCAGGACATGGAAGCCAACGAGGATGTCGACATTGAGGGAGGAGAGGAGCCGGAGCCTGCCTCTAGCTTGGACACTGCGGGCTCCGGGAGACCACCTTCCCCCGAGTCGAGCATTGCCTCGTTTGCTCACTAGGTTGCAGGGATAGAGTTAGAAGTGTGTGGCAGTAGAACTCCTCAAGCTAGCTTAGCTTTTGCACCCTTGGGGTACTAGGCTAGATAGAGTTGAGTCTTTTTGTGTCACTAATGTAATCATAACAAACTCTTTTGGAGGTTGGATGATGAATGATGTCAGCTTTAATTTATGAAGAAAAGATTTATGCCACGTAGTATCTTTGATGAATTATGCAAGAAAATCTTGGTTTTACCCTTTCAAATCTTTTCCCACGTATGGACCCTTACATCTGAAGTATAATGTTGAGAGCATCCTTAAAATTTTTCAGATGGCAGGAAGAGCGCGTTGTGGACAGAGTGAGCGCATTCCTCCACCCCCGCCACCGCCTCCTACCATGCAGGAATTGATGGCTCAGTAGAATGAGATTCTGCGGCAGCTGGCTCAGCGACAGCCACCACCTCAGCATTATGGTCGTGGTGATCACCATCAGCGTCCCCCAGCAGCGGCCACTTATCAGGAGTTCCTCAGCACCCAGCCACCGTTGTTCACTCGGGCAGATGATCCACTTGATGCTGATGTGTGGATCAGGGTAGTGGAATCCAAATTCCCATTACTTACCGGCAATTGTTCAGATGCGGCCAAAGTTCGTTTTGCCACTCAGCAGCTTCACGGACTCGCGCGGACATGGTGGGATCACTTTCTCGCTATGTAGCCAGATGGCCACATGGTGGAATGGAGAGAATTCAAGGCCGCTTTCAGAGGGCATCACATACCAGCAGGCCTTATGGATCGCAAGCTAAATGAGTTTCTGGCACTCACTCAGGGAAATCGTACTGTGTTGCAGTACGCTCAGGCTTTCAATGACCTGTGTCAGTATGCTGGATACCATGCGGACACTGATGAGAAGAAGAGGGACAGGTTCAGGAGGGGCCTCAGCACTAAGCTCCGCGACCGTCTCAACACCGTCAGGGCCAACAGTTACAATGAATTAGTCAACATGGCTATTTCTCAGGAGGACTGCATCATAGCTCGTCAGGCAGAAAAGAAGAGGAAGACCCCTATGGCAGGACCTTCAGCTCAGCTCCAGCGCTTCAGGATTGTATCTGACACTCAGAACAGGGGACCTCAGCAGCAGCAAGGACGTTGGGTGATCCGACCACAACAGCAGCAGGAGGCACCCAACCGCTCTCAGCTCCCAGTTCAGAGGAACAACAATCAGCCACAGCAGCAGCAGTACCGTCAGGCCAATGACAATAGATGTTTCACTTATGGTAACACTGGACACTATGCCAAGAATTGCCCCCGGAACCAGCAGAGGCCGGGACAGAATTCCAATCAGAACCAAGGCAAGCGGCAGAAGGTGCAAGTGAGGCAAGGCAGGCTGAACTTCACCACCATGGCTGACATTCCAGAGGGAGGACCCGTCTTGACCGGTATCTTTTCAGTTTTGAATTATCCTGCAATCATTCTTTTTGATTCTGGTGCATCACACAGTTTTATCAGTATCAAACTTAGTGCCAAGTGCCAGTTGCCTTTTCACCACACAAATGGGGGTATTACAATTTCTACACCCGGAGGCAGGGTTGCCGCCTATCAGATCAATAGACACGTACCAGTAAAGTTGGGTAGCTTCATATTTAAAACCACTCTCCTGATTATGGGATTGGATAGTGTGGATATCATCCTGGGGACTGATTGGTTAACGCGACACCATGCGGTAATCGATGTCACAGCCAGGGCCATAGAGATCCATTCCCCACTGGATGGAGAGATCACCCTGTACCTACCCGACCAGGGATGTACCCGATCCTGTGCCTTCACCATGATAGAGTCACCTGTCGAGAGGATTCTAGTGGTCTATGAATAACCAGATGTTTTTCTAGATGAATTGCCAGGGATGCCACCCGACAGAGACATAGAGTTCGCAATTGAATTACAACCCGGAACTGCCCCTATATCCAAGAGACCTTATAGGATGCCTCCAGCCGAATTGGCGGAGTTGAAAAAGCAGTTGCAAGAATTGTTGGACAAGGGGTTCATTCGCCCAAGTACTTCTCCATGGGGGTGTCCTGCCTTATTTGTAAAGAAGAAAGATGAGAGTTTGAGATTGTGTGTTGACTACCGCCCTCTCAATGCAGTGACCATCAAGAACAAGTATCCATTGCCCCGCATTGATGTATTGTTTGATTAGTTGGTGGGAGCCAAAGTATTCTCCAAGATAGACCTTCGCTCTGGCTATCATCAGATAAAAATCAGGGCCAGTGATATTCCGAAGATGACCTTCTCTACCAGATATGGGCTTTATGAGTACTTGGTGATGTCCTTCGGGCTGACCAATGCCCCGGCTTATTTCATGTACTTGATGAACTCAGTTTTTATGCCAGAGCTGGACAAGTTTGTGGTAGTCTTCATCGATGATATATTGGTCTATTCAAAGAATGAAGCCGAGCATACTAAGCATTTCCAGTGCTTCAGAGACTGCGTGATCATCAGTTGTATGCTAAGTTGTCCAAATGCGAGTTCTAGCTGAAGGAGATAAAATTTCTGGGCCATACCATTTCTCAGGAGGGGATATCGGTTGATCCAGAGAAGGTGCAAGAAGTGATGAATTGGAAACCTCCCACCATTGTACGGCAGATTTGGAGTTTTCTAGGATTGGCAGGGTATTATCGGTGATTTATCCCGGATTTCTCCAGAATTGCCAAGCCAATGATAGAATTGTTGAAGAAAGGAGTAAAGTATGAATGGAGTCAGAAATGTGAGGATGCCTTTCATGCACTAAGGCAACATTTGACAACAGCACCCGTGTTAGCTCAACCGGACAACACAAAATCTTTCGAGGTTTATTGTGATGCTTCAGGTACTGGATTGGGATGTGTCTTGATGCAAGATAACAGAGTCATTGTCTATGCCTCCTGAGCACTCAGACCCCATGAGCAAAACTACCCCACACATGATCTGGAGTTAGCAGCCGTAGTTCATGCTCCCAAGATATGGAGACACTACTTGATGGGAGCTCATTGTAATATCTATACCGATCATAAGAGTCTCAAGTATATCTTCACTCAGGCTGATCTGAATTTGAGGCAGAGGAGATGGTTGGAACTCATCAAGGACTATGATTTGGAAGTACATTACCATCCTAGCAAGGCCAACGTTGTGGCAGATGCTTTAAGTCGAAAGGCCCAGTGCAACTGTGTAATGATGGACTCCAAGATTTCCACCCTGTGTGATGAGTTATGCAAGTTGAGCATAGAAGTTGTTTCCTTAGGAACCTTGGAGTATATCTCAGTGGAACCCACATTGCATGAGCAGATAGTCATGGCTCAAATTGGTGACAAGGGTGTTCAACCGGACAACACAAAATCTTTCGAGGTTTATTGTGATGCTTCAGGTACTGGATTGGGATGTGTCTTGATGCAAGATAACAGAGTCATTGTCTATGCCTCCCGAGCACTCAGACCCCATGAGCAAAACTACCCCACACATGATCTGGAGTTAGCAGCCGTAGTTCATGCTCCCAAGATATGGAGACACTACTTGATGGGAGCTCATTGTAATATCTATACCGATCATAAGAGTCTCAAGTATATCTTCACTCAGGCTGATCTGAATTTGAGGCAGAGGAGATGGTTGGAACTCATCAAGGACTATGATTTGGAAGTACATTACCATCCTAGCAAGGCCAACGTTGTGGCAGATGCTTTAAGTCGAAAGGCCCAGTGCAACTGTGTAATGATGGACTCCAAGATTTCCACCCTGTGTGATGAGTTATGCAAGTTGAGCATAGAAGTTGTTTCCTTAGGAACCTTGGAGTATATCTCAGTGGAACCCACATTGCATGAGCAGATAGTCATGGCTCAAATTGGTGACAAGGGTGTTCAAGTCATCAAGGAAATGCTCAAGCAGAAGGTAGATAAGTACAAGTGCTTCCGTCAAGACAGCAAGGGAATTCTATGGTTTGGAGACAGATTGGTTGTTCCTAAGAACCCCGAGCTTAGAAAGAAAATATTGGATGAAGCTCGCCTTTCCAAATTCTCCATGCATTCCAGCAACAACAAGATGTATCATGATCTCCGATCTTTGTACTAGTGGACCAGAATGAAGAGGGAAATTGCTAAGTGTATATCTGAGTGTGACACTTGCCAGAGAGTTAAGGCCAGTCATTTGAAGGTGGTAGGCACTTTGCAGCCCCTTCCCATTCCATCTTGGAAATGGGAGGATATTTGCATGGATTTTATTGTGGAATTGCCCAATACCTCCAGGCACCATGATTCTATTTGGGTCATTGTGGATAGGTTGACCAAAACAGCGCATTTCTTGCCAGTACATACCACCCACTGGACAGAAAAGTATGCAGAAATTTATATTGACCAGATAGTTCGTCTGCATGGAATACCAAGGACTATTGTGTCTGATCGAGGAGCACCATTTGTAGCACGATTCTGGGAGCAATTGCAAGAATCACTTGGAACCCATGTGATAAGGAGCTCAGCATACCACCCTCAAACATATGGTTAGACAGAAAGGATGAATCAGATTTTGGAAGACATGTTGAGGGCATGTGTGCTGCACTATGGAAAGGATTGGGACAAGTGTCTTTCATTGGCAGAGTTCTCTTATAATAACATCTACCAGTCCAGTTTAAAGATGGCACCTTTCGAGGCCTTGTATGGGAGAAGGTGTAGGACACCGCTAAATTGGTCACAAGCTGGAGAAAGGGAAATATTTGGGCCTGACTTGGTACTTGAGGCAGAGGAAAAGGTCAGAGTCATTAAGAAGAACCTAGAAGCTGCTCAGGCCAAACAAAAGAGCTATCATGACAAGAGGAGGAAGCCTCTGCAGTTTGAAGTGGGAAATCATGTTTATCTTAAGGTGTCACCCACCAAGGGTGTTCAGAGATTTGGAATCAAGGGCAAGTTAGCTCCTCGCTACATTGGACCCTATGAGATCAAAGAAACTTGTGGGCCTTTAGCATATCAATTGAAGTTGCCACCCCATATGTCAGCAGTTCATGATGTGTTCCACGTATCTCAGCTACGAAAGTGTGTCCGCTTACCCACCGAAGTGCTACCTGAGCCAGAGTTGGAGTTAGAACCAGACTTGTCCTATCAAGAGCACCCCGTCAGGATACTGGACCAAAAGGAGAGATCAACTCGGGCAAGGTCGATCAGGATGTATAAGGTTCAGTAGAGTCACCACACCGAAGAAGAGGCTACATGGGAAACTGAGGATTTTCTACATTCTCGCTTCCCCGACTTTCTGCCCAAAGGAGTCGGTACGTAATCCCAAAACCTCACCCCCACCTGCCCTTTGAATCTAAATATGAGAAAAACCTAGTGGTTAAGAGTAGAGTAAATTATGGAAAGAAATCAAAAAGGACTTCCTTCTGAAGTTGCAAAGAGGATGACATTCGAAGAGCAGTTAAATAGAGAAACTTGGCTTAAAGAATCTGCATCACCCAACCCATCTTCTTGGTACCACTCTAAAGGATCCCTACCCAAATCTCGGGGCGAGATTCCATTAAGGGGGGAGGGCTGTAACACCTCAGGTGTTACCAAGACACTGGTTTCATATAGGCACTGGTGATTTGTTATCACATGTGGTTAAGTGGAGGAGAAGAAGCACCGAGAACCTTGGAAACATGGTTTAGCTAAGAAATGTTAATGACAAAAGCTTCACCCAAACACCTTGAACAATTGTCATCTTGAGCCAAAGAGGTTAAACCCTAAGACACCTAAGGGTACTAGACTTCCAAGCAAAGGATTAGTGGATAAGTTAATCAAGTTGCCCAAATCTTGATTCAAATTCTTAACCAAAGTTTAAGTAACATTATAACCTACAAAATGCAGAGGAAAAAAACATTACAAAAAGACCCCTTAAAGACCCCAAATTCACCCTTGAGTAGAGAGCACACTAGAGCTCTCTAATCCTCTCTAAGTCAAAATCTAACCCTAATCTAATGATCAAACATGTTCACTTAGTAAATGGCGCCAAAACCACTTGGGCTGAATACCAAAAAGTTGCCAAACCACCTAGGGCACCCACTGGAAAAGTTTGAAACCGAGCCAATTTCATTTGACATGTTTTGGCATCTCTTTTGTCGTGGAGTGGACAGGGAGACAAGCCAGATTTGGCATCCAAAAATCTTCTGACCTAGGGCTTATCTCCCCTTGGAACTCACATACAAGAGAAAGCCATAGGTGCCAGGAGGAGGCCTGCGCCGGATTTTTGCCAAGATTTGCATGCTTGCGATCTCGGCGAGCTGTGGAAGAAGGGCAGAAGAACACTTCCACGTGTTCGACGCGCCCTGGACGCGCCAGAGCACACCCAGCGCCCGACCCCACGCGCCCCGCGCCGAGCCACGCCCGTGTCCCCTGCCCGCGCCCGCGCTTATAAAGCCAGCCGAAGCTTCAGCCGTACTCCCCCGCGCGCTCTCAACCTCATCGGAGCAAGGGATCACCAGCGTTTGCCTGTACACGGCGTGCCAGCGGCCGCCCGAACCCCCACCACCGTAGACCGGCCAGTGCAGCCATTCCCAACCCCATCCAACCCTCGGAGTAGACTCTACGTGCCCCGGTGAAGCTCCCCAAGCGAGGAATTGGACTCTACCTCACCGGAGACGCCGAATCAAGGTCGCCGGACTTCACCCGAGCACTGGCGTACGTGGACCGAGCTCCACAGTGAGTTATTCTTCGATTCCTTGCACGAGCCGACTCATTAGCACCCTGTGAAGCTACTTGTGCCCTTGGATTAACATGTATCGCCGTGGATAGGCCGGAGCACTCGCCGCCGATGAGCCCGCCCGCCTGCGCTCGTGGACCGACCGATTCCAGCCATCACCGACGGCAAGCCATACCTCGACGTGACCGCAGAGACTTCCTGGAGCCAACCCCGTCCTTCACTGGACCTCCCTCGCCGTCAGTAAGCCGCGCCGCCCCAATTACTTCCGAGGGTACTGTTCAAAAGGGGGGAGGGGCCTCGGGGAAGAAGGAAAGAAAGTCGGGGGGATTTTTGAACTGTCAGAGACTCAAATGAATAGTGGCGCAAGGGTATAAGTTGAAGGATTGGTTTAAGAAAACCCCAGGGTCCTCGGTGTAAACTGGTTTTCTAGCAAACCTTTTTAATATTTCTAATTTAATTACAAATATAACTTGTAAAATGCATAACTTCGGTTTTATTCAACAAAATTTGGTCAAACCAATTTTGTCTGACTCTACATAATGTAAACTACCTAGGAAAAATGCAAAACCCCCTTAGTATTGCAGAAAAATTTAAAGTTTGGAATTAAATATTGAATTGGCCAAAAGCTAAATAATAGAGGGAAAATGGTTACACTATTAGACTGAGGTTAAGAAAAATCAGGGAAGTACTTAGTCACCCCCTAATCTGTATAAAAATATTAAACTCCTCAGTGCACCAAATTAAGGTAGGTTTTACCATTTAAAATCATTTTTGCTCAAAGTTAAAGAAAAGAGAAAAGGTAGTCAAAAACAAGAAACAGGAAGCAACCACATTTCTGTTGGCTCACTTATTCAGTGAAGTTCACTGGAAAATTTTATTAGACCCTTGTTTAGTACAAAATAAATGGGATATCTTTTATTTTATAAAAACAATGAAAACTTAGGAAAATCTTAGAAAAATAATCCTGAGGAGAAAACACCCCAAACCTTGGGATAACTAATACTTTGTTATTATGAACATAGGAAAAAAATGAGTTCTGTTCTTTGATATTTTTCAAATAACAAGTTAGTTATAAGTATCTTTCTGGCATTAAACTTTAGAAATTCACAACTAAATATCCAGTAAGTCTTTTTCTGTGATTTTTAACACAGAGGCCTAATATCACCTATGAATCTGGACAAAAATAAAATTTGGTATAGAAACTTCACTTAAATCATAGCTATAGTGTAAAATGCCCTTTTACACTTGTTCTAGTTAATTTTGCACAGGTAGTATGTGAATTTATATCCACCTCAAATTTTTGGGAGGGCCCCCAAATGTTAATATTTACCCACTGTAATTTTTATAACATTTTTGGAAAATGTTACCTAACCCTCATAGTTCAAAATGCTTAATAAGAAGCACAATAGAAAGAAAAGGGAAACCTTGGGGAAAAATAGATGAAAGTACAAAGCCCTTAAGGATATCAAAAAGAAACCCTAGGGAAACACTAGACTTAATATTGTTTTACTATGCATAACCCTTACAAATGTTCATGTCATATTTATACATATGTCTCATGCATTGCATTCGATAGATTGTAATCTCGCTGATGGGGAGTACATCCTCGTGGCGGAGCAAGGAGTTGCTCATGAGGTAGCCCAGGATCCAGCACCAGAGCCTGCCATCGAGGATCTGCCTGCCCCAGCCTTGGAAGGCAAGCCCCGGTTTTATGCATAACCGTTATATATGCTATTTTACTGCACTTAATGTTTGTAGGCTTGTACTGTGCACTTAAGTGTAGGAGTTGTCTGAAACCCTAGTGGCATAAACTCAGGATTCCTTTTGAGATGGATACTAGTATGCTAGGTCGAGTAGCTGCTTTACAAATTAGTGATCTTGGTAGAAGTCGAGTGATTTTTCTAGCACTCGCGCGAGGTCAGGAATTGGTTGTATCCATTTTTATATCACAATGATGATGGTCTATGGACAACGGTCCATGGGGATGCATTGTCTACAAGACGGAAATTGGAATAAGGATTAAGGTGTGGTACCGTGTGTCAAGCGTTTGAACATACTAAGCACATGCCGAGAAATATGGTAAATCGGTAAGCCTAGTACCTGAGTGAACCTGCCCGCAGACTTTGCCCCTCACACGACCTAAGACGTGGTCTTCCATTTCGGTTATGGTGGGTACAAGTGCGGTCACTGCACGACGGCAGTCGGGGTCAGTGAGGCATTGTACGCCAAGGCGGTGAGCCCTGATCTGTTGCCAGGGAATCGATGGGGACGGTTGATGTGTGTGGGGACGGAGTGCCTCGCCACGTCGTGTGTTTAGGTTTACCTTGCAAGGTTAAAACTCGATTCGAATCGTCTGTTTCTCGCAGCTAATGAGACTGCTTGATCCATGCTACTACATTGAGTAACAAGTGGAAATGTGATGACTTGGCAAAAGTGGTTGATTGCTAAATGTTTGATACTATGTATGATTAGATAGGTACACATTTAGTCTTAAGAGAGTCACACTAAAACTTGAAAAACCTAAAACTTGATTTTTAGACTCAGCTAGTGCTTTTGGCAAGCAAACCCCTCAGCCAAACAGCTGCATGTCTAGAGGTAGAGGAGTAGACTCCTCACACCGGGTAAGTCTAGCTGAGTATTAGTATACTCAGCCTTGCTTGTGGCATAATTTTATAGGTTCTCTAGAGGACATGGTTGCTGGAGTGACTTGGCCGACCACCTTGCCACCGGGTTGGACAGTCAAGTGGGACCCTACCTCGGAGGAGGAGGAGCATGAGGAGTGATGGGACAGGCTTCCCCATCTCTCCATTTATTTATCGTTAGTTTTATTCCGCTGCATTCTGAACAATGGTCACTACTTTTGCTAAAACTCCGATGATGATGTAATAAATTTGATACTCTTTTATGTTGGTTTTATGTTTTATTGTATTTGCTCTGTGCCTCACTATCGAGTGAGTATGTGGTACTTGATCCTGTTAGTGGCCTCATCGGACTAGATCCGAGGGACTAACGAGTTATTCCTATTTAAGTGTGGTCTAACCTCTAAGGTGGGACTCAGGCACTTAAGTTGGAATAACTCAGTCACTACTTTTGCTAAAACTCCGATGATGATGTAATAAGTTTGTACATGTGTGATGTGATGTTCATTTTTACCTTCCAAATGTGTTGAATGTATGCTCGCTTTACTTAGACAATGAGCAGCTCGTGGTTCCTCAGTGTGTTGCCGAAGATCCCTCTAAGCAACAACCTGGTGAAGGCAAGTGTCTTCAGACCTATCATGTCCTACTTTACTTTATAATTCACTGTCCCGCATTACATTATTGAAACTTAATGATTGACGAGTCTGTATTTACCTTACCCTTGTTCACCTTTTTGGGTTAATCTTGGTTAGCTTATGCTATTGCTTTAACTTAATCAATGAACATGATGTGATCTTTTATGATACGATGATGTTATCCCGATGAGGTTCTTGTGACTACTTTAGGGGACTCAGGCTGTTTCCTGTGTACCTCTCCGTAAGGACCTGTTTGGGGAGTGACAACCTGGGATAACAGTGCAACCACGAGGGTGGAATGGGATGCCCTTAGCTGATTAATTAGAGGAACCAGAGGAGTAGTTGGCTTCGCCGTAGGGCCGTCAATGGGGTCTGGGCACAGTACTTGCTCTGCCGAGGCTGGTTGCATAGGTTCTTTGATTTGGTTTTGTTAGTCACGCTTCCTCTGGGGAGATGTACTATGTCTATCAAACTGGAAAAACCTAACGGGCGGCTATGACCTCTGGGATATCTTTGTAAAGGCTATGTAGTGAGACCCTGCTAGGTCACCTTGGTAGTGATCAATGGGGAGGCTAGAACCCCGGGCAGAATGGGAATCATGACTTGTGGTTAAAGTGTGCGACCTCTGCAGATTGTTAGAAACTGGTATATCAGACGTGCTCACGATTAAGAGCAGCCTTGGGATCCTCTTCGATTAGAAGAACATTGGTTACTTTTATGATGATGATTAGCAATGATGATTATAATTCTAATCTCTGGTATTTCCTCTTGGAGGGAGTACTTTTGGGTAATAACTGGGTTATTACTAAAACTGGGCTCTACTTGTAGTAATAAAACTTGACCAACTAAAAGCAACTGGTTAACCTTAACTCCACATACAGCTAGTCGACTTTAGCCAAAACGAGACATTTGCTGAGTACGTTGATGTGTACTCACCCTTACTTTACAAACCACCCCACCCTAGGTTGTCCCCACTGTACTCAGTGCTCAGGAGGTGAAGTTGGCAACATGGAGGACTTTGAGGAGTTCTAGGACTACGACGAGTTCTAGTTTACTTCAGTGGCAAACCCCTAGTCAGCTGCCTATGTAGGCTTACATTCTACGTTTCGTTACTCCGCACTTTGATGTTATTGTTAAACACTATGGATATGTATTAGACTCTGTGGATGTCTCAGACATCTTGATGTAACTAAGTACCTTTCCGCTATTTAATTCAAGCATTGTATGATGATGTCCAATTATGTAATCGCTGTGTACGTGAGTTCTGATCCTGGCACGTACGTGGTTTGCATTCGGTTTACCTTCCAAAACCGGGTGTGATAGCCGGGGGCCGATGTGTATGTCCAAAGAGGCGAGACCGGAGAAGCCGTGAAGCTTCCAGATGGTTCGATGGAGAACTTAGACGGGAAGGCGCACGGAGAAGGAGATGGTCGTGCGCCATCGGATCTTGATCGCGGGGTTAAATTTATGGTGACATGGGCAAGCGAGGTTGCAGCTTTGTGTTGCGCTTTAATATATAGGAATAGAAATAGGAAAGAGATATGCCAATGCCAGTGCCATGCCCGCCCCAAATATCGACGTCCCCATTGGAGCCATACTACTTATTCCAAGCTGGTCCGCCACCTTGGTGGAGCTTTTTTTTACAGCACTACTCCTATATAGCACGTACTATCTATGCAGCTAGCTACAACGAGCCGTCCCATGAATGATTTAATCATTTGAAACGGGAGTTCAAGATATTTTTTAGGATTTTAGTAACATTAGAGCTGCGGTAACTGTTGCAAATTAACATAATTGCAAGGTCTGTTTGGCTGGGCTGTGGCTATGAAAAAAGCTGCTGTGAGCCGTGAGTTGTAAAAAAAAGCTGTTGTGGGCTTTGAGTTGTAAAAAAGCTAAAAAACCATTTGGTAGAAGCCATTAAAAGCCGCTAAAAGTTATTCCATATATAATTTCATAGTTCCATCCAAAAGTCATAAAAAACAGATTCAGATGTGCTTTCAGTTTTACAATGCGAGAAAGTCAGCTTTTAAAAAAAACTACTTTCTAGATCGAGCCATTTGGTTTAGCTTTTGGTTTTTAGTGGGCAAAAGTCAAAGCTGAAAGCCAAATCAAACACACCCAAAGTCTTAAACGATAGTACTCCCTCCTTTCTTTTCTCTATAGCTAGTTGACTTTTTTAACACTTCAATCACCCGTCTTATTCAAAAAATTTATATGCTTTCATCTATTTTTCTGTTATATGCTTTGTTATTGTTAAGTTTAGTTTGAGCATGCATATATTGTAATTATAAATGCTTAGATATTTTTTTTAAATAGACGAGCGATTAAAGTTTTGAAAAAAATTCAACCGCGCAAAAAAGAACGGAGGGAGTATTTTCACTATTCTATGATATGGGCCATTTGGAGGACATTTTAATGGAAACATTTGCAGAATAAGTACATCATACAAGTATTCAATGACGAATGAATCTAGAATACATGAACCTTATTGTGCAATTCTCAACTTGGTTTTGAAAGTTGCCTAGAGGGGGGTGAATAGGCAAGCGAAAATTTTTTTCAACAAAAACTAGAAACGAACAGGGTAAAACCGGTTCAACCGGTATCAAAACCGGTTCAGCCGGTCTGCACAAATCCAACTAAAGAATGAGATATAAAACTGAATTGATCTCGAAATTCACCCAGTTAGCTTTGCAAATGGGAAGTCATAGATGATCCACAGGGTTCAAAGTAGTAGATCTGAGAAGGGCACTTCTCAAAATCCACACACCAAAAAGATTATATAAACAATTCTTCCACGGAATGGTGAGAGAACTGAAAGGCAAATAGGGTTAACCTTTTCCGACAGTTAATTTTGGTGGTTGAATTGTAATATCCAAATTGTAAGGGAGAATAAAAGGAGGAATTGTTTCCTTTGAATATGTGTGTGTATCTCCATTTATCATTACATGTGGCTACTCATGTTTAAAAATGAGTAAATCATTCATTACTAAGACACAAATAAATCATTGCATCATATTGGATTTTTGTTTGTGCATTTAAAACAATAATTATACGAATAAAAATAAGATAGTAATGAGTTGAGAATTTGGATTTAACCCCAAAAGTGCAAATTGGGGAAAATTGGAAATAATATAGAAAGAGAGAAATACTATACAAAACAAAATAAAAATTATACATAAATAAATAATTACCAAACTATGTGTAATTGACCATAAAATGTGAAGATGAATTCGCCACACTTTGAACTTAAATTAGAATTCAAATTGAATTTGAAAAGGAGAGAAAAGAAAATAAAAAGAAAAAGACTAAAACCTAGTTTGGGCTGGTTTCACTCTATTCGGCCCAACAGGAGATGCAACCCACGCGGCCCAGACAACCCTCTCCCGCCGCGCGCTGACAGCCAAACCCCACTGGACAGCTACTGACCACCGTTTCCTCGTGCCCGCGCCATGCACTTCCGCTTACGCGTGGGGCCCACTGACCAGCCACCGAACGCGCTATTCTCCTTCTCGGTCGAGGCGACTGGTAAACCATCGCTTCGCGCCTGCTGCCGTGATCCTCGCGGGCGTGGGCAACTCTCCTTCATCCCGTGCCAGGGCTCGCGGGGGATAAATTGGTACCTTCTACGCCCCTCTCCACCTCTCCGTCGACCTCGCGACTCCTCTCTCTCGCCTCAGCCGCCTGCACAGTTGTGTTCCACACGAAGTCTGTCCGCCACCGCCGGGGAAAACTTGGCTGACCATTGTCCAAGGCCTCGGAATCGTCCCCAAGAGCTCCTCCAGACCCTAGGAAAATTAGTCGTGGCCACACCTCTTGGAGATTGTCGCCTGCTCCATCGGAATTGCTCGTCAGAGCAGGGTGTGCGCCGTCCTTCCGCCTCACGCCATGGTGCGGCTCCTTCACCTCACCGTTGCTGGTAATAAGCACTCTCCTGGGTCCGCCACACTCTCAATTTCGTGTAGCCTTGGGTAATTGTGGTATAGGCGCTCAGAATCACTAGTTGGTGGTCACCAGCATGCTCGGTCACCGGGTGGCTGGTCGTGCCACCGTGGCATGTGGTCAGAGGATGGGGTCGAGTTCATGACCGCTGATTCCTGAATGGACGGTCGGATTAGATCTAATCCTTCATCCGTTGTGCATCTCGATCGGAGCCGTTGTTCTGATTGGACGGCTCGAGATGGGCACAATCGCATAAAATCCGGACCTTTGAACTCTGATCCGAGGGTGGTGATTGCATACAGATTCGTACGCATCTGAATTTAATCTGAACCGCAAGATTTAGATCGGGCGGCTCCTAATACTCAATACCCCTTCGCCATGCCACTTCGCAGAAAACCACTTATAATTTTAGAGAAACAACCCGCAGTCCACCATGTACAGCACTCTGAGTCTTAGGATGAATTACTCTGAGGTCCCTGTGTTTTCCAGAAACAGGCGCCTAGTCCAGAAAGTTGTAAAATCAGGAAAATGAATTAGAAAAAGAGTTTTTAATAGGAAAATAGTTCCTAGAATTTGTACAATTCATAGAAAATCCATATGAACTCCAAATTGGGCCATTCTAGTTCCTAAATTTTTGTAAAAGTATTGTGTACCAATTAGTGTCACTGTTTTGACATGAAAGACATATTAAAATTTATCTAGCACTTAATCTTGTATTAAATACATAAAACCTTGGAAAATTCATAACTTAAAATCTATAACTCCAAAATTAATAATTCCAGTTCCTATGATCTTATTTTAATGTCTAGATTATTACTGTGTATTTTATTTACATGTTTGGTGTGATGTTATTTTTTGCTATACTATGTATGTATTGTGTTGATGCGAGTAGACGAGCAAGCTACAGAGGATTCCGAGGTTCAGCTGGTAGAGACTGCTGAGCAGGAGCTCGTTGAAGGTAAGTTGTGCCCTTGATCTCTTCCTTACCCATTCATGTTCTTATTATTCATAATGATCTGCATAGGTTAATTTTGCTGGGACCCAATAGGTTTCCCTAGATATTGACTATCTTTATACCTTGTTTCACCACTGGTTTTACTACTAAATTTTTGGGTAGTACATGCTATTGCTTTATGTGGCTTTGGGTATAGAGATATTCACCACTCATTTTTATACTCTTTATTATCTGTTTATTATTTACTATTCATGATAAGATCATTATGTTAATGGGAACATGGAGAACCACCCGGGAAAATAGTGCTATCACAAGGGTTTAATGGGACGCCCTTGGCTGATTAACTAGGAAAGCTAGTGGATGACTACCTTACCCGAAAGGGGCAAAGGGCAGTAGGGGAGTGGTCAGTGTAGGGAGGTCCTTGGGTTGATTTTGCTGCGATGGCGGTCAGGCGAGGGATTCCTGCACTGGAGCTTCCTATAAACTGTAGCGGGTTTTCTGAAACTAGTGGAACTTTGTAAAGACCTCATAGTGGTACCCTACCTCGCTTCCTAGGTAGAGGTGTATGGGGTCTGATCAACTCCGTGGCAAATGGGTAACACGACTTGTGGGTAAAGATGCGCAACCTCTGCAGAGTGTAAAACTGGTATACTAGCCGTGCTCATGGTCATGAGCGGCTCGGACACTCACATGATTAATTTATGGAACTTAAACTCAATTTGTCATATCATTGCATTTGGGATTATTTTATTATTACTTTTACTTATTATTTATAAGGTTTGGTATTTACTTACACTTAGTAACTGCTAATAAAATTTTGACCAACTTATAAAAGCAATGCTCAGCTTCAGCCTTTATTTTATTGATCAGCCTTACACTTCATGAACTCCCACCTTTGGTGAGTTCATGTCACATTATTCCCCACAACTTGTTGAGCGATGAACATGTGTGAGCTCACCCTTGCTGTCTCACACCCCCCCATAGGAGAAGAACAGGTGGTCGAAGAGGAGCCGCCTAACACTGAGGCTTTCGACTTGACCTAGGTGGCGTCTCCCAGTCAGCTTTCTAGCGCCAAGGATAGATTTTAGTTCCTGCTATATTCATCTTTTATTTTGTAAGACTTTCGCTATGTAATAAGTACTCTGATTTTATTGTGACATTTATCTCTATACACTCTGTTATTATATATCTTGTCTTCTTTGGCGCATGTATGAGATGCACCCGGCTTTGTTCCTTAAGGCCCGGTTGTGACAGAAGTGGTATCAGAGGAAATGTTGACTGTAGGACGAAACCTAGATAGAAATGGACAAAACCCTTACCTACTTAACTTACTCTGATTCTTTCTATACTTATCTTGATCCTGTCTCACCTTCTACTGTTCTACTCTGATAATCCTTACCTTTTCTACTCTAAGACAAGATGGATTTCACACCTTGAAATCCTACACTTATGATCTCTTTAGGAGATAGGAGGCCTAAGACAAAATCAAAACTATTTCCTCTATTTAAAAATGTTGTTTGATTGTTATGATGATAAATGTCTGATTTGCTTCTTTGATTGATTGAAATATTATATATGGACATCTTAGTATGTGCCACCATAAGGTAATGAATTAGCTATGGTAGGTAAAACATTAATCTGCTTAGCTAATAAATCCCCCAAAGTAACACGATTCGTAATTGCTGCCTTATCTACTATTCTCTCTTACCATATGTATCAAACTCAGATGGTCAATACCAGGAGGGGTGGTGGAATTGATTTACCTCCCAGACGACACACTCGGAGGATATTTAGACAACCCCAGCCACAACCAGCAGAGATGAATCTTCCTAATCCTCCACCGGGCGGAGTTGACCCACTAGTTGTAGCTCAGATGAGGATGATGCAACAGATGGTGGACACTATGGCAGATATGCGTGCTCAGATGCAGCAAGAACGCCAGGAGATGCGCCAGGAATGAGAAGAGATATGCCAAGAATTACGCCAGGAGCGAGAAGAGATACGCTAGGAGAGAAGGGCGCAACAACAGCTGCAACAGCAATTTCAGCAACAACAGCAACAGCAGCAACAACAACAAGTGCCATTGCCTCCACCACCACCACAGTTCCACCTCGTGATAAGCACCGAGAATTTATGAGTCACAAGCCGCCGACCTTCGCCAGTTCGTCAGATCCACTTGATGTAGATGATTGGTTGAAGTCAATTGAGAAGATGCTCAACATCGCCCAATGCTCAGACCGGGAGAAAGTTCTTTATGCCTCTGGTCGTCTGACAGGTCCTGCTGCTGACTGGTGGGATTCTTATACTACTGCCCATGATGTTGTTGATACTATTACTTGGGCGGAATTCAGTACATAGTTTAGAAACTACCACATTCTAGCTGGATTGATGAAGATCAAGAAGAAGGAGTTTCTATCATTGAAGCAAGGCAACATGTCTATCAGCGAGTACAGAGATAAATTTATTCAGCTATCGAGATATGCTCCGGATGAGGTTGCTAAGGATGAGAGAAAGCAGGAGCACTTTATTGAAGGACTTAATGGACCCCTACAGTGGGCACTGGTTGCACACACATTTCCATCATTTCAGAGGCTGCTGGATAAGGCTCTTGTTATTGAACACAAGCGTGTTCAACTAGGAGACTTGAAGAGGAAGGCTATCTCATAGGGACAGGGTAGCGGCAGTGTTCGTCCCCGCTATGTTTTGCCATAGTGTACACCTACTCGTCTAGGAGGAGGACCACGCCCAGCTCAGTATGCTCCACAGGGGTCTCCACGGACACCTCCTACTCGTCAGGCTACCCTCGCTGGCACCCCGACGAGGTCTGCAGGACAGAAGACCGGCCCTACATGCTTCAAGTGCTGTCAGATTGGGCACTATGCTAATGCTTGCCCGATGGGGAATTCTGGTACACCAGCTAAGAACAAGCAACAGACTCCTGGCAAGGGATATTCTATAGCCAGTGTGAAACAAGTCAGCGTTGATGCTACTCCTGATGGTGCTGACATCGTACTTGGTATGTTTTACATTAATGCCATTCCTGCAACCATATTATTTGATTCTGGTGCTACACATTCATTCATGTCTGCTTGATATGCCAACACAAATGAGATACCACTACTAAATATGAGAAAACCAATGATAGTAATCAGACCTAAAGGGCCTATTGAGGCAAATCAAATGACACGTAGATTGACATTAACAATTATGGGAAGAGAATTTGGAGCTACGGCTATAATATTAGAGGCCAGAAGTATAGATCTGATTCTTGGTATGTCATGGTTAAGGAAGGCAAAGGCCATTATAGCATGTGGTAGGGGTACTATAGAACTCACTAGCCCTAAAGGAGAAACATTTCAAGTTCAAATTGCAGTAACCACCTCTTCCAAACGGGCGATATACTTTATAGCTGAGGAGTTTGTTGGTGACAACATCCGTGTGGTTAGAGATTTTCCGGATGTCTTTCTAGAGGAGTTACCAGGGACGCCACCAGATAGGGAAGTTGATTTTGTGATTGATCTTCTACCTGGGACTGCTCCTATTTCTAAGCGAACATACAGGATGTCTGTGGAAGAATTAAAGGAACTTAAAAGCAGTTAACGGAGTTACAAGAGGCTGGGTACATTCGTCCGAGTTCCTCACCCTAGGGAGCGCTGGTTCTATTCGTACAGAAGAAGGATGGATCGCAACAGATGTGTGTGGACTATAGATCACTCAATGATGTTACTATGAAGAACAAGTATCTGTTACCCCACATTGAGGATTTGTTTGATCAGATGAGAGGTGCCAGGGTGTTTTCTAAGATTGACCTCCGATCGGGTTACCATCA
The DNA here is from genome assembly GCA_029449295.1 of Zea luxurians. Classification (NCBI taxonomy): domain Eukaryota; kingdom Viridiplantae; phylum Streptophyta; class Magnoliopsida; order Poales; family Poaceae; genus Zea; species Zea luxurians. The sequence continues at coordinate 345,977 of JAOPSE010000374.1, forward strand.
AATGAAGATTAGACCATCAGATATTCCCAAGACGGCTTTCTCGACCCGATATGGATTATATGAGTTTACTGTTATGTCATTTGGATTAACCAATGCACCAGCTTATTTTATGAATTTGATGAATAAGGTGTTTATGGAGTATTTGGACAGATTCGTCGTGGTGTTCATCGACGATATTCTTATCTATTCTAAGAGTGAAAGTGACCATGAAGAACATCTAAGGTTGGTGCTACAGAAGCTGCGAGATAATCAACTCTACGCCAAGTTCATTAAATGCGAGTTTTGGATTGACAAGGTGCCATTCCTTGGACATATCATTTCTAATGGAGGAATAGCAGTGGATCCTGCTAAAGTGAAGGAGATAATGGAATGGAGTGTGCCCACTACCGTCACTGAGATTCAGAGTTTCTTGGGGCTTGCAGGTTATTATCGGAGATTTATTGAGGGATTCTCTAAGATTGCTTAGCCTATGACCTCGCTGCTGGAGAAAGGAAGAGAATTTAAGTGGGATGAGAAATGCCAAGACAGCTTTGATCAATTGAAGAAGAGATTGATGTCACCACCAGTGTTGGTTATGCCAGATCTGTAGAAGGGATTTGACATTTATTGTGATGCATGTGGCCAAGGACTGGGATGTGTGCTCATGCAAGAAGGACATGTGATCGCCTATGCGTCTCGTCAATTGCAGAAACATGAATTGAACTACCCCACTCATGACTTAGAGCTGGCAGCCGTTGTGCATGCGCTCAAGATTTGGAGACATTATATTATGGGAACCAAGTGTCAAGTATACACGGATCATAAGAGTTTGAAGTACATATTCACTCAAAAGGATCTCAACCTTAGGCAACGCCGTTGGTTGGAGCTCATTAAGGATTATGGTTTGGAGATTCACTATCATATGGGCAAGGCGAATTTGGTTGCAGATGCCTTGAGTCGGAAGGAACATGTTCACTCCGCTATTGTTGTCCAGCTACCCGATGAATTAGCAAAAGATTTTGAGAGACTCAATTTGGGAATTGTTACACACACTGAAGGAGTCACCATTGAATTGGAACCTACCTTGGAGCAAGAGATTCGTAAAGGTCAGGTTGGCGATGCTAAAATTCAAGAGATTAAGGATCTAATTACGGAAGGTAGAGTTCTGGAATTCACGGAGGATGAGCAAGGTACTATATGGTTCAAGGATCAGATATGTGTTCCGGAGATTGATAGCCTTCGTGAGTCTATATTGAAAGAAGCCCATGATTCTGATTACTCTATTCACCCTAGTAGCACTAAGATGTATCAGAATTTGAAGCAGAAGTACCAGGTGGTATGGACTGAAAAGAGATGTTGATGCCCACGTGGCTAAGTGTGATGTGTGTCAAAGAGTAAAGGCCGAACATCAAAGACCAGCTGGACTATTGCACCCACTTAAGATTCCTGAGTGGAAATGGGAAGAAATTGGTATGGATTTCATTGTTGGACTACCCCGCACTCCAGCAGGATATGACTCTATTTGGGTAATTGTGGACATGCTGACAAAAGTGGCTCATTTCATACCTGTGAGGACTAATTACACAGGAGCCAAGCTAGCAGAATTGTATATGACTCGGATAGTTTGTCTACATGGAGTGCCTAAGAAGATCGTGTCTGATCGAGGATCACAATTTACTTCTCAGTTTTGGAAGAAGTTGCATGAGAGCTTGGATACAAAGTTGAATTTTAGTTCGGCATACCATCCCCAAACTGATGGACAGACAGAGAGGACTAACCAAGTACTAGAGGATATGTTAAGAGCTTGTGCTCTTAAACATGGTGGAAGTTGGGATAAGAGCTTACCATATGCAGAGTTCTCTTATAATAATAGCTATCAGGCCAGTTTGAAGATGTCACTGTTTCAGGCTCTATATGGTAGAAAATTTAGGACTCCTCTATATTGGGATCAGGCTGGAGAAAGACAGTTCTTTGGGCCTGAACTTATACAAGAGGTAAAAGAACAAGTTCAAATGATAAGAGAAAATATGAGAATTGCACAATCAAGGCAAAAGAGCTATGTTGATAATAGAAGGAGACTACTGGAGTTTAAGGAGGGTGATCACGTGTATCTGAAGGTGTCACCGATCCGGGGTATGAGGAGAATTAAAGTTAAAGGAAAGTTATCCCTGTGACGAAACCTCCCAAGTTATTAGGCCCACCTACAGTTGTCCTTGTCCAACGGACCTCAGACAACCCTGTAGGTGTTCTTGAATCACTTGACAAGTTCGGTATCTGTTTTCCTTACCTTCCCAAGAGCGTTTTACCCGTCACGTAGACATTATAGTTCATCGGAGATACGAAAATGCGGAAGCAATTACATGAACTTACATTTATTTAAAAGTAAGACAAAGTTATATATTACAGACCAAGATATACCTAACTGAGTGCAGAGTATAATTATTACAGAACCAAGGGAGGCAAAAACCCCTCCCGATAAGTTTTAAACAAAAAGTTTTAAGGAGGATCCTTTCCTCCCGCAGCTTCACTCTTGGTTTTCTTCTTTTGAGACCACCTTGGAACAGAAACAACAAAAGTTTGTTGCTTCTTCACCTAAAAACATTAGGGAATAAAACCCTTAGTATGGAATTACTCAGCAAGACTTACCCGACTAAAGAAAAGACTCTCAAGGGTATCCTGGTTATCAGGGAGTCAAGGTAAGGTTTCTCAATAATCAAAGACTCTGTTTGCCGAAATGCTTACTAAAGTGGATCCTTAAAAATCCAATTTTACTTGTCAGGTTAAGTAAGAATACCTGTCTCTAGAGTTCTTTCTACCCTAGTTCAATCACTTGACCTGCCCTAGCCAATTTCTTAACAACCCTTTATCTTTACTGGAGTTCTACGTATAGGGCAGTGACCAAGTCTTCATAACCGCGAAGGTACGGCGATCCGAGTCGATTATACTCAGCTAAGGATCTCCAATCACACGACATATGTAGCACTTAACCCTTGCATATGTCAACTCGCCACCGGGGTTCTTAAGACCAGATCAGGTTCACGCCAACCGAGAGCACATATACACCATCGTCCAGCCTCTTGCCACGGAGGGTACACGCTACTCTCGCCATCTCTCCACTCCCATTGTGTGGTATCTTATTCTGGCCTTAGTCTGCCCGAGGCAAAGTTTACCCATGACGAGGCATGTGACCAGTTAAAGGGTCCTCGGTCATCAAGCCTATATTGAGACGGTCCTTAATCGACTCAGACGGAGACACTACACCGAGACTCTCCTTCTCATGCAAGTCACCCGCCTGGTCTCAGCTTAATCAATTTCAACCCCAAAGTTTGGTACCTGGCAGAGGTACATCTTTTCCGATGTTGAACCCATCATGGCCATGATGGATCCACCATCAAGTTTTATTTTCGAAAACATCCCACCCACTTTTGCCACATCATCTTTTGTAAAAACAAAACATTTTGTTTTTTCTAAAGCAAGGCTAAGCATCAAAAATCTTTTTGTAAAACAGGGATTTCAAGGAAGGTAATCAAATCCAAGGAAGGTAATGCAGGAATTGTTTTAGCACTCAACTCCTATCACCTAATGCATCAGGCAAGTGAGAAAGATTTTAAAAACATCAAGAAGGTGGCAAATGCACCGGGGCTTGCCTTGGTTTACAGGTGATTCAGGCTCAGATTCGTAGATGTCAAAGTAAAAACAATTTCCTGCCTGATGTTCCGCAGGTGGTGGTGGTGGAGTCTTCTCTTCTTCTACTTCAATTTCTTCCTCATTTTCTAAATATAACCATTTATATATATAAGAATGAATGCCATGTAATGCTCATGAGAGTGCAAAGATAATAAGAGTTTATTATCTAAGGCCTTGAATACAATTTTCCTTCACGGTTCTCCGAGAAACTAGGGTTTCCGGAGTCAATAGTGAAGTTCAAAGAGCAGGGGGGTGGGGGTTTTGGGTTCTATGTATCAAACATGGCCCAAATCATACCAAACTTTACACAAGGCTTCTAAATAATATATAAGGGTCATCCAAAAAGTTTGGAGATTTTTGGAATCATTATATATTTTCTAAAATCCAGAGATAAGGTTTTATACTGTTTTAAATACTCCAAAATTTCCCTTTTGGATTAAAAATCCTAAAACTATTTTTATTAAATTCTATGGAAAATTAGGAATCTAGCAAAATTGGTTTGGCATTTTTACCATTTTTCTATAATTTTCTAGAATTGTTTTAGTTCTGGCGGAAAAAGAAAAAGAAAATCCATGAATATACTGGGCCGATTCCAGCCCAGGACGGCCCAACTACAGCAGAAGTGCGCCCCCGAGAGCGCCCGTCTTGCAGTCTTGCAGAAAGGCCCCCACTGTTTTTGAATAACCTGAAGCGGTCACAATACTATTCCACGGAGTCACTGACGCTTTTCAAATAAACCCCCCAAGTTCTATTCCCTTCCACGTCGAGGTCCCCGACGACGACGAGCGCGGCTGAGCTCTGGCGAGCGCGTAGACCGGCCGGAGGGAGCCAAGACTGGTGCCCCCGAGCGGCTGACACCGAATTGGACCTTCCCCGATCAATTCCCCCAACTTAATTTTATGGTTGGTAATCTATCAAGCTCTGTCCATGTGGACCACGGACGATGAGGACAATTGCACGCGTTCCAGGTGACTAGTGGTTTCCCAGTGCAATTGGGTGGGTTGGCGAGTATCACAGACATATCAGAATGCTTAAACATGGGAGCAGAGGGGAGGAGCTGACCTGAATTGGGCTGACCACGGCGGGGTGTGTTTTACGGTGGCAGAGACTCGGTCTGGGGGAAATCAGAAATTCTTGAGCTCTGGTGATCGATCAAGGGTGGGAGCGGGTGCTTTGGCTTCGTGATTACATGACGCAATAGACCCGGCCATCAATTTATAGGGTTGTTAAGCGGTGGCTGATGAATTTGGGGGCGAGACGCGCGGCGGTCGGAGGAGGGTAGTTTTACTGGCGCGCGTGATTGGTGGCAAACCCCGTGGCATCTACTTCGGTGATCACCGGACATGCGACGCACGGTTAACCGCGACATGGTAAAGCGTCAGGACACACGGCGGACGATGGTGGTGGCTCAACGGCGGTAAGAATCTCATCCAAGGGATCGGTGAACAAGGGGAGAGGTACGGCGGCTAGCCAGAGTGGTGTCCAGCTCACCGACGGCGATGCTTTTTCACCCCACGACGTTATCCATCCACTCCGGGCACGAATCGGGACGTCAACGGCACGAATTGCGGTGGAGGGATCATCGGCGGCGAGATCACTGAAGCTTATCTTCTTCAGTTACTGTACCATGGCATTCCTCTTCAGTTCATCTGACAGAGCTACTTTTGGGCAATTCCTCTGCAGATTTCGCATGACAACTTCATCACCCCTCTGCACCAAAGTTGTAGGGCTACAAACCAGCTATAACTTTGCTACATTGTGTTCCCACAAAAAATCACTGGATCTTGCTTAAAATCAAGCCCTAAGTCCATGTAATCCTACTATCAGTCTAAAATGCAGACTTTAACAGCCTGACTTTGAGTGTGATTATCTCCAAATTCTTCATAACAATTGTGCTTACACTCTTAAGCAAAATTGTTCTCCATTGATAGGTCTACAAATTTGATGTGGTGCCCTAGGGCAAAAACCCTAGAACTTGAAAGCTACAAAGCTCCAAAGTTGAGCCCATGTCACTGATTTTCACACTTAGGTGTATAGGGTTTAAGGGGTGCTTTTTGCAATTAGACCCAAATCTTAGGGTCTAACTTGCAAATCCACATATTTGTGATCCATATGACTTAGGACACTTTATTATTATGATTTTTGCACTTTAGTCCAAAAGTGCACTGATTTTGCACTTAGCCCCCTAGGATTTAGGTTTAGGGTTTTCTAGGGTCCGTATTAGGGTTTTTGGTATTTCAAGGGTGTGAATGCCACTTAGATCCATTCTAAGTAACATTTTATGATTATTTCCCTTAAACTTTAGGGTTTTCTCTATTTGGGTCTTGCTTTACCCTTCAGATCCCTGTTTAGGGTTAAGTATCTTATACTAGGGTCTTATTTGCAAAATGCCATATCAATACAACTTGTTTGAAATTTTTGCCTCGTGAATGCACTCTAGGTGTGTCAAACATATGCAATGCCAATGCTTATGATGTTATGCTCAAGTTTTAGTAACAGTAACACCAGGGGTGTTACATCCTTCCCCCCATAAAAGAATCTCGTCCCGAGATTAAAAGTCCTAGGGTAAGTAGTGGAAAAGGAAATGCTTCACGTTTTTATTTCCTAAGTTTTGGTACAAGGCAGGGGTGGTTTGGGGCTCACTCCTTTATTACAACAATGTTATACACTTTACAAATTACAAGAGGCTAAAAAGCCTGGGAAATTCTTATCTAAGAAATCTTGAGTTTCCCATGTAGCCTCATCTTTGGAATGCTGGTTCCACTGTATCTTATAAAACTTGAGAGTTTTTCTTCGGGTAACCCTGTCCTTTTGATCCAAGACTCGAATAGGGTGCTCAGAATATGTCAAGTCCGGCTCCAGGACAACATCCGTTATTTCAATGGTTCGATCTGGAACCCGAAGACATTTCTTCAACTGAGACACGTGGAACACATTATGTACAGCAGACAAGGTTTTGGGTAACTGAAGTCGGTATGTTACTAGTCCATATCTTTCAAGGATAGGAAAAGGACCAATATACCGAGGTGCAAGCTTCCCTTTAATCCCGAAGCGCGATACGCCCTTCATTGGTGAAACTTTCAAGTAAACATAATCTCCCACGAGAAAGTATAAGGGTTGTCGTCGCTTGTCTGCATAACTTTTCTGACGAGCTTGAGCTTTCTTCAAATTATGAATTATCCTTTGCACTTTTCTTCGGTCTCTTTCACCATATCAGGCCTGAAGAAGTACCTTTCACCAGGTTCAGACCAATTTAGCGAAGTACGACATCGTCGTCCATATAAAGCTTCAAAGGGTGCCATCTTAATGCTTTCTTGATAGCTATTATTATATGAGAACTCTTCTAATGGTAAGCATCCATCCCATTTTTGTGGGAATTCCAAAGCGCAAGCCCGTAACATGTCTTCAAGTATTTGATTCACCCTTTCAGTCTGCCCACTGGTTTGAGGATGATAGGCCGAACTATAGAGCAACTTAGTATCCAGGGCCTTGTGAAGTTCTTCCCAAAATTTGGACACGAATTGCGATCCACGATCTGACACTATCGTCTTTGGAACACTGTGTAGACTGAGAATGCGAGCAATATACAATTCTGCGTATGCGATGGCTGGATATTTTACTTTGACGGGAAGAAAATGGGCAATCTTGGTAAGTCGATCAACAATAACCCAGATAGAATCATACCCTTTGGTAGTCCTAGGCAATCCCACAATAAAGTCCATACTAATATCTTCCCATTTCCATGTTGGGATTGGTAATGTTTGCAATGGCCCGGCAGCCTTCATGTGTATGGCCTTGACACGCTTACAAGTGTCACATCTAGCCACATAGTGTGCGATTTCAATCTTCATCTTTGTCCACCAATAATGCTGTTTCAGATCTTGATACATCTTAGTGCTTCCGGGATGAATGGAATAGCGACTAAGATGCGCTTCATCTAGGATTTGTTGGCGGACTTCTTCATTCTTTGGCACAACTCTGCGGTTGTTGAACCATACAACACCTTGGTCATCTTCTCTGAAACAATTGGCCTTTCCAGCCCTTATCTTCTCGCGTACATATTTCATACCCTCATCATTCTTTTGTGCGTCAATTATCCTTTGTAGGATGACTAACTCCAGCTTCAAGTGATTTGAAGTCCCCTGCTGAATCATTCCCAGGTTCAGGTTTTCCATCTCCTGGCACAATGTAATGTCAGAAGTCCTCATAGTTAAACAATGGCAGGAGGCCTTGCGACTGAGTGCATCTGCCACTACATTTGCTTTGCCTGGGTGATAATGGATCTCCAGTTCATAATCTTTAATAAGCTTGAGCCATCTCTTTTGTCTCATATTGAGCTCAGACTGGGTAAAGATGTATTTCAAACTTTTGTGGTCTATATAAATATGACAGACATTTCCCAGTAGATAATGATGCCAGATCTTCAGGGCATGAACCACTGCAGCTAGCTCCAGATCATGAGTGGGATAATGCTCCTCATGTCGGCGCAACTGCCTTGAAGCATACTCGATTACTCGGCCCTTTTGCATTAGTACGCAGCCGAGACCACTGCCTGATGCGTCACAATACACATCAAAGGGCTTATTAATGTCCGGTTGAGCTAATACCGGAGCAGTGGTTAACAATATCTTCAGTTGCTCAAAAGCTTCATTACACTTTGAAGACCAATTGAATTTAGTCTCATTCTTCAATAGACTTGTGATTGGCTTCACAAGCTTGGAAAAATCTGGTATAAATCGGCGGTAATAGCCAGCTAGTCCAAGGAAACTTCGGACTTGATGAACAGTGGTTGGAGGTTTCCACTCCAAAATACCCTTGACCTTACTGGGATCTACCGCAATCCCCCTGGCAGATAACACATGTCCTAGAAATTGAATTTCTTCCAGCCAAAACGTGCACTTACTGAACTTAGCATATAATTGATGTTCCCTTAGGCGCGTCAATACGATCCGTAAATGTTGAGCATGCTCCTCTTCATTCTTGGAATATATTAAAATATCATCTATGAAGACCACCACAAATTTGTCCAACTCAGGCATGAATACCGAGTTCATCAGATAAGTGAAGTGGGCAGGAGCATTCGTCAGTCCGAAAGACATTACCAAGTACTCAAATAATCCATACCGCATGGTAAATGCGGTCTTTGGTATATCCTCGGGCCGAATACGGATCTGATGATAGCCCAACCTAAGATCAATTTTGGAGAATACCCTTGCTCCAGTCAGTTGATCAAATAGAATGTCAATCCATGGAAGAGGGTACTTGTTCTTGATAGTGACCTCATTCAGGGGTCGATAATCCACGCACATCCATAATGTTTGATCCTTCTTCTTAATGAATATGGCTGGACAACCCCATGGTGACGAGCTTGGCTGGATGAATCCTTTCTCTAGTAGATCTTGTAGTTGAATCTTCAGTTCTGCCAGCTCATTTGGAGGCATCCGGTACGATCTTCTAGAAATGGGGGCCGTACCGGGCTTCAACTCAATTACAAAATCTACATCTCTTTCAGGTGGCAATCCATGCAAATCTTCTGGAAAAACATCTGGGAACTCACATACTATCGGAATATCCTTGATCTCCGATATAATGGCTTCATATATTCTGCCAGTAGTTTTAGCTGGAATGGGGATAGACAAAAGAATTTCCTCTTGGTTATGACTCAACCTGATAGTTCTCTGATCAGTGTTGAGGGTTGCTTTATGTTGGGCCAACCAATTCATGCCCAAGATGACATCTATGTCTTGGCCTTTCAGAACAATCATATTAGTAAGAAAGTCCCGTCCGGCCAATGTTACGGGCACATGGAAAGCCACTTCCTTAGTAAATATTTGTCCCCCAGGTGAATGAATTTTAAACCCTTCCCTTGATTCATGGTATGGAATGCAATATTGCTCCACAAATTTCTTGCTGATGAATGTATGCGAAGCACTAGAATCAAAGAGAATAATTGTGGGATGATTGGCCATAAGGAACGTACCCATCATTACCGGTTCACCATCCGGTGTGGTGGCCACTTGAGTGTAATAAATTCGTCCCATCTTCTTTATGTTCTTGCCCGGATTTCCCTTAGCCTGAGAAGAATTCCCAGTACCTTGTTGATTGTTTGAGCGATTAAGCTTCGGGTAGGGGCAATCCTTAATAAAGTGCTCAAATTTTCCGCAATTGAAGCAGCCTGTTGACGGACTGGTAAGGGCAGGGAAACGAGTGCCAGGGGCACCCGGCTGACTTGTTGTAGTGGGGGCAGCATTGGGACGGATGAACACTGGTTGTTTGAATGGAACGGAGGGTGGGCGTGATGAAGAACGACCCTGATTAAAAGGCCGGAGAACTAACCGTTGCCTTTTCTCGGTGCCCTGATTAGGCCTGTTACCCCCATTCCCCTTGGACTTTCTAGAACTTGCATATTTAGATTCAACTGCCAGCGCTGTGCTGACAGCCCTTCCGTAGGTGAGGTCGATGCAGGTAGCCATTTTCCTTTGCATCCGATCATTTAAACCCCTCATGAAACAGTTCTTCTTCTTTATGTCGGTGTTGACTTGGTCAATTGCATACTGAGACAAGTGATTAAATTTATTGAGATACTGGGTGACAGTATCTCCACCTTACTTCAACTTCATGAATTCCTCCTGTTTCATGTGGAGTACTCCTTCAGGTATGTAATGTTCCCTGAAGGCCAGCTTGAATTCAACCCAGGTTACTTGATGACCAGCCGGTTGTACGGCAACAAAGTTCCCCCCCCACTAGGTGCTGGCAGGGCCACGCAATTGCTGAGCTGCGAACAGGGGCTTCTGAGTTTTGGAGCACCGAAGAAGTCCAAATTTCTGCTCAATGACGCGGATCCATTCATCCGCCTCTAAAGGGTCTTCTGCCTTGATGAACAACGGGGGGCGCGTTTCAGAGAAATCCAAATAAGAGGTTTCACGGGGGCCTTGCGGATAGCCCCGCCCGCCTTGTTGTTGGAGTTGCTGACCTGCCATCTCCCGTAGGAAACGAGTATTATCTGTTGTAGCATTCACCAAGGCAGCGATAGCCTCAGCAAGTGTTGGGGGTACTGGAGGTGGGTTTGGTGTTGCCTCCCCCCCACGGGAGGTACCAGCCCCATCCTGAGCGTGAGTCCTGGAAGGCATCTGAGGCAAAGAACATTGGGAGCAATATGATATGCCATACAAACCATCCATTTCACATTACTTAAAAAGGTAATGTTACAGACTCGTACTTTACAATAGGATTACACCCCCTATTACACAATAGTACTACTTCTATCCTATACTATTCTTGCTTCCTGTCACTCTTGGTAGCCTCACTGTCGGGCGTAGGAGACCACTCATCGACCAACTTCATAGAGGGAGGGGGCCTAAAAAGGTCCAATTCGCCACCAAAAGCTTCTCCCGCTACTTGAGAAGGTCCGACTTCTGTCCCGGCAGGATCCGCAGGTACACTGGGGTGTAGTTGTGAGTACAATACATGAACTTCTTCATGTAGAGTATTACAATAAGCCTGCAAGGTATCGATAGCTGAGCTAAGTTCTTCTACTCGGGCTCGAGCTTTCACCTCCTTAGCCCAGGCAAGCGAACGAGAGTGAACCACCCAGTCAAGCGCTAGATCTCGATCTACGAGCTGATCTTGCAGGCGGCGGATGTTGCTTCTCAATTCATTGATTCGGTCGCCATCCACGACCCATATGTCAGTCCTGCGTTGGAGTTCTGTTTGAAGCCGATTAACTTTCGCTTCAAGATCCCTGATCGGATCATTACTCCCACTACTGCTATCCTCGTGTCTTGGGGCAAGTTGATGACGTGGCACACCAATTGGGCCAGTATGCTTTCGCGCAGTTTTCCTTGTACGCGGCGGCATTTTTCTAAGGGGGAAAATCTTATTAACATACTTCTTAGCATGATGCATGTGTAATTATAGAACCAACCTTAGTTGATTCAACCTTCTATACATTGCACTCTTCCTATCTGGTCTTTCATATAAACTCTTCAGAAATAGTAGATAAGAAGGGAAGAAATTTTCTAGATGAGTCTTTTAGAAAATTCTTTTGAAGATGCCTCATAATATCTGCAGAGAAGGGCTTCGCTCCGATACCAGCTGTGATGAAACCTCCCAAGTTATTAGGCCCACCAACAGTTGTCTTTGTCCAACGGACCTCAGACAACCCTGTAGGTGTTCCTGAATCACTTGACAAGTTCGGTATCTGTTTTCCTTACCTTCCCAAGAGCGTTTTACCCGTCACACAGACATTATAGTTCATCGGAGATACGAAAATGCGGAAGCGATTACATGAACTTACATTTATTTAAAAGTAAGACAAAGTTATATATTACAGATCAGGATATACCTAACTGAGTGCAGAGTATAATTATTACAGAACCAAGGGAGGCAAAAACCCCTCTCGATAAGTTTTAAACTAAAAGTTTTAAGGAGGATCCTTTCCTCCCACAGCTTCACACTTGGTTTTCTTCTTTCGAGACCACCTTGGAATAGAAACAACAAAAGTTTGTTGCTTCTTCACCTAAAAACATTAGGGAATAAAACCCAGAGTATGGAATTACTCAGCAAGACTTACCCGACCAAAGAAAAGACTCTCAAGGGTATGCTGGTTATCAGGGAGTCAAGGTAAGGTTTCTCAATAATCAAAGACTCTGTTTGCCAAAATGCTTACTAAAGTGGATCCTTAAAAATCCAATTTTACTTGTCAGGTTAAGTAAGATTACCTATCTCTAGATTTCTTTCTACCCTAGTTCAATCACTTGACCTGCCCTAGCCAATTTCTTAACAACCCTTTATCTTTACTGGAGTTCTACGTATAGGGCAGTGACCAAGTCTTCATAACCACGAAGGTACGGCGATCCGAGTCGATTATACTCAGCTGAGGATCTCCAATCACACGACATATGTAGCACTTAACCCTTGCATATGTCAACTCGCCACCGGGGTTCTTAAGACCAGATCAGGTTCACGCCAACCAAGAGCATAGATGCACCACCGTCCAGCCTCTTGCCACGGAGGGTACACACTACTCTCGCCATCTCTCCACTCCCATTGTGTGGTATCTTATTCTGGCCTTAGTCTGCCCGAGGCAAAGGTTACCCATGACGAGGCATGTGACCAGTTAAAGGGTCCTCAGTTATCAAGCCTATATCGAGACGGTCCTTAGTCGACTCAGACGGAGACACTACACCGAGACTCTCCTTCTCGTGCAAGTCACCCGCCCGGTCTCAGCTTAATCAATTTCAACCCCAAAGTTTGGAACCTGGCAGAGGTACATCTTTTCCGATGTTGAACCCATCATGGCCATGATGGATCCACCATCAAGTTTTATTTTCAAAAACATCCCACCCACTTTTGCCACATCATCTTTTGTAAAAACAAAACATTTTGTTTTTCTAAATCAAGGCTAAGCATCAAAAATCTTTTTGTAAAACAGGGATTTCAAGGAAGGTAATCAAATCCAAGGAAGGTAATGCAGGAATTGTTTTAGCACTCAAGTCCTATCACCTAATGCATCAGGCAAGTGAGAAAGATTTTAAAAACATCAAGGAGGTGGCAAATGCACCGGGGCTTGCCTTGGTTTATAGGTGATTCAGGCTCAGATCCGCAGATGTCAAAGTAAAAACAATTTCCTGCTTGATGTTCCACAGGTGGTGGTGGTGGAGTCTTCTCTTCTTCTACTTCAATTTCTTCCTCGTTTTCTAAATATAACCATTTATATATATAAGAATGAATGCCATGTAATGCTCATGAGAGTGCAAAGATAATAAGAGTTTATTATCTAAGGCCTTGAATACAATTTTCCTTCACGGTTCTCCGAGAAACTAGGGTTTCCGGAGTCAACAAGGAAGTTCAAAGAGCAAGGGGGTGGGGGTTTTGAGTTCTAAGTATCAAACATGGCCCAAATCATACCAAACTTTACACAAGGCTTCTAAATAATATATAAGGGTCATCCAAAAAGTTTGGAGATTTTTGGAATCATTATATATTTTCTAAAAATCCAGAGATAAGGTTTTATACTGTTTTAAATACTCCAAAATTTCCCTTTTGGATTAAAAATCCTAAAACTATTTTTATTAAATTCTATGGAAAATTAGGAATCTAGCAAAATTGGTTTGGCATTTTTACCATTTTTCTATAATTTTCTAGAATTGTTTTAGTTCTCGCGAAAAAAGAAAAAGAAAATCCATGAATAGTACTGGGCCGATTCTAGCCCAGGACGGCCCAACCACAGCAGAAGTGCACCCGCGCGCGCGCCCGCGTGGCAGTCTTGCAGAAAGGCCCCCGCTGTTTTTGAATAACCTGAAGCAGTCACAATACTATTCCACAGAGTCACTGACGCTTTTCAAATAAACCCCCCAAGTTCTATTCCCTTCCACGTCGAGGTCCCCGACGACGACGAGCACGGCTGAGCTTCGGCGAGCGCGTAGACCAGCCGGAGGGAGCCAAGACTAGTGCCCCCGAGCAGCTGACACCGAATTGGACCTTCCCCGATCAATTCCCCCAACTTAATTTTATGGTTGGTAATCTATCAAGCTCTGTCCATGCGGACCACGGACGATGAGGACAATTGCACGTGTTCCCGGTGACCAGTGGTTTCCCAGTGCAATTGGGTGGGTTGGCAAGTATCACAGATGTATGAGGATGCTTAAACAAGGGAGCAGAGGGGAGGAGCTGACCTGAATTGGGCTGACCACGGTGGGGTGTGTTTTACGGTGGCAGAGACTCGGTTTGGGGGAAATCAGAAATTCGTGAGCTCTGGTGATTGATCAAGGGTGGGAGCGGGTGCTTCGGATTCGTGGTTACATGGCGCAACAGACCCGGCCATCAATTTATAGGGTTGTTAAGCGGTGGCTGATGAATTTGGGGCGAGACGCGCGGCGGTCGGAGGAGGGGAGTTTTACTGGCGCGCGTGATTGGTGGCAAACCACGTGGCATCTACTTCGGTGATCACCAGACATGCGACGCACGGTTAACCGCGACGTGGTAAAGCATCAGGACACGCGGCGGACGACGGTGGTGGCTCAACGGTGGTGAGAATCTCATCCAAGGGATCGGTGAACAAGGGGAGAGGTACGGCGGCTAGCCGGAGTGGCGTCCGGCTCACCGACGGCGATGCTTTTTCACCCCGCGACGTTATCCATCCACTCCGGGCACGAATCGGGACGTCGACGGCACGAATCGCTGTGGAGGGATCATCGGCGGCGAGATCACTGAAGCTTATCTTCTTCAGTTACTGTACCATGGCATTCCTCTTCAGTTCATCTGACAGAGCTACTTTTGGGCAATTCCTCTGCAGATTTCGCATGACAACTTCATCACCCCTCTGCACCAAAGTTGTAGGGCTACAAACCAGCTATAACTTTGCTACATTGTGTTCCCACAAAAAATCACTAGATCTTGCTTAAAATCAAGCCCTAAGTTCATGCAATCCTACTGTCAATCTGAAATGCAGACTTTAACAGCCTGACTTTGAGTGTGATTATCTCCAAATTCTTCATAACAACTATGCTTACACTCTTAAGCAAAATTGTTCTCCTTTGATAGGTCTACAAATTTGATGTGGTGCCCTAGGGCAAAAACCCTAGAATTTGAAAGCTACAAAGCTCCAAAGTTGAGCCCATGTCGCTGATTTTCAGACTTAGGTGTATAGGGTTTAAGGGGTGCTTTTTGCAATTAGACCCAAATCTTAGGACACTTTATTATTATGATTTTTGCACTTTAGTCCAAAAGTGCACTGATTTTGCACTTAGCCCCCTAGGATTTAGGTTTAGGGTTTTCCAGGGTCCTTATTAGGGTTTTTGGTATTTCAATGGTGTGAATGCCACTTAGATCCATTCTTAGTAACATTTTATGATTATTTCCCTTAAACTTTAGGGTTTTCTCTATTTGGGTCTTGCTTTACCCTTCAGATCCCTATTTAGGGTTAAGTATCCTATACTAGGGTCTTATTTGCAAAATGCCATATCAATACAACTTGTTTGAAATTTTTTCCTAGTGAATGCACTCTAGGTGTGTCAAACATATGCAATGCCAATGCTTATGATGTTATGCTCAAGTTTTAGTAATAGTAACACCAGGGGTGTTACAGTCCCCTCGCTTCATTGGACCTTTCTTGATCTTAAAGCGAGTGGGAGAAGTTGTGTATCAAATGGAACTACCCGATCACCTGTCAGATGTACATGATGTATTCCATGTGTCCCAGCTAAAGAAGTGCCTCAGGGTTCCTGAGGAGCAGCTACCAATGGAAGACCTCAGTGTGCAAGATGACCTAACCTATGCTAAGTACCCTATCAAGATTCTAGACACTTTGACTCGAGTTACAAGAAATAAGGTGATAAAGATGTGCAAAGTACAATGGAGCCACCACGGAGAAGGTGAAGCTACTTGGGAGAGAGAAGAAGAGCTTCGCATAGATTTTCCCCATCTTTTCCCTGGTCCTTCCTAAATCTCGAGGACGAGATTTCTGTTAAGGGGGGTAGGATTTGTAATATCCAAATTGTAAGGGAGAATAAAAGGAGGAATTGTTTCCTTTGAATATGTGTGTGTATCTCCATTTATCATTACATGTGGCTACTCATGCTTAAAAATGAGTAAATCATTCATTACTAAGACACAAATAAATCATTGCATCATATTGGATTTTTGTTTGTGCATTTAAAACAATAATAATACGAATAAAAATAAGATAGTAATGAGTTGAGAATTTGTATTTAACCCCAAAAGTGCAAATTGGGGAAAATTGGAAATAATATAGAAAGAGGGAAATACTATACAAAACAAAATAAAAATTATACATAAATAAATAATTACCATACTTATGTGTAATTGAACATAAAATATGAAGATGAATTCGCCACACACTTTGAACTTAAATTGGAATTCAAATTGAATTTGAAAAGGGAGAGAAAAGAAAATAAAAATAAAAAGACTAAAACCTAGTTTGGGTTGGCTTCACTCTATTCGGCCCAACAGGAGATGCAACGCACGCGGCCCAGACATCCCTCTCCCGCCGCGCGCTAACAGCCGAACCCCACTGGACAGCCACTGACCACTGTTTCCTCGCGCCCACGCCATGCACTTTTGCTTACGTGTGGGGCCCACTGACCAGCCACCGAACGCGCTATTCTCCTTCTCGGTCGCGGCGGCTGGTAAACCATCGCTCCGCGCCTGCCGCCGTGATCCTCGAGGGCGTGGGCAACTCTCCTCCATCCCGTGCCAGGGCTCGCGGGGGATAAATTGGTACCTTCTACGCCCCTCTCCACCTCTCCGTCGACCTCGCGACTCCTCTCTCTCGCCTCAGCCGCCTGCACAGCCGTGTTCCACACGAAGTCTGTCCACCGCCGCCGGGGAAAACTTGGCTGACCATTGTCCAAGGCCTCGGAACCGTCCCCAAGAGCTCCTCCAGACCCTAGGAAAAGTAGTCGTGGCCACACCGCTTGGAGATTGTCGCCTGCTCCATCGGAATTGGTCATCGGAGCAGGGTGTGCGCCGTCCTTCCGCCTCACGCCGTGGTGCTGCTCCTTCACCTCACTGTTGCCGGTAATAACCACTCTCCTGGGTCCGCCACACTCTCAATTTCGTGTAGCCTTGGGTAATCGTGGTATAGGCGCTCGGAATCACCAGTTAGGGGTCACAGGCGTGCTCGGTCGCCGGGTGGCTGGTCGCGCCGCCGTGGCATGTGGTCAGAGGATGGGGTTGAGTTCATGACCGCTGATTCCCAAATGGACGGTCGGATTAGATCTAAACCTTCATCCGTTGTGCAACTCGATCGGAGCCGTTGTTCTGATCGGACGGCTCAGGATGGGCACAATCGCATAAAATCCAGACCTTTGAACTCCGATCCGAGGGTG
This sequence comes from Zea luxurians, assembly GCA_029449295.1. NCBI lineage: Eukaryota > Viridiplantae > Streptophyta > Magnoliopsida > Poales > Poaceae > Zea > Zea luxurians. The sequence goes on from JAOPSE010000374.1 coordinate 363,493, forward strand.
GTGATTGCATACAGATTCGTATGCATCTGAATTTATTCTGAACCGCAAGATTTAGATCGGGCGGCTCCTAATACTCAATACCCCTTCGCCATGCCACTTCGCAGAAAACCCCTTATAATTTTAGAGAAACAACCCACAGTCCACCCTATACAACACTCTGAGTCTTAGGATGAATTACTCCGAGGTCCCTGTGTTTTCCGTAAATAGGCGCCTAGTCCAGAAAGTTATAAAATCAGGAAAATGAATTAGAAAAAGAGTTTTTAATAGGAAAATAGTTCCTAGAATTTGTATAATTCATAGAAAATCCATATGAACTCCAAATTGGGCCATTCCTGTTCCTAAATTTTTGTAAAAGTATTGTTTACCAATTAGTGTCACTGTTTTGACATGAAAGACATATTAAAATTTATCTAGCACTTAATCTTGTATTAAATAGATAAAACCTTGGAAAATTCATAACTTAAAATCTATAATTCCAAAATTAATAATTCCAGTTCCTATGATCTTATTTTAATGTCTAGATTATTACTGTGTATTTTATTTACATGTTTCGTGTGATGTTAATTTTTGCTATACTATGTATGTATTGTGTTGATGCGAGTAGACGAGCAAGCTACAGAGGATTCCGAGGTTCAGCTGGTAGAGACTGCTGAGCAGGAGCTCGTTGAAGGCAAGTTGTGCCCTTGATCACTTCCTTACCCATTCATGTTCTTATTATTCATAATGATCTGCATAGGTTAATTTTGCTGGGACCCAATAGGTTTCCCTAGATATTGACTATCTTTATACCTTGTTTCACCACTGGTTTTACTACTAAATTTTTGGGTAGTACATGCTATTACTTTATGTGGCTTTGGGTATAGAGATATTCACCACTCATTTTTATACTCTTTATTATCTGCTTATTATTTACTGTTCATGATAAGATCATTATGTTAATGGGAACATGGAGAACCACCCAGGAAAACAGTGCTACCACAAGGGTTTAATGGGACGCCATTGGCTGATTAACTAGGAAAGCTAGTGGATGACTACCTTATCCGAAAGGGGCAAAGGGCAGTAGGGGATTGGTCAGTGTAGGGAGGTCCTTGGGTTGATTTTGCTGCGATGGCGGTCAGGTGAGGGATTCCTGCACTGGAGCTTCCGATAAAATGTAGCGGGTTTTCTGAAACTAGTGAAACTTTGTAAAGGCCTCGTAGTGGTACCCTACCTCGCTTCCTAGGTAGAGGTGTATGGGGTCTGATGAACTCTGTGGCAAATGGGTAACACGACTTGTGGGTAAAGATGTGCAACCTCTACAGAGTGTAAAACTGGTATACTAGCTGTGCTCACGGTCATGAGCGGCTCGGACACTCACATGATTAATTTATGGAACTTAAACTTAATTTGTCATATCATTGCATTTGGGATTATTTTATTATTACTTTTACTTATTATTTATAAGGTTTGGTATTTACTTACACTTAGTAACTGCTAGTAAAATTTTGACCAACTTATAAAAGCAATGCTCAGCTTTAGCCTTTATTTTATTGATCAGTCTTACACTTCATGAACTCCCACCTTTGGTGAGTTCATGTCACATTATTCCCCACAACTTGTTGAGCGATGAACATGTGTGAGCTCACCCTTGCTGTCTCACACCCCCCCATAGGAGAAGAATAGGTGGTCGAAGAGGAGCCGCCTAACACTAAGGCTTTCGACTTGATCTAGGTGGCGTCTCTCAGTCAGCTTTCTGGCGCCAAGGATAGATTTTAGTTCCTGCTATATTCATCTTTTATTTTGTAAGACTTCCGCTATGTAATAAGTACTCTGATTTTATTATGCCATTTATCTCTATACACTCTGTTATTATATATGTTGTCTTCTTTGGCGCATGTATGAGATGCACCCTGCTTTGTTCCTTAAAGCCCGGGTGTGACATGAATGCCCAACACAAATATATGGACTAACTAGTTTGCTCTAGAATATATGTTTTACAGGTGCATAAAGGTTCAACACAAACCATTAAATATTCAAGTTAGGGATCAAATACAAAGGAGCAAAAGAAACCAGAGTGTGCTGAGGAACGGCGCACCGGACAGTCTGGTGCGCCACAGGACAGTGTCCGGTGCACCAGGATCGTATAACTCAAAGCAGCCACTCTCGGGTTTCTCCAGGCGCGCTCCGTTATTATTCACCGGACTGTCTGGTGTGCCATAGGACTGTCCGGTGCACCAGCGGAGCAACGACTACTCGCTCCAATGGTCGACTGCAAAAGTGTGCTGACAGCGCAATAGTGCGCGGCAGAGTCAGAGCTCAGAGTTAGAGGCGCACCGGACAGTGTCCGGTGTGGCACCGGACTGTCTGGTGCCACAAGAGTACAAGCTCTCCAATGATTGACTGAGTCAGAACCCTAACGGTTCGGTGACGTGGCGGCGCACAGGACAGTGTCCGGTGGCACACCGAACTATCCGCTGCGCCCATCGACAGCAACCATCCCCAACGGCCATTTGGTGGTTGGGGGCTATAAATACCCCCCCAACCACCACAACACCAAGCATCCAAGCATTCTGAACATTTCATTCAATAGGAGAGCAATAGACTTTACTCCAAGACACAATCAAAGTGATCCATCCACTCAAAGTCCCCAAATCAGCTCTAGTGCATTAGGACTTGTGAGAGGGTCTCTTGTGTTCCTTTGTTGCTCTTGTTTGCTTGGCTTGGCCTTCTTTTTCTTTTCAATTCTTACTCTCAAGTGCTTTGTAAGCAAGGCAAGAGACACCAATTGTGTGGTGGTCCTTACGGGGTCTAAGTGACCCATGAGATTAAGGAAGAAGGCTCACTCGGTCTAAGTGACCGTTTGCGAGAGGGAAAGGGTTGAAAGAGACCCGGTCTTTGTGACCACCTCAACGGGGACTAGGTTCTTTAGAACCAAACCTCGGTAAAACAAATCACCATGTTCAACCGCTTTATTTCTTGGTTGATTTGTTTTCCCCCTCTCTACTAGACTCCGATTTAATTCTAACACTAACCCCGGCTCGTAGCTTGTGTTTAAGTTGTAAATTTCGGATTACACCTATTCCCCCCCTCTAGGCGACTTTCAATTGGTATCAGATCCCGGTACTTCATTAGAGTCTAACAACTCGAAGTGATGTCGGGAGATCACGCCAAGAGGGAGATGGAAACCAGCGACAAGCCCACAAGCCATGGGAAGGCTCCATCAAGGGAGTCCAGCACCAAAGTGAAGGAGGGATCTCCTCCCTTCATCAAATCGCATCGGAGTGGCGATAAGAAGAAGAGGATGAAGAAAGTGGTCTACTACGAGACCGACTAATCGTCGTCGTCCACATCCGGCTCCGACTTGGCGTCCGTCACTTCTAAGCACCATGAGCGCAAGAAGTATAGTAAGATGCCACTTCGCTATCCCCGTATTTCAAAGCACGCTCCTTTACTTTCCGTTCCATTAGGCAAACCACCATTTTTTTATGGTGAAGATTATTGCATGTGGAGTGATAAAATAAGGCATCACCTAACCTCACTCCACAAAAGCATTTGGGATATAGTTGAATTTGGAGCGCAGGTACCACAGGTAGGGGACAAGGACTACGACTCGGACAAGGCTGCCCAAGTTAGGCACTTTAACTCCCAAGCCACGTCTATACTCCTCGCTTTCTTGTGTCGAGAGGAGTATAACAAGGTGCAAGGATTAAAGACCGCCAAAGAAATTTGGGAAGTTCTCAAGATGGCACACGAAGGGGACGAGGTGACCAAGATCACCAAAAGAGAGACGATCAAGGGGGAGCTTGGTCGATTCATCCTCAACCAAGTGGAAGAGCCGCAAGCTATGTATAACCAGCTAAAGACCATGGTGAACCAAGTGCGCAACCTCAGGAGCACCATATGGGATGACCATGAGATGGTCAAGGTTATTCTAAGATCCCTTGTTTTTCGCAATCCTACTCAACTGTAATTAATTCATGGGGATCCTAGATACAAATTAATGTCTCCCGAGGAAGTAATAGGAAAGTTTGTGTAACACCCGGATTTTAGGGGTCCAAAACCCGGGGTTAACATAAACACCAGGTATGCTGGGACCAAGTCTCATACATATGATGTATAGTGGCACAGGATCGAATGTCACAACTTTATATATAACAGGAGTTCTATACAAAATAAATAATTACATTATAAGGAGACAACGGTCCAGCATCCCAAAGTTGACTGGGAGACGACGACCTAGACCTCTCACGAACTCATCGCATCATCCTCCATGAGCATCATCCTGCAGTACCTGGTCTTGACCTGTGGTGTATGTGAGACAGCAAGAGTGAGCTCACATACGTTCATCGCTCAACAAGTTGTGGGGAATAATGTGCATGAACTCGCCAAAGGTGGGAGCTCACGTGAAGTGTAAGGCTTACCAAAGAAGATGGTTAGAGCTGAGCATTGCTTTTAAAGTTGGTCAAAATTTTATTAGCAGTTACTAAGTATAAGTAAATACCAACCCAGTTAAATAGTAGAACAGAAGTAACAACATCACCTGCGATGCAATGCATATGACAAATTGAATTTAAGTTCCATAATTTAATCATGTGAGGGTCCGAGCTGCTCATGACCGTGAGCACGGCTAGTATACCAGTTTTACACTCTGCAGAGGTTGCGCATCTTTACCCACAAGTCGTGTATCCCATGTCGCCAGGGTTTGCAAAGCCCTTAGACACTTCCGAGGTGAATGGCTAGGGATCCACTACGAGGCCTTTACAAAGTTCCACTAGCTTCCGAAAACCCGCTACAGTTTATAGGAAGATCCAGTGCAGGAATCCCTTGCAGGACCGCCATCGCAGCAAAATCCTCCCGAGGGCCTCCCTACACTGACCTCTCCCCTACTGCCCTTGCCCCTTTCGGGTAAGGTAGTCTTCCACTAGCTTTCCTAATTAATCAGCCAAGGGCATCCCATACTACCCTTGTGGTAGCACTGTTTTCCCGGGTGGTCGCTCCATGTTCCAATTAACATAATGATCTTAACATGAACAATAAATAACAACTGATAACAAAAAGTGTAATCATGAATAAAGTATCTCCATACCCAAAACCACATATAGCACTAGCAGGTACTACCCAGAAAGATCAGTGGTAAACAAGGTATAAAGATAATCAAACTAGGTAACCTGTTGGGTCCCATCAAAATTAACCTATGCAGATCATTATGATTAATCAGAACATGGCTGGGTAAAAAGAAGTGATCAAGGGCACAACTTGCCTGGGCCTTGAGATTCCAGGTACCAGGATGATCTTCAGGTGACTCGTGTCCTCACTGCTAGTCGTAGCAATACAAACATACATGGTATAGGCAAAATTAACATTACACCAAACATAAGAACAAAATACTCATTAATAATATACATATTAAAATAAGATCATAGGAACAGGAATCATTAATTTTGGAGTTGTAGAATTCAAGTTATGATTTTCCTAAGGTTTAAGGTGATTATGATATGATTAAATGATAAATAAATTTTCTGACAGAGTTCATGTCAAAACAGTGATTCTAAATGGTAGAGAATATTATTACAAAATTTTAGGAATTGGAATGACTCAATTTGGAGCTAAAATGAATTTTCTATGAATTATCTAAGTTCTAGCAATTATTTTTGTATTAAAAATACATTTTCTAATTCATTTACTCATTTTAAAACAGCAGTGGACTGGGCCTCAATTTCTGTGAAGTGCAGGGGGCTCGGGGTAAGTTTCCTTAAGACTCAGACTACACCCGTGGTGGACGGCGGGTTGTTTTTGAAATAAGTCAGGGTCTCTTTAGCAAGTTTACCAGGTCGAAGGGGTAAGATTTAACTAAGACCATCGGATCACGAGTGAACGCCCCAGATTAGATCGTGTGTGTTATGATATGCCCCTCGCACACCACCGTAGGATCCCGGATCCACGGCAGACATTAACTCACGTGGGAAGTGCGCTCACAGACCCGTTGGATTCACATCACACGGTCCAGATTTTATAAGATCGAGATCAAATCAGAGTCGTCCATCACAGAATCTAGGGTCCCGATTTGTTCACGCGATTGCTCACTCTATGAGTTGATCTGGACCGCCCAGGGACCATCCGACGGCCCGCGGTCGTCTTCTACCCTGGCAGCTGCGCACGACGGCGCCCTTAGCCCGTGCGGCCGAACCTCGCCGGCGCAGCCCACCCGGCGATTACGCGCCCAAATCCCAAATTAAACCGACACAGCGCGGAGAGGAAGGTTGCGCGAACACGATGGACGGGTGCTTACCGGCAATCGTACCGAGATGGTGTCTGGCCACGGCGAGCGGCGGAGATCGAAGTGCGACGAGCAATTGCTCGAGTCTCGGCGGTGTTCGACCCAAATCAATGGCACAGACGGCTTCCCCGATCGACGGCGATGCACCACGGCCACCCGCGGGCACCGTAGGTCTGGCCAGAGTTGATGCCCACGGCGTCCCCCTTTCCGCCGACCCGCTCACCCTCGAATACTCTTACTCTCGTCGCGATGGTGCGCCAGAGGTTGCGAAGATGGAGTAGAAGGCAAACCGGAACCTCGTTGCATCATATAGGGATAGCACGGTCGAGCAGGATCAACGGATTCCCGAGTTTGGTTCGCGCGGGGACTACGGCATGAGCTTCGCAGATCCCGGTCAGGTTCGGTTCGCCGCGAGGAATTGGGGAGTTCGCTCCGATGCTGACGCACAAGACCCACCAAGCCGTGAGATGGTCATGGAGGCAAGAGTCCCGGCGTTCGCGAGTCAACCGGCGAGATTCACGGTGGATACGGAGCTCGGAGTTCTCAGCGTTGTGAGGAGGAAGATCCTGACGAGGCGGCCCCACCGGTCAGAGGCAAAGTATCCAAGCGCGCGCGCCGTGGATGACCGACAAGCGGGCCCCGGCCAGCCAGCGAGAGCAAGGAAGCTGGGCGCGCGTATGCAGAGGCTGACGGGTGGCCCCGGCCTGTCGGCGCCGAGTGGAGGTGCAATGGGCTGCCCGGTATGATTCCTTAAGTGGGCCGAATTGAGGTAGCCGGCCCAGTTAGGCATAGTGTTCTTTTTCCTTTTTTATTTCTTATTTTCTTTTCTCCATTTTTCAATCCAATTTTGAGTTCAAGTTCAAATTCAAACTTTGTGTGGATCTTCATTTAAATATTCAATGTGAACATAGCATGGATAAATTTTATTTATTTACAGATTTATTTTGCTTCTCTTGCCTTATATATATTATTCCCTTTTCCTTTTTCAAACCCTAATCTCCTTTTGGGTTCTAATTCAATTTTCTTGTTAGTATATTTTGATTAATAGTGTTACTATTATTATTATATGCACAACAAACAAAACTCCAATATGATGCACATGTTGTTTAGTTGACATTTAGTCATTTAATTATTTTTAAATGGGGTTGTTCACATGATTAGTTGAATTGAACCAAAGCAAATAAGAGAATTATCTCCATTACCATGATTTACAAATTTGGGTATTACAAATCCTACCCCCCTTAAAAATAATCTCGTCCTCGAGATTTGTAAGAAAAGGGTTACAGAGAGATTGATTTGAAATCTATATTTCAGTGTCTAAGTGGTTTTAGTACCAAAAGATAAGTCTAAACCCAAATTGGCAGGTGATTAGGAAAGCATGGGTGTATATATGTATGTCTACTTTATTATGTAGGATAGAGGATGTCTTTAAAGCATAGATAGGTTTGGGTAAGAAAGTGTAGGGTAAGGAAAGACTTCATCCAAGATTTGTGGATCTTGACTCATCTTGGTGACCTTACTTGATCCTTGAAGACTTGAGTTGGTGCTCATCCTCCTTTGATGAAGTTGATCATCTTCTTCGGTCTTGTCTCAGTAATTAGGAGTTAGTGTATGTTATTGGGCTGGGGAATATGGTTAATATAGGTATGGATGAGATAGACTACATGATGTAGGTTACAAGTTTGTTTTAGGTAGGGGTTGATAGACTATGCAATCCATCATTACTCTATTGGTTGGGTTGTTATGTAACTTGTTATATAGGTCAAGTTGTTGGGTATGGCCAAGTTGATATAAGTCTCTAAATTAGGTTTAAGTAATTTAGGAGTATGGCCCTATCTTTTGTATCTGCATTAAGTAACTCAATCTAGCTTAGATCATATTGGATTAGATAGAGTTCAGATTAGGTTGGTATGACTAGATTAAACTAGTTAAGATTAGCTAGATTCACCAAGGTAGGATATATTTTATCAGGATATGTTAAAAATCTCTGTTAGGTTAAAACAGAGGGGTTATGCAACTATCAGATGGGTAAGGTAGTTGCTTATGGTTAGGTGGTTGTATATGGTAAAGTTGGTCTAGGGCACCAATTTTAGGTTAGATTGGTATAACTAGATTAGACTAGATAGAATCTCATTAATTTTGATTAGGTCATGGTTGTTATTCTAGAGTGGGATAAATATTCAATTTAGGGCAAGATAAATCCATAAGATAAGATAGAATCTTTCGAGGTCAGTTAGGTCTATTAGGATAAGATAGAATCTTTTCAAGACAAGATGAATCTATTAAAGTAATAGAGTATCTCTCAAGATAAGATGGATCTATTAAGTTAAATATATTTTATTTAGGATAAGTTGGGGTTTTTTTTTTTTTTTGAGATGAGATGGATCTATTATGATAAGAGAGAACCTTGTAAGATAAGATGGCTGTTAAACTAGATATATTTTAGGATAAGATGGAACCTTTCAAGATAATATAAATCTATTAAGGAAGAATCTTTTAAGTTTAGAGAGAATCCTTAGAGATAATGATAGATCTTTTTGATATATTCTAGTTGGTCTAGTTATTTTGATGATCATTTTTTTTCTATATGTATATGCAAATGTAATTGTGGACATTACTCCACAACCCATCACACTCAATCAAAGATCCAAATCAGACATGTATCATAAGAACAAACTTTCAAGCATACAAATATTTACAAAAATATTTTTGATTTTGTTCCTAAGATTAGGTCTCCTATTCCTAAAAGTCACTTTAAGCACAGGATTTCAAAGAGTGAAATCCACATTTGTCTTTAGAAAGAAAAGATAAGAATAATCAGAGTAAAGCGGAAATAGATGAGAAAAGATTAAGATAAGTTTAGAAATGATCAGAGTAGCAAAGGTAAGTAGATAATGGTTGTCCAGTTCTATCTAGGTTTCGTCCTACAGTCAACATTCCTCTGATACCACTTCTGTAACACCCGGATTTTAGGGGTCCAAAACCCGGGGTTAACATAAACACCAGGTATGCTGGGACCAAGTCTCATACATATGATGTATAGTGGCACAGGATCGAATGTCACAACTTTATATATAACAGGAGTTCTATACAAAATAAATAATTACATTATAAGGAGACAACGGTCCAGCATCCCAAAGTTGACTGGGAGACGACGACCTAGACCTCTCACGAACTCATCGCATCATCCTCCATGAGCATCATCCTGCAGTACCTGGTCTTGACCTGTGGTGTATGTGAGACAGCAAGAGTGAGCTCACATACGTTCATCGCTCAACAAGTTGTGGGGAATAATGTGCATGAACTCGCCAAAGGTGGGAGCTCACGTGAAGTGTAAGGCTTACCAAAGAAGATGGTTAGAGCTGAGCATTGCTTTTAAAGTTGGTCAAAATTTTATTAGCAGTTACTAAGTATAAGTAAATACCAACCCAGTTAAATAGTAGAACAGAAGTAACAACATCACCTGCGATGCAATGCATATGACAAATTGAATTTAAGTTCCATAATTTAATCATGTGAGGGTCCGAGCTGCTCATGACCGTGAGCACGGCTAGTATACCAGTTTTACACTCTGCAGAGGTTGCGCATCTTTACCCACAAGTCGTGTATCCCATGTCGCCAGGGTTTGCAAAGCCCTTAGACACTTCCGAGGTGAATGGCTAGGGATCCACTACGAGGCCTTTACAAAGTTCCACTAGCTTCCGAAAACCCGCTACAGTTTATAGGAAGATCCAGTGCAGGAATCCCTTGCAGGACCGCCATCGCAGCAAAATCCTCCCGAGGGCCTCCCTACACTGACCTCTCCCCTACTGCCCTTGCCCCTTTCGGGTAAGGTAGTCTTCCACTAGCTTTCCTAATTAATCAGCCAAGGGCATCCCATACTACCCTTGTGGTAGCACTGTTTTCCCGGGTGGTCGCTCCATGTTCCAATTAACATAATGATCTTAACATGAACAATAAATAACAACTGATAACAAAAAGTGTAATCATGAATAAAGTATCTCCATACCCAAAACCACATATAGCACTAGCAGGTACTACCCAGAAAGATCAGTGGTAAACAAGGTATAAAGATAATCAAACTAGGTAACCTGTTGGGTCCCATCAAAATTAACCTATGCAGATCATTATGATTAATCAGAACATGGCTGGGTAAAAAGAAGTGATCAAGGGCACAACTTGCCTGGGCCTTGAGATTCCAGGTACCAGGATGATCTTCAGGTGACTCGTGTCCTCACTGCTAGTCGTAGCAATACAAACATACATGGTATAGGCAAAATTAACATTACACCAAACATAAGAACAAAATACTCATTAATAATATACATATTAAAATAAGATCATAGGAACAGGAATCATTAATTTTGGAGTTGTAGAATTCAAGTTATGATTTTCCTAAGGTTTAAGGTGATTATGATATGATTAAATGATAAATAAATTTTCTGACAGAGTTCATGTCAAAACAGTGATTCTAAATGGTAGAGAATATTATTACAAAATTTTAGGAATTGGAATGACTCAATTTGGAGCTAAAATGAATTTTCTATGAATTATCTAAGTTCTAGCAATTATTTTTGTATTAAAAATACATTTTCTAATTCATTTACTCATTTTAAAACAGCAGTGGACTGGGCCTCAATTTCTGTGAAGTGCAGGGGGCTCGGGGTAAGTTTCCTTAAGACTCAGACTACACCCGTGGTGGACGGCGGGTTGTTTTTGAAATAAGTCAGGGTCTCTTTAGCAAGTTTACCAGGTCGAAGGGGTAAGATTTAACTAAGACCATCGGATCACGAGTGAACGCCCCAGATTAGATCGTGTGTGTTATGATATGCCCCTCGCACACCACCGTAGGATCCCGGATCCACGGCAGACATTAACTCACGTGGGAAGTGCGCTCACAGACCCGTTGGATTCACATCACACGGTCCAGATTTTATAAGATCGAGATCAAATCAGAGTCGTCCATCACAGAATCTAGGGTCCCGATTTGTTCACGCGATTGCTCACTCTATGAGTTGATCTGGACCGCCCAGGGACCATCCGACGGCCCGCGGTCGTCTTCTACCCTGGCAGCTGCGCACGACGGCGCCCTTAGCCCGTGCGGCCGAACCTCGCCGGCGCAGCCCACCCGGCGATTACGCGCCCAAATCCCAAATTAAACCGACACAGCGCGGAGAGGAAGGTTGCGCGAACACGATGGACGGGTGCTTACCGGCAATCGTACCGAGATGGTGTCTGGCCACGGCGAGCGGCGGAGATCGAAGTGCGACGAGCAATTGCTCGAGTCTCGGCGGTGTTCGACCCAAATCAATGGCACAGACGGCTTCCCCGATCGACGGCGATGCACCACGGCCACCCGCGGGCACCGTAGGTCTGGCCAGAGTTGATGCCCACGGCGTCCCCCTTTCCGCCGACCCGCTCACCCTCGAATACTCTTACTCTCGTCGCGATGGTGCGCCAGAGGTTGCGAAGATGGAGTAGAAGGCAAACCGGAACCTCGTTGCATCATATAGGGATAGCACGGTCGAGCAGGATCAACGGATTCCCGAGTTTGGTTCGCGCGGGGACTACGGCATGAGCTTCGCAGATCCCGGTCAGGTTCGGTTCGCCGCGAGGAATTGGGGAGTTCGCTCCGATGCTGACGCACAAGACCCACCAAGCCGTGAGATGGTCATGGAGGCAAGAGTCCCGGCGTTCGCGAGTCAACCGGCGAGATTCACGGTGGATACGGAGCTCGGAGTCCTCAGCGTTGTGAGGAGGAAGATCCTGACGAGGCGGCCCCACCGGTCAGAGGCAAAGTATCCAAGCGCGCGCGCCGTGGATGACCGACAAGCGGGCCCCGGCCAGCCAGCGAGAGCAAGGAAGCTGGGCGCGCGTATGCAGAGGCTGACGGGTGGCCCCGGCCTGTCGGCGCCGAGTGGAGGTGCAATGGGCTGCCCGGTATGATTCCTTAAGTGGGCCGAATTGAGGTAGCCGGCCCAGTTAGGCATAGTGTTCTTTTTCCTTTTTTATTTCTTATTTTCTTTTCTCCATTTTTCAATCCAATTTTGAGTTCAAGTTCAAATTCAAACTTTGTGTGGATCTTCATTTAAATATTCAATGTGAACATAGCATGGATAAATTTTATTTATTTACAGATTTATTTTGCTTCTCTTGCCTTATATATATTATTCCCTTTTCCTTTTTCAAACCCTAATCTCCTTTTGGGTTCTAATTCAATTTTCTTGTTAGTATATTTTGATTAATAGTGTTACTATTATTATTATATGCACAACAAACAAAACTCCAATATGATGCACATGTTGTTTAGTTGACATTTAGTCATTTAATTATTTTTAAATGGGGTTGTTCACATGATTAGTTGAATTGAACCAAAGCAAATAAGAGAATTATCTCCATTACCATGATTTACAAATTTGGGTATTACAGTTTGTGAGCTTTGAGCTAATGATCAAAGACTCCAAACACATCATCAACTTAGAGCAAGGCGCCACCTCCACACCCAAGGTACAACCCATCACATTCAAAGCGACGAAGAGAAGAAAGAGGAGTCTACGTCAAGTAGGCTTCCCATCGACGCCTCTTAGCTCGACAACAAGGAAATGGTGCTCATCATCAAGAGCTTCCGCTAAATCGTCAAGCAAAGGAGGGGGAAAGACTACAAACCCCATTCCAAGAGGGTGTGCTACAAATATGGTAAGCCCAATCATTTTATTGCTAAATGTCCAATATCTAGTGATAGTGACAGGGGCGAGGACAAGAAGGGGAAGAAGAAGGAAAATAAGAGGTACTACAAGAAGAAGGGCGACGATGCCCACGTGTGTCGGGAATGGGACTCCGACGAGAGCTCCACTGACTCCTCCTCCGACGAGGACGCCGCCAACATCGCCATCAACAAGGGCCTCCTCTTCCCCAATGTCGGGCACAAATGTTTCCTGGCCAAGGACGGCAAAAAGAAGAAGGTACAATCTAGAACAACCCCCAAGTATACAACATCTAGTGATGAGAGTAGTTCTAGTGAAGACGAAGATGATTTACTTACTCTTTTGTCAACCTTAACATGCAACAAAAAGAAAAATTAAATGAACTGATAGGAGCTATGCATGAGAAGGATGAACTCTTGGATAGCCAAGAGGAATTCCTTATTAAAGAAAATAAAAAACATATTAAAGTGAAAAATGCTTATGCTCAGGAAGTAGAGAAATGTGAAAATTTATCTAAGGAGCTTAGCATTTGCCATGATACAATTTCTAGCCTTAGAGATGAAAATGCTAGTCTAATTTCTAAGGTTAAAGATTTAAATGTTTGCAATGATTCCATTTCCTGTCTTAGAAATGAAAATGCCATGCTAAAATCTAAGATAGATGAATTAAATGTTTGCAAATCCTCTACATCTACTGTCAAGCATGTTTCCATTTGCACTAGATGTAGAGATATTAATGTTGAAGCTATCAATGATCACCTTGTTCTTATTAAACAACAAAATGATCATATAGCTCAATTAACTGCTAAAATTAATGAGCATGAAATTGAAAATGAAAATTTAAATTTGCTAGAAGCATGCTCTATAGAGGGAGACGCCCTGGCATTAAGGATGGCATTGGCTTCCAACAGGGAAGCAATGTCAAGCTTAATGCCCTTAAGAAATTGTCTAACTTTGTTAAGGGCAAAACTCCCATGGTTCAGGATAATGAGGGTTACATTTTATATCCTACTAATTATCGTGAGCATAAAATTAGGAAGATTCGTGCTAAGAAATCTCATTATGTTCCTCACCATGCTTTTATGTATAAGAATGAGGCTTCTAGTTCTAGGCATTCCACTCATAATAAAATGCCTAAAAAGAAAACTTCCACTGCATCAAATGAACATAACATTTCATTTAAAACTTTTGATGCATCTTATGTGCTTACTAACAAATCAGGCAAAATAATTGCCAAATATGTTGGGGGCAAACACAAGGGCTTAAAGACTTGTGTTTGGGTACCCAAGGTGCTTGTTTCTAACGTGAAAGGACCCAAGACTGTTTGGGTACCTAAGAACAAGGCCTAAATTGTTTTGTAGGTTTATGCATCCGGGGGTTCAAGTTGGATAATTGATAGCGGATGCACAAACTACATGACAGGGGAGAAGAGAATGTTCTCCTCCTATGAGAAAAACCAAGATCCCCAACGAGCTATCACGTTCGGGGATGGAAATCAAGGATTGGTCAAAGGTTTGGGTAAAATTGCTATATCCCCTGACCATTCTATTTCAAATGTTTTCTTGTAGATTCTTTAGATTACAATTTGCTTTCTGTTTCTCAATTATGCAAAATGGGCTACAACTGTCTTTTTACAGATGTAGGTGTTACTGTCTTTAGAAGAAGTGACGATTCAATAGCATTTAAGGGAGTGTTAGAGGGTCAGCTATATTTAGTTGATTTTAATGAGAACACAGCTAAACTCAACATTTGTTTAATTGCTAAGACTAATATGGGTTGGCTCTGGCATCGCCGACTAGTCCATGTTGGAATGAAGAATCTTCACAAGCTTCTAAAGGGAGAACACATTTGGGACTAACAAATGTTCATTTTGAGAAAGATAGGGTGTGTAGCGCATGTTAAGCAGGAAAGCAAGTTGGCTCTCATCATCCACACAAGAACATCATGACGACAGACAGGCCGCTTGAGCTACTCCACATGGATTTATTCGGCCCGATCGCTTACATAAGCATCGGCGGGAGTAAGTATTGTCTTGTAATTGTGGATGACTATTCTCGCTTCACTTGGGTGTTCTTTTTGCAGGAAAATCACAAACCCAAGTGACCTTAAAGGGATTCTTGAAACAGGCTCAAAATGAGTTTGGATTAAGGATCAAGAAAATAAGAAGCGATAATGGGACGGAGTTCAAGAATTCTCAAATAGAAGGATTTCTTGAGGATGAGGGCATCAAGAATGAGTTCTCTTCTCCCTACACACCTCAACAAAATGGTGTAGTGGAAAGGAATAATAGAACTCTACTGGACATGGTAAGAACCATGCTTGATGAGTACAAGACACCGGATCGGTTTTGGGTGGAAGTAATCAACACTGCTTGCTACTCCATCAACCGGCTCTACCTTCACCGAATCCTCAAGAAGACATCTTATGAACTCCTTACCGGTAAAAAGCCCAATGTTTCATATTTTAGTCTTTGGAAGCAAATGCTTTATTATTGTTAAAAGAGGTAGAAAATCTAAATTTGCTCCTAAGGCTGTAGAAGGCTTTTTACTAGGATATGACTCAAACACAAGGGCATACAGAGTCTTCAACAAATCTACTGGATTAGTTGAAGTTTCTTGTGACATTGTGTTTGATGAGACTAATGGCTCCCAAGTGGAGCAAGTTGATCTTGATGAACTAGATGATGAAGAGGCTCCGTGCGTCGTGCTAAGGAACATGTCCATTGGGGATGTGTGTCCTAAGGAATCCAAAGAGCCTCCACAAGCACAAGATCAACCGCCATCTTCCATGCAAGCATCTCCACCAACTCAAGATGAGGAACAGGCTCAAGATGATGAAAATGAAGATCAAGAGGATGAGCCACCTCAAGAGGAGGACAATGATCAAGGGGGAGATGAAGTTCATAAAGACAAGGAAGATGATCAAGAAATACAGGGACAAAGACCGCCACACCCAAGAGTCCACCAAGCAATTCAACAAGATCACCCCATCAACTCCATCCTCGGTGACATTCATAAGGGGGTAACCACTAGATCTCGAGTTGCACATTTCTGTGAACATTACTCTTTTGTGTCCTCTATTGAGCCATGCAGTGTGGAGGATGCACTACGAGATTCGGATTGGGTGCTGGCTATGCAAGAGGAGCTCAACAACTTCACGACGAATGAGGTATGGCATTTAGTTCCACGTCCTAACCAAAATGTTGTAGGTACCAAGTGGGTATTCCGCAACAAGCAAGATGAGCATGGTGTGGTGACAAGAAACAAAGCCCGACTTGTGGCCAAAGGTTATTCATAAGTCGAAGGTTTGGACTTTGGTGAAACTTATGCACTCGTAGCTAGGCTTGAGTCAATTCGTATATTACTTGCCTATGCTACTTACCATGGCTTTAAGCTTTATCAAATGGACATGAAAAGCGCCTTCCCAAATGGACCAATCAAGGAAGAGGTCTATGTTGAGCAACTTCCTAACTTTGAAGATAGTGAGTACCCTAACCATGTTTATAAACTCTCAAAGGCGCTTTATGGGCTCAAACAAGCCCCAAGAGCATGGTATGAATGCCTGCAAGATTTTCTTATCACTAATGGCTTCAAAGTCGGTAAAGCCGATCCTACTCTCTTTACTAAAACCGTTGCAAAAGATTTGTTTGTATGCCAAATTTATGTTGATGATATTATATTTGGGTCTACTAATAAATCAACTTGTGAAGAGTTTAGTAGGATCATGATTCCAAAATTCGAGATGTCAATGATGGGGGAGTAGAAGTATTTTCTAGGATTTCAAATCAAGCAACTCCAAGAGGGCACCTTCATCAGCCAAACAAAGTACATTCAGGACATACTTAAGAAATTTGGCATGAAGGATGGCAAACCCATTAAGAAACCCATGGGAACCAATGGGCATCTTGACCTCGACATGGGAGGTAAGTCCGTAGATCAAAAGGTATACCGGTCGATGATAGGATCTTTACTCTATTTATGTGCATCTCGACCGGATATTTTGCTTTCCATATGCATGTGTGTAAGCTTCCAAGCCAATCCTAAGGAAGTTCACCTTAGGGCTGTGAAAAGAATCACGAGATATTTAGTTTATACTCCTAAGTTTGGACTTTGGTACCCCAAGGGATCCACTTTCGATTTAATAGGATATTCCGATGCCGATTGGACAGGGTGTAAAATTGATAGGAAGAGCACATCAGAGACTTGTCAGTTTCTGGGGAGATCCCTGGTGTCTTGGGCTTCAAAGAAACAAAACTCAGTAGCTCTTTCCACCGCCGAAGCCGAGTACATTGCCATAGGCCATTGCTATGTGCAATTACTTTGGATGAGACAAACCCTCAGGGACTATGGCTACAAATTGAGCAAAGTCCCTCTCCTATGTGACAATGAGAGTGCAATCCGCATGGAGGATAATCCCATTGAACACAGCCGTACTAAGCACATAGACATTCGATATCACTTTTTCAGAGATCACCAACAAAGGGGGATATCGAAATTCCTTATGTTAGCACCAAAGAACAATTAGCTAATATCTTTACCAAGCCTTTAGATGAGAAAACCTTTAGCAAACTTAGGAATGAGCTAAATATTCTTGATTCTCGAAATTTTGATTGAAACATTGCACACATAGCTATTTTATATACCTTTGATCATGTCTCTTTCATTTGGCACATATACATATTTCTTATTCTTCTTGTGCCTAAGCTAAGACTAATATGGTTCAATGAGCATCTTTTGTATTAAGTCTTAGATTGAAAGGGAAATGGAGTATTTGGCAAAGACATCGCTTCCACTCAACTCCATCGGTATTATCTACCCTTTGCCAGTATTTCGTCATCTCTCCGATTGGTATACTCTTTCACTCACATTTCTTTTATCAATGGGGGAGAAAATATAAATATGGCTCTCAAAGTCTCTGTTTTTTGTGATTAATGCGAAAGGGGGAGAAAGTATTAAGCCCAAAGCAAAAGGACCGCACCACCACCTAATTTTAATTGTGTTTCGAAATTTTTTAAATTGGTATATTCCAAAATTAGTATCTATTAAAACCCTCTTGAAAACTAAGAGGAGAATTTCATTCAGGGAGTTTTGTTTAGTCAAAGGAAAAGCATTTGAAACAGGGGGAGAAAATTTCAAATCTTGAAAATGCTTTTTGCAATCTTATTTCTATACCTTTGACTGTTTGCAAAAGATTTTGAAAAGATTTTCCAAAAGAATTTGCAAAAACAAAACAAGTGGTGCAAACGTGGTCCAAAATGTTAAATAAAAGAAAGCAATCCATTCATATCTAGTGAAATTATCAAATTGGTTTAATTCTATGTAACCTACGCACTTACCTTATGCAAACTATTTCATTTCTGCACTTTATATATTTGCTTTGGTTTGTGTTGGCATCAATCACCAAAAAGGGGGAGATTGAAAGGGAAATAGGGTTAACCTTTTCCCACAGTTTATTTTGGTGGTTGAATGCTCAACACAAATATATGGACTAACTAATTTGCTCTAGAATATATGTTGTACAGGTGCATAAAGGTTCAACACAAACCAATAAATATTCAAGTTAGGGATCAAATACAAAGGAGCAAAAGAAACCAGAGTGTGCTGAGGAACGACGCACCGGACAGTCCGGTGCGCCACCGGACAGTGTACGGTGCACCAGGATTATACAACTCAAACCAGCCACTCTCGAGTTTCTCTAGGTGCACTCCGCTATAATTCACCGAACTATCCCGTGCACCAGTGGAGCAACGGCTACTCGCTCCAACGGTCGACTGCAAAAGTGTGCTGACAGCGCAACAGTGCGTGGCAGAGTCAGAGCTCAGAGTCAGAGGTGCACCGGACAGTGTCCGGTGTGGCACCGGACTGTTCGGTGCCACAAGAGGACAAGCTCTCCAACGATCGACTGAGTCAGAACCCTAACGGTTGGGTGACGTGGCGGCGCACTGGATAGTGTTTGGTGGCGCACCAGACTGTCCGGTACGCCCATCGACAGCAACCATCCCCAACGGCCATTTGGTGGTTGGGGGCTATAAATACCCCCCAACCACCACAACACCAAGCATCCAAGCATTTTGAACATTGCATTCAATACAAGAGCAATAGACTTCACTCCAAGACACAATCAAAGCGATCGATGCATTCAAAGTCCCCTAATCAACTCTAGTGCATTAGGACTTGTGAGAGGGTCTCTTGTGTTCCTTTATTGCTCTTGTTTGCTTGGCTTGGCCTTATTTTTATTTTCAATTCTTACTCTCAAGTGCTTTGTAAGCAAGGCAAGAGACACCAATTGTGTGGTGGTCCTTGTGGGGTCTAAGTGACCTGTGAGATTAAGGAAGAAGGCTCACTCGGTCTAAGTGACTGTTTGAGAGAGGGAAAGGGTTGAAAGAGACCCGGTATTTGTGACCACCTCAACGGGGACTAGGTTGTTTAGAACCGAACCTCGGTAAAACAAATCACCGTGTTCATCCGCTTTATTTCTTGGTTGATTTGTTTTCCCCCTCTCTACCAGACTCGGATTTAATTCTAACGCTAACCCCGGCTCGTAGCTTGTGTTTTAAGTTGTAAATTTTAGATTACTCCTATTCCCCCCCTCTAGGCGACTTTCAAGAACGAAGAACACGAACAAACACAATGAGCAAGAACACAAGAGACACAAGATTTATCCCGAGGTTTGGTCACACCACCAAGGTGCCCTACTTCCTCGTTGAGGTGCCCACAAAGAGTCGGGTATCTTTCAACCCTAATCCTCCCTTTGCTGACTACAAAGGTCAAGCCCACACACTAATCTTTGCTCAAACGAGCGGGTAATACAAACTTTCTTGTCGTCTTCCACAAGATTTGGAGACTCACAAGCGACACCTAGTCGTCTAGGAGCTAGAAGCTCCAAGAGTAATGAATCCACAAAGAACTCGATGTAGTACCAAAGCTCGAATCAAGAAGAACAAGAAGGATTTGGAGATGAAGCACAAAAACCCGCAGCTCTTCAATCTCACTCAAAGATTTCTCTCCAAAGATTTGAAATGGGAGAGGCAAGAGGTGTGTGAAAGAGAGTGGGAGGTGTTTCTCATGTTAGAAATGGAGTTTGGTGTGTGCTCTTGTGTGGAGGAGAGAGGTAGGAGTGAGTATATATAGGTGGGGCTCCAAATCTAGCCGTTTGGGGAAAGTCTGCGCAAATCCCGGCTGAACCGGGGACTAAAACTGGCTGAGCCGGTATCCAACAGAGAAGAACCCAGTCAACCCACCGGCTGAGTAGAGGGGGTGGACCAGAGGAAAACCAGCTCAGCCGGTCCAGAAACCGGCTGAGCTAGTATTCTGCAAAAAAGATCCCGGTCCAACGGCCGGCTGAGTAGGGGGCTGAAACAGGAGGAAAACCGGCTGAGCCGGTCCAGATACCGGCTGAGCCGGTATTTGAATCCTGGCTGAACCAGCGTGAATCCCGGCTGAACCAGTATTTTCTAGAGAGCAATTTTGGCTAAGATAAACTTAAAAAGGTTGTACTACATACTTTCACTAAGGATTAACAAGGGTAAAATAGAAGTTGAGCATCAAGGATTTTGAGCTTTAGTACCAACACCAACCTTCTTTTTGTATCCCCCTTGATAGTACGACGATTCCTATACTCAAGTTAAATAAAATATAATTAAATAAACTCCTTGAGTCATTGGTGTCTCATGTGTGATTTCTCCATGGCGTTGCTCCATAAGGATCACAAACATCTTTGTCTCACCTTTTGAAGTAAACACAAAGCAAGCATGTGACTTCAACCATTTCACCATATATGAATTCAACTCATGGCTTCAAGTCACTTTATTGATGCATCAACACAATATAACTCTTCATAGCTGATTAGTTCATCGACTTAGTGCAAGTACTCTCTTCTTCACCTTAGCCATGGTACATCGGTCCACAAGCCGTCACTTGGCCTTCACCTTCGCTTAGTCCCTTGAAGCCCTTTCCTTGCTATCTTCACCCTATCAAGCCATTCTTGAGTTACATCATATTGAGCATCCATTGAGAGAATCATTTCTTCAATATTCTGAACCTTGCTTGAATGTCATCATGATATGAATGCTAAGATCAATCAAGCTCTAGTTTGATTCTCACAGAAGCATATATGGACTAATAGTAACATGGTCAAGCCAATTCAAGATTCCTCATATCTTATTCACTTTGGCTTTGACCAATCCTCTTAATCACTTTAATCTCTATTCTGATCATATTTATGCATAGTGATTTCTCAGGTCTTCTCCATATATTCAAACCAATATAGAGACCATATTATATCCATATCCATTTGCATTGTCTCATTGGTTATTTAACCTTGTGTTGAACCTTTGTTCACTGATCATTATGCACTATTCAAGCATATTCAATATACTGAATTTCCTACTCAACACTTTAGCAAACTTGTTAGACCTTTAAATGTGTTGTTACTCAATTTACCAAAACCCACTAAGGGGCTAGATGCACTTACAATCTCCCCCTTTTTGGTGATTGATGACAACACATTTAAAGCTTACATAAGATTGATAAATAAGATTTTAAATCCTATGATATAGTTTGCTCCCCCTAAATATGTGCATTTCAGAGAATACCAATTTTGGCCTCAAATGCCAAAAGCACATATTTGGGTCAAAGTGCGGAGATAACTTATATCATAACATCAGTGGGGTGCAAGGTGTCAATATGATAAACGTGATGCTCATGACATACTATGCAATCATCAATTCCTCACATTTTACTTTTTACTTATGATTCTTCCCTTGGTTAATTATTTCTCCCCCTTTTACACAAATCTTCTTATACAGTAAGCTTTAATGCACAATTTCTTCCCCTTTGTCATAAATCTCCAAAAAGGATGCAAAGGATATAAACGGAAGAAATTTTGATTACGCAAGATTTGAACACACTATCATTACAAGGGTCCTTAGATGCACAAAGGTAATAGAGGAGTGACATGAAGTGATGTACCTTTGTGTTTTATCTTTCCAAGGGGGTTCTAGACTTATGTTGGATTTATAATTCATTTGCAAGCTCTTGTTGGCATGGTTGTGAAACGGGTCCAAGGTATCAAATAAAAATTGTCATACTAATTGGAAGATAAATCTTGATACCTGGAGTCTAGATGTCACCTAGCATTTTCTTGTCACAACAAGAGATAGCATGAAAATTGCACAAGTACGAATTCTACAACTAGTGATCATGTATGAAAAATACCAATTGATACAATTTGATATATAAGCAGGTCACTAATTGCATATTACACTAAGTTCTCCTCATGTTTTAGTGCACACATGAATGATTTCAATTGATACCTATTGATAATATTTATTTGCAATTTAAAGTACCATTGGCATAAAAAACGAGTATCAATTGAAGATAATCATGCAACATAAGAAACATATGCACTATTTAACCAATTAGGCTCTAGATAGGAGAATTTATAAGTTATGCTACTTTAGACGTTTGAAATCCAAAATAATATGATACATATTTACCACAAATTGGATGACGTCGGAGTAGCATATGCAAGAGAAACTCATTCTCTTGTGAAATGATATGTCTAAAAGAAACATTTATTGGAGCAAAGAATCTTTGATACCTTTCAATTTTGTAGTGGAAGCGATTGTCTTTGCCCAAAAATTCCTTTTTAATCTGAGACTACACACATAATAGACTTGCAAATGGAGTTAGTCTCAAAGATTCAAATTATAGACCATTCTCCCCCAAAATGTGTGCATACAAGTGATGAATACTTGTTTAGCTTATGCACTTGGACTTGTGAGGTCCGGCGATTAAGTTCTACAATTTGAACCTTGATATAAGCAAAGTATGAAAATATGAAATTGTACCAATTTAAGGAATTACTCATGATCAAATAGTATACTAATAGACATGATATAGAACATTTTAAGCCAAGATTCTTGAGAAGTTAGCATGTTTGGCTCATACCTCACTAAGATGACATAAGACTGACTCATGACATCACCACAAGAGGTATCAATCAAATATCTAGAGATTCTCTAATCGTCACCACAAGTGCAACCTTATGGTGTGACTTAAGATATTGCATACACATGCACACACTAGCATGTAGGGGACTAGATGCACAAAGGTAATACAATAGTTCATGAAGCGACACACCTTTATACTAAGCCTTATAGACTTCCTCATGATCATGAATTTTCATTTCAATGCTTTGATGAGCTTGACATTTCTTTGCACTAAGCGAAATGATTTTATTGATGCCCATCACTTCTTTATCATGACCTTCATGAAGATTACTCAAACTTGTGCTTGATCTCAGTTGAGATTCCATTTCTAACTTTTGCTGCCATTTGGAGATTCCAATGGAAGACATATTTCTTGATACACCAAATTGAAATGATCTTTCACTAGTACCAATTGAAATATGCTCTTCACTATTTTGACACCAATTAAAGAAGACTCCACATATTGATGTCAGTTAAAATATATTCTTGTATCCCATAACGTTACCTAGCGAGATTGGCTAGAGAAAGCTTACAAAGACAAGAGATAGCATTAAATTGCACAAGCTGAGTTTTCATAACTAGTGATCATTTTGAAGTTGGGAGACACGTAGATCACTAATTGCTAAACTGCATAATCATAGAATAAATCTTCTCCAATTTTTGATAGCACATACATATATATGGAAAGCAATAATATATGCACTTTTGGTCAATTAAATCCAAATGGGAAAATTTAAGCTATATTATGGAGAGTAGATACTTAAAAAAATAATTTGCAATCCAAGTGAGAATGAGAGATAGTTTTACTGACTTGGATTGAGTCAATGTAGCATACCCAAGAGAAACTTATCTACTTAAAAAGATCAAGAGAAACTTATCCTCTTGAGAGGTTCAAGAGAAACTCATTCTCTTCAAAGAATCACATAAATTCACTAGAAGAAAATGTTAGTCTTTAAGGACACAAGATATAGAATGAGCTCCCCTTAAATGTATGCATCAAGTACTCGAATTATTTGTAACATGCACTTGATTCGATTAAGATTCTTAGAGGGGTTCATCATATATCTTGGTCAGGGCATAATAAATTTGCAACAATTGAAATTATGCTACAGAACACATATCGTTCCTTAATAAAACTAATCCATGAGGTGGCATGTGGTAAATGCTTGACCATGTATATGGAACCACTTATCTTCATTTGACGTTCTCTTTTCTCCAAGGTGTGAGACTACACAACATGAACTTAAAATAAATCATTAGTCTCACAAGATATAAGCTAAACTCCCCCTTAATTTGTGCATGCAAGAGTACATAAAGTACACTCATACACATTAACAATATGAGGTTAAAGGAGAAGTTTGCACTATATCTTGGTTTAACAAAACATGCTTTACATAGATGATGAAAATTATACCAATTGAAAGTTTAAGAACTGAAAGTATATCAGTTGAAGTTCTGAAAGGTAAAGCATGCTAATATGAACCTCAAACCTCATAATGAAGGATATTATATGATTATGTCACTATATCTTCATTACTTGGTTGACAAGATATTTGAACTCCCTTCTTGATTCACTGTGATCTCTTTTCTCTTTATGATTTCATCCAACCAAGTGATCTTGAACTTCTTTCATCTTGGCTTGATTCGATCATACTTGATATGAGACCAATTGAAACTCATTATATTTGTAGATTTTGAATCCATTTTGAAAGCACTTGGAAGGACCTTGTTGAAACACTTAGAAAAAAGAGCATTAAAACACAAGGGAGGGTTTCTCAAATGATGATCCTTATATGTGGATGGCAAATGAATCATCATTCTTGAAACCTAAAAGGATAGATTAAATTCCTTTAAATTAGTGCATACATATGGTGGATGTCATGGTTATATGCATTGTCGGATATTTCATATTGCAAGGAATTTAACCTATACTATGGTATATCTCACTAAGGATAGAGTACTAAAACAATACAATTGAAGGACAGGAAGTTTTCATACCTTGGCCTCTTATCAACTTCATCTTACTTTAGTTGAATAGTATCTTTTTAAGCTTGTGATTTATCCACTTAAACAAGCACAATCCCTTTATATAGATTTTCTATGAATAAACTCAACACAAGATATGATATTAGTAACACAAGCACTAGTTTCTCATTTAGCAACCCTTTTTATGTGGAAGACAGGTAAGTTGCTAACAATAGAGAAACCCCATAATATGGACTAAATTTCCCTCGAACCCTCATGCACAATACATTTTTAAATGACAAGGATTTAGATATGCATCACTACACCATGACACAAAATTAGCGTCAAACATCTGTCGGTAAAAAAAGACCGTTGGCGACAACCGGTCTGTCGCAATATATTACCATCGCTCTAGCTGTCGAGTTTATATTGTTCTGGCGTCAAACCATTTGTCGATAATAATGTAGAGATATTGTGACAGTCTATATGTCGGTAAAAATGATTACGCGTGACGCAACATCTGTCGGGAAAAATTTACATCGGATTATTTGTCGGCAGTAGGGTTGGGACTTATAATTTAAAAATTAAAGCCATGTGCACAGCTATAGCCACGGCCACACGATTAATACCATATTTTCATATTTGCAACGTCTTCTTCCATGCGCGAGGAGTCGAGGGCAGGCCGGGACGCTGTCGCACCGCTCTTCGACTTCTTCTTCCGTGAGCAGGCGAGGAGGACACGGACGCCGCCGGCTTCCATTTCCGCGAGGAGGGCAGGGACGCCACCGCCGCCACTTCCATTTCCACGAGGAGGCGAGGACAGGCCGGGACGCCGCTACGCCGCTCTTCGGCTTCTTCTTCTGCGAGCAGGCGAGGAGGACACGGACGCCGCCGGCTTCCATTTCCACGAGGAGGACAGGGACGCTGTCGCCGCCGCTTCCATTTCCGCGAGGAGGACATGTATGAAGCATGGGTGGCGGTGATGGGTGGAGGGTGCCTTTGATTTCATATTTTTGATGTATGGGTAGAGGAAAGCAGTACAAGAGATCTAGAGGTTGGGAATTTGGGATGCAATATATCCTCTAATCATTTCCTTGTTCGGTATGTTTGAATTTGGGGATTTTGGAATCAAGAGGTCGTACTGACCTGGCTCGGTGCTGCTACTGTTGCTCTTTGTTGCGCGTGGTTGGGTTGGACATTGCCACCTAGCAGTCCTATAGGGTGTCTAAGTAGTGGCTCTACCATTAGTCCCACCAACAATATCTCGACCTAACAAGATAGGTTCATGGACGTATGGGTGTATGGCTGTTGCCTGTTTGTCGGCCTGCAATTCCTACTCCACCCGCGGTTCAGTGTCTGAAGCCATGTTCACCGCAACACCATAGCAGATGGGCGTATTATATAGGTTGGTCGGTTTCTAGAGTCTTGGACAATTAGGATGTCTGATCGACTAATCGATCCATATTATTCTAAGGCACAAAAGTACGAATGCACAACAAACTAAAGTGTTAAAGAGTTTTTTGTGCAAAAAACATTCACATGTGTCTTCATGAACTATCTGATCCTTATTTGAAAATATTTTTAAGTTCAAATTTGAAAATATTTTTATGTTCTTTTTCTGGTATGGGTGCATATATCTATTGGAATAAGGAGCATAGCCGAAGATCACTTTTGTGTTGAGAAATCTGCTGGCAAGTATTGCAGACAGACAGTCGGCCACGATAAATTCAGTGGTGCACGACGCATGAACGATAGCCATTGGTCAGTGGTAATCTCTAGCCTTAACTTTTTCATCTTCTGTTGATTAGAACTATCTAAACTGGGAAAAAAGTAATTAATTTAGCTTTTATCTTTGATACTTGTAATGATTCCCCTTTTTCCACCTCTACTTTGAGGCTAGGAAGGGTACATTTCATCTTATTATTTGTTAAGGTACAACATGGATAAAAGGTGGATGAATGAACCTAGGTATATTTCTGACAATGTACTATAAACCATTATTTTGTAGTAATCACCTTTGACCAACATATCATTTTTGTACCTAATATTTATAGGCACACAAAGGTCTACATAGATGGGGTAGCTGGATTTATTGAGTTTGCGTTTAGCAATTCTATAGGTGGAAATAGAATTCTATGTCCTTGTAGAAAATGTGTTAATTCTCTATGGAAAGATGAAAATGAAGTTCGTTCGCACTTGATATGTGATGGTTTTCAAGAGGGATACAAAAGGTGGACTTATCATGGAGAAATAGACTCTATGCCTATTAACAGTCATGACTATAGTGATATAGAGGCTACAAACAATTCAGATGAAGATGACATAGCCAATTTGGTTCAAGACATGGCTGGTGGTCTAGATGATAAAGGGGATTTTGAAGTATCTGATGGTTTAGATGAAACTGATGTAGATTTGAAGCCATCAATCAGTTAGTGATAGATAATACCCAAGAGCTATACCTAGGGTGTAAGAAGTTCTCAAAGTTGCATTTCTTAATAAGAATTCTTCACTTGAAATTGCTTGGAGGGTGGACAGATAAAAGTTTTGATATGCTACTAGATCTACTAATGGAGGCTTTCCCTGATGGCTTGGCATTGCCAAAAAATTTCAATGAAGCAAAGAAAGTAATTAAGTGTCTAGGACTCGGGTATATCAAAATTGATGCATGTGAAAATGACTGCATTTTGTTTAGGAAGGAGTATGCTAATTGTGATGCATGTCCCACATGTGAAAAGTCACGCTGGAAATCAAAAAGGAGAAGTTTAAATGGAAAACGTGTACACAAGGTTCCATGCAAAGTTCTTCGCTATTTTCCAATAAAAAGAAGGCTTCAGAGGTTATTTGTATCATCTAAGACAACAAGTGACACGAGGTTGCATGATGAGGAGCGTATACAAGATGGATTACTAAGGCATCCTGCAAATTCACCTCTCTGGAAGGATTTTGACCAAAAGCACCCAGTGTTCGCTTCTGATAGTCGCAACATTAGACTTGCTTTAGCTACAGATGGTTTTAATCCGTTCAGGTCCATGAATGTTAGCTATAGCATTTGGCCTGTTATTCTCATCCCATATAACTTTGCACCATGGTTGTGTATGAAGCAAACAAATTTCATTATCTCATTGTTGATTCCAGGACGTAGATCTCCTGGTAGTGATATAGATATTTATTTTGAGCCACTAATTGATGATCTGTTGGATATGTTTGTTGAAGGGGTAAGGACTTATGATTCCGCAAAGCATGAGTACTTTCAATTGCGTGTTGCAATAATATGGACCATATCTGATTATCCAGACCTAGGGTACATTGCAGCATGTACTACATCAGGTCAAGTAGCATGTATTGAATGCCACTCATATACATGTTCTCTACGATTGAAACAAGGTACAAAAAATTGTTATATGGGACATCGTAGATTCCTAGACCCAAACCATCCATATAGATTTGATCCAAATTCATTTGATGGTAAAGTTGAGGACCGGCCAGCGCCTAGACCACTTTCTGGAGAGGAAGTTTTATTGCAAACAGAGAATATGCACGCAGTGCATGGGAAAGGTTGCCAACATAAAAAGAAAGCAAAAAATAAGGAAGGGGAGCCTGCTGTCATTTGGAAAAGGAGGTCTATTTTTTTAGGCTTCCATATTGGAAGGATTTAATGTTACGACATAATTTAGATGTCATGCATATCGAGAAGAATGTGTGTGATAACATTGTCAACACCCTCCTAGGCATTCACCGAAAGTCCAAGGATACCTTGAAATATCGTTTGGATCTTCAGTCCCTAGGCATCTGAACTGAGCAATTTTTTTAAGCAAATCTATTCACCAGTTATTCATATAAGCGATATGCATAAGCTAGAGTCAGAAATAGCTGAGACTCTAAGCATTCTTGAGACTATATTCTTACCATCCTTTTTTGATATTATGGTACACTTAATGGTTCATCTTCCTACTCAAGTCATAATTGCTGGCCCTATTCAATTTCGTAATATGTACCTAGTGGAGAGGTAAATTTTAATATATTTTAGTAACAAATTAAACTTAGTTTTACTCATAGGAAGTTTAACATATATGGCATTCTCCTTTATAGGTTTTTAATGAGATGTAAGGGCTATGTTCGCACTAGGAGTCACCCAGAGGGGTCAATTGCGGAAAGCTATCTATTTGATGAAAGTCTCACATTCTGTTCTCGCTATTTACATGGTGAAACTAGATTTAACCGGAAAAAAAGAAATGATGATGGCTTGGATGTTGATTTAATCAATACCACCCCTTTCTTCCATAACGTAGGTCGAGGATTAGTTGGTAAGCATAGTGTCACATTAGACCACAAAACATGGCTTCAAGCACATAGATATGTCTTGTTCAACTATTAACCATATAGAGCCTTACTTGAAGTAAGTTTTCCATTATATATCTTATAATCAGTATCATCCATTTATTTCATGATTACTAAAGTATAATGTATGTTCAGTAAACATATAGAATATCTTTACTTGGCTGGCCATCAAAATCAAAGAACAATCAGTCGTTTACACTATAAGACATTTCACAAGTGGTTTAACTCACACGTAAGTATCTATGAAAATGGTTTATACAACATCTAGTTCCACATTATTTCTTTAGTGCAATAACAATCTTCAATATCGTCAGGTGGAAACAACGGGTGAGGAAGTACCTGAGGAGATAACAATATTAGCTAAGGAGCCTAACATGGTTGCACATTCTTATGAAAGTTATACTATAAATGGGATAAATTTCCATACACATTCTTATGATGTGGGTAGGTCAGTGCAGTGTAGTGGTGTAGCCCTAGTTGCACATGCAACAAATTTTGATGGGACAAACAATAATAACCCAATATCAATGAGCAAAACTTATTATGGTGTTATAAAAGACATTCTTGAGCTGAACTACCATCACCAAGGAAAATTAGTATTGTTCAAATGTGATTGGATTGATAACCGAGTATGAGACAAATGGGTCAAAATAGACAATTTTGGGGTGACAATGGTCAACTTCACGCATTTATTCAATACTGGTGACAACGAATAAGATGAGCCATTTATTTTTGCATCTCAAGCAACTCAAGTTTACTATGTGCAAGATCCTATTGATGCTGATTGGTTTACTATTTTAAAGTCAAAACAACGTGACAAGTATGACATGGATGAAAGGCTAGGCAATAGTACAGAAATAAGTTCTTTCTTGCCAGATTTGGATGCAAACACACAAGTTAATGTTTCTATTGGTGGTAGTAGTTGTGTTAGGACTGATATAGATGGAATAATGATTGACGAAAACCAACCTAGCAAGTAAGATATGTTTATATTTGTGTATGCAAAAATGTTTCATTTTACATTGTAATGTGTGATTGTAATCTCTTTATGTCTTCATTCAGGAGTAAAGTTTGTAAGAGGAAGAGGAATGGGTAAAGAAACAGAGGTCAATGAATATGAACTACAGAGGGCTGCCAACATAAAAGAAAATATGAAGAGGATGAGATCTCTTAATCTCCCTATACCTAGTACTATGGTTAATGAAGCAAATGGATCACATCGAGCCAACAAGAAACATAAGGTTAATGTATTCCCCTATTTAATAAGTTCATGTTTTCAACCTGTATGTTGAATGTTTTCAACTTCTTTGAGTGTAGACAAGGAATTTAGCAGATTCAACTAATGGTCCTACTTTGCGATCAAGGACTCAAAGGGATATTGTTGACGATAACCATGAGGATAGTACTTCTGAAAATAGTTATGGAGAATCTGAATATCCCATCAATGATGAAGGTAACAATCAAACAAACTTTAAATTCACTGTATAACTTTTGAAAATAGTTATCAAGAAATGTTTTCATCTATTTTATTTCATGCAATAAGCAGAGCAACTTGTTGGGCATCATAATATAAGGAAAGGAAGGGGCCCAACCTTGAAGAAGAACATATATTCAAATAGTGGTGGGCCTAAAATCTGCATTACCCTTAATGAATATGGCCAACCTGTTGGTAGGAACAGCAAAGAGTTTGGTAATTTCATAGGAACTTTGGTGAGGAAAAATATCCCGATTTCTTCTGAGGATTGGAGACTAGTTGATTCTAAAAAGAAGTTCGAGTTATGGACAAAAGTAAAGGTAATGTGATTTATTGAGTTAATTTGACTTAGCCTATTATGAGTAGATTTGGTAATCAACTACATTTTTATTGAAACAGGAATACTATGAGTTGGATGAATCTGGTATAGATTATGTTATAACATCTGCAGCAAAAAAGTGGAGAGAGTTTAAGCCTGACCTAAAGATGAAATACTTTGATGAAACATTGAGTTTTGAAGAGCTTATTGCTAAAAGGGATGAAAGGGTGAAAGAATCTGATTGGGAGTGGTTGATAACTTATTGGATGTCTCCAGAAGCTGAAGTACGTGCTAATTTGTTTTTAATTGCTTTTTTGAGATATAAACCTTGATTACATTGTTATACGAATGAATTTGTCTTATAGTTTTGATTGATTATTATTTATGTTGTAGGTTCGTGCAAACAGAGGTAAAGATAATCGTTCAAAGTTGACTATGTCACATGCAGCTGGCAGCAAAAGTTATGCTCGTGTGGGGCATGAACTGGTAAAAAACTGATAATCACTAGTTTGTATAATCATTATTTTTATTTATGAAAAATCTAGTCAATTACTTGACCAATTCATTTTTTCTTGTAGGCCGAACAACAAGGACGTCCTGCGAGAAGAGATGAAATATATGTTAGAACACACACGCGTAAGAACAAAGAAGGGGATATTGTACCTCTACCTGGAGCAGAAATATTCATTGTGAGTACTTTTATTTATGATTTTTGTAATAATTAAAATATAGGTGAACAAAAGATAATATATATGTGGTTCTCTTAAGAATAAATTTGAAGAAGTTGTTGCTGCGAAGCCAGAATTGAAGGATAGAAGTATTCAAGATGGTGATTTATATGCACATGTTTTTGGAGAGAAAGAACCAAGAGGTCGTATTCGTGGTTTAGGCTTAGGACCAACTCCACAAGATGTAGGCACCCCTGGAACTCAAATGAAAATATCAACAAAGCTTCAAATGGCGTTGCAAGCTCGCAGTCATTCTGAGCAAGAGGTTAGAGCCTTAAGACAGGATATGAATCAGATGAAAGATAAAATGGATCAAATTTATCAAATGCTGGTAGCATCTCAAGGGGTGCAACATATAGAAAGCCCATCACAACATGGGTCTAATTCTCGATAGGTGATATAATATTGCATATATTTAGCCATTATAGCATATATCGAGCAGTTCGCCCATCACTAACACTTTTTTATTTTTATTTTTCTTTAGAACTTAAGGGTGCATCATTCAGATGAGGTGGCACATGATTACAATGGTAATGACCATTCACAAAATATGGTTCAAGATGACTTGCAACTTACTAGGCGAGTTGCAAGCACTGTGGGTCGTCCAAGGAATCGTGAAGATGTTAATACTATTGAAGAGCAAAGTCGCAGGCGAGACATTGCAACAATGGTACCTCAAAGAAATCATGGATAATCTCAAAATGCAGATGATAATCCTGTAATTTTCTCATCTATCACTTCATATTTATGTTTCATTATTTAAACTTTGTAATCTTACTTCACATATTTTATTAGGTTGGTAAAGAAGTGATATTATATTCTATGATGAGATCTGAAGTTCCTGTTGCAATAGCAAATATTATCTCAACCGACCCAACCACTAAGGTGGGAGATGTTCCTCTTGGAAGGGAGTTCACACAAGTTTTTGTGACTCGCGTGCTAAAAAGGGAAAGTACTCTGCCACGACCATACTTAGGTGTAGAGAGTATGGGGGATGCTCTTTTTATGCTCGTTGCATGGCCAACAAACAAGGTAATACTACAACCTTGTATTTTATTTATGTAATTAATGGAACAAGCTTCTAATGTTCTGTATTTTTAGATGAGTCATAACAAACAATCAACGTTGACCCAAGGTTCTACAGCAGCAGGTAAATATTTTCTTCATATATAGTTGTGTATAAGTGTAGAGTTTGATTAAAAATAGACTGAATGGTACTACTGTGCATTCAAGCACCTACATGATTGCAATATAATTAGGTAGCATTTAAGTAATTACAACATGAGCTAGGACAACGAGTTAACCATATTTGAATATGGAGAACTTCAGGTGACTGATTAATCATAACCACAGATTAAAGGCACATAACTTCTAAGGGAAACTAAGGAGATCAAAATTATTTGTAATACCTAGACATATAATAAAGACAATATAAACTATACATAACAAATGCATCTGTATGCAGAGTATAGCAATAAATAATAGCTCAAATAGAATACATATGCAGAAGACTTTGTGGTAAAAGATGACCTGCAACAGCCCCGACAGTCTTTGCAACATTTGGCATACTAAGTTCTGTACGGACACCATCACCACCAACAGAAGGCCCCCAGGCAAATGGCCCTGCACTCAGATCAACCAAAGCAAACCTGAAAATAAAGATCAGGTTAGAAGAATGACCACTCTAAGCTCAATTTAGGAAAGGGATAAGCAAAAACCATATCAGACCTCTCTCTGCCTATCCATATATTTGTAAGACATTAGGCAAATGTGCAATTTGAGTAATGGGCTCACATCAGGATTCATTTGTCCATCATAAGGGTCATCTTACGACCCTTTTGTAGCATGTCCCCATTTCTTTATTGTATTGGCACTGTCATGAATGAAAAATGGTATAACAATGGACTAAATCATTTTATTCCAATTGGGAAATGCTCAAATTTAGTGGGGGGAAGTCCATTCCGACCAAGTCCAATTCAATTAACTGTTTGTTGGGGTCGTGCTTCGGTGCGCCGAAGGTCTCACACGAAGAAGCAGCTTCGGCTGGAATCGTCTCCAAGAGATGGCCGAAGGTTCCCTTTCATGGAGCTTCGGCGTTTTAAACCGACATAGAGATAGAATGACCTTTTTATTCATATAGGTCTGAGTCAATGTTGTAAACATTTGTAAGGGGCATAATTGTAATTTGTCACAGGCTGCGACCTGCGCCTATAAATAGATGAACAGTACCACTGTACTGTTCACGCGAACCTGCCATTTTGCCTTCGCATCACACTTGTATTCCTGCCTTCCTCAGGACCGAAGGTACATTGTCATTTATATTCGTTCGTATTAATAGAAATGGAAATGATTCTATGTTAACATTTGAATGTCCATTTTATATCTCATGATTTATATGAATGCTTCGCCCTATGTTATTATGCTTACGAAGGTGCGTCCTTCGTAACCTTCGTCCGAAATTCCTTATGTCCCGAAGGGATATAATGAAGTGGAGGACGAAGGACCTTAATATTTAACATTTTCTGTGTTGCCTTGTTCTTAACTCTTAGCATTTGAGAACAAGCCCCCAACATTGGCGCCCACCTCCGGTGAACTCACTTCCACTTTTCTGAGCTGATGGCTTCGTTCAACAATCAAGTTGGAGCTGCTTCGGCTTCGAAGCTGGTGCTCCCGATAACAGGCGGTTCTTGCTCAGAGCCGGCTAACAAGAAGCAGAAGAAGGAGGCTCAGAGAAGGGTGCAGCATGTTGGAGTGCAGGGACCTTTCATCAAGTCAAAATGGTCTCATATTCCAATTACCTTCTCTCAGGAAGACCTTCAGCTTAAGGATTATCCTCACAATGATGCTATGGTTATTTCTTGCGTGATTAAAGGATTTCTGGTCCACAATGTCCTAGTTGATACAGGCAGTGCAGCTGACATTATATTTGCTAAAGCCTTCAGACAAATGCAAGAGCCTGAAGACAAGATCCATGATGCTACGCACCCTCTTTGTGGCTTCGGGGGGCGGCAGATTGTGGCCCTTGGGAAGATTACCATGCCGGTAACCTTCGGATTTGTCAACAACACAAGGACTGAGCAAATTGTGTTTGACATTGTTGACATGGAGTATCCTTATAATGCTATCATTGGTCGTGGAACTCTTAATGCTTTCGAAGCAATTCTTCACCCAGCTTATCTCTGCATGAAGATACCTTCGGACCAAGGACCTATTGCTATTCATGGAAGCCAGGAAGCTGCTAGAAGGGCCGAAGGAAGCTGGACTGATTCCAAGGCAATCCATAATATAGATGGAGCTGAAGCTTGTGAACAGTATAAATTCAGGAGGGAGAAGGCAGCTTCAGCAGATCAGCCGAAGCCCATGTTATTGTGTGAGGATGTAACAGAGCAGAAGGTGTTGTTGGGCTCGCAATTATCTGAAGACCAGGAGAAAACCTTGATAAGGTTTTTATTCAACAACAAAGATGTCTTTGCATGGTCAGCTAATGATCTCTGCGGAGTAAATCGGGATGTTATTGAACATTCGCTTAATGTTGATCCATCCTTCAGACCCCGAAAGCAGAGGCTTCGGAAAATGTCTGATGATAAGGCCGAAGGGGCTCGCAATGAAGTGAAAAGACTCCTCAGTGCAGGAGTTATCAGAGAAGTGAAGTACCCAGAGTGGCTAGCTAACACTGTTATGGTAAAGAAGGCCAATGGCAAATGGAGAATGTGTATTGATTTCACAGATCTCAACAAGGCTTGTCCGAAGGATGAATTCCCGCTGCCAAGGATAGATTCTTTAGTTGATGCAGCAGCTTCTTCGGAGCTCATGAGTCTCCTGGACTGCTACTCAGGCTATCATCAAATCTGGATGAAGAAGGAAGATGAGCCGAAGACTAGCTTCATAACCCCAAGTGGTACATATTGCTATCTTCGGATGCCTGAGGGGCTCAAGAATGCTGGAGGGAGTTTCAGCAGAATGACTGCGAAGGTTCTCCAATCTCAGATAGGCAGAAACGTGTTGACCTATGTTGATGACATCATCGTAAAGAGCACGAAGCAAGAAAATCATATTGCTGATTTGCAGGAGACCTTCGCCAGCTTCAGACAAGCTGGGCTGAAGCTGAATCCAGAAAAATGTGTCTTCGGAGTGAAGAAGGGTAAATTTCTTGGATGTTTGGTCTCAACGAAGGGAATCGAAGCTAACCCAAATAAAATTGAAGCTATACTTCGAATGGAGCCACCAACCACAAGAAAGGGGGCCCAAAGATTGACAGGAAGGCTGGCATCCCTTAACAGATTTATATCCAGATCAGCGGAAAGAAACTTACCATTCTTCGAGGTGCTGAAGTCAGCCGAAGTCTTTCAATGGGGCCCAAGTCAACAAAAAGCCTTCGAAGAGCTGAAGCAATATTTAATAGATCTCACAACATTAACTCCACCAACACCAGGGGCTCCTCTGTTGTTGTATGTGGCAGCTTCGCACTCAGCGGTAAGTGCGGCACTTGTTCAGGAAAAGTTTGATGGACAAGCCAAGAAGCAAGTCCCAGTATATTTTGTGTCTGAGGTCCTTAGTGCCTCAAAGAAAAATTATACAGAGCTGGAGAAGGTGTTGTACGCCGTTTTAATGGCATCCAGGAAGCTTCGGCATTACTTTCAGGCATTCAACATTATTGTTCCTTCTTCGCAGCCGTTGAAGGACATCATGAGGAATAGAGAAGCTACTGGGCGTATTGGAAAATGGGCTGCGGAACTCAATGAATTTTACATTGATTATGTGCATAGATCCTCAATTCAGTCTCAA
Source organism: Zea luxurians (assembly GCA_029449295.1). Taxonomy (NCBI): domain Eukaryota; kingdom Viridiplantae; phylum Streptophyta; class Magnoliopsida; order Poales; family Poaceae; genus Zea; species Zea luxurians. The sequence goes on from JAOPSE010000374.1 coordinate 400,052, forward strand.
GCATTGGCAGATTTTATTGCCGACTGGACGCCAGGGGCTCAGGACGAAGAAGCAAATAAAGATGCCGAAGCATGGACAGTGTTTTGTGATGGCTCTTGGGGAACCTTCGGAGCAGGTGCAGCTGCTGTGTTGGTCTCTCCGTCCAAGGTTAAAACTTGCTATGCAGCAAGACTTGACTTCAGCTGCACAAATAATATCGCTGAGTACGAAGCTTTGCTCCTGGGTCTTCGGAAACTAAGGGCAATGGGGATCAGAAGGGCAATTCTTAAAACTGATTCCCAGGTTGTTTCGGGTCATGTTGATAAAAGTTGCAAGGCTAAGGACCCGAAGCTTGAAAAATACCTAGACACGGTCCGAAGGATCGAAGCTTCCTTCGAAGGATTTTCTGTTAAGAATATCCCTCGAGGACAAAATGAGCATGCTGATTTATTAGCCAAGTCTGCAGCACAGGGGCTGCCGCTACCTTCGGACGTGTTCTTCGAAACAATAAAGGCACCTTCAGTGGAGCTACTTGAAAGAGCAGTCCTTAACATTTCTCCTGTCTACAGTGAAGATTGGAGAACAGAAATAATCTCTTATCTTCAGGGAAACTTTCTATCAGATGACGAAGCTTATAATAAGAGGATAGAGGCAAGAGCTCGTCCCTATGTCATGATAGAAGGGGAGTTATACAAACATGGAGTTTGTGCCCCGCTGCTCAAGTGCTTGTCTAGGGCCGAAGGTATAGAGTTGATGAAGGAGATACATGCAGGCTTGTGCGGATCCCACATTGGATCCAGGCCGTTACTTGGAAAAGTGTTCCGCCAAGGATTTTATTGGCCGAAGGCAGCTTCGGATGCAGCGGAGTTAGTCCAAAAGTGCGAAGGTTGTCAAAAATGTGCAAGAGATCAAAAACAACCTTCGTCATTAACACAGCTGATACAACCCATCTGGCCATTGCAAAGGTGGGGCCTTGACTTGTTGGGTCCATTGCCACCGGCCCAAGGCAACCTAAAATATGTTATAGTAGCTGTGGAATATTTTTCCAAGTGGATTGAGGCGAAGCCATTAGCCACAATAACTTCGGCCACTGTCCAAAAATTTTTCTGGCAGAATATTGTCTGTCGCTTCGGAGTGCCGAAGGCTATCACTGTAGATAATGGAACACAGTTCGACTCCGAAGATTTCAGAAATTTTTGTGATCAAATTGGCACGAAGATCCATTTTGCATCAGTCAGGCATCCGGAGTCGAATGGGCTTGTTGAAAGGGCCAACGGCATCATAATGACAGGGATAATGAAGCTAATTTTTAATCAACCAAGAGGAAAATGGCCAGATCAGTTGACCAAAGTGGTGTGGAGCCACAATACCACAACGTCAAGGTCTACAGGCTTTACCCCATTCAAGTTATTATTTGGAGACGAAGCAATAACTCCAGAAGAAGCTAAAGCTGGATCAATAAGAGTGGTAGCTTCGGCAGAATCAGGTGCCGAAGATACTTGCCTTGTGGAAAAAGATGCCTTAGAAGGGATCAGGCTTCAGGCCGTGGAAAATATCAACAAATACCAGGCTGAAACAATCAAATGGCGAGATAGAAAAGTCCGGCTAAAAAATATTGAGCCAGGACATTTCGTGCTTCGAAGAGTGGCCAACCCGGATACAGTGGGCAAGTTGCAACTGAAATGGGAAGGGCCTTTCTTAGTAGCATCTTCGTCAAGGCCTGGTTCGTACAGACTAAAGGACATGGATGGCAATGAAATTCCAAGATCTTGGAATGCGGATGAGCTTCGGCGGTTCTATGTATAACTTGATGTAATTTTATCTTTTCTTTTCTTTTTTATGGCACCCTTTTCCTTTCTAAAGGGGGAGAAAGGTTTTTAATGGGGCCATCATATGTAATTTTCCTTTTTAGTTTTATAAGAGCAAAATCCCCCAAAAGATGTAAATGTAAAAGCTGAGAGCGCACCATCGAGTGCCGAAACTGAAAAAGAGAAAGAAAAAGCTCCGAAGACGTCCCTAAGGGGATGCAGAGCTTACAGCGAAAAGTCAACGCTGATTCCGCCGAAAGTAAAAGGCGAAGAAGCTCCAAAGACGTTCCCAAGGGAATGCAGAGCTTATACCGTCTAAAGTAAAAGACGAAGAAGCTCCAAAGTCGTCCCTAAGGGGATGCAGAGCTTACAGCGAAAAGTCAACGCTGATATTGCCTAAGTGAAAGGCGAAGAAGCTCCAAAGTCGTTCCTAAGGGAATGCAGAGCTAGTGTGTGATTGTTTCTAAGTAATGGCTGACAATGTGGCTTCGGACATATGCTTCGGACATTCATTCGCGCATTGCATTACATCATAACATTTGCATGCATAAGCATTCATTCATAGCATCTGTGTACCAAAGTGGTTGCTTCGGCAGAAGGGAGAATTGGCTTTTTATGAATCGTTGTGTAAAAGAAAAGTTTTGGAGAAGAGGTTTTTATGATTCGTTATGCTATGTTATGTACGAAAGAGAAAAGCTTCGTTGCTCAGCTTCGTTGTATACAAAAGAGAATTGGTCTTTTATGCTTCGTTGTGTACGAAAAGAAGGGAAGGTGTTTTTTCGCCTTCGGCTCAAAATACTGATTTCGTCCACACCAAAGCACCTCAAGCGAAGGGTAAGAATATATTACAAGGTATGTACAAGGTTCCTTGAAGACAGTCTAATTGTATTTACAAGAGTTGTTACAAAAATATCCTGAGTTTTTCTATAGCATATTTCTACTGATCCTCATTAAGTTTCAGCTTCGGCAACAGCTTCGGCGACATAACTTAGGCGTCATCTTCACCTTCGTCATCCTACATAAATCAAGGAATTATAAGTAAAAATCAAGAGCGAAGGAAAAGGTAACTCCGAAGTATCATTTCTTACTGGTTCAAGATGACTTCGTGCTTCGTCTCCAGCTTTCTCCCGCCCGCCTTTTGTCCATATCATTTTTATAAATCTATTGGAGATACTTCGGGCGAGGTCAGGCATATCATCCAGGATTGATGGAGATAAGGTGAAGTTGGGCCTGTTGACAATTTTTCCGTGTTCGCAGCCGGCCTTCAGAAATGCAGCAGCGGTACCCCGAGAAGCCACCCAGGCACAGAAGTCACCATGCCCAGCTATGACTTCGTCGAGCTCGTCAATCTCCCCCTCAATATGTTCGAAGGTCTTCGGCAGATCTTCAGCTGAGGGGGTGAATTTTTCACTACTGGCTCCAACTGAGTAAAAAATCTTTCTTAGTCGTTCAATGCACTTGTTGCTAAATTTCAAGCAGTTTTCTTGAAGATTTGTCAGTAGTTTTCTCAAATCTGAATTTTGCTGAGCTTCGACTTCAAGTTTTGCAGTAAGATCTTGTTTTTCTCGTTCGAATTGCTCAGATTGGCGGAGAAGCTTCGTATTCAATTCTGATATTTTTGCTTCAGCTTCCGCCAATAAACCTTCGGTTGCCTGGAGCTCAAAGTTCTTTTTCTCGAAAGCATCTGATTGCTCCTTTATTTTGTTTTCCAAATTTCCAATTATAACTTCATGCTTTTTATCTTCAAGATCTTGTTGCATTTGCAAGGCTTTGCTCAGCAGCATACTCTGTACGAACACAACCTTCGTCAGACATGTTTTTATTAGAAGCGACAAAAGTTAGGTGGCAAGTTGTTCACCTTGAAGTTGGAGTAAAATAAACTACCAACGACATGTTGTCGTCGGTAGCAGCTGATGTCTGACTCTAGCTTCGGAAAACCGATACTCTTTGATAGAGTACCGATTACCTTAGCACCAGTCTGGTCTCGAATGCAGCCTAGTTTTTCATCATCTACACCTCCAAATAGGAGGGCACCTGACTTGTAGCCGCAGGATTTGGCATATTCTTTAAGTTCTTCTATTTCGTCCTTTGTCAGTTTTTGCCCAATTAAATTCTGAAAGGAGTAGGCTTCGTCATCCGAAGTATCTTCGGCTATTTCTTTTCCTTTTTCAGGCACTGTGGCCATGGATTTTTCAGTAGCAGCACCGGCTTCTTCTGCATCTATGTCTTCCAAAATTTTGTTAATATCCTCAATGGTTGTTTCTAAATTAACATCTTCGGCTGTAGCGGCTTCGCTAGCCGCGACCTCCGAAGGGGCGGCTTCGATGTTCTTGGTGCCTTCGGCAGCTGCTGTTTTCTGAACTGACGCTCTTGGAGGTGTCTTATCGATAACTTCAGTTACCGCAATGATTCTTTGCCGTTTGGGTTTGCTCATCTTCGCCTGATCCGGCTCGTCCACCTTTTGAAAAAGCTTCGTCAGTTGGAGCCCTAATGGACTTAGCTTCGTGGGCATAGGTTCAGTCATTACCTTTAAAATTTCTTCCACGTCGCTGGTAGAAGGCGGTGTGGGGGTCCTCTCTTCTTCGGATATTTTCCGTTTCGGACTCGATATTTTCCTTTTCTTCGGGATTTTCTTCTCTGCTGCTGGTTGCTCTTCATCCTTTGGCAGAATTTCAGTTACTCTTTTTCTTTTGTGGCCCTCGGCACCCTTGTTCAACTGCTCATAGTCTGGGTACTCGAAGCCCAGGGCATCGAATACTCGGTTCAGCCTTCGCTTCGGTCGGGCGCCGAAGGCCGCTGTCATTAATTGATCCTCTTTTTTGGAGTAATTTCCCAAGATTTCATTGCACATTGTCTCAACTGTGTCTAACCACTCTTTGCAGGGCTTCTTAAAGTACTTCTTGAATTTAAAGTGATAGGGCAGACGGACCAGCTCCCCCTTCTTCTTTTCTCCCTTCAGCTTCGGCATTTCCCACTCTTTTAGAGTAGGGAAGACTCTGAATGCCAAAAATTCCTGAACTAGATCCCTGGTGCCAATATGTTTTGAAATGATTTCAAATTCACCCAGAGCAGCCCAGGTGGGACCTTTTAGATCGCCGATGCGGCATCGTGGCCTCGTCTCTCCGAAGATTAACTCCAAAGGGCTTTGTACCAATTTTTCTATATCTTCGTCAACTTTCACATAGAACCACTCGGATTTCCAGCCTGCTGGCCATTTGCTTCGGTAGCTGATGACAGGACATTTTGTTGTCTTTCGGTAGGCAAAATTATAGCAACCAAAATTATCATGTAGCCCATCTTTTCTGGCCTTTGTTTGGTAGTGTAATTCGTGAACTCGGCAGAAGCTGTCAGCAAACGGTTCCACGGCTTGGCTCCGAAGGGCCCAGATATAAACATTGAGCCTAACGATGGCGTTAGGAGTCAATTGATGAAAAAAGATACCAAATCTCCTCAATATCTCTGCAATAATATTGTGCAGAGGAAATCTCAGCCCAGCCTTTAAAAAGCTTTTGAAGATAACAATCTCATCCTTCCCTGGCTTCGGGGTGGTTTCTTCTCCCCCGAAGCGGAGTAGCTTCTTCTGATCTTCATTGAAATAACCTGCTTTCACCATCTTCGAAAGATCAGCTTTTGAAACAGTTGATTTCCCAAAATCCAGGTGACTGGGCTTGCTGGGCGTAGCAATGTGGTAGTCATCTTCGGAGTCAGTCCCATCAATGTTTTCTTCTTCTTCGGCTGTTGTCGGGTTTGCTTCGGCAGCAGGCCTTTCCTCCGCGGTCACTAGATCGGAGCGCTGCATCGCTTCGGAGATGGGCACAGTGTCCGAACCTTCGGCTTCGTCTCCCTCGCGTGCAACTTTGGCAGTAGACCGCACTCTCGCCATTTAATTCAGAGTTTGGTGAAGTCAGAAACTTTTTTCTTTTTTCCTTTAATCCGAAGCTCTCCTTTCTGACGAAGCAGACGTTGAGACTGACCTTCGTTCGATTCTGAGAGCCAAGCTTCGGTTATGGTGAAAAATTTTGGCAGCAAAACAGTGCAAATAGCAATGAATGCTGTGATAACTTCACACCTACCCGCTTGTTTATATAGTACTGCAGGTAAGAAGGCGAAGCGGCAAGATTTTTACACCAGACGGGCGGTCACTTGTACTCGCTGAGCAGTGGACCGCAAAGATCAAACAGTAACTCTGCAAGGTGGGCCTGGCACGTACTCGGAAGCCGGATCGTTTCTCCGCAACGAGCTCAGGGAAGGTGTTTTTTGGACCTTCGGCTTCCCGAAGCTGAAGAAGTTTTTTTTCACGGGTCAAGCTCGTTACGAAAAACGATCTAGCACCGCGAAAGGGGCTACTGTTGGGGTCGTGCTTCGGTGCGCCGAAGGTCTCACACGAAGAAGCAGCTTCGGCTGGAATCGTCTCCAAGAGATGGCCGAAGGTTCCCTTTCATGGAGCTTCGGCGTTTTAAACCGACATAGAGATAGAATGACCTTTTTATTCATATAGGTCTGAGTCAATGTTGTAAACATTTGTAAGGGGCATAATTGTAATTTGTCACAGGCTGCGACCTGCGCCTATAAATAGATGAACAGTACCACTGTACTGTTCACGCGAACCTGCCATTTTGCCTTCGCATCACACTTGTATTCCTGCCTTCCTCAGGACCGAAGGTACATTGTCATTTATATTCGTTCGTATTAATAGAAATGGAAATGATTCTATGTTAACATTTGAATGTCCATTTTATATCTCATGATTTATATGAATGCTTCGCCCTATGTTATTATGCTTACGAAGGTGCGTCCTTCGTAACCTTCGTCCGAAATTCCTTATGTCCCGAAGGGATATAATGAAGTGGAGGACGAAGGACCTTAATATTTAACATTTTCTGTGTTGCCTTGTTCTTAACTCTTAGCATTTGAGAACAAGCCCCCAACACTGTTGATCCTTTTTAAAAGAATATAATAGAATCACAGTTTTGAGCTTTCACTAGCATGCTCCACTGGATCGGATTGGTGAACTCTGGTTCCCATGATCCCATCGACCTTCACCTTCTGCTAGATAATAACGCTGACCAGGCTTGAGTTTGCCTCGACGCTCTCTTGGACCGTGTGGGATGAGTTCTCATGCACATGTGCATTCTGCAAGAATCAGTGTATCTGTTTTGCCTATCCATGATTCAATTGGGCTGCATGACAGAGAAGTGGCCCTTGACGCGGTCATGGCGCGCAGAGTGCAATCTCCTGCATGCCCATGATTCTATGCACTATTACAAATATGATTAAGCCATAAACAAGCTGCCTCCTTAGCTCTGCAAAACGGATCCTTCCCAGTGGTTTTGTTAGTATATGCCAGCTGTTCTTCAGAACTCACATGACTGATTTCCAGTCTCCCATCGCTAACACACTCCCTGATGTAGTGATATCTTGTATCAATGTGCTTACTCCTCTCATGAAAAACTGGATTTTTACTCAGCTATTGAGCAGACCAATTATCAATTCGGAGGTTGAATTTCTTCACTTCAGTGCCCAACAGATCCCCTATAAGTCTGCTCAGCCACACTCCCTGACAGGCTGCCGTGGCTGCTGCTATATATTCTGATTCACAAGAGGACAATGATACTACCCTCTGCTTTTGAGATGACCAGGTGATAATGTTTTTGCTTAGAAAGAAAACAACACCTGTGGTGCTCTTTCTCTTCTCAAGGTCCCCAGCATGATCACTATCTGAAAAACCCAGAAGTTCAATTTTAGCTCCCTTGACATACTTACAGCCATACTGGAATGTGCCAGCTACAAATCTGATAATTCGTTTGATAGCACTCCAATGTTCTGCATTTGGATTCTCCATAAACCTGCTCACCATTCGCACTGAAAAAGCAAGATCAGGCCTTGTATTAACTAGATATCTCAAACTGCCCACAATACTTCTGAACTTGGTAGCATCAATGGTTGCTCCATAGGTGTGTTTGCAGGGTTGCATCCCTTCATTCTACAAATTTCAAGTATCTTCTTGGCATAAGCACTCTGGTAGATTTTGATTTCTCCTGGTTTTTGCTTTACCTCAATTCCAAGATAATAACTCAGGAGTCCTAGATCACTCATATAGAAACTACTACACCCAGTCCAATTTAGAAGACATGGTTTAACAGAGCATGAGCTCCCAAATTACACGGCCGCATTTCATTTATTTTATATTTTTTATGATTATAAATCTATTGTTACTGAATAGTTCATTTGGTTACAGAACCAACCCTACCAATTTCGTATTGCAATAGCTAAACATTACTGGTCAATTGTTAGTCAACGATTGTCAAGCTTGAACCTTAATATGCATATGTATGACACACTGTAATACAGAAGGTTACATAATAGCATGACAGCAACCAGCAAGCCCAAAAGAGAATTGTTCCATATTTTCTCTTATTTCTAGTTAAGAATTAAGGTCGCAAAAATTTGCGTAAAAATTAATACTGAGTTTACTCAGTTACCCAAAACCCAAATCTGGTCAGAAACGAGATACCTGAAGATTGTCCAAGGATTTGCCGAACAAAATGGTGAACTAAACCTACGAGACGAGCAAATGTTTTGACAGAGAGATAAAAAAAGTTGTATTAAAGACACGGTTGGTTTCTAACCCAATTTGGCAATGACCGCATCTGTGACTTCCTGGGTGGTGCTGGTGCCGCCCAAATCTTTGGTTCTATACTTGCCTTCTGCAATGACACGCTTAACTGTCGTCTCCAGTCGGTCAGCAACTACTACACCCAGTGCCTTCTTAGCAAAACCTGGGAACCTTGCTCAAGTGCCTGTTCTCCATATACTCCAATGTCGAGTACAACATCTTTTGGTAACTTCAAGTGCCTTCTTAGCATAAGCTGCCATAGCTATTACCCTTTTGCTAACTCTGGTAATTTATTGTAATCTAAGAATTGAGTTCAAATCTTCCTCCATAGCTTTTCTCCAGCAACCTTGCTCAAGTGCCTGTTCTACACTTGATGGCTCATCTGCAGCAAGCATACAGACACCACTATATTCAAAATCAAGCATTTCTTCTGTTGAGTTGTAGACGTCAGTCAGAGTTCTGAACTTGTGCTTTCCTAACCCTGAACTTTGTGACTGTTGTAATGGAGAAATCTTCAGACCTGGTGTAACACCCCAGATCCACAAACACCCTGAAATGCTACTAAACTACACAACTATCATTCATATATAAAATTTTGACAGCATCTCCTTTGAAAATTTGCATAAATGTGGAAGCAACAGAGTATAAACAGATATCATGATAAGAAAACATACTAGACATTAATAATCTGCTAGCAATGGGAAGATAACCATAACGACATAAACAGAATTAACTAGTGTGCATGACTAGTTAAAAACAAACATCCTTGACAAGAAGTTTCTAATTAAATCATGACTGTGTCTGGGCAGCATTATTATGAGAGTGAAGGTGGACGTGCTGCTACTTCCCTCATTCCCAACATGAATCAAGTACCTACATTGAGTAATGCAAGAGTGAGATGAAAACATCTCAGCAAGTAAATTGTTTTGACGAGATATTTAAACCACAAATTGAATTAATCAACGTTTTAAAAGAATCACAATTAAGATCAGAAATACTTGTAGATATAGAACTCAATAGTCCCAAAATTACCAATGCCATCTCATTTCCTCGAACAACCACAATAGGTTGTATAACACTTCCCTGCGTCAACAATACCTGCAAATATCACTTCAATGTATGCATAGGAATGCAATGTGTAAGTCCACTACCATCGTACCTCTTAGAGTATAAAACCACACCATCTGCCAATATCACTTCAATGAATGCATATGAATGCAATGCATATGTCCTCTGCCTTCATACCTCTAAGGGTATGAAGCCGCATCGTACCCCTCCTCGGGCAACGTACGATGCTAAGTTGTACCGGTACGGTCGGACCATAGGTCACGACCAAACTTTAGATGCAAATGAATCATGTAATGCATATGGCATGCTGCATTTATCAATATACTTCACTTCCTTCAGATACAAAACAAACCTCAAATAATACTTCATCTGCCTTCAGATACAATACAAACCTCAAATAATACTTCATCTGCCTTCAGATACAATACAAACCTCAAATAATACTTTATCTGCCTTCAGGGGTGTAAATTAATCTCATGGGTAATACTCGAACCATAATCATCATCAATATATGATTGAGCATCAGTATAATACAAGAAAGTAAAGCATCACCATAGAGTTCAATTATGAAAGAATTCCATAATTCTGAATATTAGAGTGTAGGCGATAAAAAACAACAAGTCAAAACGGTAGCAACCACCGCTACATTCACTTGCCTTCATCGAAGAAGAAAAATGTACTGGGCATGATCTAGAGTGTAGCCACCTGCTAGCGCGCATAAAACTTAGTACAAATATTTCACAAACATTTGCCAACAATCAATAATTCGCTCCTACATTGGAAGCCAAGACCTGGTGGAAAGACTCCCACCCTGAACCACATGCCATACAGCAGCAGCGCTGTTTGTTAATTTTGTATATTTAAAATTGTAATAGTGGTGATATCAAACAAATACTCTAGGAGTATCTACACAAAATACTCTACAACTTCGGTATTTAATGGATAATTAAATTCAGCCATCTATAAGTTCTAAAACATCTGATAAGATAACTGTCTGAATCTGTTTCAGACAGCAGCATAGTTAACTTCAAAATTCAATATCTCCTAAACTACTCAACCAAAAATTATGAAATTCTGCTGGCAGTAAGAAATTTTATCCCTCTACAAATGTCTTTATAGTTGAAACAGCCAATTCGGCTATTTACTATATGAAACCCACCAGTGAACAGACCCGCTCATTTTTGTCAGGCAAACAGGAACAGCCACGGTAAAACAAACATAACTGGAGTTTCATAATTCATATGAATGCGCTCTTTAACAATCTGGAAAGCTTATGAAATTGACTACAACTTCTTTTACAATCCTAAAGTTTAATTTTGTTGATAAAATTACCTAAATCTTAAGAGAACAGATTCTGCAAAGAATTATGAGACTGAAAAACTGCTATAATCAAACTGCAATAACTTTCTGATCTGATGTCCGATTGAGGTTTTCTTCACGGCCACGGAAAGATTTACAAATTATCTACGACTCATAGATAGACTTTTTTATTTTTTTGAGGCCACTAAGACCACGGAAAACTGACATGAACAGAAACTGTTGAATCTGCCATTCTGCAGAAACTAATTTCGAGATCAAAATCTAATCCCCCATTTAATCCAACCAAAAAAGGGCTAATTGGGGCCTAAAACTCATCCAAAACAAGGGAAAGCATTCATCAAGTGGAGAAAAGTGAGAGAGGAAAGGAAATCCAACCAATTCTTGGAGAGGAACGACGATGATGGGCGACGGTATGCCCTCATCTCCCCTCTCTTCTCTCCCTTTTTCTTCCTCTTTTCTCTTGGGGCAAGGCACAAAAGGGTGATGGCTGCTAGGGGTGGGAGGACGTGGATTCTAGGGTTAGGGAGGTATAAATAGAAGAAAACTTCCACAATCCTAATATCCAATGGCTCAGATCAACCGGCACTAGAAAAGACTCATCCGGACTCCAAACCAGGCAAACTAGTGATTGATCGGAATCATCTTGATGAGATCTATACATCTACGGCCTCCGATCATCCATAGGACACACCATATTTGGATTATAAATATGGTTTAATTTTTAGGGCGTTACATTCTACCCCTCTTAAAAAGAATTCGTCCTCGAATTCGACCACTCTAAGCAAAACATCCAAGGTACCCCAAATAGCACCACCATTCAAAACATGGGTCCATTATTGGTATTAATCAACACAAGAACTTCTACCTCGGACTAATGGTCTAAGGAAGCTACACAACCTAACAACAAGCATGAAACAACCTGCAATGAAGCTCAAAGCAAGTCATAGATGCAATCAACACCACGATTTCACAACATCGAATTTGGATGCAGCTATACATCAACATCAATGTCTTAAAACGACACTCTTTTATGAAGGGGTAATATGCACTAAGCACAACCCTTACCAACTTCAACAATTCATTTTAATTCAATGGTGAAACATCCACACCAGATGAACGTATAAGAAGATCAAACACCTCACCTCACAGCACCACAAAACAAGTAGTTCTATTGAAACAAAACTCCTAATCTTCCTAAACCCCGTTCTTGCCATCATGAAAAGATAATCATGTAATCTAACATTCTTTGCACCCCACAAAAGGGAGAAAGTCTACAGAACTAATGGAGCAATAAAGCCGACAAGAAGCCCATAACATTCTGCGTGGCACATTTCATCGAAGAAATGCCAAAAACTCTACAAAGAGCATTGACAGCACAACAACAACACAATACTTGCTTAACCAATGTCGCTATACTTCATCCAACAACTCAACTAAGAAAATATCCAAACTAGTAAGGTTAACCTACACATAATATAAGTCTTCATCTACTGTAGTTCAGAAACTTACATTTCATTCTATCATATGATGCACTCAAAGTACTAGATATACAAGGTCAATAATAACCCCGTAATCCTTCACACATTTGACAAACATCTCAAGTTGATGTAAAAACCACATCATTTAGGAATATGTGACTAACCATACCCAACCAACTCTAGGCTAGGCAATGACTTCATTCAAACCAATAGATAAGTGGTCCAACAATGGCTCCACAAGCATGCATCAGGGAGGTAATCATCAGATCCACAACGTATTAATATATAATCAATGGATCAAGAAAATCAAATATTTATTCTACAATTAGCATGACTAACATGCAACCACTTTATACCACATCTAGGCTTTGTGGCTACTAAAACACAAGATAGAAGGGAGACATGTAAGCCACTCTGGCTAGCTATGTAAAGACTTCCCCCAAAATCCATATAAAAGTACTAATATTCATTTCTTTCAGAACTGGTTTCTCGGCATAAACAATCATTCCTTGCAAAGATAGTTGGAGCTATCCACAAACCGCCCAACAACTTAAATCCAAATCGATGGTTACCTTATAACCCATAACACGCAATTCACACTCCACTTAGAAACATCCTCAATCAAACATATATAACAATATTATTGTAATAAAACTCAACCATGAAAACATGTTGACAACAACATAGGCATACATGTATATCACAAGCATAATAACAACTTCAATCTCACAAAAGACCATCGATATCAATCGTATTAATAAAACAATATCAAAATTTAGAAATGAATTATATTAGGCATTAAGTCATAACAACTTACCACATCACCGTAATGGAATAGGGAGGGTGAAATTATTTCATCTGTACTTCAAAGACAATAACATATCTCAAAGATATTTGAATCCATACCCTTCCTATATGTGCAAGTGTGTCAAATTTATCTTTAAATTGCCAAGAATCTAAAGTCTATGCTTTGATACCAACTGTAACACCCCGGGATCCACAAACACCCTGAAATGCTACTAAACTACACAACTATCATTCATATATAAAATTTCGACAGCATCTCCTTTGAAAATTTGCATAAACGTGGAAGCAACAGAGTATAAACAGATATCATGATAAGAAAACATATTATACATTAATAATCTGCTAGCAATGGGAAGATAACCATAACGACATAAACAGAATTAACTAGTGTGCATGACTAGTTAAAAACAAACATCCTTGACAAGAAGTTTCTAATTAAATCATGACTGTGTCTGGGCAGCATTATTATGAGAGTGAAGGTGGACGTGCTGCTACTTCCCTCATTCCCAACATGAATCAAGTACCTACATTGAGTAATGCAAGAGTGAGATGAAAACATCTCAGCAAGTAAATTGTTTTGACGAGATATTTAAACCACAAATTGAATTAATCAACATTTTAAAAGAATCACAATTAAGATCAGAAATACTTGTAGATATAGAACTCAATAGTCCCAAAATAACCAATGCCATCTCATTTCCTCGAACAACCACAATAGGTTGTATAACACTTCCCTGCGTCAACAATACCTGCAAATATCACTTCAATGTATGTATAGGAATGCAATGTGTAAGTCCACTGCCATCGTACCTCTTAGAGTATAAAACCACACCATCTACAAATATCACTTCAATGAATGCATATGTCCTCTGCCTTCATACCTCTAAGGGTATGAAGCCGCATCGTACCCCTCCTCGGGCAACGTATGATGCTAAGTTGTACCGGTACAATTGGACCATAGGTCACGACCAAACTTTAGATGCAAATCAATCATGTAATGCATATGGCATGCTGCATTTATCAATATACTTCACTTCCTTCAGATACAAAACAAACCTCAAATAATACTTCATCTGCCTTCAGATATAATACAAACCTCAAATAATACTTCATCTGCCTTCAGATACAATACAAACCTCAAATAATACTTTATATGCCTTCAGGGGTGTAAATTAATCTCATGGGTCATACTCGAACTATAATCATCATCATTATATGATTGAGCATCAGTATAATACAAGAAAGTAAAGCATCACCATAGAGTTTAATTATGAAAGAATTCCATACTTGAATATTAGAGTGTTGGCGATAAAAAACTACAAGTCAAAACGGTAGCAACCACCGCTACATTCACTTGCCTTCATCGAAGAAGAAAAATATACTGGGCATGATCTGGAGTGTAGCCACCTGCTAGCGCGCATAAACCTTAGTACAAATATTTCACAAACATTTGCCAACAATCAACAATTCGCTCCTACACTGGAAGCCAAGACCTGGTGGAAAGACTCCCACCCTGAACCACATGTCATACAGCAGCAGCGCTGTTTGTTAATTTTGTATATTTAAAATTGTAACAGTGGTGATATCAAACAAATACTCTAGGAGTATCTACACAAAATACTCTACAACTTCGGTATTCAATGGATAATTAAATTCAGCCATCTATAAGTTCTAAAACATCTGATAAGATAACTGTCTGAATCTGTTTCAGACAACAGCATAGTTAACTTCAAAATTCAATATCTCCCAAACTACTCAACCAAAAATTATGAAATTCTGCTGGCAGTAAGAAATTTTATCCCTCTACAAATGTCTCCATTTATAGCATGTTTGGCGTGACTCAAAAAAATAAACATTTGGGTATACATGGTTGTTTTGGCCAAACATTATCACCCAGTCCATTGATCTCGATGTAACTGCTTTAGGCCACACATAATTTGTAAACCAATATTAGGGCACATTCAAAGACAAGCTGAGATGCAGTAGATTTGCAAAGCAATTAAGCCGGTTTCTATTTTGTGTCGAACTGTTCTAAAGCTCACTATGATAGTAAAAACAGTTATCTTGTACTTTTACTCACTATGATAATAAATGAGACTACCAAAGGTATTCTGTCAGCCATCTTTTTTGTGCTCCTATATATAGTAAACTTGCACTGTCAGCATTGCTGAACTTGCATTAATAGTATTTAGAGGTATTCTCCTGATACTAAACTTGCATTAGTAGCATTGCTTTTCTGCTCTTGTAACAGTCCTTGTTCGCTAATGAAAGGTTTAAGGAACGAATAAAGTGGCTATGCATCTGAGAGGTTATTGTCTTTCTTTGCATCTGTCCTCTGATTGCATTATTTATAAGGCATGCTTCCAGGATTATATTATACTTCTTTACACTAATGAGGTTGTGCATGTTGTCCGAATTTCAGATAAAACTTCTTGTAGATGACTGTTCTAATCTTGTGAGGATGCTAATATTTATATTTAACATTGTCATTGTTATTTTAATTTGATGAAAATACATTCTCTTTTCATGATTGTAAGGTATGTAAACATCTGCTTTTAGTGATGCTAACAAAAATATAGAATAACAATTAGTGTTTTTGCATATCAATACATTTTTATCATATTGATTTCGTAGCAACGCACGAGCATATACCTAGTATATAAATAGGTTCAATATAGCAAGCAAGTCTTATTCACACCACATAAGTATATACATAATCAATGCACACCATATAATGTTTTCCACACGGATTTTGCATATTATAGTGACGTTTGTCGTTCCGTATCTATGTTTCATACAAATTTTTTACTTCCGTCGCAACGCACGGGTACATACCTAGTATATATATATCTACCATTTCTGCCATTCCCGTCTATTCCCATCATGGAAACCGCTCGCCCTCTCCACGCGACATCCAACCGCGCCCGCCCCCTCCCCACCCCGCACCCGTCGCCAACCGCGCTCGCCCCCTCCCCGCCCGCCTCCTCTGCGTCGCATCTGCCGCGAGCTCGAGGCGGGACAACCTCCACGACGGCAGGGTCACGCTGAACAGGGAACTGCTGCAGGGCCGACGCCTACACGCCATGTATGTGAGTGGGATGCTGACCGTGCGCAAGACGCTGCTGTTCGCATGCCTTGTCATGGGTAAGCTTTACCTCGGTCGAACCAATACTAGAAAGGCCACCACGCAATGGGAGTGGAGAGATGGTGAGAGTAGCGTGTACCCTCCATGGCAATAGGCTGGATGGTGGTGTATCTGTGCTCTTGGTTGGCGTGAACCCGTTCTGGTCTTGAGAAACCTAGTGGCGAGTTGACATATGCAAGGGTTAAGTGCTACATATGTCATGTGGTTGGAGATCCTCAGCTGGGTATTAATCGATTCGGATCGTCGTTACTTCTCGGACATGAAGACTTGGTCACTGCCCTACACGTAGCAATCTAGAGAACTGAAGGGATGATAAAAAGACGACTAGTATAGGCCAAGTGTTTTTAGTAGGATAGAAAGAACTCTAGATGCAGGTAACTTTACTTAAGGGTTCGAAAGGTTAGATGAATATCTAATCATTCAAGAGGTGATATGAGGTTCAAAACATTAAATTGATATTCACTAATCCTTGAAATCCAAATATTTGCAGTGATCAGGCAGGCCTGAGGTGTGACTGCTTTTGTCCTTGTGCTTCTAGCCACATGGAAATCTTGTGCTTCTAAAAGCACAAGTGGGTATTAGTACTGCTCATGGTCCAGTGAGGCATGAGCTTACCAAGCATATAAGCATATTGGTGTTGATGCCTATTGCACACATGCACATGTTCAGGATTATGTAATTGCTCTTTGTTATGTGCCTTCAGAGCATCAGTTGGTTGATTTCTTCACAAAGCGACAGACCAGAGCTCAACATAAATTGTATCTATCCAAACATAGTTTACCATGAGTTTGAGGGGGTGTTAGATGTATAGGCTCTATTTGTAGTTCCCCGTTCTATAAGGGGTTTGTGCATATTTGTAAACTCATGTACCAGAGCTCAACGTAAATTGTATCTATCCAAACATAGTTTAACATGAGTTTGAGGGGGTGTTAGATGTATAGGCTCTATCTGTAATTCCCTGTTCTATAAGGGGCTTGTGCATATTTGTAAACTCATGTACTTGCATATATTCGACCTAGAGCTCTCATAATGAATACAAGTGCTATTTATAACAAAAATAACCTGAAATTACAAAGAGACAAGTTCCTTACCTTCTGTTTGTAAATGTTGATCAGCTCTTTCTTATCCACCCTTGCAAAATAGTCAACCCTACAAAAAAGTTTATATTACATTTAATTATACTAAACAAATGGGTGGTGAGCCCAACCATGGTGACTAAGGAGAGGGGCAGAATATAGCTCACCATATCAACTTAACACAAATCCTAGGATTTAC
This sequence comes from Zea luxurians, assembly GCA_029449295.1. NCBI lineage: Eukaryota > Viridiplantae > Streptophyta > Magnoliopsida > Poales > Poaceae > Zea > Zea luxurians. The sequence continues at coordinate 417,548 of JAOPSE010000374.1, forward strand.
AGGTATCTTAAACAATTCCACAATTTTGTAATTCAAAATCAACATGTTAGTCAAATATACCAACCTTGAAACAATTAAAAGTAAAATCTTACGCTGTAGAGCTTCCTTGGAGCAGAGACTCATAATTAACCATCATGCAAGTGACACTTCCATCCACCTCAGCCTCAGATGCCTCAGATGCCCAGGGACAAGCGTGCTGAATTCATGAGAGGACATCCCCTAGTGTTCGCTCATTCTTCTGACCCCATGGATGCTGAAGATTGGCTACTGTGGAGTGGGAGTTGCACACCGCTCAGTGTGATGACAGGGAGAAAGTTCTGTATGGTCCCCGTCTGTTGAGAGGAGCAGCACAGTTTTGGTGAGAGTCCTATCTCGCCACCCATGCCAACCCCGATGCCATCACCTGGGAAGAATTCAGAGATAGCTTCCGTCAGTACCATGTTCCAGCAGGCCTGATGACAGTGAAGAAGGAGGAGTTCCTGGCACTCAAACAAGGGTCAATGTCTGTTAGTGAGTACCGAGACAGGTTTCTGCAGCTGTCTTGCTATCCTCCTGAAGATGTCAACACCAACGCTAAGAGGCAGTATCGTTTCTTGAGAGCTTGGTTGACCCTCTGCATTATCAACTGATGAACCACACCTTCCCCACGTTTCAGCACCTGATTGATAGAGCAATCATGACAGAGAGGAAGCGCAAAGAGATGGAGGATCGTAAGCGTAAGATCAATGGGCCTCAGCCTGGGAGCAGCAATCGCCCTCGTTTCTCGGGCAATCCACCTCAGCAGTTCAAGCAGAACCAGTGCCCACCTCAGCAGCAGCAGTTCCAAAGGCATTATCCTCAGCACCAGCAGCAAAACCGCCAGAACAATTAGTCAGGAGGAGGTCAGTTCCAGAGGCAGAACCAGCAGGCACCTTGCCTCCCCACCCCAGCAACCAACCAGAGCAGTCAAGCAGCCCCAATTTAGGACGGAAACAGAGCATGTTTCCATTGTGGAGAGCAAGGCCATTGGGTGACGCAATGTCCGAAGAAGGTAGCCCAGCAGCAATCAGGCTCTAGTGCCCCAGCAAAGCAGAATGTGCCCCAGCCTGGAGCAGGAAACCGCTCTCAGCCACGCTACAACCATGGGAGACTGAACCACTTGGAGGCTAAAGCAGTTCAGAAAACACCCGGCATGGTAGTAGGTATGTTTCTAGTCGACTCCCATATTGCAGAAGTGTTATTCGATACTGGAGCAACGCATTCATTTATTACTGCATCATGGGTAGAAGCACATAATCTCCCAGTAACTACCATGTCAACCCCCATCCAAATTGACTCAGCCGGTGGTAGAATTCGAACCGATAGCATTTGCTTGAATGTAAGTGTGGGAATAAGGGGGATAGCGTTTCCCGCTAATCTCATAGTAATGGGTACTCAAGGAATAGATGTCATCCTAGGGATGAACTGGCTAGATAAGTATCAGGCGGTTATCAGTTGTGATAAGAGGACAATCAAGTTGATGTCCCCACTAGGAGAGGAAGTGGTGACCGAGTTAGTCCCGCCTAAGCCAAAGAAAAGAAGTTGTTATCAGATGGTTGTTGATAGCAGTGAAGCAGATCCACTCGAGATTATCAAGGTTGTGTCCGAATTCCTAGATGTGTTCCCAAAGGACCTAGCAGGTATGCCACCTGAATGAAAAGTTGAGTTTGCCATAGAGCTTCTTCATGGAACCGCCCCCATCTTTAAGAGAGCTTACAGAGGATCTGGATCAGAGTTGGTTGATCTTAAGAAACAGATCAATGAGCTGTCAGAGAAAGGTTACATCCGACCAAGCACCTCACCTTGGGCCGCCCCTGTTCTATTCATGGAGAAGAAATATGGCACCAGGAGGATGTGTATCGATTATCGAGCTCTGAATGAGGTTACCATCAAGAACAAGTACCCCTTGCCCAGAATAGAGGATCTGTTCGACCAGTTGAGAGGAGCCAGCATGTTCTCAAAGATAGATCTGAGGTCAGGTTATCACCAGCTCAGAATTCGACCTTTAGACATTCCGAAGACGGCATTCATCACCAAGTATGGGTTGTATGAATTCACTGTGATGTCCTTTGGTCTAACGAATGCACCAGCCTTCTTCATGAATCTGATGAACAGTGTGTTCATGGATTATCTCGACAAGTTTATGGTGGTATTTATTGATGACATTCTTATATATTCTCAAAGCGAAGAAGAGCACGCGGATCATTTGAGGATGGTATTGCAGAGATTGCGAGAGCACTAGCTGTATGCAAAGTTGAGCAAGTGCGAGTTCTAGATTGATGAAGTCATATTCTTGGGTCACATAATTAACAAAGAAGGATTGGCTATGGATCCGAAGAAAGTAGCAGACATTCTGAACTGGAAAGCGCCAACAGATGCTCGAGGAATCAAGAGCTTCATTGGAATGGCCGGATATTATCGGTGATTCATTGAAGGGTTTTCGGAGATTGCGAAACCAATGACAGCTTTGATAGGCAACAAGGTGGAGTTCAAGTGGACCCAGAAATGTCAAGAGGCCTTCGAAGCGCTGAAAGAGAAGTTGACTACAGCGCATGTCCTAGTCTTGCCTGATGTGCACAAGCCCTTCTCGATGTATTGCGATGCTTGTTACACTGGTTTGGGATGCGTGTTGATGCAAGAGGGAAGAGTTGTGGCTTACTCGTCCCGATAGCTGAAGGTTCATGAGAAGAATTATCCAATCCATGACCTAGAGTTGGCAGCAGTGGTTCACGCACTGAAAGACATGGAGGCACTATCTGTATGGGCAGAAATGTGATGTTTACACAGACCACAAGAGTCTGAAGTACTTATTCACTCAGTCGGAGCTAAACATGAGGCAACGAAGATGGTTAGAGTTAATCAAAGACTATGAATTGGAGATTCATTACCATCCAGGCAAAGCAAACGTAGTGGCAGATGCTTTGAGCAGGAAGAGTCAAGTCAATATGATGGTCGCTCATCCAATGCCTTATGAGTAGGCCAAAGAGTTTGACAGGTTAAGCCTCAGATTCCTGAACAATATGCGAGGAGTGACAGTTGAGTTGGAGCCAACCCTAGAGCAGGAAATCAAAGAAGCACAGAAGAATGATGAGAAGATCAATGAAGTCCGGCAACTGATTCTAGAAGGTAGAGGTAAAGACTTTCGAGAAGATGCAGAAGGTGTGATATGGTTCAAAGATCGCTTGTGTGTTCCCAATGTCCAATCTATTCGGGAGTTGATCCTCAAGGAAGCTCATGAGATAGCTTATTCTATACACCCTAGAAGTGAGAAGATGTATTAGGATCTAAAGACGAAATTCTAGTGGTATGGAATGAAGAGAGAAATCATAGAGCATGTGGCTATGTGTGATAGCTGTCGACAGATCAAGGCAGAGCATCAGAGGCCAGCTGGGTTGTTGCAGCCGTTGCGAATTCCTCAGTGGAAATGGGATGAAATCGGTATGGACTTCATAGTCGGATTGCCTCACACTCGAGCCGGCTACAATTCCATTTGGGTAGTAGTGGACTGCTTAACCAAGTCAGCCCACTTCATACCTGTCAAGACCAACTACAGCGGTGCAGTATTGGCGGAGTTGTACATGTCCCGGATCGTTTGTCTTCATGGTGTACCAAAGAAGATAGTGTCAGACAGAGGAATGCAGTTCACCTCTCATTTCTGGCAGTAGTTGCATGAAGCCTTGGGTACACATCTGAATTTCAGTTCAGCTTACCATCCACAGACAGACGGTCAGACTAAAATAACTAATCAAATCCTTGAAGATATGTTGAGAGCTTGTGCATTGCAAGATAAGTCCGGATGGGACAAGAGGTTACCTTATGCAGAGTTCTCCTATAACAACAGCTACCAAGCCAGCTTGAAGATGTCACCATTTCAGGTGCTTTATGGAAGGAGTTGTAGAACTCCGTTGCAATGGGATCAGACTGGAGAAAGGCAAGTGTTTGGGCCAGACATTTTGCATGAAGCTGAAGGGAACATCAAAATGGTTCGGGAGAACCTGAAGATAGCGCAATCAAGGCAACGAAGTTATGCAGACACAAGGAGAGAGCTGAGTTTCGAAGTTAGAGATTTTGTCTATTTGAAAGTATCACCGATCAAAGGAGTCAGAAGATTCGGAGTCAAAGGCAAGCTAGCACCTCGCTATGTTGGTCCATATCAGATTCTCGCAAGGCGCGGAGAAGTGGCCTATCAACTCAGTTTGCCAGAAAGTTTATATACTGTGCATAATGTCTTTCATGTGTCTCAGTTGAAGAAATGTCTGCATGTGCCAGAAGAGCAGTTGCCAGTGGAGGGTCTCAAAGTCCAAGAAGACTTGACCTACATTGAGAAGCCAACGCAAATCATTGAGACTGCAGACAGAGTCACCCGAAGGAAGACTATTAGAATGTGCAAAGTCAGATGGGGTCATCACTCTGAAGAAGAAGCAACGTGGGAGCGTGAAGATGATATGATGGCTAAATATCCTGAGCTCTTTGCTAGCCAACCTTGAATCTCAAAGGCGAGATTCTTTTAAGGGGGATAGGTTTGTAACGCCCCAAATTTGAGAGTTAAAATTTTATTTCTCTAGCACTCACCAAATTTGGGTGTTACCTTTCCTCTTTCTTTTTTCTTCTCGCTGTGCCTTGTTCTTCTTCAAATATTCTAGCGAGATTTAGCTCGAGACCTCGTGTAAGTAAAACCCTAGAGTTAAATCTTTTGGTTGTTGCATCATGCCGGTCCATGCATCTATTTTGTTTGTTGAGTGAATTTGTGAAAGCATGCATTTGAAAATAGATTAAAATGGGAAAATTAGGAGAAGAATAAAAAAGAAGGGGAATTTCTCTTTCTCCCCCCCCCTTTTGGGCCGGCTTCCAGCTATGGCCCAGCCGGCGCCCCTCCCCAAACCTCTCCCTCTCTCTCCCCTCTACCCCGCGCACGTCTCTCTCTCCCTCAACGCCGCTCGCCCTCGTCCCCACGCGGTAAGCCCCTCCCTCCTCTCTCCTCCCCCCTTCCTCCCCTTCTCCAGCCATGGCGCCGTTCGGCCTCGGCCCCAGCGCGGCTTCCCTCGCCTGGCCTCGGCCCCGTCCTGGCCTCGGCGCGGCCGGCCTTGGCACGGCCCGACCCTGGTGCCCCTCGGTGCCCCCGGCTCCCCCTCCCTCGCGCTCGTCCTGGCATGTGGCCCAGCCTTGCCGTTTCGGCGTGCCCGCGTCGCCCTCGCCCGACGTCCCGTCCCCGCCCCTCGGCGCGCCCGTGGCCCGGCCTCCCCCGCTCGGCGTCCCATCCCCGCTCGGCGTCCCACCCCCGCCCCAGTGCAGCCTCGCCCAGGCGTGGCTTCCCCCTGCCCGACCTCGCCCCCTGCTCCGGCGCGGCGGTGGCGCGCCCGCCCGGCTCGCCCGCCCCTGCTCGCGGCGCGGCACTGCGTGTCCGCCCCGGCGCGGCCTCCCCTGCCCGGCCCCATTCCCTGCCCCAGCGTGGCCTCGCCGCGGTGCAGCCCGGCTCCCTACGCCCGCGGCCATGGTGTGCCCGTGGTTCGGCCCCCTCCCTGTGCGCGATCCCACCCCCGGCGCGGCCCCCTGCCTCGTCCCGGCACGGCGTGGTGCCCCTGCACAGTGCGGCCCCAGCCGGGCAAGGCTTTGGCTCGCGCGGCCGCGGTGCACCTGCGTGGCACGGCCCCCTACCCGCGGCTCGGCCCCGGTGTGTGCGCGACTCGTTTGTGGCGCGTCAGCGTGGCCTTGCGTGCACACGTGCTCGCGCGGTGCACATGGTGCCTTGGCGTGGCTCGTCGTGCCCTCGGCGCGACGCGTAGCGCTTTGCCACGTTCGTGACGTGCCCGTCTACCCCTAGCCACCCGTCTACCCCCCCCCATGTATTTTATGTGCGTTGATCATGTTATTTATATTAATGAAATGGAAACTCTACTCAGAAATTGATCACGTTAGTTATCTCAGGTAGTTAATCATTGACTTTGTTTAATGTCGACCAATTGGAAATAGTTGTAACTCTATTAGTGCATGTGATTAATACTTGTTAGTATGGCTAGGTAGAACTAGATGAAGTAATGATTAATTATACACCTACCCGTAATACGCTTCGATTATAGCTTTAGCCACTGCAAGACCTTCCTTCTTCTCTTTCTAGCAATTGCGAATGCAAAATCGTATGTCATATTTTATGCATATTTGACTTATCTGCTCTCTTGTATGGTGTACTGTTTATTTCCTAATTCAAATGGATGGATGTATGTTTGCGCTCGCATAGATAATGGTCTGGTTGAAGAGCCTGAAGAACTTGCATGAGAAGCCCCTCAGAAGCAGCTGGTTGGTGGAGGCAAGTGTCCCTTGACCCACTTATGTCCTATACATTCCTTAATTCACTTCCCGCATTTACACAGTTTATACCTAAGGATTGACTAGCTTTTGTTATCCATGTCCTTGCTTACCTATTTGGGTCGGATTATTCTAGTTTAGCTTTATGCTAGTGCTTAACATTAATCAATGAACATGATGAGATTTATCTATGATACGTTGTTTTCCTTCTTATTTATGATGATATACTTGTGGCATTTAAGGGGACTCGAGCGGTTTCTCGAGTGCCTCTCCATAAGGACCTGTTCGTTGGATGACCGCCCGGGAAAACAGTGCAACCATGAGGGTGGAATGGGACGTCCTTAGCTTAATAATTAGAGGAACCGGGGTGTAGTTCGCTTCGCCGTCGTGTCGTTAATGGGGCTCAGTGTATGCGGCTCGCTCTGCCAAGGTTGGTTCGCCCCTTGGGGAGGAGTGCGGTGCATTTAGGAAACTTAACGGGTGGCTACAGCCCCAGGGAATCTTTGTAAAGGCTACATAGTGATACCCTGTTGGGTCACCTTGGTAGTGATCAATGGAGAGTCATGATCTCCGGGCAGAAAGGGAATCACGACTTGTGGGTAAAGTGCGCAACCTCTGCAGAGTGTTTGAAAACTGATATATCAGTCGTGCTCGTGGTTATGAGCGGCCAAGGGAGCTCCATTGATTAGTGATACTTGATCAGAGATGTTTGGATTACAGGTGGTGATGAGAATGAAGGTTTTGGTATTGATTATGGTAATGGTAAGTGGTATTCTTTCCGTTTGGAAAGGGTACTTTTGGGGTTAACAACTTGGGTTAATACTAAAACCTAGCTCTCTCTCTACTAGTAATAATAATCTGACCAACTAAAAGCAACTGCTTGACTTACCCCCACATAAAGCTAGTCCACTACAGCCAAACAGGACACTTGCTGAGTATGTTGATGTGTACTCACCCTTGCTCTACACACCAAACCCCCCCCCCTTCCCCAGGTTGTCCGCATTGCAACCACTGCTCAAGAGAAGATGAAGCCATGGAGGAAGATTTCTAGGAGTTCCAAGATTACGACGAGTTCTAGGCGTGGGTTAGTGGCAACTCCCAGTCGTCTGCCTATGAAGGCCACGTGTATCTACGTTTCATTTTCGCACTTTGATTATTGTCAAAGACTATGTGGATGTCTCAGACATATGATGTAATCGACTATTATTACCCTTTTCGTTATTATTTGAGCACTATGTGATGATGTCCAATTATGTAATTGCTGTGTACGTGAATTGCTGATCCTGGCACGTACATGGTTCGCATTTGGTTTGCCTTCTAAAACTGGGTGTGACAGCGGTGCATCGGGTATCAGATCAATGGCATGATCAACTGTTCTTTTGGGTGGTAGGCCATGGGGTTTACTGAACAGATGTGGATAATGACTTAATAATTGCTTGATTGGCTCAGGGATTTCAATTGCCGTTGTTTGTTCTATTTGTTGCAATTCGAGTAACTACTGTACTCCTTCGTGCCTGATCAAAGAATCCAGCTGCAAACAGGTGATGTTGTTGCATGCTTGTGTGTTGGGCAGCACTCCCTGCAACCGAACCTTTCTTTGGTCATACTCAAACTCCAACCATTTTTTGTGTCCAATGAACAGCCATAGGGCTATGACATTCTAGCCAATCCATTCCTAAGATCATATCGTAACCCCTAGAGGTAGTATTTTAAAATTGCTAGAAAAAGTCAAGCCTTCACATAACTAGTTACAATCTGGGACCTCATATCGACTCCACAATGTCCTTCCATCCGCTACTTTAACTTGTACTGGTATTGTCAAAAGTTGGATTCCTGGCATAACTCCCAACATGTGACTTCCAAGGAAGCTCGCAGAACTGCCCGAACCAACAAGCACAAGCACTTGCTGGCAGTGGATCGATGCTCATAAACGGATTTTTTTGTTACCTTCACCACCACTTACGGCATCCAAAGATATGGCCAAAACATTCTTGCCTGCTGGTCCTTCTGTGTTACCTTCAGTTTCTTCCACCACTTCCTCGCCTTCGATTGCCAGTTCCCACATCTCCTCGACCAGATGTAGCGGGACACTGGTGGAACATCTATGTGTATGACCCCACCTTTCTCCGCATTTGAAACACAACCATTTTGCTTTGTGATATGCCCTGAGGGCCGTCAGTTTGCCATCATCACTTTTACTGGTACCCTGCACATTCCCTCGATGGTCTTCAGTATTGCCATCGACCTTGTGGTTGATAGCAGGTGGTAACGGCAATGACATTGGTGCTGACTTGACTGATGGGCGAGCAAAGTTACTGAAATCAGTTCTTCTCATGTCTCGACGCCTCGTGTGCATCAACACCTCCTCCTGCAAAATGGTGAGAGCACAAGCAGTATCCAGATCAGTGGGGCATTAGATAATTACAACACTTTTGACATCATCCCTTAGCCCATCTATAAATCTAGTGGTAATCATAGCCGAGGTTAGCTGGTTTTCATGCGCTAACAACTGATGCATCAACTGATCAAACTGCTCTACATACTCGACAACTGAATTGGTTTGGCGTATATGATAAAATTGTCTAATCAGGGTATTATGTTGATCCCTACCAAACCTAGTATTTAGAGAAGCAGACAAGGACTCCCAATTCATTTTCCCAACAAGAGATTCCATAACTTGAACCCAATACAGAGCAGACCCCTCAAAATGCATAACAGCCATTCTAACCCAACATTCAACAGGTACAGAATAGAAATCAAAGTAGGTTTCACATCTATGTTTCCATAACTTGGGATTCGACCCATCAAAACATGGAAAGTTCATGTTAGGCATAATAGATCCCGACCACTGCGTCCAGTTGCCCATCGAATTCATGCCAACCGAACCCCAATCAACCAACATTTGAGGATGCTCAAGGGTGAAGGTCGTACCTCCGACCGAAGGGGTGTCCGGATCGTTTCGATCCTGCCACCCGGTCTCCAGTGGTTTTCAACGAATCGGCGGCGAGGTTGCACAATCATCGCGTCGATCGACGGCACTCCCAGATGAGCGGAAGCCGACGCATCTCCGACCGGTGCCAATGAGGTGTCCACCGGTTGCTTCTGCGATTGCTTCTCGATGGCGACTTGGATGACTTTTAGGGCTTCGTTCATCTCCCACACCTTCTTCTCCACTTCCGGTCGCAATCTCTGAAACTCGATGTGTTCATTCATCACCCCTTTAACCGTCGCTTCCATATTTGCCATAGAAGCTTGCATCATTTCCATACGCCTATGGGTCTCTTGGTTGCCTTCCTCAATCTTGGCGAGGAGCCGCGCCATTGAGTCCTCGGTCTTCGACGGCGCCATCGCCCCTGTCTTCGATCTAGTGAAATAATCGTGGGGAAGATCCAGCTCTGAATACCAACTGTAAGACCATCGATATGGGGATGAGTTGGGCGCCGCTCCCGACCCCTATTGCCTCTCTCGAAGATCTCAGTATTGTAGGTAGCTATGAGCTCGTTACACGACGGCGCGCCGCCAGCCGCCAGCCGCCAGCCTCCAGACACAGCCGGGTTTTGAATTCGTATTGCCTGCTCTCTTCCCCGCACGACCGCAAGGGTTATTACATGCTGCGTCTCTCACTGCCCCATGGGCCCTCCCTCACATACACCATTCATCACATGTGAAACGCTTGTTGGGCCACGGTACTCGATGGCTTCTTCTGAGTTGTTCTCCTCTCGGCCCACGAGCATGGTCTTCCTGGTGTACCTCTTGGCGGACGTCTCCGACACCTTTGTCTTGCTTCCCTTTGTCAGTACAGTCGTTGACAGTCCCGAGGTCCCTGAAGGCGGCCCTCGTCTTCTCGATGGCGAACGGCTCGACGCCATTGGCGACTTGGCGTCCTGGCTCCTCACTCCTCAGCAGCGCGCACTTCTTCCCGTAGGCCAACCGGACCCTCGCTCCCCTACCTTTAGTTCACGTAGTAATATTCTCAAGCGCACTGATTAATTTCGGCACAAGTGTAAGAGATGAATCAGGGGAGAGCAGGGTGCACGTGTCCTAACTTCCTCGCACAGCCTATTCTCCCACTCGTACAGCCTATCAAGGCTCTCCTTGTCCTTGATGCTCTGGAACAGCTCAAATGGCTCCGACGGGACCTAGGGGCGCCCTGCTCCTCGCCGTCCTCGCTGACTCCCTAGGGACAGATGGCTCAACTGTCTAGAAGAGAGTAACGGTCAATTATTAGCAGTGTTGCATAGACAGGGCACATACCTCTCCTCTGGTAGGGGACAACCTACAGCGGCACGGAGACCTCTTTGGCAGTGACAAGAATCTTTGATGAAATGGCCCTGGATGTCCCTCATGGACTCTCCCATGATTGTCGGGGGCCGGTCGACGTACACGGTGAAGCCGGGTGTGTCATGCTGCTCGACTTCTGCGCTTGCCAGCACTCTCGGCTCATTGCTCACATGATCCACCCTTTTCTCCACCTCCTCCCACGACGGCGAGGTTGAAATTCCATCTTGTACCACAGTATTTATCCCTTTTTTCTACCCAGACTTTGCAAACTTTCCAAATCAGGAAATTGCAACAGGAGGGGGTGCTATTAGAGAGACCTTGTGCGGTTGTGCCACGTCTTCAGCCGGAGCCTCTACAGAAGCCTTTATGGCAAATGAGCCCTAGGCCATCTCCAGTAGACCGTGCAAACTACTATTGTACTGTACATTACACTATTTGTAGAGTAAACTTTAAAATAGGGGTGAGATATAGACCGGGATATCAAGTTTATTGGAGGTAGTTAGAGCAACTCCGATAGTTATACAAATTTTAGCTCTCTAAATCACAGATCTAAGAAGTTGCTAAATAACTTTGGGAGTAAAAAATGTAGGTTCTTCAATAGTTCCCTAAATATAGGTTGTAGTTTTGTTTTGTATCTATCCACATCAAAAAAATCACAAATGTCATCAATTACTTTCATTATCTACATAATGCAGTCAACATTTTTTGTTTAAGAAGTTGCTAAATGGTTGCCAAATGTAGAGAGGAAATGATGTTAGATGAGAAGTTGCTAAATTTAGTAAATTCATTTAGAAAACTGTTGGAAAGAAGTTTTTATATTAACTACATAAATTATTGATTTAGGAAGCCTTTTAAAGAACTACCGGAGTTGCTCTTAGGTTGTACACAACTAGCTAGGGAGAGAGAAGAAAATGCCCCCCCCCCTCCATGAGGGGTGCTATAATCTCCCCTATTTTGTTAATCTGTATTCTAATTGTGAAATTAATTTTTTTATAACTACTCTATAACAATGTGTATTACAGTATTATAAATATGATAATATTCCGTATTTTTTAAAACTCTAAAAATGGATGTATAAAACACAAATAGCTATAAAAGAGAAGCTAAATAGAGAGAATGGTCGGAGAGGAGAAATAGGAAGAAGAATAGTTGAGAGAGACATTTAACTATGAATAGAAAGTACGAATGAGGGGATTTGTCAGGGGGAATGGTTAGAGATAGCCTTAGTCATAAGCTCGCCCCGAATATAAATACATCCAAAAACGAGCAGTCTAGCACTGAATGATGATCACAACTATAACTAGAATTTAGCATGCAGAGGTTACCATCAACTCTTCCTAAATAAATAGTATTAATATACATCCAAAAACGAACACTGAATGACGATCACAACTATAACTAGAATTTAGCATGCAAAGGTTGCCATAAGGGTTTACAGCCAATTAATGAGCTTGCACACAAAATGGTTACACATCACAACTACTTCCATGATAGACACCAACCGGGAATACAACACCAGCATGGGCAGGTAGGGAGCTTCAATCAGAGCGTATTCCTCCCATGAAGGTTCTTGGGTCAGGGCAGGTTCCACTGAACTGAGCCTGCGAAAAGTCGAAACCTGGGTTCTACAAAGTAGTAGATACTGGAATTAGAAAAGATGCATGCGAAATGGAACTCAAAAGGCGTATGATATCCCACTCATGTGCCACGTCAGTGTTCTCTTTCCCCCTATATCTCCACGCTCTACAGCGGTTCCCCCTATATCAAACCTCTATACCCCACCACACCAATATTATATACATTTTCAACCCAACCGTATCCGCACCGGTAGCTTTCGGACGATATCGCGCGCGAGCGTGGAGAAGTGACCGGCCGCCGCGGGATAGCGTTCCTCTGCATCTAGAGGGAGAGAGAAGAATGCTACCGGGTAGGGGGGGCTCGTAGAGAGAACCGCTGTGGCATTTAGCATTCAACTGTAGCCGCTGAAGTAGCGAGGGAGAAGCAGTAGAGGGAAGCGTTGAAGTAAGTCTAAGGCTGCTGTATATCATATGGGACTTCTACTACATGCGTTATACATAGTTGTTCTCCAGAATAGTGTTATTCAGTATTTGGGTTTAGAAAAGGGGTTTCAAAGAAGTTTGGCACTGTTATTGATAGCTTCAACCACAGCTCGTGTAAACATGGTAGTGTTTTGCCATTTTTGCTCTTATTACCATCAAATTACTATATAATAGAATCAGGGTGTTCTTTTTAGGGCATGTTTGTTTCAGCTTATAGATTATATAATCTAGATTATAAGATTATAATCTATATGTAGTTATTTGGTAGTCTAAATTATACTAATGGAGATTATTGTTTTCAAGACACAAAGGCAACAATGTCCCTGATTGTTTATTCGTCTTCTTGTTTACAGTTATGACATTCTATCTTATGACATTCTATCGATTCATGTAACTATTTGCAAAATAAGAAATTAAAATTATGTCAATTTATATACCTTATTTGTCCACGAGAAAGTACTCTATAAATAAAATTACATTCTCCTAGCAAACGATGCTTTGGCAATTTGATCATGTCGTCTGGACTCCTTTCTGCCTGCAGTTCGCCCTGAGGGCGGACCTCAAAGCTACAGAAGTTGAGGTACTTATCATTTTTAACTTCTGTTGATACTCTGTCATATTCATCCATCATCATGCTCTGAATAACGCAAGCATATATAACTAGTAACTGCTGTTTCATGTTGGAGTTGCCATGATGGATGATCCAACTTTCAAAATGCTGACAGAAGCTGAAGGCCAAACGAGCAATTTACTCAGCTAACTAGTCTTCCGAATCTTCTACAGCTTATGAAATCTTAACCAGTAACAGATTACTATACATCAGAGCCATGTATCGAAAGGCTGCCGATCTGAAGAACGTCTAGAGTCTGGACAGCGTTCGTCGTCTTGGTCTGCTGGACGCCGCCGGCATTCTGGAGTCCACGCCCTGCGCTCGCGATGCCGAGAACGTTCTTCAGATCGAGACCGTGGTGGATGGAGCGTTCCGACGATGTCTGGTGGAGGCCACGTTGCCATGCGCGTTGAAAGAAGAATGGCAGAGGGGCGTGTTGAAAGAAGAATGGCAGAGGTTGTAATTACTATTAACATCACCAAAGGTTGTGGATCTTTTATTAAAAAAAAAAGCTTTAATAAGCTCCTCTTGAGGAGATTATGTGATTATCATAATCTAGACTTCAAATTATATAATCTATTCATATAATCTGGTTTTTTGTTTATCGTCTGGATTATTTACACTAAATTATATAATCTACACAGATTATAATCCGAACCAAACAGGGCCTTATTCTGACGCAGGCTACCACACCCACAGTAAACTTCTCATATTGGCAGCAACCATTTTCTATGATTGCAGAATTTAAAAAGATCAGTTCTAGGAAATAACTGCCAGCAGTCTGAGCGTATTATCATAAAAACAATTCACTAAGTAACACCGATAACTGCACTTTTAAGGAATGGACGGATGAACTGTAGCATACACAATATCAGAGTCAAAACATGCCCCTGAAAGTCCTAAACTCTTGACTCAACCAAGTATTGTCCAATTCTAGCTTATTACATGACACCAACCATTCTCCACTCAAAGTTATCACACCCAAGTGAATCATGCATCTACATGGTTTTAGGCCTTTTATCAGTAACAATCGTGAGATTAGTACAGATCATAGGAAAAGTGGTCAGCTCCAAATTCAGACTGGCTAGATATCGTTATTAGGTTGTTTACCAGACTCTGATTCAACCGTCTTAGCTACAAGGTGTTGTTACTGAGCAACTTATTTTAATGAATTAAATGCATTGATGGCCCCCTAAACTTGTCAAGGGATGTCAATTAGATCCATAAACTTTGAAAATGCATTTAAAAGTCCTTGAACTTGTTAAGTGATGTATATCATACATCTCTAAACTTATAAAAATGGTGCATCACGGGTCCATTTCTAGACCATACTGGCCACTGTGGTGTGCCACTTAACTGTTTATAGTTGCATGATCAAAACATGTATCAACTATATATAAAATCTTGAATGAGCATAAAAATATAAAGAAAATACCTTGGACAAATCAATGTATCGCCACTGGAGTCGACTGTTATGTCGCAGAAACCTCCATCGGTCAACCTATGTCAGGAAAGATCAACATATATGTTAGTAGAGCTGCTTTATATGCTAACCGTTCTGATTCATGTGCTAAAACGACTTTTAAATACAATTGTCACTCTGTCAGGTCTGTTTTATATGCAGAATTGGGAAAGAATTCTGTTTTATATGCAAAACTGATTGTATAGGGATGTTATTGGCTTATTGTTACTTCTATTCCAATTTCTTGTGCTTTGCTTTGGACTGCTAGTGGGTACTAACTCCTTTCTGTTACTGCTATGCTACTGTTTTATATGCAGAATTGTTACTGATATGCTATTGCTACTTCTATTCCGATTTCTTGTGCTTTCTGTTGGACTGCTAGTGGGTACTAAGTCCTTCCTGCTTGGATCTTTGCTGAAGTGCTGGCTACCATGTAATCTTTACTACTCCTTAAGAGCACAGTGTAGGCGTCCACTGGTGCACGGTTCTGCCTGGCCCGGATGGAAGGTTCCGCATGCCCCGCTCGACCACGCCCCCGCCCCACCCTACGCATGCCCGCTGCCAGAATCGCCGCCATGACAGGCGCTCTCTCTACCCCGTGAGACGCCCGCCACCCGAACCCTAGAAGCCCCACCTGCTTCCTCGCCACCCCCAAACGCAGCCGATCGGATCGGGCTATCCGAGGTCAGACGCATCGAGGAGGTCGAGGAGCCCCTCAAGCCGGCGCTCACCTTCGCCTCGCCGTCCGAGAGAAGGATCAGAGCGGGGGGAGTAGGGGTACGTACCCGGGGTCGCAGTTGCAGATGTCGCAGATCTCCATGTTCTTAGCCCAGTCCGGGCTGATGAGCATGTCGCTGGTGGCGCGGTCCACCATGGAGCCTGCCTAGGAGGGCGGGGGGAACGGTCGGAGGGAGGCGCCGCAGGCGGAGCGACCGCTACTGTAGCCGGATTGGGATCGACACGAGCGGGGTGGCGCTTGCCCGTGCTCGAAACCACCCGCACCACGCAGGTTTGCCCTGCACCTCTGTCCCTCCCTTTCTTTTCGTTCCCTTTTTCCCCCACCCTCCCCCCTCTGGTTTTGTGCAGCGAAAATTCGGTAGCTGCGCTGCGCGCGCACACAAACAGTGGCCCACTCGCTGCCTGCCGCGCACCGGTCGGCCGGACTGATGGAGAATGTGCCTGCGGGCTGCAGCGGATCGGAGATAGAGATGGAGGTGGCGGGCGTGGATGGAAATGTTCCGTTGGAACCAACGGATCTGGCTGGCTGCGAAAGCAGCGGCGTGCGTGAGCTGCCCAGTGCGTCCAACGCGGAAGCGACGGAGGAATCCTCTCTCTTTCCAGAGGGGTTCGTCCGTGCGCGTCCACCGAACCGAAGTCCGGACGTCGGTGCTCTCGTGGGAGGGAGGACGCCACCGTCGCCACGACGGCGACCCCACAGCAGCTTCTCTATTACTCACAGTTTGGCTACAGCTGAATATGTCTCATTTTCACCGATTCTCTGTGTAGATAAAATACCAAAACAAGCTAGATGCATAGACTGTATAAACACTATAAACTGTGTAAATTGTATAAACTGTGTCCAAATCTGATAAAATGTATAAATTAGCTTGTATAAACTGTCCAAGTTAGCTCTGTGCAAATCTAATAAACTGTCCAAATTAGCTATATATAAACTGATAAACTGTCCAAATTAGCTCTATCCAAATCTAATAAACTGTATATTTTGTATAATCTGAATAAAAATGTGAGCTTTTGGTGGTTTGAATTAACCTTTTGTTTTGTATAATCTGAACCCAGCAAATTCTATGCATCTAGCTTGTTTTGGCAAAATATCTACACAGAGAAGTTCTCAAGAGTGAACCCTATGCAGCTGGTGACCTGGGTGTTGCTGTCCACATAGCTTACTTCAGGTATAATAGCTTCTTTTTTAGCATGTCTACCTTCTGACCACTTTCATTGGTAATTTGGAGCAAATGATGTGAACAGAAATTATGATTGTGTTGTTTCAGAATGGATGAAATGATGCGAGGTCAAAGAGGATGGCGGGAACTTCAAGCACTTGGAGATAAGATAAATCAGTTTAGTGGCATAATAGAAGGCTTAATTTGGTCTCCTAAAGCAAGTGATTCAAATGATAGACACGATGATTGGGCTTTTGAGGAGGTACTCGTGGAACTGACATGGATCCATAATTCTATAATCATTTTCCTATGATATCGAGAGCATGCCATCTGCCTTTTTGTATTAATTTGGCAGTCATTGGATTTCTTTCTAAAAGTGTTGCACTACTGGATTATCATTAATAAAATTTGTTTCTCTTTATCTTTTGCTAAAATCATTCATGGCAGAAACTTGTGTAAGAGCAGACTTATGGTTCTTGAGTAGATGTGCAACACTGATGGTTTAGGACCTAAGAAGGGCATGCAAAAGAAGAATTGTTTTCTAACATTTAAAACTGATTCCTCTGCTGCCTAACAATGTCAGCTCTTGATTCTTGAAAAGGATATCTCTGCATAAGAAGGAAGTTTATTCGTGTAACTGCTAAAATTTATGGTTGTGTTGCATAACAATGCTAACTCTTAAAGAGTGGGTTCCAATTTGCTGAACTGGAGTGCCTTGTTATGCTAGAAAGTAATTTTTGGCATTTATCTTCTCTTTATTGCGAGTTCTTTTGTTCGAAATGGACATTCCAAGCACCCAGCCACCCAGGTAGTCTTATAGAAATTTATTTTATCAAGGACCACACTCTGATTTTACTGGGCCAAATTGTGGGAGTACAGCCTGTGTAGCTTTGATCAGAAATAAGCAACTCTTTGTGGCAAATGCTGGTGACTCCCGGTGTGTCATCTCAAGGAATGGTCAGGTCAGTTGTTGTTACTCCTTTTTTTAGGAAACAGGAGGGGTTACCGCCCGACTAGCAGTTGCACTAAAAACAACACGGTACAAAGGTTGTGCTATATTTCGAAATAAAGTTCATGTGTGATCCTCTCATTTTTTTCACTTCTTTCACAAAACACAGGCATACAATTTGTCTAGAGACCATAAACCAGAGCTCGAGGCAGAGAGAGAGGATACAGAGTGCAGGTAGTTTCATTCAAATGGGGCGTGTAAATGGAAATCTAAACTTGTCAAGAGCTATCGGTATTCTTCACTCGCTTCTTCTCGTTCATACCTGACACCTTACCTGATAGTCTTGCTTGCATATGCAAAATGCCTTTTCAGGAGATATGAAGTTCAAACAAAATAAGTTCTTGCCCCCCGATAAGCAAATCCTGACTGCGAACCCCGACATAAACATTGTGAGCAAATTCTACAGCTGTCTCACACCCCTGCTATGCAGTTTACCAAGTTAGCGTTCCCTTCTTGTTGACTGTTATTCTGACTTTGTTCTTTCGTACAGGTCGAGCTATGTGATGACGACAAATTCATTGTTTTGGCATGCGATGGCATATGGTAAATTTCTCCCTGTTAACAAGGTTCTGGCTTCAACATGATTATTGCTTTTGTCAGAAGTAACAGCAGTATCCTCTGGGTTATTAGGGGCTGCATGTCAAGCCAGCAGTTGGTCGATTTCATCCGCGAGCATATAGACACAGTAAGTACCAAGCAATTTAACACTATCTGTCCTTTCGAAAATTGTAAGCACCATCTTCGGATCGCCTTTGGGCTTTCTTTGGCAATTGCTCATGCTGATGTTGTCCTAGCCATATGCTTTCTAGAAATTGAATGAACTGAGTCCTTTTGTATGGCTGGGCATGTTACTGTTTGCTTTCCTTGTTGATACTTGCAGTGATGGTGGGTTGGCTTTTCCTGTTGGATACCTGAATCAGGTTGTCCACAGATCATTCTGAAAAGGCATTTCAATTAAGGATGGCAAAAAGGTGCCCATGAAGTTGGTGCTCGATCGGATGGTGCTCGATCTAATTGTGTTGTTGAAGTCCTTATTGAGGTTATTAAGGTTTGCCAACTTTTTAGGTAGGTGTTCCAGAGCACGGAAGGCCCTTGAGCTAAGCCAACTTTTAGGAGTCAATATTTCTCCAACATGTACTTTTGCAGTAGTCATGAGTCATTGCTTATATGAAGGAGAGAAAATTATTGCTTCTCTTTTCTGTGCGTGAAGTTGTACATGAACATTCTATAGAGAGCTGGTGAAGCAGTGTGCCTTTCAAGTACTACATCAATGATTTCTTATTTCTTTATGGACTTGTAGCACCTGAATGGAACCCGTTTTTGAACTCTGTATTTTTTGAAGATGACATTATTGTCGTATTGTAATATAATTTGATCTGTATCAATTTAGTTATGCATTGATTGTTGCCAAAGAATTTATGAGATATTGAGATCAATAATATATGTGGTATTTTTTATGTAATTGTTGTGCAATAACATTTTGCTGAATAATTTGTATACTGTTGCAACGCACGGGCACCTAACTAGTCATTTATGAACTATGCAGCTGACAGCGCAACGGAGAGTCCAACTTCTGCTGCTGCCGACTATGATCCCAAAAAAACATGCCCGAAAGCTGCGAAGTTGTTACTTCACATATTTGTTGCACTAGCAATAAGTACTAGTCTATGGCCATTTCAGATTCGCTAGTTTGCTGCTCCTTGGTTTGTTGCTAACCTAGATTGCAACATGCATTACTGAATTTACTTCTTAGTTGCTACTTCCTATTTGCTATATGTTTGCAATCACTTCATGGTCATTCTATATTTGTTAGATGAATGATTTACATCTGAACTTTTAGCTGCATTAAACATTGATGTATTGGTATGGTGTCACCTAGGTGGCTGGACGGTGGCTGCTCGTCGCACCTCACCTTACCGCCTTTAAAACGATGGTGTAACTAGATGCTAAAAGTTAAATAGAGACTTACCGATTAGTTGTGTTTAACCATTCCGAACCCACCGCCTCTTTTTTTATCTTTCATCAAACATAAACATCTGAAAATAATACCACGATGACTTATGAAATAAAAGATATAAAAACTCTATTAAACCTAAAAATCTCATAAATTTCGTATTACCGAAACTGCACCGTGATTTGTCACTATAAAAAACTCTTCTGAGTCGGATGGAATACTCCAAAAACATCGGCAGTTGTTGGGTGAGGCTTTTTCGTAAATGGAATAGTAATAATCTTACAAATGATCTTTAATGGCTTTGAGAAGTATTTTAATATCGCAACAGTGTTAACATCATTGCGATATTTGTCTTTCGAGTTCCAAGACAATGAATTTATTTCTTTGCCGACATGAAACTACAAAAAAAAAACAATACACTCAGACAAGCAAGATTTCAATTCATTCGTTTTCGTAATTAACATAAATGTAACTTAAATGAAAATAACATTTATTTACTATAAAAACATCAGTCCATATATAAATTTCATCTTTAGCGCCAACGAAGTCAGCGAGATATATTCTATCTCTTTCATCAGATGCAATAGCTCCCACAGCAAGCCATCTTCCTAATTTAAGGGGAGCCCACTTGCATAGCTTTGCTGGGAGATTGGAACGTTGAATCTATACAGCAGCAGCAACAAAAGCTTTCTAGTCACTGTAAAGCCTAAAAAAATCATTCTTATGTAAAATACGAAAAGTACCTTGTCCCAACCTTCCTCAAGGTTTTTCCCATTCGTACCAGAACCAAAAGCAACCTCCGATGATTATGAATAGTAAAATAAAAGATCCCGTACAAGCTAGAACTTTTGTAGTGTTCCAGGATATGTCAGAAATAATGGGCTTTAAACCAGATCCTTCCTCTCCAGCCGCAAGTTTCCCACAATATGTTATATGATCTCATTTAAAGCCTTGACCTAGACAAAATAATGTTCTTAGAAAATGTTGCGATAAGCTTATAATGAAACAAAGTTTGTAAAGGATAATCCTGAGGTTACCCAGAGCCCAGAAGAAAAAGGTATGAGGGCTTCGGGCATACCTGACTTGCGTATGTTAATTGTTAAATTATGCAATCTGAGAAACTCTTTATGCTTTCAAGGAATGGCTTAGTCGTAGGTGTGGGTGGTCATAGCAAGAGCGGAGAGGGCGCTGAATATGGCATGCTTATGCAAGGAGGGAGTTGCTCTCATGTTGGATCGATGTCTATCAGCTATATAGGGTAATACGAGGCAGGCTCCCAGGCTGAAGTGGACGCAAGCGTCCGAGCCGGGGAGGTGGGATGGAACCTGCTGGAAGGTCTACTTCGAGAGATACAGATAAAATGAGTACATATCCATGGGTGTTTGAGTCAGCAGGTTGAGCAAGAATGCAGCATGGAGAAAAGCTTTGATGATCTGTCTTGTGTTAGTAAACTATTTAAGTAGTAGTGGGTCTATGTTAAGCCATAAGGCTGCTGAACTTGTTGGTGGGCATGTTAGTAGATTCCAGTAATAAAACAGAGGACTGAGTTTTTTCTCTAAAAAAATAGAATAAATGCATCTCGTGTTTGC
This sequence comes from Zea luxurians, assembly GCA_029449295.1. NCBI lineage: Eukaryota > Viridiplantae > Streptophyta > Magnoliopsida > Poales > Poaceae > Zea > Zea luxurians. Next base: position 438,735 of record JAOPSE010000374.1, read on the forward strand.
AGAAGATACCTTTCTTTCTGAAATTTACTTTCGGTGGTGGGGTCTCATCCTTATCAGACAGCTTGTACTCATCATCATCCTCAACTCTTCCCTCCTCGGAACTGCCGCTCTCTTTGTAGCATACTTCGGTCCGTGCTCGCCTGAGGCGAGGTGGACTTTACACTATGCTAGGATCAATTGGATCATCCATTGAGATACAAATGCTCTATGGCTGCGGAATGCTTCTAATTGATCTGCACCGTAGGGATTTAAGAAGAATTATGCTAAGGTCTAGAGAATTATACGAATAAATAAGAGAGAACCTAGTGGATGCATGAATCAGATGAGAAAGTGTAAAGAGCACCTAACTCACTTGAACCGTTGGGCGATCTCGATAGTTCACTTCGACAAATTTGAGAAAGAGCACGGTGGCGGCGGCCTACAAAACAATGCTGCGAGACTCGGATTGAGAAAGAGCACGGAAATGGGCTTCGAGGAAGACGCGTGGGAGGAAGACGAGCGCATTGGCGCAGAGCAGGAGCAGGTCACGGTAGAACTCAGATACAGAGGCGTAGAACACACTCTCTCTCTCACCGGGCGGTTCTTGACCAAGCTCTACAAACCATAGGTAGAAATAGAAGAGACGAAGAGGGGGAAGGACTTACATTGCGGTCAGCAGTCGAGCTCGGGCGGCGACGGACGAGCGTGGAAGATGGCGACGTTCGAGCTCGGGCGACGGTGGAGGCAGCGCGGCCGATCGTGGACGATGGCAGAGGCGGATGCTCCAAATCACGGACGGCGGTAGCGGCGGCTCCCGGGCGCAGATGATGGCGGCGGCGGCTCTCGGCCGTGGATGATGGTGTAGCCTCGCCCTCGCCTCACGTCGATCTTGGGGAAGAGCCGCCCAAGCTCGACGTCAGGGATGTGCCGCTGTGCCGGGGATGGAAGAGGGGGTGTCGCCGTGCTAGGGATGGAGGAGGGCGCCGCCGCGTGCTGCAGTGTGTAGTGCTCTTCTAGGGTTTCGTTTTCATCCAATAGTCCTTCATCAAGAGCGGCGGCTGGCTCCTGATAGTGTTCACGTGTGGTGTGGAAGCTGGAAAGCACTGTTGGCACCCGATGGGCTGGGCCGGTGGGCCAAAATCACCGGTCAAAAACAAAAGTGGCCAAAATTTCAAAAAGCAGTGCAGACTGATCGTCCCTTAGTTAATCGGTCGATTAATCGTGATTAACCGTCGATTAATCGGACGATCAGATTTCTACCTAGGTTCGAGTCAGACAGCTTTCTCTGGCTCGACTGCTGACCGCAATGTAAGTCCTTCCCCCTCTTCGTCTCTTTTATTTCTAACTAGGTTTTGTAGATCTTGGTCAAGAACCGCCCGGTGAGAGAGAGTGTGTTCTATGCCTCTGCATCCGAGTTCTACCGTGACCTGCTCCTGCTCTGCGCTAATGCGCTCGTCTTCCTCCCACGCGTCTTGATCGAAGCCCATTTTTGTGTTCTTCCTCAATCCGTGTTCCGCAGCATTGTTTTGTAGGTCGCCGCCACCGTGCTCTTCCTCAAATTTATCGAAGTGAACTATCGAGATCGTCCAACGATTCAAGTGAGTTAGATGCTCTTTACACTTTCTCATCTAATTCATGCATCCACTAGGTTCTCTCTTATTTATTCGTATAATTCTCTAGACCTTAGCATAATTTTTCTTAAATCTCCACGGTGCAGATCAATTAGAAGCATTACACAGCCATAGAGCATTTGTATCTCAATAGATGATCCAATTGATCCTAGCATAGTGGGAAGTCCACCTTGCCTCAGGCAAGCACGGACCGAATTATGCTACAAAGAGAGCGGCAGTTCCGAGGAGGGAAGAGTAGAGGATGATGATAAGTACAAGTTGTCTGATGAGGATGAGACCCCACCACCAAAAGTAAATTTCAGAAAAAAAGATATCTTCTGCAAACACGAGATGCATTTATTCTATTTTTTTAGAGAAAAACTCAGTCCTCTGTTTTATTACTGGAATCTACTAACATGCCCACCAACAAGTTCAGCAGCCTTATGGCTTAACATAGACCCACTACTGTTTAAATAGTTTACTAACACAAGACAGATCATCAAAGCTTTTCTCCATGCTGCATTCTTGCTCAACCTGCTGACTTAAACACCCATAGATATGTACTCATTTTATCTGTGTCTTTTGAAGTAGACCCTCCAGTAGGTTCTATCCCACCTCCCCAGTGCGCACGCTTGCGTCCACTTCAGCCTGGAAGCCTGCCCCGCATTACCCTCTATAGCTGATAGGCATCAATACAACCTGAGAGCAGCTCCCTCCTTACATAAGCATCACCATATTCAGCACCCACTCCGCTTTTGCTATGACCACCCACACCTCCGACTAAATCATTTCTTGAAAGCATAAAGAGTTTCTCAGATTGCATAATTTAACAATTAACATATGCAAGTCAGGTATGCCCGAAGCCCTCATATCTTTTTCTTCTGGGCTCTAGGTAACCTCAGGATTATCCTTTACAAACTTTATTTCGTTATAAGCTTATCGCAACATTTTCTAAGAACATTATTTTGTCTAGGTCAAGGCTTTAAATGGGATCAGATAACATATTGTAGGAAGCTTCCGGTTAGAGAGGAAGGATCTAGTCAAACCTCATTATTTCTGACATATCCTGGAACACGTACAAAAAACTGCACCCTAATTTCACCAGGACTGACAAAGTTCTAGCTTGTACGGGATTTTTGGTACCTTTTTATTCTACTATTCAGAAACATCAGAGGTTGCTCTTGGTTCTGGTACGAAGGGGAAAGACCTTGAGAAAAGGATGGGACAAGGTACTTTGCGTATTTTACATAACAATGAATTTTTTAGGCTTTACAGTGACTAGAAAGTTTTTGTTGTTGCTGCTGTATAGATTCAACTTTCAAATGTCCCAGCAAAACTATGCAAGTGGGCTCCCCTTAAATTAGGAAGATGGCTTGCTGTGGGAGCTATTGCATCTGATGAAAGAGGTAGAATATATTTCGCTGACTGCGTTGGCGCTAAAGATGAAATTTATACATGGACTAAAGTTTTTATGTTAATAAATGTTATTTTCATTTAAGTTACATTTATGTTATTTACGAAAACGAATGAATTGAAATCTTGCTTGTCTAAGTGTATTGTTTTTTTTGTAATTTCATGTCGGCAAAAGAATAAATTCATTGTCTTGGAACTCGAAACGCAAATATCTCCTTGCAACATGCAATGATGTTAACATTGTTGTGATATTAGAACACTTCTCAAAGCCATCAAAGATCCCTTGTAAGATTATTATTGTTCCATTTACGAAGAAGCCTCACCCAACAACTGCTGATGTTTTTGGAGTATTCCATCCGACTCAAAAGAGTTTCTTTATAGTGACAAATCACGGTGCAGTTTCGGTAATACAAAATTTATGAGATTTTTAGGTTTAATAGAGTTTTTACATCTTTTATTTTATAAGTGATTGTGGTATTATTTTCAGATGTTTATGTTTGATGAAAGATCAAAAAAAGAGACGGTGGGTTCGGAATGGTTAAACATAACTAATCGGTAAGTCTCTCTTTAACTTTTAGCATCTAGTTACACCATCGTTTTAAAGGCTGTAAGGTGAGGTGCCACCGTCGAGCAGCCACCGCCCAGCCACCTAGGTGACACCATACCAATATATTAATGTTTAATGCAGCTAAAAGTTCAGATGTAAATCATTCATCTAACAAATATGGAATGGTCATGAAGTGATTGCAAACATATAACAAACAGAAAGTAGCAACTAAGAAGTAAATTCAGTAGTGCATGTTGCAATCTAGGTAGCAACAAACCAAGGAGCAGCAAACTAGCGAATCTAAAATGGCCACAAACTAGTCTCTAGTAGCATAATATTAACTAGTACTTATTGCTAGTGCAGCAAATATGTGAAGTAGCAATTTCGCGACTTCCGGGCATGTTTTTTATTATCATAGTCGGCAGCAGCAGAAGTTGGACTCTTCGTTGCGCTGTCAGCTGCATAGTTCATAAATGATTACATGGTAGCTAGCACTTCAGCAAAGATCCAAGGAGGAAGGACTTAGTACCCACTAGCAGTCCAACACAAAGCACAAGAAATCGGAATTTATACTTGGCCCGTCGGAACCTAATGTACGATTACTTCGGCGTAGATGACCCCGACCATTCCCCCGAGAATCTTGCACCATCAGAGGTCAAGGCCTGAGTCAAGATTGTCACGGCGTTGTCGTCGGGGTCTTTTATGGACGAGGATTCGCCGTTCCCCCCTCTAAGGATATTTTGAGTGACCTGGTAAGTCTTCCTCCTCGCTTTTTCCTGTGCTTTTGGTTTTCCTGGTGGTATTAATCATTCGTAATCTGCAGGAATCGGGCCTATGGCACCTTCCCTCCTGCCCCTTCCTGAAGATGCCATCACCAAGGCGGAAAGAAAGCGGAAGAGGGAAGCAGAGGCAGAAGCCCTCATGGCGCGCAAGAAGCGCGCCACCAGGCGAGGAAGGAGTAGAAGGTTGAGCGCATGGCTTGGTCTGGGCCAGGGAGGAGTATCAGTACTTCAACCGACATGGAGGACATGACTTCCATGGCCTCCGACGGGATGGGGCCCATGGCGTTGGTGGGCAGCCTGGCCCGTCATGGTGATGTCGTGGCCAGCTCCAGCATACCGGCTCAGAGGGAAGGGTCGGTGGCGGACCCCGCTACTCTTGTGGCGCTTGTGGAGCATCGCGAGGAAGGAGTGGAGGCTGTGGCATCGTCCTCCATGCTCGTTGCGTTGATCGGGCGTGGCGAGGGGGAAGTGGACCCAGTGGCATCGCTCCTTCTAAAGCCTGTTGCGCCGGTAGAGCACTATGAGGGAACGGAGCCGATGCTGCAGCTCCTCTAGCACCCCCTACGTCGGTGGAGGCAGTGTCCTCGACACAAAGGGGGGTCTTCACTCGAGCATGTTCCTCCCGGTATGCCAAGTTTTTCTTTTCTTCTTTGCCCTTGCTCCAGGTCCTTATTTGGTTGTTCTGTTAGCGCGTACATGCCGTGCAAGATGGTGAAGGACACAACCCATGTGGCGAAGGGAGGCACCTCGACCTCCAAGGTCCATGTGCTGCCAGTGTCGGTCGTGTCGACCTCTTTGGTCGTCCCGGCCAGGCCGATCATGGTCATGACGGCCACCACTTCTAGGCCAGCCGTGCTGACCTCCCTGGTCATTCGTGGGAATCTGAGCGTGGCTGCCCCTGGCGTGGCTCCTCCTGGGCCGGCGGCTCCTATGTCCGACCTAGAGGGGGTTCTAGCAACCCCATCGGTCACCCTGGGTGAGGCTCTGGCCGCGAGCATGGTGCTCGTTGTTCCGCCACCCCTGGACCCTTCTTCTTTGGGTGTCATGGCGGTGGGTCACTTGGTTGGGGCGTCGTCGTCGCCGGTGGAGGTCACCGAAGCTTGGGCCCAGCCAGCGCTAGATCCCCCTCCTTCCTCTTCTTCAAGGGTGTCACTTCCCGCGCTGCCTGTTCTCGGGAATCTCCCCCCTTTCATTCTCGAGGGTTCAGAAGCGGAGGAGACGGAGGTGGAGGAATGGCACCTCCTCGAGGCGGCTTCTGTCCAGGCCGACAAGGGTCTGGAGACTATTGAGCGCTACCTTGACAATTTCGAGGAGGCGGTGTCGATAGCCCACACAGCGATGACGTGGGACCTGCTCCCCTACAATAAGGTAAGTATTCTTTTGGATTGTTTTTTCTTTCCCATGGTTTTTTGTTGAAGTTTCCACTGACTGCTTGATTGCTTATTGCAATGTCTTTTTTCCCGATCGCTGGCTCGAGGGGAGGCGCTGCTGGCAGCGCGGCGGGAGGTGGAGCAGCTACGTGCGGAGGCCACCCGCTTGGAGGGGCGGGAGCGTGAGCTTTCTGCGCTCCATTATGAGGTTGAAAAGCTTCAGGGCGAGGCGACGTGCCTATGTACATAGCGCGACGAGGCGCGGAACGACGCGAACCGCCTTCAAGGGGAAGAGGTCTTGCCTTCAGGAGGACCTGCTAGAGTCGAAACGACGAGCTGACGACGCTGAGTCGTCCTAGAGGGCGGTGAATGCCCACCTAAAGGAGACAAACCTGGAGCTCTTGCAGGAACACAAGGCGGTCGGAGGTAAGCCCCTATTCTGATTGGATGCTTCTATTGACTGGCACTTTGGGTTGCTCAAGCCCCTTCTCCTCCATAGGGCTCCAGAAAATATTCTCCAAGGCTCAAGATGCCAGGAAGGCGGTAGAGGAAGCGAAGAGGATGAAAGAGGACAAGACGTGTGAGCTCTCACTTACCTACGATGTGTTGTTGCCGCACGGGTCCAGGCGGAGGACTCACACTTGGAGCAGAGTGCGGAGCTTCAGGCTCTTTGGCTAGCTGTGGGCATAGTGTGCGCCACCTCACTCCACCAGCGCTGACCACGATTCCGTTGATCGAATGGTTGCAGGCGCTGCCCGGTCACGTGGAGCGCGTCGTCGTCGAAGGCGCGTTCCACATGAGCAACATGACCCTAGAGCAGATGGTCTCCCACTTCGATGAGATCGACGCCACCGTGATCGCGGAGGGGTTCGCTGCCAGCCGCTGCTATGAGGAGTTGGATGATATTGAAGAAAAAATCTATCATCGCGCCTGATTGATCGCGAGTCGTGTTGACGCTGGATGGACATCATTCTTTTTATTGTTTCTGAGTTAAGTTCCACATTTTTGTCTTTTATCGTAAGACCTGATAAGCAAGCCCTTGCGTTTGGTCATCCCGATTTATCTTAGTCGTGGCCGCTGGGGCCTTCTAGGGCATAGATGTGTCTTAGGACGGATCCAGATGCCAATAGTGCCTTAAGAGAGGAGAACACGGTCGCGGAACAATGGGCATGTGTAGGTGCGTTTGTGGTTGTGCCTGTTTCCCGGCCCCCGAGCAAAACATGGCAACTTGGTCGACCAAGCGACTTGGTATGCATGTTTTGTTTGCTCAAGAGCGAAAAGAAATGAAACAAGAAATGGTACTCAAGGGTAGAATCTCCTTAACTTTTCGATGTTCCATGCGTTGGTCAAGACGTTGTCGTTGCTGTCCTTAAGCTGGTAGGTTCCTAGGCGTAAGACTTGGGCGGCGATGAACGGTCCTTCCTATGGTGGGGAGAGCTTGTGCTTGTTCTTGGTGGTCATGACCCTTCTTAGCACCAGGTTGCTGATGTTGAACGATCTGCCACGGACCTACCGGTTATGGTAGCATCACAAGTCCTGCTGGTACTTGGCGAAACGGATGACAACCATGTCCCGAGCTTCATCGAGGAGGTCGATAGAAAGTTAAGTTGGGCGTCCGTCGTCGCTTGCTCATCATTGTAAGCTTGGATCCTTGGGGACTCGTACTCTAGCTCCTTAGGGAGCATTGCTTCTGCGCCGAATCCCAGGAAGAAAGGTGTGCAGCTCATCGCCCTGGAAGGGGTAGTCCGAAGGCTCTAGAGGACAACTGGCAACTCTGCTGCCCATCGCCCAACGAACTTCTTCAATTTATCGAATATCCATGGCTTGAGGCCTTGGAGGACTAGGCCGTTATGGCGCTCGACCTGGCCATTGGTTCGTGGGTGTGCCATGGCGGCCCAGTCAACGCGGATGTTGAAGTCGTCGCAGAAATAGAGGAAGGGTTCTCCTGTGAACTAAGTTCCATTATCAGTTATGATGGAGTTGGGTACCTCGAATCGATAGACGATGTCACGGAAGAAAGCAGCTATGACAGCCCTCCCAAGTTATCAGGCCCACATGCACCAATCCTTGCCATAATGGCCTCAGATTGATATGCATATGTATCGGGTAACTTAACAAGGCTATCGAGTTCATTAACTTGAACTCATCATCCCAAGGATTTCCCACAAAACATGTATATTACAGTAATCACATTTGATACACACACACTTTGGAGACAGAGCAAAAGACTTACAAAACATTCTTTACATTTCCAAAACTCAAGTTTTATATGCTAGAAAGAGTTATAATATTTACAAGTCCTGATAGTCTTTAAAGTGCATAACTTAATTACAATACTTGGAAAGGCGAAGCCTTTCCATAAGGAATACACATAGGCAAACTAAGCTTGAAGACCTCCACATGAAGTAACTAATGAAGCCAAAGACATCATGTTTCTCGGCATGTGCTTAGTACGTTCAAACGCTTGACACAGGTATCCGCACGTTAATCCTTATTCCAATTTCTCATCTCGTAGACAACGCATCCCCATGGATCATTGGCCACAGACCATCATCATTCCAATATAAAAATGGATACAATCAATTCCTGACCTCGCGCGAGTGCTAGAAAATCACTCGACTTCTACCGAGATCCCTAATTAGCAAAGCAGCTACTCGGCCTAGCATACTAGTATCCATCTCAAAGGGAAATCCTGAGTTCATGCAACTAGGGTTTTCAGACAACTCCTATACTTAATGCACAGTACAAACCTACAATCATTAAGTGCAGTAAAATAACACATATATATATATACTGGTTATGCATAAAACCGGGGCTTGCCTGGAATTTAACACTTAGACAGTGTTTGCTGGGGGGGTGTACTGGCTTGGCGAGCATCCACTAGTTAAGTCCATCATTCTTCAGGTTGTCCACCACTGCATCTTGTGGTTGGCACCACATTACTTGCACGATCGTCATCTCTCAGTCCTAAATAAGATGCAAGATGCATATGTATGAATATAATGAAAGTAGCACAAGATATACAAATACACGGTAGCGAACTAAACATTAAATTGTAAGACACTGTAATAACCATATGCTAGCATTAGTTATCTACACTTCATCGAGTGCACCACATCAACACCATTGGAAGGACGACGATTACTACCTACAATTAAACAACATAACACGACATCACGAGTACAAGCATTTATTTAATTGTATACGGCTTTTTCTTAATTCTTCTATTAATCACACAAAAGCATCCTAAGCACAAGTTCAACAGAGGATGAATTCCTATCCACAACCAACTACTCAAGCAAGCACATTAATCATGGAACGCATGTTAACCTAAGTTTAGACATTACAAGTCTATGTCCGTTAAGTGCTAACTAAGCATTTTTAGCCAAAAGGTGAACTAAACAATCAAATGAGCCCTTGCAGATTTTTGGACAGCAACACAGCAGTTACTTGTTTTAATCCTAACTCTTCAAATATTAATCCAAAAATAGCAATCTAGGACTTTCTGGAAAACTCAAAAAGTGTTCTATAACTTTGGTATTTTTACCTCAACATGATTCAACACTTAACAAGGTCAAAAGTGCTATCACAACAGCTCTGTCCAGATTTGGACAGATTCAGACTTGCGACTTCAAAAATTCACAACTAAAGATTCAGGCATCCAAATAAATTGATCCTAGACTTTCTGAAAAGATAATAAAATTGTATACATATCATTTATAAACATCTCAAGGTGATTCAATATTTAACTAAGGATAAAAGACGCTAGAAGACTTTGCTGTCCAGAACTGGACAGATTCAGTCTTCACATTTTAGACATCCATAACTTAATCTTCAGATCACCAAAAAGAGTGATCCAAGACTTTTTAGAAAGCTTAGCAAAAGCACTACATAACTTTTATAATCACCAAGAAGTGATTCCAGGTTTAATCAAATCAAACATTACAGTTTTCGAAATCTATTCTGACAGTGGACAGAACACAGCAACCAGTTTGTAAAATTCATAACTCTTAAACTGTCAGTCCTATGGTTGTGAAATTTTAACACAAGCAAGATAAGAAAAGCATCTACAACTTTCTTATAACGACCATGAACAGATTGTAACATTAAATTAAGCAAACAATTCAATCTCTAAAATCTGTACAGAAGTTGGACAGATTCAGTTACTGAAATTGTAAAGAGCATAACTCCTAAACGATCAGACTTATGGCTGTCAGATTTTAACACAAGTAAGGTAATAAAGTTATCTACAACTCTTCTATATGACTTTTTTACAGAAAACATAATTTAGTTTATCAAACATACATCACGGGAAAATCACTGCGTGCAGTCCAAAACAGCAACTAATAATTTTCAGCTCCTATACAATTCAAGAATTGCCGCGTTCTAGAAACTTGAATTATTCTAACAATTTACCATTTGTTAGAGTTAAAATAACCAAGGAAGAACTATCAAGTAGACTTACTAAATTTTTATCCGTGTCATTTCGAGCACTAGAAGTACCAGACTTAATTAACAACACATTCTCTACAATAATCAATATCGAAGCACTTTTCACCCAATAATTTGCATTTCAACTTAGACATCACATGAGCACTACTACTTTTTACCCGCGATCATAACCATATGCATTTAGACCACAACAAGCAATTCATCGTGATTACGCGCTTAACCAAACCATCTAACAAGTTGGTTAACCAAAGCAACAACATAGGCTCACTAAATAAAATACATGTCGGCTAGCCTATTATTATCCCAATTCGAGACACAACCTATATATAACAATCACTTAACGCAATCGACTTCTGCTTGATTACTTGAAGCGTCTACTCAGCGTCTTGAACACAACCCTACACTAGGTGCGAAGTGTATCTCGATGAACACACAATGTGTATTGACCCGACTCAAGATATAGAGGAAGCGATGACTACTTACGGCATGTCATCACCTCACTATACAAGCCAAAATTATTATTATTTAACCACACGCCTAGATAAGCATGATTTCAAATCAAATTGCCCATATTTTAAATCTCGACATAAGCTTGGCTATTGGCTAACGACTTGACCATTTTCTAATTACCAACATACACTACCTTTCACCATTTTTGGATACTTGCACGACACACCGCTATTGTAATACATCACAAGTACATTCAACCCCATCAGTAAAGCACCAGCACATTTCCGAAAATTCCCCGAGACTATTACGACAAGGCATCGATCCACTATACAACACAAATCATGACGATGCCGATAGGTGCTATCAACTAATCATTTAAAAATATTAACTTACTTCTCGCTTTGCCACTACAACACCCTTTAGTCACATGACCATCGGGAGCATCCTTCACACGGTTATACGACAGCAACCTAAACGTTGTGTTACACAAGACATACATCTTTCTTCGTTGTGAGTATAACCATATTACGGCATATACCCGGACACCTCAATCAAATATCTTACGCCACCACTACTATAATACACCACGGCACACACGCACATACGTGTCCCCATATTACGCGCAAGACATCAACCGCACCAGTGACTCCAACAGGATTAATCATACTCCTCATTCGCATCGACTATCACAATCGCCGATCACATGCATAAAACAAATACACTTTTCACGTAGACACCTATCGATGCATTCCCCAACACATAATCCGCGTTTTAAAAATTATCCTCACAGCAAACCACACATCAAAAACATTCTTACCGAAACTTAAAAATATCTGAGCCCTCTTTCTAACTCATTTTCTTTCGCCACAAACTTCAATCCATACCAATACATTTTTTACACATATACACGCACATGCACAACATCGACCAAAGATTAAATAGATTAATCCACAAAAATACCAAGTGAACAACCTGGACAAATCGAGACTAGTCACATGGGCTGTCCACAAGGCTCGGCAATTCCTCGAACGGGCAAAGCGCGAAGTGCGACGTCGACCACTAGCTGCGAAAACACACAAATTTGTTGGCGGCAATTCATCGAACATCACACGCATCGGAAAATAAACATCAAGGACAGCGGGGGGTTTCTCACCACGGGTTTCGACGGCGTCGCGGATGGGGCTGCGCAGCATTGGGGAAAAGGAGAAGCTCGCTGCAGGGGGGCTGCTCGACATGGGTGCAGAGCAGCGAGGGCTGCGCGCCAATGGGAAACGGAGGGGCTAGAGAAGCACCACGGCAACCCACTGCGGCTCTGAAATTTGGACAGCACCGCTGTTCACGGGGATTCACAAAACAGCGAGCCGACAGAGCACGGAGACGTCGGGGCTGCAGCTGCAAGGAGGAACCAGGGGGTTGTGCGTGCTCACATGGGGGAGGTCGAGCAGCACCCGCACATGGCCAATGGGAGGGGATATCGAGCTATAGGGCTGCTGCATCCCTGGAGCAGATATGGAGGGATGGGCGTCGGCAAAGGGGCTTCAACAGTGGAGCGCTCGGCCAGGGAGCTGGACGGCGCAGGGAAGAAATTTTCTGCGCACAGAGGCGACCGAGCAGGAGATGGGGCGCTGGCTGGGAGAGGGCAGAGGTCCGGCCACGGCCAAAGGGGAGAGAGGTCCCTGCGCCATGGGGAAGAAGGCCGTGGGGAGGGAGGAGGGCAGGGCGCCATGGGAGGGAGCTGGAGGAGCTGCTGCTCGCCCGCAGGGAGCGAGCGCCAGGGGAAACTCGCCTACACCATTGGAGCCGAGGGGAGGAGGCATGGGGAGGCTCTGCGCCATGGGGAGGCTCTGCGCATCCTGCTGCAAGGGCGCCAAGCACATGGCGAGGAGGAGCTGGGCTCCCTGCTGTTGCGCGAGGGAGAAAACAGGGGGCGTCGAGCAGCTGGAGCCGAGGGGGAGAAGGGCGCTGCTGCTGTGCGGCCATGGAGCAGGGAGCTCGCTGGTGGCTGCTGCTGCCGTGAAGCAGGGAGGAAGAAGGGGGTCGACTGGAGAAGAGAAACTAGCGGCTGAAAAAATTAGAGGGGTAGGAGTGCAAAATAGCAAGTGCAAGGAAGAGGAATCCATATTTATAGAGGAGCTCTAGAGTTTGTTTTCTTATAGGCCAAATGGGCTGGACTGAATTTGGCCCAAAACACTCGATCGGCTGCGCGAATATTTTTCAGAATAAAAATGCTCCAGCGGAATTTGTCTCTACTGAGAACAGAGCGAATTAGAGTTCCGAGGAATGGACGATTGAGCGATTAACTCGGCCGAGAGTCTGATCTGATTTTGCTCGAAAATAATTCCCTATACATGATTCGAAATAAAATCGTCTTGAGATACGACCGGCTTTCGGATTTTTTTGTCGGAGAAGGCGAATCGTGACATTTTACAATCTCGGCCGGAGTGGGTTTTTAATTCGGTTCAGACACAAGATATTTGGCCGAGTCGGATAAAAATTGATTAGAGGACGACATATTGAGTATTCCGTTTGAGAGTACGAGCTCGGATTAAAATAGTCGAACATCGATCGAAGTTCGAGGAATTAGACTCGGGCTCAGATCAGATAACAGCCGTCGAGAGTTTGATTTAATGAGCTTCAGATGAGATTTATAATTCGAGAATGATTTTCAAGTTTGCATTCGTTCCGAGAAATAAAAGTTTTAACAGGCTCCAAAATTGGCTGTTTCTCGTGATCGAATAACTCCGACTTCGGTGAGCTTCCATGAATAATCATGATAAACTGAGATAGACACGATCGAGAAATAAGAAATTTTCACTGAGCATCCGAGATTAGGATAAATTTCCCGACATAACCCGAAATAGACATCTGGGGTGTCACAGCCTTCCCCCTTAAAAGAATCTCGTCCCGAGATTCGAATGAGGATCTTAAGGGTGGAGAAGCATGTAACTCCCATGATAGAGGTAGATGCAAATTTATGAGATGGGATCTGACAAGATAGTGAAGATAGATTTGGATAGAATATCGTGACATGTTGAGACAAAATACAGCGATCACTCTGAGAGAATGTTCACAAAAGATGGCACATCAGTAATCTCGTAATAGACCACGACTATTAACCGCAATACCAGCGTCGCAGCGCGTGCCGAGCAGCTAAACCATGTGTGCACCATAGTAGGCTCTCGGTCTCGTCGCGACACCATCAGTCGTTAGTCATGACACCATTACCAAACGTAACCAATAAAAAATTCACGTGGCATAAATAGATGGAGCCCATGAGAGTATGGCTCAGAAAATAAGAATGCGACCAAAGTTGAAGCAAAGATTGTTGGCAAAAGAGCATCTCATGAGAACTCTTCAACTCCGTGAACTATTTCATGATCACCATGAAGATTATCCGGCCAGAGACTTATACGAGATGGGATATGATGAGGAAGCAACCATGAGATCAAGATTGACAACTTGTTGAGACATGAGAGAACTAAAGACAAAAGCAAAATCCATTGAACCGAATGGATACACTGTTTGGAGATACAGTTGATAAAACAAGGGTCATGATCCTCGGAGAAAGGAGCATGAGAACGACCATAAATGAGATATTAGACTTATCCACATTTAATACTTGAGAGTGGGTTATAGCAGATAACAAGATGACGGGGTAGATCTCGATGAATGATCTAGAGACTCGACGGATATGGTCACAACATGATCCACAAAGGAAAAGATTACTAGATCCAGGCGAAAAGGGAGGTCGCCAAACCAGATGGCTTCTAGGATGAGCAGAGGGGAATTTAATGAGGATTTTGGACAAGGCTTCCAAGAAGAATTTGCGATTGGATATTGTTTTGCGCAACATGCACTAACATTTTTTTTGAGATCAACATGTGCACAAGGAAGCTTTGGCTTGGCTAGCGATTAAGCTATGGGGGCCTATAAGCTGTGCATGTGCATTACCAATAGCGCAATACACAAGGGCTAGAAAACACCAACACAAGCATGTGCTTTGATTGTTTGGGGGGGCAAAAAGGGTTGAACAACTAAAACATTTCCTAGATAGCACGACAAGAGAAGCACCTAACACAACCTAGTCAAGACTATCATGACACACAGGATAAGACATTTTTTTGCAGTTCATAGCAATACAGCACATTATTCACAATTTCTTATTATTGGAATAAAGGTGAGAGAAGCATGTTGGTGCATAAGAGACAATGATGCGACAATCATGATGCATGCTCATTCTAGTCGTCTTCTCAGACCTAACTAATTTTTCGGGTGCTTCTACATAGGGCTGGGCAAAAAACCCGTAACCCGAAACCCGAACCCGGAATACCCGAACCCGAAATACCCGAAACCTGAATTTTGTTCGGGAATTTCGGGTAGCAACTTGCAAAACCTGAATTTAGTTCGGGTAATTCGGGTATCACAATCGGGTACCCGAAATACCCGAATTACCCGAACTTTCATGTGTCATGTACTCATTTCATACTTAATTATTAATTTGTACATTTATAATTATATGTATGTGTGTATAACTTGTGATTGTAGATTGCTTGTGTTTTATATGTCCATGTATATCATTATTCAAACTATATTTTTATACTAGTTTAATAGGGTGTATGTGTTTTTATGAAGCCGCCACAATAGTTCGGGTAGTTCGGGAATACCCGAACCCGAACCCGAAATTTCGGGTACCCGAATTTTCGGGCATTGCAAAACCCGTTGTAATTTCGGGTATCGATTCTCAAAACCCGAAATTTTAAAAACCCGAATTACCCGACCCGAAATTTTCGGGTAACCCGAACGCCCACCCCTACTTCTACATCATCCTTCCTAATAATAGTAGTAGCCTTTATGGCCTATATAAATAGCCACCTAGCTAGCCATCTATTTACTAAGGCTTCACGTCCTAGGTCTATCCTTATCATCCTGATATCTATCCAACTTTGGTTTCTAAGTAAGTTTTACTTTAGAAAAGGTTGGTAATCATGACTTATTGACTTCTCTGTAATGGTATTCACTCCGATACCAGCTATGGCGGAACCGCCCGAATTATTCCAGCTTAAGTGTCCAAGTCGCACCCTTAAAGGTAGCAACACACTTAAACCGGAATAACCCATCAGTCCCTCGGATCTAGTCCGATAAAGCCACTTACCAGGATCGAATACCACTAGCTCACTCGAAGGTGAGGCACAGAGAAATACAATAAAGTATAATACCATAAATTAAGAAAGTAACATTAGTGATTACATTATCGGAGTTTCAGAAATAATACTATAAATTTTAATGCATCGGAAATAACTAACAGAGAAAACCGAGTAACATGGCGAAGCCTAGCCACGCTACTACTCCTGGTCCTCTCCTGCGGAAGTAGTAACCCTCTCGACCGTCTATCTCGGTGGCAGGGATGGAGGCCAAGTCACACCATCAACCAATCATCCTAAGGAGTACCTACAAAAATTACGCCACAAGCAAGGCTGAGTATACTAATACTCAGCTAGACTTACCCGGTGTGAGGAGTCTACTCCTCTACCTCTAGACATGCAGCTGTTTGGCTGAGGGGTTTGGTTTGCCAAAAGCACTAGCTAAGTCTAAAATCAAGTTTTAGCTTTTCAAGTTTTAGTATGATCCTTTTAAACTAGATGTGTACCTAGCTATTCATACATGGTATCAAACATTTTTATCAATCAACATCTTTTGCCAGTCATCTCATTTTCACTTATTACTCAATGCAGTACAATGGATCAAGCAGTCTCATTAGCTGCGAAAAGCAGACGATTCGAATCGAGTTTTTAAACCTTGTAAGGTAAACCTAGTCACACGATGTGGCGAGGCACTCCGTCCCCACACACATCAACCGTCCCCATCGATTCCCCGTCAACAGAATATGGCTCACCGCCTTGGCATACAATGCCTCACTGACCCCGACTGTCGTCGTGCAGTGACCGCACTTGTACCCACCATAACTGGAATGGGAGAACACGTCTCAGGTCGCGTGAGGGATAAAGTCTGTTGCTAGGTTCACTCAGGTACTAGGCTTACTGATTTACCATATTTCTCGGCATGTGCTTAGTACGTTCAAACGCTTGACAAAGGTTTCCACACGTTAATCCTTATTCCAATTTCTCATCTCGTAGACAACGCTTCCCCATGGATCGTTGGCCACAGACCATCTGAAAGGGAAATGTGCCCTTGGGCCATTTCTATAATATTTTGGTGATTAAGTGTCCAACACATACTGAATGAGATATTGTGTGCCAAACAAGCAAAAAGGTGCAAATCATGTAACGAGGTACGTTTCTAGACTTAGTACATTGTTTTGAGTACTAACATACTTTGTCTAAGTGCTAGAAACGAAAAAAAGGAATTGGAAAAGAGCTGGCTGTGTATAGCCAACTCCTGCTCGGTCTGGGTGCACTGGACTGTCCGGTGGTGCACCGGACAGTGTCCGGTGCGCCAGGCTTGTCTCGGTGAACATGCCGCTCTCGGGACTCGACGGTGGCGTACGACTGTAATTCACCGGACTGTCCGGTGGTGCACCAGACTGTTCGGTGAGTCGTCCGCGGCGAAGTCGTCGCTCTCGGAAAAAGGATCGGCGACATACGGTTATAATTCACCGGACTGTCCGGTGGTGCACCGGACTGTCCGGTGGTGCACCGGACTGTCCGGTGAGTCAACGATCGACTGCGCAACGGTCGGCCACGCAATCCGCAGGCGACGCGTGGGCCACGCCAACGGTCGTCAGGGGGCACCGGACTGTCCAGTATGCACCGGACAATGTCCGGTGTGCCAGCTGCCGCGATTCTGCAACGGTCGACTGCGCCAAAATAGGAAGGAGATCCGCACCGGACTGTCTACAGTGACTGTCCGGTGCGCCACCCGACAGAAGGTAAGATTAGCCTTCCATGATTGTCTCCAACGGCTCCTAGCTGCCTTGGGGCTATAAAAGGGACTCCTAGGCGCATGGAGGAGACACCCAAGCACACTTTAAGCATTCCAAGACTTCTAGTCCTCGCTTTCATGCAATCGTTCATCATTCTTAAGATTGGAGCACTTTTCGAGTTGTAAACTCCTTGCGCGTGTTTTGTGTGCTCATCTTCTTGCTTGTGTGCGTGTTTGCGGTGTGGATTTAATTCTAGTGTGTGTTGCTCTTCCCAACCTTAGAGGGAAGCGTTGAAGTAAGTCTAAGGCTGCTGTATATCATATGGGACTTCTACTACATGCGTTATACATAGTTGGTCTCCAGAATAGTGTTATTTAATATTTGGGTTTAGAAAAGGGGTTTCAAAGAAGTTTGGCACTGTTATTGATAGCTTCAACCACAGCTCGTGTAAACATGGTAGTGTTTTGCCATTTTTGCTCTTATTACCATCAAATTACTATATAATAGAATCAGGGTGTTCTTTCTAGGGCATGTTTGTTTCAGCTTATAGATTATATAATCTAGATTATAAGATTATAATCTATATGTAGTTATTTGGTAGTCTAAATTATACTAATGGAGATTATTGTTTTCAAGACACAAAGGCAACAATGTCCCTGATTGTTTATTCGTCTTCTTGTTTACAGTTATGACATTCTATCTTATGACATTCTATCGATTCATGTAACTATTTGCAAAATAAGAAATTAAAATTATGTCAATTTATATACCTTATTTGTCCACGAGAAAGTACTCTATAAATAAAATTACATTCTCCTAGCAAACGATGCTTTGGCAATTTGATCATGTCGTCTGGACTCCTTTCTGCCTGCAGTTCGCCCTGAGGGCGGACCTCAAAGCTACAGAAGTTGAGGTACTTATCATTTTTAACTTCTGTTGATACTCTGTCATATTCATCCATCATCATGCTCTGAATAACGCAAGCATATATAACTAGTAACTGCTGTTTCATGTTGGAGTTGCCATGATGGATGATCCAACTTTCAAAATGCTGACAGAAGCTGAAGGCCAAACGAGCAATTTACTCAGCTAACTAGTCTTCCGAATCTTCTACAGCTTATGAAATCTTAACCAGTAACAGATTACTATACATCAGAGCCATGTATCGAAAGGCTGCCGATCTGAAGAACGTCTAGAGTCTGGACAGCGTTCGTCGTCTTGGTCTGCTGGACGCCGCCGGCATTCTGGAGTCCACGCCCTGCGCTCGCGATGCCGAGAACGTTCTTCAGATCGAGACCGTGGTGGATGGAGCGTTCCGACGATGTCTGGTGGAGGCCACGTTGCCATGCGCGTTGAAAGAAGAATGGCAGAGGGGCGTGTTGAAAGAAGAATGGCAGAGGTTGTAATTACTATTAACATCACCAAAGGTTGTGGATCTTTTATAAAAAAAAGCTTTAATAAGCTCCTCTTGAGGAGATTATGTGATTATCATAATCTAGACTTCAAATTATATAATCTATTCATATAATCTGGTTTTTTGTTTATCGTCTGGATTATTTACACTAAATTATATAATCTACACAGATTATAATCCGAACCAAATAGGGCCTTATTGTGACGCAGGCTACCACACCCAGTGTTATTAAAACTACGTTTAAACGATGTTTAAACTACGTTTAAACGTCAAAACTCTAATTAGAGGTTGAAACCACGTTTTAGCGTTTTGACGTTCTAAACTGTAAAACGCAGTGTTTTATGCATTTTAGACCATTAGCTACTTTTGGGCTCAGTCTATTAGTTACTTTTGAGGTTCAATCCAGCTCATGGGTGAAGTTTTGGTAAGCCACTAACCTCTCTATTTTGGTATTTAACTTCATATTATTGTCTGAAATGATGATGTATTGGTATTTTTCCTGTGTTGTTTAAAACTACGTTTAAACAAAGTTTAAACGTTTAAAAGTCAAAATTTCACCCATAAGCGTTCCAACGTTTTACCGTTTTAATAACCTTGACCACACCCACAGTAAACTTCTCATATTGGCAGCAACCATTTTCTATGATTGCAGAATTTAAAAAGATCAGTTCTAGGAAATAACTGCCAGCAGTCTGAGCGTATTATCATAAAAACAATTCACTAAGTAACACCGATAACTGCACTTTTAAGGAATGGACGGATGAACTGTAGCATACACAATATCAGAGTCAAAACATGCCCCTGAAAGTCCTAAACTCTTGACTCAACCAAGTATTGTCCAATTCTAGCTTATTACATGACACCAACCATTCTCCACTCAAAGTTATCACACCCAAGTGAATCATGCATCTACATGGTTTTAGGCCTTTTATCAGTAACAATCGTGAGATTAGTACAGATCATAGGAAAAGTGGTCAGCTCCAAATTCAGACTGGCTAGATATCGTTATTAGGTTGTTTACCAGACTCTGATTCAACCGTCTTAGCTACAAGGTGTAGTTACTGAGCAACTTATTTTAATGAATTAAATGCATTGATGGCCCCCTAAACTTGTCAAGGGATGTCAATTAGATCCATAAACTTTGAAAATGCATTTAAAAGTCCTTGAACTTGTTAAGTGATGTATATCATACATCTCTAAACTTGTAAAAATGGTGCATCACGGGTCCATTTCTAGACCATACTGGCCACTGTGGTGTGCCACTTAACTGTTTATAGTTGCATGATCAAAACATGTATCAACTATATATAAAATCTTGAATGAGCATAAAAATATAAAGAAAATACCTTGGACAAATCAATGTATCGCCACTGGAGTCGACTGTTATGTCGCAGAAACCTCCATCGGTCAACCTATGTCAGGAAAGATCAACATATATGTTAGTAGAGCTGCTTTATATGCTAACCGTTCTGATTCATGTGCTAAAACGACTTTTAAATACAATTGTCACTCTGTCAGGTCTGTTTTATATGCAGAATTGGGAAAGAATTCTGTTTTATATGCAAAACTGATTGTATAGGGATGTTATTGGCTTATTGTTACTTCTATTCCAATTTCTTGTGCTTTGCTTTGGACTGCTAGTGGGTACTAACTCCTTTCTGTTACTGCTATGCTACTGTTTTATATGCAGAATTGTTACTGATATGCTATTGCTACTTCTATTCCGATTTCTTGTGCTTTCTGTTGGACTGCTAGTGGGTACTAAGTCCTTCCTGCTTGGATCTTTGCTGAAGTGCTGGCTACCATGTAATCTTTACTACTCCTTAAGAGCACAGTGTAGGCGTCCACTGGTGCACGGTTCTGCCTGGCCCGGATGGAAGGTTCCGCATGCCCCGCTCGACCACGCCCCCGCCCCACCCTACGCATGCCCGCTGCCAGAATCGCCGCCATGACAGGCGCTCTCTCTACCCCGTGAGACGCCCGCCACCCGAACCCTAGAAGCCCCACCTGCTTCCTCGCCACCCCCAAACGCAGCCGATCGGATCGGGCTATCCGAGGTCAGACGCATCGAGGAGGTCGAGGAGCCCCTCAAGCCGGCGCTCACCTTCGCCTCGCCGTCCGAGAGAAGGATCAGAGCGGGGGGAGTAGGGGTACGTACCCGGGGTCGCAGTTGCAGATGTCGCAGATCTCCATGTTCTTAGCCCAGTCCGGGCTGATGAGCATGTCGCTGGTGGCGCGGTCCACCATGGAGCCTGCCTAGGAGGGCGGGGGGGAACGGTCGGAGGGAGGCGCCGCAGGCGGAGCGACCGCTACTGTAGCCGGATTGGGATCGACACGAGCGGGGTGGCGCTTGCCCGTGCTCGAAACCACCCGCACCACGCAGGTTTGCCCTGCACCTCTGTCCCTCCCTTTCTTTTCGTTCCCTTTTTCCCCCACCCTCCCCCCTCTGGTTTTGTGCAGCGAAAATTTGGTAGCTGCGCTGCGCGCGCACACACACAGTGGCCCGCTCGCTGCCTGCCGCGCACCGGTCGGCCAGACTGATGGAGAATGTGCCTGCGGGCTGCAGCGGATCGGAGATAGAGATGGAGATGCCGGTGCGCGGTGGCTGGCGTGGATGGAAATGTTCCGTTGGAACCAACGGATCTGGCTGGCTGCGAAAGCAGCGGCGTGCGTGAGCTGCCCAGTGCGTCCAACGCGGAAGCGGCGGAGGAATCCTCTTTCTTTCCAGAGGGGTTCGTCCGTGCGCGTCCACCGAACCGAAGTCCGGACGTCGGTGCTCTCGTGGGAGGGAGGACGCCACCGTCGCCACGACGGCGACCCCACAGCAGCTTCCCTATTACTCACAGTTTGGCTACAACTGAATATGTCTCATTTTCACCGATTCTCTGTGTAGATAAAATACCAAAACAAGCTAGATGCATAGACTGTATAAACACTATAAACTGTGTAAATTGTATAAACTGTGTCCAAATCTGATAAAATGTATAAATTAGCTTGTATAAACTGTCCAAGTTAGCTCTGTGCAAATCTAATAAACTGTCCAAATTAGCTATATATAAACTGATAAACTGTCCAAATTAGCTCTATCCAAATCTAATAAACTGTATATTTTGTATAATCTGAATAAAAATGTGAGCTTTTGGTGGTTTGAATTAACCTTTTGTTTTGTATAATCTGAACCCAGCAAATTCTATGCATCTAGCTTGTTTTGGCAAAATATCTACACAGAGAAGTTCTCAAGAGTGAACCCTATGCAGCTGGTGACCTGGGTGTTGCTGTCCACATAGCTTACTTCAGGTATAATAGCTTCTTTTTTAGCATGTCTACCTTCTGACCACTTTCATTGGTAATTTGGAGCAAATGATGTGAACAGAAATTATGATTGTGTTGTTTCAGAATGGATGAAATGATGCGAGGTCAAAGAGGATGGCGGGAACTTCAAGCACTTGGAGATAAGATAAATCAGTTTAGTGGCATAATAGAAGGCTTAATTTGGTCTCCTAAAGCAAGTGATTCAAATGATAGACACGATGATTGGGTTTTTGAGGAGGTACTCGTGGAACTGGCATGGATCCATAATTCTATAATCATTTTCCTATGATATCGAGAGCATGCCATCTGCCTTTTTGTATTAATTTGGCAGTCATTGGATTTCTTTCTAAAAGTGTTGCACTACTGGATTATCATTAATAAAATTTGTTTCTCTTTATCTTTTGCTAAAATCATTCATGGCAGAAACTTGTGTAAGAGCAGACTTATGGTTCTTGAGTAGATGTGCAACACTGATGGTTTAGGACCTAAGAAGGGCATGCAAAAGAAGAATTGTTTTCTAACATTTAAAACTGATTCCTCTGCTGCCTAACAATGTTAGCTCTTGATTCTTGAAAAGGATATCTCTGCATAAGAAGGAAGTTTATTCGTGTAACTGCTAAAATTTATGGTTGTGTTGCATAACAATGCTAACTCTTAAAGAGTGGGTTCCAATTTGCTGAACTGGAGTGCCTTGTTATGCTAGAAAGTAATTTTTGGCATTTATCTTCTCTTTATTGCGAGTTCTTTTGTTCGAAATGGACATTCCAAGCACCCAGCCACCCAGGTAGTCTTATGGAAATTTATTTTAGACCACACTCTGATTTTACTGGGCCAAATTGTGGGAGTACAGCCTGTGTAGCTTTGATCAGAAATAAGCAACTCTTTGTGGCAAATGCTGGTGACTCCCGGTGTGTCATCTCAAGGAATGGTCAGGTCAGTTGTTGTTACTCCTTTTTTTAGGAAACAGGAGGGGTTATCGCCCGACTAGCAGTTGCACTAAAAACAACACGGTACAAAGGTTGTGCTATATTTCGAAATAAAGTTCATGTGTGATCCTCTCATTTTTTTCACTTCTTTCACAAAACACAGGCATACAATTTGTCTAGAGACCATAAACCAGAGCTCGAGGCAGAGAGAGAGGATACGGAGTGCAGGTAGTTTCATTCAAATGGGGCGTGTAAATGGAAATCTAAACTTGTCAAGAGCTATCGGTATTCTTCACTCGCTTCTTCTCGTTCATACCTGACACCTTACCTGATAGTCTTGCTTGCATATGCAAAATGCCTTTTCAGGAGATATGAAGTTCAAACAAAATAAGTTCTTGCCCCCCGATAAGCAAATCCTGACTGCGAACCCCGACATAAACATTGTGAGCAAATTCTACAGCTGTCTCACACCCCTGCTATGCAGTTTACCAAGTTAGCGTTCCCTTCTTGTTGACTGTTATTCTGACTTTGTTCTTTCGTACAGGTCGAGCTATGTGATGACGACAAATTCATTGTTTTGGCATGCGATGGCATATGGTAAATTTCTCCCTGTTAACAAGGTTCTGGCTTCAACATGATTATTGCTTTTGTCAGAAGTAACAGCAGTATCCTCTGGGTTATTAGGGGCTGCATGTCAAGCCAGCAGTTGGTCGATTTCATCCGCGAGCATATAGACACAGTAAGTACCAAGCAATTTAACACTATCTGTCCTTTCGAAAATTGTAAGCACCATCTTCGGATCGCCTTTGGGCTTTCTTTGGCAATTGCTCATGCTGATGTTGTCCTAGCCATATGCTTTCTAGAAATTGAATGAACTGAGTCCTTTTGTATGGCTGGGCATGTTACTGTTTGCTTTCCTTGTTGATACTTGCAGTGATGGTGGGTTGGCTTTTCCTGTTGGATACCTGAATCAGGTTGTCCACAGATCATTCTGAAAAGGCATTTCAATTAAGGATGGCAAAAAGGTGCCCATGAAGTTGGTGCTCGATCTAATTGTGTTGTTGAAGTCCTTATTGAGGTTATTAAGGTTTGCCAACTTTTTAGGTAGGTGTTCCAGAGCACGGAAGGCCCTTGAGCTAAGCCAACTTTTAGGAGTCAATATTTCTCCAACATGTACTTTTGCAGTAGTCATGAGTCATTGCTTATATGAAGGAGAGAAAATTATTGCTTCTCTTTTCTGTGCGTGAAGTTGTACATGAACATTCTATAGAGAGCTGGTGAAGCAGTGTGCCTTTCAAGTACTACATCAATGATTTCTTATTTCTTTATGGACTTGTAGCACCTGAATGGAACCCGTTTTTGAACTCTGTATTTTGTGAAGATGACATTATTGTCATATTGTAATATAATTTGATCTGTATCAATTTAGTTATGCATTGATTGTTGCCAAAGAATTTATGAGATATTGAGATCAATAATATATGTGGTATTTTTTATGTAATTGTTGTGCAATAACATTTTGCTGAATAATTTGTATACTATTGCAACGCACGGGCACCTAACTAGTCATTTATGAACTATGCAGCTGACAGCGCAACGGAGAGTCCAACTTCTGCTGCTGCCGACTATGATCCCAAAAAAACATGCCCGAAAGCTGCGAAGTTGTTACTTCACATATTTGTTGCACTAGCAATAAGTACTAGTCTGTGGCCATTTCAGATTCGCTAGTTTGCTGCTCCTTGGTTTGTTGCTAACCTAGATTGCAACATGCACTACTGAATTTACTTCTTAGTTGCTACTTCCTATTTGCTATATGTTTGCAATCACTTCATGGTCATTCTATATTTGTTAGATGAATGATTTACATCTGAACTTTTAGCTGCATTAAACATTGATGTATTGGTATGGTGTCACCTAGGTGGCTGGGCGGTGGCTGCTCGTCGCACCTCACCTTACCGCCTTTAAAACGATGGTGTAACTAGATGCTAAAAGTTAAATAGAGACTTACCGATTAGTTGTGTTTAACCATTCCGAACTCACCGCCTCTTTTTTTATCTTTCATCAAACATAAACATCTGAAAATAATACCACGATCACTTATGAAATAAAAGATATAAAAACTCTATTAAACCTAAAAATCTCATAAATTTCGTATTACCGAAACTGCACCGTGATTTGTCACTATAAAAAACTCTTCTGAGTCGGATGGAATACTCCAAAAACATTGGCAGTTGTTGGGTGAGGCTTTTTCGTAAATGGAACAGTAATAATCTTACAAATGATCTTTAATGGCTTTGAGAAGTATTTTAATATCGCAACAGTGTTAACATCATTGCATGTTGCAAGGAGATATTTGTCTTTCGAGTTCCAAGACAATGAATTTATTTCTTTGCCGACATGAAACTACAAAAAAACAATACACTCAGACAAGCAAGATTTCAATTCATTCGTTTTCGTAAATAACATAAATATAACTTAAATGAAAATAACATTTATTTACTATAAAAACATCAGTCCATATATAAATTTCATCTTTAGCGCCAACGAAGTCAGCGAGATATATTCTATCTCTTTCATCAGATGCAATAGCTCCCACAGCAAGCCATCTTCCTAATTTAAGGGGAGCCCACTTGCATAGCTTTGCTGGGAGATTGGAACGTTGAATCTATACAGCAGCAGCAACAAAAGCTTTCTAGTCACTGTAAAGCCTAAAAATCATTCTTATGAAAAATACGAAAAGTACCTTGTCCCAACCTTCCTCAAGGTTTTTCCCATTCGTACCAGAACCAAAAGCAACCTCCGATGATTATGAATAGTAAAATAAAAGATCCCGTACAAGCTAGAACTTTTGTAGTGTTCCAGGATATGTTAGAAATAATGGGCTTTAAACCAGATCCTTCCTCTCCAGCCGCAAGTTTCCCACAATATGTTATATGATCTCATTTAAAGCCTTGACCTAGACAAAATAATGTTCTTAGAAAATGTTGCGATAAGCTTATAATGAAACAAAGTTTGTAAAGGATAATCCTGAGGTTACCCAGAGCCCAGAAGAAAAAGGTATGAGGGCTTCGGGCATACCTGACTTGCGTATGTTAATTGTTAAATTATGCAATCTGAGAAACTCTTTATGCTTTCAAGGAATGGCTTAGTCGTAGGTGTGGGTGGTCATAGCAAGAGCGGAGAGGGCGCTGAATATGGCATGCTTATGCAAGGAGGGAGTTGCTCTCATGTTGGATCGATGTCTATCAGCTATATAGGGTAATGCGAGGCAGGCTCCCAGGCTGAAGTGGACGCAAGCGTCCCAGCCGGGGAGGTGGGATGGAACCTGCTGGAAGGTCTACTTTGAGAGATACAGATAAAATGAGTACATATCCATGGGTGTTTGAGTCAGCAGGTTGAGCAAGAATGCAGCATGGAGAAAAGCTTTGATGATCTGTCTTGTGTTAGTAAACTATTTAAGTAGTAGTGGGTCTATGTTAAGCCATAAGGCTGCTGAACTTGTTGGTGGGCATGTTAGTAGATTCCAGTAATAAAACAGAGGACTGAGTTTTTTCTCTAAAAAATAGAATAAATGCATCTCGTGTTTGCAGAAGATACCTTTCTTTCTGAAATTTACTTTCGGTGGTGGGGTCTCATCCTTATCAGACAGCTTGTACTCATCATCATCCTCAACTCTTCCCTCCTCGGAACTGCCGCTCTCTTTGTAGCATACTTCGGTCCGTGCTCGCCTGAGGCGAGGTGGACTTTACACTGTGCTAGGATCAATTGGATCATCCATTGAGATACAAATGCTCTATGGCTGCGGAATGCTTCTAATTGATCTGCACCGTAGGGATTTAAGAAGAATTATGCTAAGGTCTAGAGAATTATACGAATAAATAAGAGAGAACCTAGTGGATGCATGAATCAGATGAGAAAGTGTAAAGAGCACCTAACTCACTTGAACCGTTGGGCGATCTCGATAGTTCACTTCGACAAATTTGAGAAAGAGCACGGTGGCGGCGGCCTACAAAACAATGCTGCGAGACTCGGATTGAGAAAGAGCACGGAAATGGGCTTCGAGGAAGACGCGTGGGAGGAAGACGAGCGCATTGGCGCAGAGCAGGAGCAGGTCACGGTAGAACTCAGATACAGAGGCGTAGAACACACTCTCTCTCTCACCGGGCGGTTCTTGACCAAGCTCTACAAACCATAGGTAGAAATAGAAGAGACGAAGAGGGGGAAGGACTTACATTGCGGTCAGCAGTCGAGCTCGGGCGGCGACGGACGAGCGTGGAAGATGGCGACGTTCGAGCTCGGGCGACGGTGGAGGCAGCGCGGCCGATCGTGGACGATGGCAGAGGCGGATGCTCCAAATCACGGACGGCGGCAGCGGCGGCTCCCGGGCGCAGATGATGGCGGCGGCGGCTCTCGGCCGTGGATGATGGCGTAGCCTCGCCCTCGCCTCACGTCGATCTTGGGGAAGAGCCGCCCAAGCTCAACGTCAGGGATGTGCCGCTGTGCCGGGGATGGAAGAGGGGGTGTCGCCGTGCTAGGGATGGAGGAGGGCGCCGCCGCGTGCTGCAGTGTGTAGTGCTCTTCTAGGGTTTCGTTTTCATCCAATAGTCCTTCATCAAGAGCGGCGGCTGGCTCCTGATAGTGTTCACGTGTGGTGTGGAAGCTGGAAAGCACTGTTGGCACCCGATGGGCTGGGCCGGTGGGCCAAAATCACAGGTCAAAAACAAAAGTGGCCAAAATTTCAAAAAGCAGTGCAGACTGATCGTCCCTTAGTTAATCGGTCGATTAATCGTGATTAACCATCGATTAATCGGACGATCAGACCTTGGTTCGAGTCAGACAGCTTTCTCTGGCTCGACTGCTGACCGCAATGTAAGTCCTTCCCCCTCTTCGTCTCTTTTATTTCTAACTAGGTTTTGTAGATCTTGGTCAAGAACCGCCCGGTGAGAGAGAGTGTGTTCTATGCCTCTGCATCCGAGTTCTACCGTGACCTGCTCCTGCTCTGCGCTAATGCGCTCGTCTTCCTCCCACGCGTCTTGATCGAAGCCCATTTTTGTGTTCTTCCTCAATCCGTGTTCCGCAGCATTGTTTTGTAGGTCGCCGCCACCGTGCTCTTCCTCAAATTTATCGAAGTGAACTATCGAGATCGTCCAACGATTCAAGTGAGTTAGATGCTCTTTACACTTTCTCATCTAATTCATGCATCCACTAGGTTCTCTCTTATTTATTCGTATAATTCTCTAGACCTTAGCATAATTTTTCTTAAATCTCCACGGTGTAGATCAATTAGAAGCATTCCACAGCCATAGAGCATTTGTATCTCAATAGATGATCCAATTGATCCTAGCATAGTGGGAAGTCCACCTCGCCTCAGGCAAGCACGGACCGAATTATGCTACAAAGAGAGCGGCAGTTCCGAGGAGGGAAGAGTAGAGGATGATGATAAGTACAAGTTGTCTGATGAGGATGAGACCCCACCACCAAAAGTAAATTTCAGAAAAAAAGATATCTTCTGCAAACACGAGATGCATTTATTCTATTTTTTTAGAGAAAAACTCAGTCCTCTGTTTTATTACTGGAATCTACTAACATGCCCACCAACAAGTTCAGTAGCCTTATGGCTTAACATAGACCCACTACTGCTTAAATATTTTACTAACACAAGACAGATCATCAAAGCTTTTCTCCATGCTGCATTCTTGCTCAACCTGCTGACTTAAACACCCATAGATATGTACTCATTTTATCTGTGTCTCTTGAAGTAGACCCTCCAGCAGGTTCTATCCCACCTCCCCAGTGCGCACGCTTGCGTCCACTTCAGCCTGGAAGCCTGCCCCGCATTACCCTCTATAGCTGATAGGCATCAATACAACCTGAGAGCAACTCCCTCCTTACATAAGCATCACCATATTCAGCACCCACTCCGCTTTTGCTATGACCACCCACACCTCCGACTAAATCATTCCTTAAAAGCATAAAGAGTTTCTCAGATTGCATAATTTAACAATTAACATATGCAAGTCAGGTATGCCCGAAGCCCTCATACCTTTTTCTTCTGGGCTCTAGGTAACCTCAGGATTATCCTTTACAAACTTTATTTCGTTATAAGCTTATCGCAACATTTTCTAAGAACATTATTTTGTCTAGGTCAAGGCTTTAAATGGGATCAGATAACATATTGTAGGAAGCTTCCGGTTAGAGAGGAAGGATCTAGTCAAACCTCATTATTTCTGACATATCCTGGAACACGTACAAAAAACTGCACCCTAATTTCACCAGGACTGACAAAGTTCTAGCTTGTACGGGATTTTTGGTACCTTTTTATTCTACTATTTAGAAACATCAGAGGTTGCCCTTGGTTTTGGTACGAAGGGGAAAGACCTTGAGAAAAGGATGGGACAAGGTACTTTGCGTATTTTACATAACAATGAATTTTTTAGGCTTTACAGTGACTAGAAAGTTTTTGTTGTTGCTGCTGTATAGATTCAACTTTCAAATGTCCCAGCAAAACTATGCAAGTGGGCTCCCCTTAAATTAGGAAGATGGCTTGCTGTGGGAGCTATTGCATCTGATGAAAGAGGTAGAATATATTTCGCTGACTGCGTTGGCGCTAAAGATGAAATTTATACATGGACTAAAGTTTTTATGTTAATAAATGTTATTTTCATTTAAGTTACATTTATGTTATTTACGAAAACGAATGAATTGAAATCTTGCTTGTCTAAGTGTATTGTTTTTTTGTAATTTCATGTCGGCAAAAGAATAAATTCATTGTCTTGGAACTCGAAACGCAAATATCTCCTTGCAACATGCAATGATGTTAACATTGTTGCGATATTAGAACACTTCTCAAAGCCATCAAAGATCCCTTGTAAGATTATTATTGTTCCATTTACGAAGAAGCCTCACCCAACAACTGCTGATGGTTTTGGAGTATTCCATCCGACTCAAAAGAGTTTTTTTATAGTGACAAATCACGGTGCAGTTTTGGTAATACAAAATTTATGAGATTTTTAGGTTTAATAGAGTTTTTACATCTTTTATTTTATAAGTGATTGTGGTATTATTTTCAGATGTTTATGTTTGATGAAAGATCAAAAAAAGAGACGGTGGGTTCGGAATGGTTAAACATAACTAATCGGTAAGTCTCTCTTTAACTTTTAGCATCTAGTTACACCATCGTTTTAAAGGCCGTAAGGTGAGGTGCCACCGTCGAGCAGCCACCGCCCAGCCACCTAGGTGACACCATACCAATATATTAATGTTTAATGCAGCTAAAAGTTCAGATGTAAATCAT
Organism: Zea luxurians; assembly: GCA_029449295.1. NCBI lineage: Eukaryota > Viridiplantae > Streptophyta > Magnoliopsida > Poales > Poaceae > Zea > Zea luxurians. The sequence goes on from JAOPSE010000374.1 coordinate 469,164, forward strand.
TCATCTAACAAATATGGAATGGTCATGAAGTGATTGCAAACATATAACAAACAGAAAGTAGCAACTAAGAAGTAAATTCAGTAGTGCATGTTGCAATCTAGGTAGCAACAAACCAAGGAGCAGCAAACTAGCGAATCTGAAATGGCCACAAACTAGTCTCTAGTAGCATAATATTAACTAGTACTTATTGCTAGTGCAGCAAATATGTGAAGTAGCAACTTCGCGACTTCCGGGCATGTTTTTTTTTGGATCATAGTCGGCAGCAGTAGAAGTTGGACTCTTCGTTGCGCTGTCAGCTGCATAGTTCATAAATGATTACATGGTAGCCAGCACTTCAGCAAAGATCCAAGGAGGAAGGACTTAGTACCCACTAGCAGTCCAACACAAAGCACAAGAAATCGGAATTTCTACTTGGCCCGTCGGAACCTAATGTACGATTACTTCGGCGTAGATGACCCCGACCATTCCCCCGAGAATCTTGCACCATCAGAGGTCAAGGCCTGAGTCAAGATTGTCACGGCGTTGTCGTCGGGGTCTTTTATGGACGAGGATTCGCCGTTCCCCCCTCTAAGGATATTTTGAGTGACCTGGTAAGTCTTCCTCCTCGCTTTTTCCTGTGCTTTTGGTTTTCCTGGTGGTATTAATCATTCGTAATCTGCAGGAATCGGGCCTATGGCACCTTCCCTCCTGCCCCTTCCTGAAGATGCCATCACCAAGGCGGAAAGAAAGCGGAAGAGGGAAGCAGAGGCAGAAGCCCTCATGGCGCGCAAGAAGCGGCCACCAGGCGTGGAAGGAGTAGAAGGTTGAGCGCATGGCTTGGTCTGGGCCAGGGAGGAGTATCAGTACTTCAACCGACATGGAGGACATGACTTCCATGGCCTCCGACGGGATGGGGCCCATGGCGTTGGTGGGCAGCCTGGCCCGTCATGGTGATGTCGTGGCCAGCCCCAGCATACCGGCTCAGAGGGAAGGGTCGGTGGCGGACCCCGCTACTCTTGTGGCGCTTGTGGAGCATCGCGAGGAAGGAGTGGAGGCTGTGGCATCGTCCTCCATGCTCGTTGCGTTGATCGGGCGTGGCGAGGGGGAAGTGGACCCAGTGGCATCGCTCCTTCTAAAGCCTGTTGCGCCGGTAGAGCACTATGAGGGAACGGAGCCGATGCTGCAGCTCCTCTAGCACCCCCTACGTCGGTGGAGGCAGTGTCCTCGACACAAAGGGGGGTCTTCACTCGAGCATGTTCGTCCCGGTATGCCAAGTTTTTCTTTTCTTCTTTGCCCTTGCTCCAGGTCCTTATTTGCTTGTTCTGTTAGCGCGTACATGCCGTGCAAGATGGTGAAGGACACAACCCATGTGGCGAAGGGAGGCACCTCGACCTCCAAGGTCCATGTGCTGCCAGCGTCGGTCGTGTCGACCTCTTTGGTCGTCCCGGCCAGGCCGATCATGGTCATGACGGCCACCACTTCTAGGCCAGCCGTGCTGACTTCCCTGGTCATTCGTGGGAATCTGAGCGTGGCTGCCCCTGGCGTGGCTCCTCCTGGGCCGGCGGCTCCTATGTCCGACCTAGAGGGGGTTCTGGCAACCCCATCGGTCACCCTGGGTGAGGCTCTGGCCGCGAGCATGGTGCTCGTTGTTCCGCCACCCCTGGACCCTTCTTCTTTGGGTGTCATGGCGGTGGGTCACTTGGTTGGGGCGTCGTCGTCGCCGGTGGAGGTCACCGAAGCTTGGGCCCAGCCAGCGCTAGATCCCCCTCCTTCCTCTTCTTCAAGGGTGTCACTTCCCGCGCTGCCTGTTCTCGGGAATCTCCCCCCTTTCATTCTCGAGGGTTCAGAAGCGGAGGAGATGGAGGTGGAGGAATGGCACCTCCTCGAGGCGGCTTCTGTCCAGGCCGACAAGGGTCTGGAGACTATTGAGCGCTACCTTGACAATTTCGAGGAGGCGGTGTCGATAGCCCACACAGCGATGACGTGGGACCTACTCCCCTACAATAAGGTAAGTATTCTTTTGGATTGTTTTTTCTTTCCCATGGTTTTTTGTTGAAGTTTCCACTTACTGCTTGATTGCTTATTGCAATGTCTTTTTTCCCGATCGCTGGCTCGAGGGGAGGCGCTGCTGGCAGCGCGGCGGGAGGTGGAGCAGCTACGTGCGGAGGCCACCCGCTTGGAGGGGCGGGAGCGTGAGCTTTCTGCGCTCCATTATGAGGTTGAAAAGCTTCAGGGCGAGGCGACGTGCCTATGTACATAGCGCGACGAGGCGCGGAACGACGCGAACCGCCTTCAAGGGGAAGAGGTCTTGCCTTTAGGAGGACCTGCTAGAGTCGAAACGACGAGCTGACGACGCTGAGTCGTCCTAGAGGGCGGTGAATGCCCACCTAAAGGAGACAAACCTGGAGCTCTTGCAGGAACACAAGGCGGCCGTAGGTAAGCCCCTATTCTGATTGGATGCTTCTATTGACTGGCACTTTGGGTTGCTCAAGCCCCTTCTCCTCCATAGGGCTCCAAAAAATATTCTCCAAGGCTCAAGATGCCAGGAAGGCGGTAGAGGAAGCGAAGAGGATGAAAGAGGACAAGACGTGTGAGCTCTCACTTACCTACGATGTGTTGTTGCCACACGGGTCCAGGCGGAGGACTCACACTTGGAGCAGAGTGCGGAGCTTCAGGCTCTTTGGCTAGCTGTGGGCATGGTGTGCGCCACCTCACTCCACCAGCGCTGACCACGATTCCGTTGATCGAATGGTTGCAGGCGTTGCCCGGTCACGTGGAGCGCGTCGTCGTCGAAGGCGCGTTCCACATGAGCAACATGACCCTAGAGCAGATGGTCTCCCACTTCGATGAGATCGACGCCACCGTGATTGCGGAGGGGTTCGCTGCCAGCCGCTGCTATGAGGAGTTGGATGATATTGAAGAAAAAATCTATCATCACGCCTGATTGATCGCGAGCTGTGTTGTCGCTGGATGGACATCATTCTTTTTATTGTTTCTGAGTTAAGTTCCACATTTTTGTCTTTTATCGTAAGACCTGATAAGCAAGCCCTTGCGTTTGGTCTTCCCGATTTATCTTAGTCATGGCCGCTGGGGCCTTCTAGGGCATAGATGTGTCTTAGGACGAATCCAGATGCCAATAGTGCCTTAAGAGAGGAGAACGCGGTCGCGGAACAATGGGCAGGTCTAGGTGCGTTTGTGGTTGTGCCTGTTTCCCGGCCCCCGAGCAAAACATGGCAACTTGGTCGACCAAGCGACTTGGTATGCATGTTTTGTTTGCTCAAGAGCGAAAAGAAATGAAACAAGAAATGGTACTCAAGGGTAGAATCTCCTTAACTTTTCGATGTTCCATGCGTTGGTCAAGACGTTGTCGTTGCTGTCCTTAAGCTGGTAGGTTCCTAGGCGTAAGACTTGGGCGGCGATGAACGGTCCTTCCTATGGTGGGGAGAGCTTGTGCTTGTTCTTGGTGGTCATGACCCTTCTTAGCACCAGGTTGCTAATGTTGAACGATCTGCCACGGACCTACCTGTTATGGTAGCATCACAAGTCCTGCTGGTACTTGGCGAAACGGATGACAACCATGTCCCGAGCTTCATCGAGGAGGTCGATAGAAAGTTAAGTTGGGCGTCCGTTGTCGCTTGCTCATCATTGTAAGCTTGGATCCTTGGGGACTCGTACTCTAGCTCCTTAGGGAGCATTGCTTCTGCGCCAAATTCCAGGAAGAAAGGTGTGCAGCTCATCGCCCTGGAAGGGGTAGTCCGCAGGCTCTAGAGGACAACTGGCAACTCTGCTGCCCATCGCCCAACGAACTTCTTCAATTTATCGAATATCCATGGCTTGAGGCCTTGGAGGACTAGGCCGTTATGGCGCTCGACCTGGCCATTGGTTCGTGGGTGTGCCATGGCGGCCCAGTCAACGCGGATGTTGAAGTCGTCGCAGAAATAGAGGAAGGGTTCTCCTGTGAACTAAGTTCCATTATCAGTTATGATGGAGTTGGGTACCTCGAATCGATAGATGATGTCGCGGAAGAAAGCAGCTATGACAGCCCTCCCAAGTTATCAGGCCCACATGCACCAATCCTTGCCATAATGGCCTCAGATTGATATGCATATGTATCTGGTAACTTAACAAGGCTATCGAGTTCATTAACTTGAACTCATCATCCCAAGGATTTCCCACAAAACATGTATATTACAGTAATCACATTTGATACACACACACTTTGGAGACAGAGCAAAAGACTTACAAAACATTCTTTACATTTCCAAAACTCAAGTTTTATATGCTAGAAAGAGTTATAATATTTACAAGTCCTGATAGTCTTTAAAGTGCATAACTTAATTACAATACTTGGAAAGGCGAAGCCTTTCCATAAGGAATACACATAGGCAAACTAAGCTTGAAGACCTCCACATGAAGTAACTAATGAAGCCAAAGACATCATGTTTCTCGGCATGTGCTTAGTACGTTCAAACGCTTGACACAGGTATCCGCACGTTAATCCTTATTCCAATTTCTCATCTCGTAGACAACGCATCCCCATGGATCATTGGCCACAGACCATCATCATTCCGATATAAAAATGGATACAATCAATTCCTGACCTCGCGCGAGTGCTAGAAAATCACTCGACTTCTACCGAGATCCCTAATTAGCAAAGCAGCTACTCGGCCTAGCATACTAGTATCCATCTCAAAGGGAAATCCTGAGTTCATGCAACTAGGGTTTTCAGACAACTCCTATACTTAATGCACAGTACAAACCTATAATCATTAAGTGCAGTAAAATAACATATATATATACTGGTTATGCATAAAACCGGGGCTTGCCTGGAATTTAACACTTAGACAGTGTTTGCTGGGGGGGTGTACTGGCTTGGCGAGCATCCACTAGTTAAGTCCATCATTCTTCAGGTTGTCCACCACTGCATCTTGTGGTTGGCACCACATTACTTGCACGATCGTCATCTCTCGGTCCTAAATAAGATGCAAGATGCATATGTATGAATATAATGAAAGTAGCACAAGATATACAAATACACGGTAGCGAACTAAACATTAAATTGTAAGACACTGTAATAACCATATGCTAGCATTAGTTATCTACACTTCATCGAGTGCACCACATCAACACCATTGGAAGGACGACGATTACTACCTACAATTAAACAACATAACACGACATCACGAGTACAAGCATTTATTTAATTGTATACGGCTTTTCCTTAATTCTTCTATTAATCACACAAAAGCATCCTAAGCACAAGTTCAACAGAGGATGAATTCCTATCCACAACCAACTACTCAAGCAAGCATATTAATCATGGAACGCATGTTAACCTAAGTTTAGACATTACAAGTCTATGTCCGTTAAGTGCTAACTAAGCATTTTTAGCCAAAAGGTGAACTAAACAATCAAATGAGCCCTTGCAGATTTTTGGACAGCAACACAGCAGTTACTTGTTTTAATCCTAACTCTTCAAATATTAATCCAAAAATAGCAATCTAGGACTTTCTGGAAAACTCAAAAAGTGTTCTATAACTTTGGTATTTTTACCTCAACATGATTCAACACTTAACAAGGTCAAAAGTGCTATCACAACAGCTCTGTCCAGATTTGGACAGATTCAGACTTGCGACTTCAAAAATTCACAACTAAAGATTCAGGCATCCAAATAAATTGATCCTAGACTTTCTGAAAAGATAATAAAATTGTATACATATCATTTATAAACATCTCAAGGTGATTCAATATTTAACTAAGGATAAAAGACGCTAGAAGACTTTGCTGTCCAGAACTGGACAGATTCAGTCTTCACATTTTAGACATCCATAACTTAATCTTCAGATCACCAAAAAGAGTGATCCAAGACTTTTTGGAAAGCTTAGCAAAAGCACTACATAACTTTTATAATCACCAAGAAGTGATTCCAGGTTTAACCAAATCAAACATTACAGTTTTCGAAATCTATTCTGACAGTGGACAGAACACAGCAACCAGTTTGTAAAATTCATAACTCTTAAACTGTCAGCCCTATGGTTGTGAAATTTTAACACAAGCAAGATAAGAAAAGCATCTACAACTTTCTTATAACGACCATGAACAGATTGTAACATTAAATTAAGCAAACAATTCAATCTCTAAAATCTATACAGAAGTTGGACAGATTTAGTTACTGAAATTGTAAAGAGCATAACTTCTAAACGATCAGACTTATGGCTGTCAGATTTTAACACAAGTAAGGTAATAAAGTTATCTACAACTCTTCTATATGACTTTTTTACAGAAAACATAATTTAGTTCATCAAACATACAGCACGGGAAAATCACTGCGTGCAGTCCAAAACAGCAACTAATAATTTTCAGCTCCTATACAATTCAAGAATTGCCGCGTTCTAGAAACTTGAATTATTCTAACAATTTACCATTTGTTAGAGTTAAAATAACCAAGGGAGAACTAATAAGTAGACTTACTAAATTTTTATCCGTGTCATTTCGAGCACTAGAAGTACCAGACTTAATTAACAACACATTCTCTACAATAATCAATATCGAAGCGCTTTTCACCCAATAATTTGCATTTCAACTTAGACATCACATGAGCACTACTACTTTTTACCCGCGATCATAACCATATGCATTTAGACCACAACAAGCAATTCATCGTGATTACGCGCTTAACCAAACCATCTAACAAGTTGGTTAACCAAAGCAACAACATAGGCTCACTAAATAAAATACATGTCGGCTAGCCTATTATTATCCCAATTCGAGACACAACCTATATATAACAATCACTTAACGCAATCGACTTCTGCTTGATTACTTGAAGCGTCTACTCAGCGTCTTGAACACAACCCTACACTAGGTGCGAAGTGTATCTCGATGAACACACAATGTGTATTGACCCGACTCAAGATATAGAGGAAGCGATGACTACTTACGGCATGTCATCACCTCACTATACAAGCCAAAATTATTATTATTTAACCACACGCCTAGATAAGCATGATTTCAAATCAAATTGCCCATATTTTAAATCTCGACATAAGCTTGGCTATTGGCTAACGACTTGACCATTTTCTAATTACCAACATACACTACCTTTCACCATTTTTGGATACTTGCACGACACACCGCTATTGTAATACATCACAAGTACATTCAACCCCATCAGTAAAGCACCAGCACATTTCCGAAAATTCCCCGAGACTATTACGACAAGGCATCGATCCACTATACAACACAAATCATGACGATGCCGATAGGTGCTATCAACTAATCATTTAAAAATATTAACTTACTTCTCGCTTTGCCACTACAACACCCTTTAGTCACATGACCATCGGGAGCATCCTTCACACGGTTATACGACAGCAACCTAAACGTTGTGTTACACAAGACATACATCTTTCTTCGTTGTGAGTATAACCATATTACGGCATATACCCGGACACCTCAATCAAATATCTTACGCCACCACTACTATAATACACCACGGCACACACGCACATACGTGTCCCCATATTACGCGCAAGACATCAACCGCACCAGTGACTCCAACAGGATTAATCATACTCCTCATTCGCATCGACTATCACAATCGCCGATCACATGCATAAAACAAATACACTTTTCACGTAGACACCTATCGATGCATTCCCTAACACATAATCCGCGTTTTAAAAATTATCCTCACAGCAAACCACACATCAAAAACATTCTTACCGAAACTTAAAAATATCCGAGCCCTCTTTCTAACTCATTTTCTTTCGCCACAAACTTCAATCCATACCAATACATTTTTTACACATATATACGCACATGCACAACATCGACCAAAGATTAAATAGATTAATCCACAAAAATACCAAGTGAACAACCTGGACAAATCGAGACTAGTCACATGGGCTGTCCACAAGGCTCGGCAATTCCTCGAACGGGCAAAGCGCGAAGTGCGACGTCGACCACTAGCTGCGAAAACACACAAATTTGTTGGCGGCAATTCATCGAACATCACACACATCGGAAAATAAACATCAAGGACAGCGGGGGGTTTCTCACCACGGGTTTCGACGGCGTCGCGGATGGGGCTGCGCAGCATTGGGGAAAAGGAGAAGCTCGCTGCAGGGGGGCTGCTCGACATGGGTGCAGAGCAGCGAGGGCTGCGCGCCAATGGGAAACGGAGGGGCTAGAGAAGCACCACGGCAACCCACTGCGGCTCTGAAATTTGGACAGCACCGCTGTTCACGGGGATTCACAAAACAGCGAGCCGACAGAGCACGGAGACGTCGGGGCTGCAGCTGCAAGGAGGAAACAGGGGGTTGTGCATGCTCACATGGGGGAGGTCGAGCAGCACCCGCACATGGCCAATGGGAGGGGATATCGAGCTATAGGGCTGCTGCATCCCTGGAGCAGATATGGAGGGATGGGCGTCGGCAAAGGGGCTTCAATAGTGGAACGCTCGGCCAGGGAGCTGGACGGCGCAGGGAAGAAATTTTCTGCGCACAGAGGCGACCGAGCAGGAGATGGGGCACTGGCTGGGAGAGGGCAGAGGTCCGGCCACGGCCAAGGGGGAGAGAGGTCCCTGCGCCATGGGGAAGAAGGCCGTGGGGAGGGAGGAGGGCAGGGCGCCATGGGAGGGAGCTGGAGGAGCTGCTGCTCGCCCGCAGGGAGCGAGCGCCAGGGGAAACTCGCCTACACCATTGGAGCCGAGGGGAGGAGGCATGGGGAGGCTCTGCGCCATGGGGAGGCTCTGCGCATCCTGCTGCAAGGGCGCCAAGCACATGGCGAGGAGGAGCTGGGCTCCCTGCTGTTGCGCGAGGGAGAAAACAGGGGGCGTCGAGCAGCTGGAGCCGAGGGGGAGAAGGGCGCTGCTGCTGTGCGGCCATGGAGCAGGGAGCTCGCTGGTGGCTGCTGCTGCCGTGAAGCAGGGAGGAAGAAGGGGGTCGACTGGAGAAGAGAAACTAGCGGCTGAAAAAATTAGAGGGGTAGGAGTGCAAAATAGCAAGTGCAAGGAAGAGGAATCCGTATTTATAGAGGAGCTCTAGAGTTTGTTTTCTTATGGGCCAAATGGGCTGGACTGAATTTGGCCCAAAACACTCGATCGGCTGCGCGAATATTTTTCAGAATAAAAATGCTCCAGCAGAATTTGTCTCTACTGAGAACAGAGCGAATTAGAGTTCCGAGGAATGGACGATTGAGCGATTAACTCGGCCGAGAGTCTGATCTGATTTTGCTCGAAAATAATTCCCTATACATGATTCGAAATAAAATCGTCTTGAGATACGACCGGCTTTCGGATTTTTTTGTCGGAGAAGGCGAATCGTGACATTTTACAATCTCGGCCGGAGTGGGTTTTTAATTCGGTTCAGACACAAGATATTTGGCCGAGTCGGATAAAAATTGATTAGAGGACGACATATTGAGTATTCCGTTTGAGAGTATGAGCTCGGATTAAAATAGTCGAACATCGATCGAAGTTCGAGGAATTAGACTCGGGCTCAGATCAGATAACAGCCGTCGAGAGTTTGATTTAATGAGCTTCAGATGAGATTTATAATTCGAGAATGATTTTCAAGTTTGCATTCGTTCCGAGAAATAAAAGTTTTAACAGGCTCCAAAATTGGCTGTTTCTCGTGATCGAATAACTCTGACTTCGGTGAGCTTCCATGAATAATCATGATAAACTGAGATAGACACGATCGAGAAATAAGAAATTTTCACTGAGCATCCAAGATTAGGATAAATTTCCCGACATAACCCGAAATAGACATCTGGGGTGTCACAGCCTTCCCCCTTAAAAGAATCTCGTCCCGAGATTCGAATGAGGATCTTAAGGGTGGAGAAGCATGTAACTCCCATGATAGAGGTAGATGCAAATTTATGAGATGGGATCTGACAAGATAGTGAAGATAGATTTGGATAGAATATCGTGACATGTTGAGACAAAATACAGCGATCACTCTGAGAGAATGTTCACAAAAGATGGCACATCAGTAATCTCGTAATAGACCACGACTATTAACCGCGATACCAGCGTCGCAGCGCGTGCCGAGCAGCTAAATCATGTGTGCACCATAGTAGGCTCTCGGTCTCGTCGCGACACCATCAGTCGTTAGTCATGACACCATTACCAAACGTAACCAATAAAAAATTCACGTGGCATAAATAGATGGAGCCCATGAGAGTATGGCTCAGAAAATAAGAATGCGACCAAAGTTGAAGCAAAGATTGTTGGCAAAAGAGCATCTCATGAGAACTCTTCAACTCCGTGAACTATTTCATGATCACCATGAAGATTATCCGGCCAGAGACTTATACGAGATGGGATATGATGAGGAAGCAACCATGAGATCAAGATTGACAACTTGCTGAGACATGAGAGAACTAAAGACAAAAGCAAAATCCATTGAACAGAATGGATACACTGTTTGGAGATACAGTTGATAAAACAAGTGTCATGATCCTCGGAGAAAGGAGCATGAGAACGACCATAAATGAGATATTAGACTTATCCACATTTAATACTTGAGAGTGGGTTATAGCAGATAACAAGATGACGGGGTAGATCTCGATGAATGATCTAGAGACTCGACGGATATGGTCACAACATGATCCACAAAGGAAAAGATTACTAGATCCAGGCGAAAAGGGAGGTCGCCAAACCAGATGGCTTCTAGGATGAGCAAAGGGGAATTTAATGAGGATTTTGGACAAGGCTTCCAAGAAGAATTTGCGATTGGATATTGTTTTGCGCAACATGCACTAACATTTTTTTTGAGATCAACATGTGCACAAGGAAGCTTTGGCTTGGCTAGCGATTAAGCTATGGGGGCCTATAAGCTGTGCATGTGCATTACCTATAGCGCAACACACAAGGGCTAGAAAACACCAACACAAGCATGTGCTTTGATTGTTTGGGGGGGCAAAAAGGGTTGAACAACTAAAACATTTCCTAGATAGCACGACAAGAGAAGCACCTAACACAACCTAGTCAAGACTATCATGACACACAGGATAAGACATTTTTTTGCAGTTCATAGCAATAACACATTATTCACAATTTCTTATTATTGGAATAAAGGTGAGAGAAGCATGTTGGTGCATAAGAGACAATGATGCGACAATCATGATGCATGCTCATTCTAGTCGTCTTCTCAGACCTAACTAATTTTTCGGGTGCTTCTACATAGGGCTGGGCAAAAAACCCGTAACCCGAAACCTGAACCCGGAATACCCGAACCCGAAATACCCGAAACCTGAATTTTGTTCGGGAATTTCGGGTAGCAACTTGCAAAACCTGAATTTAGTTCGGGTAATTCGGGTATCACAATCGGGTACCCGAAATACCCGAATTACCCGAACTTTCATGTGTCATGTACTCATTTCATACTTAATTATTAATTTGTACATTTATAATTATATGTATGTGTGTATAACTTGTGATTGTAGATTGCTTGTGTTTTATATGTCCATGTATATCATTATTCAAACTATATTTTTATACTAGTTTAATAGGGTGTATGTGTTTTTATGAAGCCGACACAATAGTTCGGGTAGTTCGGGAATACCCGAACCCGAACCCGAAATTTCGGGTACCCGAATTTTCGGGCATTGCAAAACCCGTTGTAATTTCGGGTATCGATTCTCAAAACCCGAAATTTTAAAAACCCGAATTACCCGACCCGAAATTTTCGGGTAACCCGAACGCCCACCCCTACTTCTACATCATCCTTCCTAATAATAGTAGTAGCCTTTATGGCCTATATAAATAGCCACCTAGCTAGCCATCTATTTACTAAGGCTTCACGTCCTAGGTCTATCCTTATCATCCTGATATCTATCCAACTTTGGTTTCTAAGTAAGTTTTACTTTAGAAAAGGTTGGTAATCATGACTTATTGACTTCTCTGTAATGGTATTCACTCCGATACCAGCTGTGGCGGAACCGCCCGAATTATTCCAGCTTAAGTGTCCAAGTCGCACCCTTAAAGGTAGCAACACACTTAAACCGGAATAACCCATCAGTCCCTCGGATCTAGTCCGATAAAGCCACTTACCAGGATCGAATACCACTAGCTCACTCGAAGGTGAGGCACAGAGAAATACAATAAAGTATAATACCAAAATTAAGAAAGTAACATTAGTGATTACATTATCGGAGTTTCAGAAATAATACTATAAATTTTAATGCATCGGAAATAACTAACAGAGAAAACCGAGTAACATGGCGAAGCCTAGCCACGCTACTACTCCTGGTCCTCTCCTGCGGAAGTAGTAACCCTCTCGACCGTCTATCTCGGTGGCAGGGATGGAGGCCAAGTCACACCATCAACCAATCATCCTAAGGAGTACCTACAAAAATTATGCCACAAGCAAGGCTGAGTATACTAATACTCAGCTAGACTTACCCGGTGTGAGGAGTCTACTCCTCTACCTCTAGACATGCAGCTGTTTGGCTGAGGGGTTTGGTTTGCCAAAAGCACTAGCTAAGTCTAAAATCAAGTTTTAGCTTTTCAAGTTTTAGTATGATCCTTTTAAACTAGATGTGTACCTAGCTATTCATACATGGTATCAAACATTTTTATCAATCAACATCTTTTGCCAGTCATCTCATTTTCACTTATTACTCAATGCAGTACAATGGATCAAGCAGTCTCATTAGCTGCGAAAAGCAGACGATTCGAATCGAGTTTTTAAACCTTGTAAGGTAAACCTAATCACACGATGTGGCGAGGCACTCCGTCCCCACACACATCAACCGTCCCCATCGATTCCCCGTCAACAGAATATGGCTCACCGCCTTGGCATACAATGCCTCACTGACCCCGACTGTCGTCGTGCAGTGACCGCACTTGTACCCACCATAACTAGAATGGGAGAACACGTCTCAGGTCGCGTGAGGGATAAAGTCTGTTGCTAGGTTCACTCAGGTACTAGGCTTACTGATTTACCATATTTCTCGGCATGTGCTTAGTACGTTCAAACGCTTGACAAAGGTTTCCACACGTTAATCCTTATTCCAATTTCTCATCTCGTAGACAACGCTTCCCCATGGATCGTTGGCCACAGACCATCTGAAAGGGAAATGTGCCCTTGGGCCATTTCTATAATATTTTGGTGATTAAGTGTCCAACACATAGTGAATGAGATATTGTGTGCCAAACAAGCAAAAAGGTGCAAATCATGTAACGAGGGACGTTTCTAGACTTAGTACATTGTTTTGAGTACTAACATACTTTGTCTAAGTGCTAGAAACAGAAGAAAAGGAATTGGAAAAGAGCTGGCTGTGTATAGCCAACTCCTGCTCGATCTAGGTGCACTGGACTGTCCGGTGGTGCACCGGACAGTGTCCGGTGCGCCAGGCCAGTCTCGGTGAACAGGCCGCTCTCGGGACTCGACGGCGGCGTACGACTGTAATTCACTGGACTGTCCGGTGGTGCACCGGACTGTCCGGTGAGTCGTCCGCGGCGAAGTCGTCGCTCTCGGAAAAAGGATCGGCGACATACAGCTATAATTCACCGGACTGTCCGGTGGTGCACCGGACTGTCCGGTGAGTCAACGATCGACTGCGCAACGGTCGGCCATGCAATCCGCAGGCGACGCGTGGGCCACGCCAACGGTCGTCAGGGGGCACCGGACTGTCCGGTATGCACCGGACAGTGTCTTGTGTGCCAGCTGCCGCGATTCTGCAACGGTCGACTGCGCCAAAATAGGAAGGAGATCCGCACCGGACTGTCTACAGTGACTATCCGGTGCGCCACCCGACAGAAGGTAAGATTAGCCTTCCAAGATTGTCTCCAACGGCTCCTAGCTGCCTTGGGGCTATAAAAGGGACTCCTAGGCGCATGGAGGAGACACCCAAGCACACTTTAAGCATTCCAAGACTTCTAGTCCTCGCTTTCATGCAATCGTTCATCATTCTTAAGATTGGAGCACTTTTCGAGTTGTAAACTCCTTGCGCGTGTTTTGTGTGCTCATCTTCTCGCTTGTGTGCGTGTTTGCGGTGTGGATTTAATTCTAGTGTGTGTTGCTCTTCCCAACCTTACTCTGTGCTTTCTTTGTGAACAATCTTGTAAGGGCGAGAGGCTTCGACTTGTGGAGATTCCTCTCAAACGGGAAGAAAACTATAAGGAAGAATACTGTGGTATTCAAGTTGATCATAGGATCACTTGAAAGGGGTTGAGTGCAACCCTCGTCCATTGGGACACCACAACGTGGAAGTAGGCAAGTGTTATACTTGGCCGAACCACGGGATAAAACACTGTGTCTCTTGTGTTGTCTTTCTCTGTGATTATTGTGATTCGCAAGAGCTCGCTCTATAGCCACTTGGTTCTATTGCACTAACATCTTTATAACCAAGCTTTGGCTATTTAGTGTTGAATTTTACAGGATCACCTATTCACCCCCCTCTAGGTGCTCTCACCATCATCATTCCGATATAAAAATGGATACAATCAATTCCTAACCTCGCGCGAGTGCTAGAAAATCACTCGACTTCTACCGAGATCCCTAATTAGCAAAGCAGCTACTCGACCTAGCATACTAGTATTCATCTCAAAGGGAAATCATGAGTTCATGTAACTAGGATTTTCAGATAACTCCTACACTTAATGCACAATACAAACCTACAATCATTAAGTGCAGTAAAATAGCATATATATATACTGGTATCAGAGCCATTCTCTTCACGTAAGGGACTAATCGCCCGAAGAGATGAATCCTAAGGGAAAGGGGATGGTGGTCAACGATAAGGAGAAGAAGTCCATCTTCAACGAGCCAAGGGATGACAAGCCCACTGACTCTGACTCGAGTCACAAGAAGAAGGACGGGAAGAAGAAGAGACGCATCAAGAAGATCGTCTACTACGACAGCGACGAATCTTCTTCTTCACCAAGAGACGATGACGACGAGAAAAAGAAACCGATTAATTCAAAATTTTCATTTGATTATTCTTGCATTCCTTTCAATTCCAATGCTCATTTGCTTTCAATTCCCCTTGGTAAACCTCCACACTTTGATGGAGAGGACTACTCTTTTTGGAGTCACAAAATGCGTAGTCACTTATTTTCTCTCCATCCTAGTATTTGGGAGATAGTTGAAAATGGAATGCAATTTGATAGTACGGATAACCCTGTATTTATTAATGAGCAAATTCACAAAAATGCACAAGCTACCACTATTTTGCTAGCATCTTTGTGTAGGGAAGAGTACAACAAGGTGAGCAGCTTGGACAACGCCAAGCAAATCTGGGACACCCTCAAAATATCACATGAGGGAAACGACGCCACCATGATCACCAAAATGGAGTTGGTGGAAGGCGAGCTGGAAAGGTTCGCGATGATCAGGGGAGAGGAGCCAACACAAACGTACAACGGGCTCAAGACCCTGGTCAACAAGATCAGGAGCTATGGAAGCACGAGATGGACGGACCACGACGTCGTCTGACTTATGCTCAGGTCTTTTACTGTTATTGACCCTCATCTTGTGAACCTCATCCGTGAGAATCCCAGATACACAAAGATGACGCCCGAGGAGATACTCGGAAAATTTGTGAGTGGGCGCATGATGGTCAAGGAGGCAAGGTATGTTGATGATGCATTAAACGACCCAATGCCCATCTACGAGCCACAGCCCGTTGTGCTCAAGGCAACAAGCAGCAAGGAGGCGCTACCTAGCAAGGTGGCACAAGTTGAGGCTGCCGGGCTAAACGAAGATGAGATGGCCCTCATCATCAAGCGCTTCAAGACTGCCCTTAAAGGACGCAAGGAGTACCCCAACAAGAACAAAACAAGGGGAAAGCGCTCCTGCTTCAAGTGCGGTAAGACTGGTCACTTTATAGCAAATTGTCCTGTTTGGGCCATGCTTCGTTGCGCCGAAGGTCTTACACGAAGAAGCAGCTTCGGCTGAAGTTGTCCCCAGGAGATGGCCGAAGGTTCCTCTTCATGAAGCTTCGGCATTACAAACCGACATAGAGATAGAATGACCTTTTAATCCATAAAGGTCTGAGTCAATGTTGTAAACTTTTATGAGGGGCATAATTGTAATTTGTCACAGGCTGTGTCCTATGTCTATAAATAGATGAACAGTACCTCCGTACTGTTCACGCTGACTTGTATTCACTCGCGCGTCACGCTTGGACTTTTGCCTTCTGTCAAGCCGAAGGTAAAAATGTAATTCAATATTGTTCAAGTGCATTCATGATCATATGATTAAATGATATTAATGATGACATATGATTATTCATGTTATTTCTCATATGCTTCTCCTTTCATTGAGATATACTGTAATGTCGAAGGTACGTCCTTCATGACCTTCGTCTGAAGATCATTATATCCTAAAGGAGATAATGCTCTGAAGGACGAAGGGCATTAATCATTAACCCTTTTTGTGTTGCCTTGTTCTTAATTCATAGCACTTGAGAACAAGTCCCCAACATTGGCGCCCACCTCCGGTGAACTCACTACCACTTTTCTGAGCTGATGGCTTCGTTCAACAATCAAGCTGAAGCTGCTTCGGCTTCGAAGCTGGTGCTCCCGATAACAGGCGGTTCTTGCTCAGAGCCGGCTAACAAGAAGCAAAAGAAGGAGGCTCAGAGAAGGGTGCAGCATGTTGGAGTACAGGGACCCTTCATCAAGTCAAAATGGTCCCACATTCCAATCACTTTCTCTCAGGAAGACCTTCAGCTTAAGGATTATCCTCACAATGATGCCATGGTTATCTCTTGTGTGATCAAAGGATTTCTGGTCCACAATGTCTTAGTTGATACAGGCAGTGCAGCTGATATCATATTTGCTAAGGCCTTCAGACAAATGCAAGAGCCTGAAGACAAGGTCCATGATGCTACGCACCCTCTTTGTGGCTTCGGAGGACGGCAGATTGCAGCACTTGGGAAAATTACCATGCCAGTAACCTTCGGATTTGTTAACAACACAAGGACTGAGCAAATTGTGTTTGATATTGTTGACATGGAGTATCCTTACAATGCTATCATTGGTCGCGGTACTCTCAATGCCTTCGAAGCAATTCTTCACCCAGCTTACCTCTGCATGAAGATACCTTCGGACCAAGGGCCTATCGCTATTCATGGAAGCCAGGAAGCTGCTAGAAGGGCCAAAGGAAGCTGGACTGACTCCAAAGCAATCCATAACATAGATGGAGCTGAAGCTTGTGAACAGTACAAATTCAGAAGGGAGAAAGCAGCTTCAGCAGATCAGCCGAAGCCCATGCTCTTGTGTGAGGACATAGCAGAGCAGAAGGTGCTGTTGGGCTCGCAATTATCCGAAGACCAGGAGAAAACCTTGATAAGGTTTTTGTTCAACAACAAAGATGTTTTTGCATGGTCAGCTAATGATCTCTATGGAGTAAATCGGGATGTTATTGAACACTCGCTCAATGTTGACCCATCCTTCAGACCCCGAAAGCAGAGGCTTCGGAAAATGTCTGATGATAAAGCCGAAGGGGCTCGCAATGAAGTAAAAAGACTCCTCAGTGCAGGAGTTATCAGAGAAGTAAAGTATCCAGAGTGGTTAGCTAACACTGTTATGGTGAAGAAGGCCAATGGCAAGTGGAGAATGTGTATCGATTTCACAGATCTCAACAAGGCTTGTCCGAAGGACGAATTCCCATTGCCAAGAATAGACTCTTTAGTTGATGCAGCAGCTTCTTCAGAGCTCATGAGTCTGCTAGATTGTTACTCAGGCTACCACCAAATCTGGATGAAGAAGGAAGATGAGCCGAAGACTAGCTTCATAACCCCAAGTGGCACATATTGCTATCTTCGGATGCCTGAGGGGCTCAAAAACGCCGGAGGAAGTTTCAGCAGAATGACTGCGAAGGTTCTCCAGTCTCAGATAGGCAGAAATGTGCTATCTTATGTCGATGACATCATTGTAAAAAGCACGAAGCAGGAAAATCATATTGCTGATTTGCAGGAGACCTTCGCCAGTTTCAGGCAAGCTGGTTTGAAGCTGAATCCAGAAAAATGTGTCTTCGGAGTAAAGAAGGGGAAATTTCTTGGATGCTTGGTTTCAACAAAGGGAATTGAAGCTAATCCAAATAAAATTGAAGCTATACTCCGAATGGAGCCACCAACTACAAGAAAGGGGGCCCAAAGATTGACAGGAAGGCTGGCATCCCTCAATAGATTCATATCCAGATCAGCATAAAGGAATTTACCATTCTTCGAGGTGCTGAAGTCAGCTGAAGTCTTTCAATGGGGACCAAGCCAACAAAAAGCCTTCGAAGAGCTGAAGCAATATTTGATAGATCTAACAACATTAACTCCACCAACGCCAGGGGCTCCTTTGTTGTTATATGTGGCAGCTTCGCACTCGGCAGTAAGTGCAGCACTTGTCCAGGAGAAGCTTGATGGCCAAGTCAAGAAGCAGGTTCCAGTATATTTTATATCTGAAGTCCTTAGTGTATCAAAGAAAAATTATACGGAACTGGAGAAGGTATTATATGCCGTTTTAATGGCATCCAGGAAGCTTCGGCATTATTTTCAAGCATACAATATTGTTGTTCCTTCTTCGCAGCCGTTGAAGGATATCATGAGAAATAGAGAAGCTACTGGACGGATTGGAAAATGGGCTGCAGAGCTCAATGAATTTTACATTGATTATGTGCATAGATCCTCGATCCAGTCTCAAGCGTTGGCAGATTTCATTGCCGATTGGACGCCAGGGGCTCAGGACGAAGAAGCAAATAAAGATGCCGAAGTGTGGACAGTATTCTGTGATGGCTCTTGGGGAACCTTCGGAGCAGGAGCGGCTGCTGTGTTGATCTCACCTTCCAAGGTTAAAACTTGTTATGCGGCAAGACTTGATTTCAGCTGTACAAACAATATTACTGAGTACGAAGCCCTGCTCCTGGGCCTTCGGAAATTAAAGGCAATGGGAATCAGAAGGGCGATTCTTAAAACTGATTCCCAGGTTGTTTCGGGTCACATTGACAAAAGTTGCAAGGCTAAAGATCCGAAGCTTGAAAAATATTTAGACACGGTCCGAAGAATCGAAGCTTCCTTCGAAGGATTTTCTGTCAAGAATATCCCTCGAGGACAAAACGAGCATGCTGATTTGTTAGCAAAGTCAGCAGCACAGGGACTGCCGTTACCTTCGGATGTATTCTTCGAAACAATAAAGGCACCTTCAGTGGAGCTTCTTGAAAGAGCAGTCCTCAACATATCTCCTGTTTATAGTGAAGATTGGAGAACTGAGATCATCTCTTACCTTCAGGGTAAGTTCCTTTCAGATGACGAAGCTTATAATAAAAGGATAGAGGCAAGAGCTCGTCCATATGTCATGATAGAAGGGGAGTTATACAAACATGGAGTTTGTGCTCCGTTGCTCAAGTGCTTATCTAGAACCGAAGGTATAGAGTTGATGAAAGAAATACATGCAGGCCTGTGTGGATCCCACATTGGATCTAGGCCGTTACTTGGAAAAGTTTTCCGCCAAGGGTTTTATTGGCCGAAGGCAGCTTCGGATGCAGCGGAGTTAGTTCAAAAGTGCGAAGGTTGTCAGAAATGTGCAAGAGATCAAAAGCAACCTTCGTCTTTGACACAGCTGATACAACCCATCTGGCCATTGCAAAGGTGGGGCCTTGACTTGTTAGGTCCATTACCACCGGCCCAAGGGAATCTAAAGTATGTTATAGTGGCTGTGGAGTATTTTTCTAAATGGATTGAGGCGAAGCCATTAGCCACAATAACTTCGGCCACTGTCCAAAAATTTTTCTGGCAGAATATTGTTTGTCGTTTCGGGGTACCGAAGGCCATCACTGTGGATAATGGAACGCAGTTCGACTCCGAAGCTTTCAGAAATTTCTGTGATCAAATTGGTACGAAGATCCATTTTGCATCAGTCAGGCATCCGGAGTCAAATGGGCTCGTTGAAAGGGCCAACGACATTATAATGACAGGAATAATGAAGTTAATCTTCAATCAACCTAGGGGAAAGTGGCCAGATCAGTTAACCAAAGTGGTGTGGAGCCACAATACAACAATATCAAGGTCTACAGGCTTTACTCCATTCAAGTTATTATTCGGTGACGAAGCAATAACTCCGGAAGAAGCTAAAGCTGGATCAATAAGAGTAGTAGCTTCGGCAGAATCAGGTCCTGAAGATGCTTGTCTTATGGAAAAAGATGCTTTAGAAGGGATCAGGCTTCAAGCTGTGGAGAATATCAATAAATACCAAGCTGAAACAGTCAAATGACGAGATAGAAAGGTCCGGCTAAAAAATATTGAGCCGGGACACTTGGTGCTTCGGAGAGTGGCCAACCCAGACACAGTGGGCAAGCTACAGTTGAAATGGGAAGGACCTTTCTTAGTAGTATCTTCGTCAAGGCCTGGTTCGTACAGATTGAAGGACATGGATGGCAACGAAATTCCAAGATCTTGGAATGCGGATGAGCTTCGGCGATATTATGTATAACTTGATGTAACTTTTTATGTTTTTTCTTTTCTTTTTCATGGCACCCTTTTCCTTTCTAAAGGGGGAGAAAGGTTTTTAATGGGGCCATCACATGTAATTTCCTTTTTAGTTTTATAAGAGCAAAATCCCCCAAAAGAATGTAAATGTAAAAGCTGAGAACGCACCATCGAGTGCCGAAACTGAAAAAGCGAAGAAGCTCAAAAGACGTTCCTAAGGGAATGCAGAGCTTACAGCGAAAAGTCAACGCTGATTCCGCCAAAAGTAAAAGGCGAAGAAGCTCAAAAGACGTTCCTAAGGGAATGCAGAGCTTACAGCGAAAAGTCAACGCTGATTCCGCCAAAAGTAAAAGGCGAAGAAGCTCAAAAGTCATTCCTAAGGGGATGCAGAGCTAATGTGTGATTGTTTCTAAGGAAATAATGGCTGAGGGTATGGCTTCGGATATGTGTTTGGACATTCATTCGCACATCACATGGCATCATAGCATTTGCATTCATAAACATTCATTCATGGCATAAGTGGTTGTTTCGGCGAAAAAGAAGAAGCGGTTTTTATGCTTCGTTGTGTATAAAAAAAGAGAGGTTTCGGCAAAAAAGAAGAAGCGGTCTTTTATGCTTCGTTGTGTACGAAAAGAAGGGAAGGTGTTTTTTCGCCTTCAGCTCAAAATACTAATTTCGTACACATCAAAGCACCTCAATGGAAGGGTAAGGATATATTACAAGGTATGGACAGAATTCATTAAGAACAGTTCAGCTGTATTTACAAAAGTTGTTGCACAAGTCTACTGAGTTTTTTCTACAAAGTGCTCCTACTGATCTTCACCGAGCTTCAGCTTCGGCGGCATATTTTTTAAGCATCACCTTCAGCTTCGTCATCCTACATGAATCAAGGTATTGTGAGTAAAAATCAAGTGTGAAGGAGAAGGTAAGTACAAGGTATGATTTCTTACTGGTTCAAGATGACTTCGAGCTTCGTCTCCAGCCTTCTCCCGCCCGCCTTTTGTCCATATCATTTTTATAAATCTGTTTGAAATGCTTCGGGCGAGGTCAGGAATATCGTCTAGAATTGATGGAGACAGAGTGAAATTCGGCCTGTTGACGATTTTTCCATGCTCACAGCCGGCCTTCAGGAACGCTGCAGCAGTGCCTCGAGAAGCTACCCAGGCACAGAAGTCACCGTGCCCGGCTATAACTTCGTCAAGCTCTTCAATTTCAGCTTCAATATGTTCGAAGGCTCTTGGCAAATTTTCAGCAGCAGGGGTGAACTTTCCACTGCTGGCTCCAACTGAGTAAAAGATCTTCTTTAATTGTTGAATACATCTGTTACTAAATTTCAAACATTTGTCTTGAAGACTTGTTAATGATTTCTTCAAATCTGAGTTGATTTGGACTTTGGCCTCAAGTTTTGAATTAAGCTCTAGCTTCTCTTGTTCAAATTGTTTTGATTGGCAGATAAGCTTCGAATTCAATTCTGATACTTTAGCTTCAGTCTCCGCCAGCAAGCCTTCAGTTGTTTGGAGTTCAAAGTCTTTCTTTTCAATAATAGCTGATTGCTCTTTTATCTTGCTCTCTAGATTTTCGATTATAGCTTCGTGTTTCTTATCCTCTAGATCTTGCTGCATCTTCAAAGCTTTGCTTAGTAGCATGCTCTGCAAATAAACAACCTTCGTTAGGAATATTTCCATTATTAAAAAACAATAGAAGTCAGAGAAAAAGTTGTTTACCTTGAAATTGGAATAAAATAAGCTGCCGACGATATGTTGTCGTCGGTAGCGGCTGATATCTGTTTCTAGCTTCGGAAAACCGATACTCTTTGATAGAGTACCGATGACCTTAGCTCCAGTTTGATCTCGGATGCAGCCTAATTTTTCATCATCGACACCTCCGAAAAGAAGAGCTCCTGGCTTATATCCGCAAGATTTGGCATAGTCTTTAAGCTCTTCTATTTCGGCCTTTGACAGTTCTTGCCCAACTAAATTTTGAAATATGTAGGCTTCGTCTTCCGAAGTATCTTCGGCTATTTCCTTTCCCTTTCCAGGCACTGTGGCCATGGTTTCTTCAGCAGCAGTGGCAGCTTCTTCTGCAGCCATGTCTAGCAAAATTTTGTCGATGTCTTCAATTGTAGTTTCCAAGTTCAAATCTTCGGCTGAAGCGGCTTCGGTAGCCGCGACCTCCGAAGGTGCGACTTCGACATTTGTTGTGCCTTCAACCGCTGGCGTTTTCCGAGTTGAAGCCCTCGGTGGCGTCTTGTCAATAACTTCGGTCACTGCAATAATTCTTTGCCTTTTTGTTCTGGTTATCTTCGTTTTTTCCGGCTTCTCCACCTTTCGAAAAAGCTTCGTCAGTTGAGGCCCTAATGGACTTAGCTTCGCGGGCAGGGGTTCAGTCATTACCTTTAAGATTTCCTCCACGTCGCTGGTAGAGGGTGGTGCAGGAGTCCCCTCTTCGTCGGATAATTTTCGCTTTGGAGATGATATTTTTCTCTTCTTTGGAATTTTCTTCTCTCTTGGTGGTTCTTCCTCATCTTTGTTCAAAGCTTCGGCCACTCTTTTCCTTTTTTGGCCCTCAGCACCCTTGTTTAACCGTTCATAGTCAGGGTACTCGAAACCCAGGGCATCAAACACTCGGTTTAGTCTTCGCTTCGGACGGGTGCCGAAGGCCGCAGTCATTAGCTGATCTTCTTTTTTGGAATAATTTCCAAGAATTTCACTGCACATCACTTCAACTGTGTCCAGCCATTCTTGGCAAGGTTTTTTAAAGTATTTCTTGAATTTGAAATGGTAAGGAAGCCGGACAAGTTCTCCCTCTTTCTTCTCCCTTTCCAGCTTCGGCATTTCCCATTCTTTTAAAGTAGGGAAAACCCTGAACGCCAAGAACTCTTGAACCAGATCCCTGGTACTGATATGCTCTGAAATAATTTTAAACTCACCCAGTGCAGCCCAGGTGGGACCTTCTAATGTCATGTGGCATCGCGGCCTTGTCTCTCCGAAGATTAATTCAAGTGGGCTTTGTACCAACTTCTCTTCATCTTCGTCAACCTTCACATAAAACCACTCAGACTTCCAGCCTGCTGGCCATTTGCTTCGGTAGCTGATAACAGGAAACTTTGTTGTCTTCCGGTAGGCAAAATTGTAGCAACCAAAGTTATCATGTAATCCATCTTTTCTGGCCTTCATTTGGTAATGTAACTCATGAACTCGACAAAAACTGTCGGCAAACGGTTCCACAGCCTGGCTTCGGAGGGCCCAGATGTAAACACTAAGCCTAACGATAGCGTTAGGAGTCAATTGATGAAAGTAAATTCCAAACTTCTTCAATACATCTGCAATAATACCATGAAGGGGGAATCTCAGCCCAGCCTTTAAAAAGCTCTTGAAAATGACTATCTTGTTTTTCTCTGGCTTCGGGGTAGTCTCTTCTCCCCCGAAGCGAAGTAGTTTCTTCTGATTTTCACTGAAATAACCAGATTTTACCATCTTGGAGAGATCAGCCTTCGAAATGGTAGACTTTCCGAAGTCTAAGTGGCTGGGCTTGCTGGGCATGGCAATGCGATAATCATCATCGGGATCAGTTTCTTCAATGTTCTCTTCTTCTCCTTCGACAGTTGTCGGGTCTGCTTCAGCAGCGGGGATTTCTTCTGCGGTTACCAGTCCGGATCGTTGCATTGCGTCGAAGATTGGAACAGTCTCCGAACCTTCAGCTTCGTCTCCTTCACGCTCAACCCTGGCAGTAGATCGCACTCTGGCCATTTGATTCTGAGTTTGGGGAAATTGAATACTTTTTTCTTTTTTCTCCCGAAGCCTTTCTTTCTGACGAAGCAGACTTCGAGATGGACCTTCGTTCGATTCTGAGTGTCAAGCTTCGGCTATGGTTAAAAATTTTGGCAGCAAAACAGTGCAAATAGCAATGAATGATGTGGTAACTTCACACCTACTCGTCTGTTTATATAGTGCTGCAGGTGAGAAGGCGAAGCGCCAGGATTTTTACACCAGGCGGGCAGTCACTTGCACTCGCTGCGCGGTGGACCGCAAAGATCAAACAGTAACTCTGCAAGGTGGGTCCGATGCGCTCGGAAATTGAATCGTTTCTCGGCAACGAGCTCAGGGAAGGTGTTTTTTGGACCTTCGGCTTCCCGAAGCTTGAGAGACTTTTTTCACGGATCAAGCTCGTTACGAAAAACGATCTAGCGCCGCGAAAGGGGCTACTGTTGGGGCCATGCTTCGTTGCGCCGAAGGTCTTACACGAAGAAGCAGCTTCGGCTGAAGTTGTCCCCAGGAGATGGCCGAAGGTTCCTCTTCATGAAGCTTCGGCATTACAAACCGACATAGAGATAGAATGACCTTTTAATCCATAAAGGTCTGAGTCAATGTTGTAAACTTTTATGAGGGGCATAATTCTAATTTGTCACAGGCTGTGTCCTATGTCTATAAATAGATGAACAGTACCCCCGTACTGTTCACGCTGACTTGTATTCACTCGCGCGTCACGCTTGGACTTTTGCCTTCTGTCAAGCCGAAGGTAAAAATGTAATTCAATATTGTTCAAGTGCATTCATGATCATATGATTAAATGATATTAATGATGACATATGATTATTCATGTTATTTCTCATATGCTTCTCCTTTCATTGAGATATATTGTAATGTCGAAGGTACGTCCTTCATGACCTTCGTCTGAAGATCATTATATCCTAAAGGAGATAATGCTCTGAAGGACGAAGGGCATTAATCATTAACCCTTTTTGTGTTGCCTTGTTCTTAATTCATAGCACTTGAGAACAAGTCCCCAACATGTCTCGATAATGCTAATGACCAGGACCAAGAAAAGAGCGGGAAGAAGGAGAAGAAAAAGAACTACAGGAAGGCAAAGGGCGAGGCACACCTCGGAAAGGAATGGGACCCGGACTGCTCTTCTTCCGACTCCGACGACGAAGGACTCGCTGCCTCGGCCTTCAACAAGTCTGCTCTCTTCCCCAATGAACGACACACTTGCCTCATGGCCAAAGAGAAGAAGGTAAGTGTTCGTGATACCACTAAATACACTACTTCAAGTGATGATGATTCTAGTGATGATGAAGTAGATTATACCGATTTATTTAAGGGTTTAGATAGAGCAAAAGTATATAAAATTAATGAGTTAATTGATGCTTTAAATGAAAAGGATAGATTTTTAGAAAAGCAAGAGGATATTTTGTATGAAGAGCATGATAAGTTTGTTAGTGTGCAAAAATCTGTTGCTTTAGAAGTTAAAAGGAATGAAATGCTATCTTCTGAATTATCTGCTTGTCATGAAACTGTGTCTAGCTTAAAGAGTGTTAATGATAATTTAAATGCTAAGCTAGAAGTAGCTAATAAATCTAGTTCATATGTGGAACATGTTGTAATTTGCAATAGATGCAAGGATTTTGATATTAATGCTTGTAATGAACATCTTGCATCCATTACTAAATTAAATGATGAAGTGGCAAGTCTTAATGCTCAACTTAAGACTTGCAAGGTTGATTTCGATAAGTTAAAATTTGCTAGGGATACCTACACCGTTGGTAGACACCCCTCAATTAAGGATGAGCTTGGCTTTCGAAAGGAAGCCAAGAACTTAACAAGCCAAAGGGCTCCTATTCCCAACAAGGAGAAAGGCAAGGCCCCTATGGCTAATATTCCTAAGAGAAACCATGCTTTTATGTATGATAGGAAAAATTGATAGTTATTCTAACTTTAATAAGAGTTATATTCATGCTAGTTATTATGATCCAAATGCTATGTTTGCCTCTAGCTCTACTTTTGTGCATGGTAGAAGTAGGCCTAGGAAAAGTAATATTGTGCATCATGTGCCTAGGAAAGTGTGTAATAAATCTACTACTATTTACCATGCTTGCAATACTTCGTTTGCACTTATGTGTAAGAATGCAAAAGTAGTTGCTAGAAAGTTGGGTTCCAAATGCAAGGGAGACAAGACTTGTATTTGGGTCCCAAAGGCTATTGTGACTAACCTTGTCGGACCCAACAAGAGTTGGGTACCTAAAACCCAAGTGTAAATTGTCTTGCAGGTTTATGCATCCGGGGGCTCAAGTTGGATTATCTACAGCGGATGCACAAACCACATGACGGGGGAGAATAAGATGTTCACCTCCTATGTCAAGAACAAGGATTCCCAAGATTCGATCATCTTTGGAGATGGGAACCAAGGCAAGGTTAAAGGACTGGGAAAAAATAGCCATTTCATCCGAGCATTCTATCTCAAATGTGTTTTTAGTTGAATCGCTCGGGTACAATTTATTGTCTATAAGTCAATTATGTAACATGGGTTATAATTGTCTATTTACCAATGTAGATGTGTCTGTCTTTAGAAGGAGTGATGGTTCACTAGCTTTTAAGGGTGTATTAGACGACAAACTCTACTTAGTGGATTTTTCAAAAGAGGAAGCCGATCTAGATGCATGCTTAATAGCTAAGACTAGTGTGGGCTGGCTTTGGCATCGCTGTCTAGCACATGTTGGAATGAAGAACCTTCACAAACTTCTAAAGGGAGAACATGTGTTAGGACTAACAAATGTTTGTTTTGAGAAAGATAGACCTTGTGCAGCTTGTCAGGCAGGAAAACAGGTGGGAAGCGCTCATCACAACAAGAATGTGATGACAACATCAAGACCACTGGAGCTTCTCCATATGGACCTTTTCGGACCCGTCGCCTACCTTAGCATCAGGGGAAGTAAGTATGGTCTAGTAATTGTTGATGATTTTTCCCGCTTCACTTGGGTGTTCTTTTTGCAGGATAAATTAGAAATCCAAGGGACCCTCAAGCGTTTCCTAAGGAGGGCTCAAAACGAATTTAAGCTCAAGGTGAAAAAGATAAGAAGCGACAACAGGTCCGAGTTCAAGAACCTGCAAGTGGAGGAGTATCTTGAGGAAGAAGGCATCAAGCACGAGTTCTCCGCTCCCTACACACCACAGCAAAATGGTGTGGTAGAGAGGAAGAACAGGACGCTTATCGACATGGCGACTATGATGCTTGGAGAATTCAAGACGTCCGAGCGGTTTTGGTCGGAAGCTGTGAACACAGCTTGCCACGCCATAAACCGGCTCTACCTACATCGCCTCCTCAAGAAGACCTCGTATGAACTTCTTACCAGTAACAAACCCAACGTCTCATACTTTCGTGTATTTGGGAGTAAATGTTACATTCTAGTGAAGAAAGGTAGAAATTCTAAATTTGCTCCCAAAGCTGTAGAAGGGTTTTTACTAGGATATGACTCAAATACAAGGGCGTATAGAGTCTTCAACAAATCTTCGGGTTTGGTTGAAGTCTCTAGCGACGTTGTATTTGATGAGACTAATGGCTCTCCAAGAGAGCAAGTTGATTTTGATGATGTAGATGAAGATGATGTTCCAACGGCCGCAATACGCACCATGGCGATTGGAGATGTACGACCACAGGAACAACAAGAGCAAGATCAACCTTCTTCCTCAACAATGGTGCATCCCCCAACTCAAGATGATGAACAGGTTCCTCAAGAAGAGGCATATGATCAAGGGGGAGCACAAGAAGAACCAGCTATGGAGGAAGAAGCACCACGGGCCCCTCCAACTCAAGTCCGAGCGACGATTCAAAGGAATCATCCCGTCGACCAGATTCTGGGTGATATAAGCAAGGGAGTAACTACTCACTCAAGATTAGCTAACTTTTGTGAGCATTACTCGTTTGTCTCTTCTATTGAGCCTTTCAGGGTAGAAGAGGCCTTGCAAGATCCGGACTGGGTGTTGGCCATGTAGGAAGAGCTTAACAACTTCAAGAGGAACGAAGTTTGGAGCCTGGTGCCACATCCCAAGCAAAACGTTGTGGGAACCAAGTGGGTGTTCCGCAACAAGCAAGACGAGCACGGGGTGGTGACAAGAAACAAGGCTCGACTTGTGGCAAATGGTTATGCCCAAGTCGCAGGTTTGGATTTTGAGGAGACTTTTGCTCCTGTGGCTAGGCTAGAGTCTATTCGCATTCTATTAGCCTATGCCGCTCACCACTCTTTCAGGTTGTTTCAAATGGATGTGAAGAGCGCTTTCCTCAATGGGCCAATCAAAGAGGAGGTGTACGTGGAGCAACCCCCTGGCTTTGAGGATGAAAGGTACCCTGACCATGTGTGTAAGCTCTCTAAGGCGCTCTATGGACTTAAGCAAGCCCCAAGAGCATGGTATGAATGCCTTAGAGATTTCCTAATTGCTAATGCTTTTAAGGTTGGGAAAGCCGATCCCACTCTTTTCACTAAGACTTGTGACGGTGACCTTTTTGTGTGCCAAATTTATGTCGATGACATAATATTTGGCTCCACTAACCAAAAGTCTTGTGAGGAGTTTAGCAGGGTGATGACACAGAAATTTGAGATGTCGATGATGGGCGAGTTGAACTACTTCCTTGGGTTCCAAGTGAAGCAACTCAAGGACGACACCTTCATCTCCCAAACAAAGTACACTCAAGATCTTCTCAAGAGGTTTGGGATGAAAGACACCAAGCCCGCAAAGACACCGATGGGAACTGACGGACATGTCGATCTCAACAAATGAGGTAAGTATGTTGATCAAAAGGCATACCGGTCTATGATACGGTCATTACTTTATTTATGTGCTAGTAGACCGGATATTATGCTTAGCGTATGCATGTGTGCTAGATATCAATCCGACCCAAGAGAATGTCACCTTGTAGCCGTTAAGAGGATTCTTAGATATTTAGTTGCTACACCTTGCTTTGGGATCTGGTATCCAAAGGGGTCTACCTTTGACTTAATTGGATATTCAGACTCCGATTATGCTGGATGCAAGGTTGATAGGAAGAGTACATCAGGGATGTGCCAATTCCTAGGAAGGTACCTGGTGTCGTGGAGCTCAAAGAAACAAACTTCCGTTGCCCTATCCACCGCTGAGGCCGAGTATGTTGCCGCAGGACAGTGTTGCGTGCAACTACTTTGAATGAGGCAAACCCTTCGGGACTTTGGCTACAATCTGAGCAAAGTCCCACTCCTATGTGACAATGAGAGTGCAATCCTCATGGCGGATAATCCTATTGAACACAGCCGCACTAAACACATAGACATCCGACATCACTTTCTGAGAGACCACCAGCAAAAGGAGATATCGAGGTGTTCCATATTAGCACCGAGAATCAGCTAGCCGATATCTTTACCAAGCCGTTAGATGAGAAAACCTTTGCAGGCTGCGTAGTGAGCTAAATGTCTTAGATTCGTGTAACTTGGATTGATCCATAGCATACATGTGTTTTATGCCTTTGATCATGTTACTTATACATTTATGCAATTTGTTGCTTATTTATGGTGCTCAAGTTGTGCAAGGGATCCCCGGACCTCACAAGTCCATGTGTGAATGATGCACATATTTAGGGGGAGAAGTGCTACAACTTGACCCTTTGAGACTAACCCTTGTGTTTGAGTGTTCTTGATGTAGTCTCAAAGGTGCATTGAAAGGGAAAATGGACTTGGATGCTGCAAAGACTTCCACTGCACTCCGGTATTTCGTTCCAAGTTCATCTTTATGCTCTTATTGCCTTTTCCTCTTAATTAACGATTTTTGTGAGGCAATGGGGTTAAAGGGCCACAAATGATCCCATTTTAGTGCTTAATGCCAAAGGGAAAGAAATTAAGGCCAAAGCAAATGGATCAGCTACCACTTGGGTATTTTGAAAACAATAGGGTTAGAACTTTTGATTTGTCAAAATACTCTTATTGTCAAAATTTGGTCCCTTGTGGGGAGAATTTATGATTATGGGAAAAGGGGGAGTTTTTGGCACTTGATCAAATTTTCCATTGGAATATCTCTCTTTGTGCCTAAACAAGAGTGCTTGACTTAGAGATAGGAAAATGAATTTGATTTGCAAAAACAAACCAAGTGGTGGCAAAGAATGATCCAAATATGTCAAATTAGAGTAAAAAACAATTTGGTCTTCAATTTGAATCGATGTTGCATGTTTTGCATTGCTTTTTGATGTGTTGGCATATCACCAAAAAGGGGGAGATTGAAAGGGAAATGTGCCCTTGGGCCATTTCTATAATGTTTTGGTGATTAAGTGTCCAACACATAGTGAATGAGATATTGTGTGTCGAACAAGCAAAAAGGTGCAAATCATGTAACGAGGTATGTTTCTAGACTTAGTACATTGTTTTGAGTACTAACATACTTTGTCTAAGTGCTAGAAATAGGAGAAAAGGAATTGGAAAAGAGTTTCTGCTCGGTCTAGGTGCACTGGACTGTTCGATGGTGTACCGGACAGTGTCCGGTGCGTCAGGCCAGTCTCGGTGAACATGCCGCTCTCGGGACTCAACGGCGGCGTACGACTATAGTTCACCGGACTGTCCGGTGGTGCACCGGACTGTCCGGTGAGTCGTCCGCGGCGAAGTCGTCGCTCTCAGGAAAAGGATCGACGGCGTATGGCTATAATTCACCGGACTGTCCAGTGGTGCACCGGACTGTTCGGTGAGTCAACGGTCGACTACGCGACGGTTGGCCGCGCAATCCGTGGGAGACGCGTGGCCCACACCAACGGTCGGCAGGGGGCACCGGGCTGTCCGGTGTGCACCGGACAGTGTCCAGTGCGCCAGCTGCCGCGATTCTGCAACGGTCGACTGTGCCAAAATAGGAAGGAGATCCGCACCGGACTGTCTACAGTGACTGTCCGGTGGCGCACCGAACTGTCCGATGTGCCACCCGACAGAAGGCAAGATTAGCCTTCCAAAATTGTCTCCAACGGCTCCTATCTGCCTTGGGGCTATAAAAGGGACCCCTAGGCGCATGGAGGAGACACCCAAGCACACTT
Organism: Zea luxurians; assembly: GCA_029449295.1. NCBI lineage: Eukaryota > Viridiplantae > Streptophyta > Magnoliopsida > Poales > Poaceae > Zea > Zea luxurians. The sequence continues at coordinate 500,385 of JAOPSE010000374.1, forward strand.
TAAGCATTCCAAGACTTCTAGTCCTCACTTTCACGCAATCGTTCATCGTTCTTGAGATTGGAGCACTTTTCGAGTTATAAACTCCTTGCGCGTGTTTTGTGTGCTCACCTTCTCGCTTGTGTGCGTGTTTGCGGTGTGGATTTAATTCTAGTGTGCGTTGCTCTTCCCAACTTTACTCCGTGCTTTCTTTGTGAACAATCTTGTAAGGGCGAGAGGCTCTAACTTGTGGAGATTCCTCGCAAACGGAAAGAAAACTATAAGGAAGAATACCGTGGTATTCAAGTTGATCATAGGATCACTTGAAAGGGGTTGAGTGCAACCCTCGTCCATTGGGACGCCACAACGTGGAAGTAGGCAAATGTTATACTTGGCCGAACCACAGGATAAAACATTGTGTCTCTTGTGTTGTCTTTCTCTGTGATTATTGTGATTCGCAAGAGCTCGCTCTATAGCCACTTGGTTCTATTGCACTAACATCTTTATAATCAAGTTTGTGGCTGAATTTTACAAGATCACCTATTCACCCCCCCTGTAGGTGCTCTCACCATCATCATTACAAGTTTGTGCTAGAAAATCACTCGACTTCTACCAAGATCCCTAATTAGCAAAGCAGCTACTCGACCTAGCATACTAGTATTCATCTCAAAGGGAAATCACGAGTTCATGTAACTAGGATTTTTAGATAACTCCTACACTTAATGCACAATACAAACCTACAATCATTAAGTGCAGTAAAATAGCATATATATATATATATATATATATATATATATATATATATATATATATATATATATATATATATATATATTGGTTATGCATAAAACCGGGGCTTGCCTGGAATTTAACACTTAGACAGTGTTTGCTAGGGGGGTGTACTCGCTTGGCGAGCATCCACTGGTTAAGTCCATCATTCTTCAGGTTGTCCACCACTACATCTTGTGGTTGGCACCATATCACTCGCACGATCGTCATCTCTCGGTCCTAAATGAGATGCAAGATGCATATATATGAATATAATGAAAGTAGCACAAGATATACAAATACACGGTAGCGAACTAAACATTAAATTGTAAGACACTGTAATAACCATACGCTAGCATTAGTTATCTACACTTCATCGAGTGCACCACATCAACACCATTAGAAGGACGACGATTACTACCTATAATTAAACAACATAACACGACATCACGAGTACAAGCATTTATTTAATTGTATACGACTTTTCCTTAATTCTTCTATTAATCACACAAAATCATCCTAAGCACAAGTTCAACAGAGGATGAATTCCTATCCACAACCAACTACTCAAGCAAGCACATTAATCATGGAACGCATGTTAACCTAAGTTTAGACATTACAAGTCTATGTCCTTTAAGTGCTAACTAAGCATTTTTAGCCAAAAGGTGAACTAAACAATCAAATGAGCACTTGCAGATTTTTGGACAGCAACACAGCAGTTACTTGTTTTAATCCTAACTCTTCAAATATTAATCCAAAAATAGCAATCTAGGACTTTCTGGAAAACTCAAAAAGTGCTCTATAACTTTGGTATTTTTACCTCAACATGATTCAACACTTAGCAAGGTCAAAAGTGCTATCACAACAGCTCTGTCCAGATTTGGACAGATTCAGACTTGCGACTTCAAAAATTCACAACTAAAGATTCAGGCATCCAAATAAATTGACCCTAAACTTTCTAAAAAGATAATAAAATTGTCTACATATCATTTATAAACATATCAAGGTGATTCAATATTTAACTAAGGATAAAAGAGGCTAGAAGACTTTGCTGTCCAGAACTGGACAGATTCAGTCTTCACATTTTAAACATCCATAACTTAATCTTCAAATCACATATACACGCACATGCACAACATTGACTAAAGATTAAATAGATTAATCCACAAAAATACCTAGTAAACAACCTGGACGAATCGAGACTAGTCACATGGGCTGTCCACAAGGTTCGGCGTTTCCTCGAACGGGCAAAGCGCGACGTCGACCACTAGCTGCGAAAACACACAAATTTGTTGGCGGCAGTTCATCGAACATCACACACATCGGAAAATAAACATCGAGGACAGCGGGGAGGGGGGGGGGTTCTCACCACGGGTTTCGACGGCGTCGCGGATGGGGCTGCGCAGCATTGGGTCAAAGGAGAAGCTCGCTGCAGGGGGGCTGCTCGACATGGGTGCAGAGCAGCGAGGGCTGCGCGCCAATGGGAAACAGAGGGGCTAGAGAAGCACCATGGCAACCCACCGCGGCTCTGAAATATGGGCAGCGAGGAGGGAGAAAAAAATGCCGTGAGGTGGCAGCACCGCTGTTCACTGGGCTTCACAAAATAGCGAGCCGATAGAGCGCGGAGACGTTGGGGCTGTAGCTGCAAGGAGGAAATAGGGGGTTGTGCATGCTCACATGGGGAGGTCGAGCAGCACCCGCACATGGCCAATGGGAGGGGATATCGAGCTATAGGGCTGCTGCATCCCTGGAGCAGATATGGAGGGATGGGCGTCAGCAAAGGGGCTTCAACAGTGGAGCGCTCGGCCAGGGAGCTGAACAGCGCGGGAAAGAAATTTTCTGCGCACAGAGGCGACCGAGCAGGAGATGGGGCGCTGGCTGGGAGAGGCCAGATGTCCGGCCATGACCAAGGGGGAGAGAGGTCCCTGCGCCATGGGGAAGAAGGCCGTGGGGAGGGAGGAGGGCAGGGCGCCATGGGAGGGAGCTGGAGGAGCTGCTGCTCGCCCGCAGGGAGCGAGCGCCAGGGGAAACTCGCCTACACCATTGGAGCCGAGGGGAGGAGGCTTCCTGCTGCCATGCCTGAAAGGGGGCACCATGGGGAGGCTCTGTGCATCCTGCTGCAAGGGCGCCAAGCACATGGCGAGGAGGAGCTGGTCTCCCTGCTGCTGCGCGAGGGAGAAAACAGGGGGGCGTCAAGCAGCTGGAGCCGAGGCGGAGAAGGGCGCTGCTGCTGGGCGGCCATGGAGCAGGGAGCTCACTGGTGGCTGCTACTGCCGTGAAGCAGGGAGGAAGAAGGGGGTCGGCTGGAGAAGAGAGACTGGCGGCTGAAAAAATTAGAGGGGTGGGATTGCAAAATAGCCAAGTGCAAGGGAGAGGGATCCGTATTTATAGAGGAGCCCTAGGGTTAGGGTTTTCTTATGGGCCAAATAGGCTGGACTGGATTTGGCCCAAAACACTCGATTGGCTGCGCGAATATTTTCTAGAATAAAAATGCTCCCGCGGAATTTGTCTCTATGGAGAACAGAGCGAATTAGAGTTCCGACGAACGGACGATTGAGCGATTAACTTAGCCGAGAGTCTGATCTGATTTCGCTCGAAAATAATTCCCTATACATGATTCGAAATAAAATCGTCTTGAGATACGACCGGCTTTCAGATTTTTTGTCGGAGAAGGCAAATCGTGACATTTTACAATCGCGACCGGAGTGGGTTTTCAATTCGGTTCAGACAAAAGATATTTGACCGAGTCGGATAAAAATTGATTAGAGGACGACATATTGAGTATTCCGTTTGAGAGTACGGGCTCGGATTAAAATAGGCGAACATCGATCGAAGTTCAAGGAATTAGACTCGGGCTCAGATCAGATAATAACCGTCAAGTGTTTGATTTAATGAGCTTCAGATGAGATTTATAATTCGAGAATGATTTTTGAGTTTGCATTCGTTCCGAGAAATAAAAGTTTTAACAGGCTCCAAAATTGACTGTTTCTCACGATCGAATAACTCCGACTTCGGTGAGCTTCCATGAATAATCTTGATAAACTGAGATAGACACGATCGGGAAATACGAAATTTTCACTAAGCATCCGAGATTAGGATAAATCTCCCGACATAACCCGAAATAGACACCTGGGGTGTCACACACAGGTGGGCGACGAAGACTACGACTCGGACGAGGCCGCCCAAATTAGGCATTTCAACTCCCAAGCAACTTCTATACTCCTCGTCTCCTTATGTCGAGAGGAGTATAATAAGGTGCAAGGATTAAGAAATGCCAAGAAAATTTTGGACATCCTCAAAACGGCGCACGAAGGGGACGATGTGACCAAGATCACCAAGCGGGAGACGATCGAGGGAGAACTCGGTCGATTCATCCTCAACAAAGGAGAAGAGCCGCAAGCAATGTATAACTGGCTAAAAACAATGGTCAATCAAGTGCGCAATCTCGGGAGCACAAAATGGGATGACCATGAAATGGTCAAGGTTATTATTAGATCCCTCGTTTTTCGTAATCCTACTCAAGTTCAATTAATGCGTGGAGATCCTAGATATAAACAGATGTCTCCCGAGGAGGTTATTGGCAAGTTTGTGAGCTTTGAACTTATGATCAAAGACTCCAAACACATTGGCAACTTGGAGCAAGGCGCCACCTCCACACCCGAGTTGCAACCCGTTGCATTCAAAGCAACAGAAGAAAAGAAGGAGTCTACACCAAGTAGACTTTCAATTGATGTCTCCAAACTCGACAACGAGAAGATGGCTCTTATCATTACGAGCTTTCGTCAAATCCTCAAGCAAAGGAGGGGAAGGACTACAAGCCCCGCTCCAAAAGGGTTTGCTACAGGTGTGGTAAGTTCGATCACTTTATAGCTAAATGTCCATATTCTAGTGAAAGTGACATGGACGAAATCAAGAAGGGGAAGAAGAAGATAGAGAAGAAGAAGTACTACAAGAAGAAAGGTGGCGAGGCGCACATGGGGCGCGAATGAGACTCCGACGAGAGCTCCACCGACTCCTCATCCGACGAGGACGCCGCCAACATCGCCGTCAACAAGGGACTTCTCTTCCCCAACGTCGGCTACAAGTGTCTCATGGCTAAGGACGGCAAGAAGAAGGTACATTCTAGAGATACCCCCAAATACACTACATCTGATGATGAAGGTAGCTCTAGTGATGATAATGATGATTTAATTGCTCTCTTTGCCAACCTTACCATAGACCAAAAGAAAAAATTAAATGAATTAATAAAAACCATCAATGAGAAGGATGATCTCTTGGAATGCCAAGAGGACTTGCTCGTTAAGGAAAACAAAAAAAAAATTGTTAAGTTGAAAAATGCTTATGCTCTAGAAGTAGAAAAATGTGAAAACATAACTAAGGAGCTTAGCATTTACAATGATTCAATTTTCTGTCTTAGAAATGAGAATACTAGTTTAAATGCTAAGATAGAAGAATTGAATGTTTGCAAACCCTCTACATCTACTGTTGAGCATGTCACTATTTGTACTAGATGTAGAGATGTTAATATTAAAGCTATTGATGATCACCTTGCTATGATTAAACAACAAAATGACATAGCTAATTTAACTGCTAAAATTGCCGAGCATGAGCTAGAAAATGAAAAATTTAAATTTGCTAAAAGCATGCTCTATAATGGGAGACGCCCTGCATTAAGGATGGCATTGGCTTCCAACAAGGGAGCCAAAGCAATGTCAAGCTTAATGCCCCTAAGAAATTATCTAATTTTGTTAAGGGTAAGGCTCCCATGGTTCAGGATAGAGAGGGGTACATTTTATATCCTGCAAACTATCCTGAGCATAAAATTAGGAAAATCCATGCTAGAAAACCTCATATTGTTTCTTATCATGCTTTTATGTATAAAAATGAGGCTTCTAGTTCTAGGCATACCACTCAGGCCAAAATACCTAAAAAGAAAATTACGAATGCATCAAATGAGCATAATACTTCATTTAAGATTTTTGATGCTTCTATGTGCTAACAAATCAGGCAAAGTAGTTGTCAAATATGTTGGGAGCAAACACAAGAGTCTAAAGACTTGTGTTTGGGTACCCAAGGTGCTTGTTTCTAATGTCAAAAAACCCAAGACCATTTGGGTACCTAAGAACAAGGCCTAAATTTGTTTTACAGGTTTATGCATCCGGTGGATCAAGTTGGATAATCGATAGCGGGTGCACAAACCACATGACAGAGGAGAAAATGATGCTCTCCTCATACAAGAAAAATGAAGATCCCCAAAGAGCTATTACATTCGGGAATGGAAATCAAGGTTTGGTCAAAGGTTTGGGTAAAATTGCTATATCCCCTGACCATTCCATTTCTAATGTTTTTCTCGTAGATTCTTTGGATTACAATTTGCTTTCTGTTTCACAATTATGCAATATGGGCTACAACTGTTTTTTACTGATATAGGTGTTACTGATTTAGAAGAAGTGATGATTCAATAGCGTTTAAGGGAGTGTTAGATGGTCAGCTATATTTGGTTGATTTTTGACATGAAGTAAACCTTTCAATTATCCAGTGACAATTCCAAGTTTGAGAGTTCACCCTAAATTCGAAATTGATGCATTTGACAATTTTTAGTTTGTCTTTACTCCACACTTCTACGCATGGCTCGAGTAGAATAACTTGACTGCTTAAGAAAAAGGGATTGTTTATGAAAGTCATTTCCGTGCTTCATCCCTTGGAACGTACAACAAGGTCGGTGGTAACTTCAAAATGTGTTAAGATATTATTGAGCTTATTTGACGATGTGTCTTCTATAGTTCCACATTTTCTTAGTATAACAATTTGAACTTGTCAGCGTGATTATCCAAGGTGTAATTGATCTCATTACATCAAAGTTTTAGGAGTGGAGTTGTCACAACAACGGAGGTTTGATCCACATATTTCTTTTTTGGCAATGTTTTATGTGACATAACCTTCATAGTTAGAGTGAGTACTTCTTTATACCCATGAGATATATTTTATTCACATGAGGTCATGAAATTTTGACAGACTCATCCAAACATCTTATTCAGCAATTTAGTTACGTTAGACAGGCTGGCTCGGTTGGGAAATACACGACTCACACGAGAGAGCGAATGAACAAACTCCTGCAATTCTTTAGCAGTGGAACCTATTCATCGAGCACAACATGATAATGGCTCGGCCTTATTGTTCCCAAATACAAGCGTCAGCTTATTTCATCGCTTAGCTAGGGATTACCTTTTTCTTATGGTAATTAATCTCATCTCTGAACATCAAAATTTTAGTTTCAACTTTTACAGTAATGGTTGCGATAGGTATATTTATATTCACAGTCCGACAAATTAGTAGCGAAGGACTCACAACTCATCTATTCATCTGGTTTGTAGGAACCTCATGTGAATAGATATTGAACTTAGGCAGAATTTTCTGAACCTTCCTGTAACCTGTTGAGAAAAATGATCATATCATGTTGACTATTTCTTGGCTGACATTTGTTCAATTTAAGAGTTATGTGCACTTTTGATCCAACAGTGATGGCATATGTTGCTTAATTTTTTTGACAGGTGGTGCAGAGTCCTTTGTCTACCACCTCTTGGAGTATGTAAATGTTGATGTCCGAAAATTAATGCAATCTTTAAAGGATATCTTCTTGCAACATCTAAAGGGAGCACTACTTTACTCAGGGAGATATATCCATACCCTCGGGCAGAACACAAAAGATCAATTTGGACAAAACATCACGATACGTTGAGATAGAATATCGGGATCAATTCAAGGAAGATGTGTCCATAAAAGATAACACATCGAGATAATTGAAACAAAACACAGAGAACGATTCAAAGGAGGTGTACACGAAAGATAACACATCGGTGTAGTCTTATAATGGATTACGACTATAAACTGTGATACCAGCGCGTGCCGAGGAGCACAACCTTGTGTCGGCCGCCCACAGGAGGTTCTCGGTTTTGTCACAGCACCATCAGTCGTTAATCATAACACCATTACCAAACGTAACCGATGAGAAATCCCACGTGGCACAGATAAACTGAGCATGGATAACTGTACATAGAGAGGGATCAACAAGTAAGGATAATTACAAGAAAAAGAGCCCATGAGAATATGGCTCGATGACAAGGACAGACTAGGGTCGAAAACCCAAACTTGTTGATGGAGGGAGAATCACAGGTTACCAAGTCAATGATTAATATAAGATTGGACATGAGGAGAAGACAATCGATTGACAAACTTTTAAAGACATAAGAGAACCAAGACCATAACAAGAGTTTATGGAACTGAATGAATACACCTTTTATAGATAAATTTGATAAAGCATCGTCATGATTCTCAACAGAGAATACAATAACAACGAGGAATGCGAGATTTACTTACATTGGATGATTTCTTAGAGGGTAAACGACGATGTGGCTCAAGATAGAGGCACAACATAAGAAATACAAATTGACTGCCGAGAATGTGGACATGAATTCTGATTTTAATTCCATACACCACTTGTATCCATTCAAGAGATCTTAAGGTTAACCCTATACACCAGTATGGGTACCGCGAGACAACAACGAGAGATTTAGAGTGATCAACATTCGATACTTGGGAAAGTGTTGTAGCAACAACAAGACAGTGGGGTAGAATTAATAAATGATTTATAGACTTGGCGGATAAAGTAGCAACATGATTCATAGGAACAAAATTTCTAGATCCAAGTGAGGAGAGAGGTCATCAAACACGATATGCCTTTAGAATGAGCAGATGAGAGATCCACAAGGATGGGGCCAAGGATTCTCGAGAAGAACGTTGGCTAAAGATAGTTTGCGCGAACAAGCACCAAACACGTTCTTTTACACAAGCACACAGTTAAACTGAGGTGGAACTAGCGGTCAAGCTAATTAGCTCTAGAAGCGGTGTAGGTGCATGTTTCTATGGGACAAACTACGAGGGTTAGGAATCACATACGCTAACATCAGATCTCTAACAAGGGTTTCACTCTAGAACTTTAGGATTATTTGGATTGGGGTCCTTCTACGAGCAAAAAAGGCAATGGCGCTTACCGGTTAAGGGCAAAAGGTGGTGGTCAGCTGCAGTGCCTTCTAGATAGCACGGCAGGAGAAACACGCAACACAATCCTATAGGATTAAACGTTTCTTGTAGTTCAGGGTGTTAAGGCCCATTAGGCCCAGGTCCACTGCCTATATATTTATAATAGTCCTTAGGGACTGTTAGACTTACTGTCAATTCTCAGGTTAGTGACATGGTATAGAGGAGGTTTAGATTAGGGTTTTTTTCTATCGTGCGGCCTTCCTCCTGGCCGCCGTCACGGCCCTCCCCGCCGTCACGGCCCTCCCCTACTCTCTCCTGTCTTGTCCACCGCCATCTGCACGCTCTGTCTCGGCCGCTGCGCGCTGTCCACGCCACCTCGTCTGCCGTCGTCTGTGCCTTGTCTGCCGCCGTCTGCACGCTGTTCGCCTCGTTCGCCGTGAGTCGTCCGTATCCTGCCATAGGTGTCGCGATCGTCCGCCTCGTCTGCCCCGCCGCTAGTGTCGCGGCCATCTGAGCGTCGTCCACCTCATCCGTCGGGTGTCGTCCGCGCGTCCGCAGCCCGCCGCCGGTGTCGCGGTCATCCGCACGCCGTCTGTCTGCCTCGCTAGGGGTCCGTCTGCCTCGCCAGGGACGCCGTCGGCGTCACGGTTGTCTACGCGCAGCTGTCTGCGTGTCCGCAGCGCCATCTTCTGGCTCCCCAGGGACGTCGTGGCCTTCTTCTCCGTCACCGTCCGCCATGTCTACCACGTCTGTGTTCTTCTCCTACGTCGACTCGCTATCCGGGCAACCATCTGCGCCCACTTCTTCGCGCCCAGATCTGCTGGGTTCGTCTGCGCATCAGATGTCCAGCTCGCACCGGTCAGATCTGTTTTTCGTCTAGGCTGCAGTGGCGTATCCACCCTTCATCAACTGCAACCAGGTGTTTTTGGTACCATCAAGACAGTCTTTCTCAGATTTGTTATACTTCTGTCCTTTTCCTTCTCTTCAATATGACGTTCAATGCTATTGTTGTCAATATTGTGCTTGATGGGTAGAATTACCCAGAGTGGGCTTTTTGTGTTCAAACTGCATTAAGAGGTCATGGTTTACTATTCCATTTAACTAAAGATTCTCCAGTTTTAGCAGCTGATAGAAGCAACACAGCTGCAATCAAGACAATGATGGCAAAGTAATGGCTGCAATGGTCAACAGTACTAAACCAACTATGATTATGAGTCTGTCCAAATTCACCATTGCTAGGGCTATCTGGTCTCATCTGAAGGATCGGTTTGTTCAGGACCGTGGGGCTCTTTTACATACCCTTATGCAACAAACTCATGTCATTGAGCAACATTATATGTCCATTGATGAATACTATTCAGCTTTTGATCATCTTATGAGTGCTTTGACCTCCATGGTGCCTGCTTGTACAGCTGTGCCTTGCCCAGCCCATAAGTTTATTGAGAAGTTCTTTACCTACATATTTGTTATGGGTGTTCGACCTGAATTTGATTCTCTCCATGCAAGGTTACTACACACTTCTGATACTCTCACCATGGCTCAGGCGTTGTCTGAATTACTTGCTAAAGAGACTCGTCTTAAGTCCATGTCTTCTATTACCGGTGTGAGTTTGCACAGTGTATTGACCATTGCTCAGAAGTCTAGGAGCACCTCCTTTCAGCCTTGTGAGCATTGTAAAAAGACCACTCATCGGTCTGAGAACTGCTTTACTAAGTATCCAGAGAAGTTGGCTGATTTTCGTGTCCGTCGTGCTACTCGTGGTCGTGGTACAGGACCATCTCCTAGAGGCTCAGTTGCTGTTGCTGCTACTTCATCTGCTAGTGCTTTGTCATCTACTTGGGTTCTTGACTCTGGAGCTTCATTTCATGTGACATCTGATCAGTCATGGCTGGCTTCTATTGCACCTGTCACCGAGGGTACTTCTGTTCAGACTGCTGATGGTACATTATGTCATGTCACCAACAAGGGTTCTCTTTCCAATTCAAATTTTATTGTCCCAAATATTTTCTTTGTTCCTAAATTATCCATGGATCTTCTATCAGTTGGTCAAATTACCGATCACAATTGCTTTGTTAGATTTGATGACTCATCTTGTTTTATACAAGATCGACACACAGGGGATGTGATTGGGACTAGTCGTCGTCGTAAATCTTCGCCTCGCCTCTACATCTTGGACACATTGTGTCTTCCTTCCTACCATGCCTCTACAGCTCGTGTGCTTGCCGCTTCCGGTCCCACGTTGTTGTTTGCCCAATGGCATCATCGTCTTGGTCACTTATGTGGGTCTCGTCTGTCTACTCTAATAAAGTCAGGATGTTTAGGTCCTACACATGTTGAGTCTAGTTTTCATTGTAAAGGTTGTCATCTTGGCAAACAAGTACAACTTCTATACTTTACTAGTGATTCCCATTCTGCTAAACCTTTTGATCTTATTCACTCTGATGTTTGGGGTCTAGCTCCTTTTGTTTCTAAAGGTGGTCATAAATATTATTCATTTTTATCGATGATCATTCTCGTTATACTTGGATTTACTTCATGAAACACGCTCAGAATTGCCTTCTATTTACAAGTCTTTTTCTCGCATGATTCACACCTAGTTTTCTGCCACTATTAAAAATTTTCGTTCTGATTCTGGTGGTGAATTTTTATCTGATATTTGTCGCCAGATATTGACCTTAGAGGGCACTTTAGCTCAACTTTCTTGCCCTGGTGCTCATGCCCAAAATGGTGTTGCTGAACGCAAACACCGTCATATTATTGAGAGTGCTCATACTCTTTTGATATCTTCTTTTGTTCCTTCACATTTTTGGAGTGAAGCTGTTTCCACTGTCGTGTATCTCATTAATAGACAACCATCATCAAAACTTTCTGGCAAAACACCGGGTGAAGTTCTTTTTGGGACATCTCCACGATATGATCATCTTCGTGTGTTTGGATGTCTATGTTATGTCCTGTTACCCCCACGTGAATGGACTAAATTGACTGCTCAATCTATCGAGTGTGCCTTTCTTGGATACAGTCCTGAACACAAAGGCTATCGTTGTTATGATCCATCTACTCGTCGTATTCGAATTTCTAGAGATGTGAGTTTCAATGAAAATCACCCTTTTTTTACAACAAGTCCACTCACCCCTCCTATTATCCCACAGAATCCACTTCTTTCATGTGTCTTCCATTTCTGATTTTTCATCTGAACCATCATCTTCCACATCCACACCTGATGTTCTTATTCCCATAACACCACCTTCCATCTCCACGCCATCTTACTCTTCCAAACCACCTATCACCTAAACCTACATTCGTCGTTCCTGCTCTATTCCTACGGCTGGTTCTGATACTGATCCTGTACCTGATTCTTGTACTAACAATACTGAGTCTAATGATGTTTTTAATCAGGGATATCATCTTCGTGACCGTGGTACCATTGAACCTCCATATCGCTATGGTTTTCCATGAGCTGGTGTGGCAATTGTTGAACCAACTACTTATCAGGAGGCTTCTGGGATTCTTGAGTGGCAGCTTGCTATGCTTGATGAATTGGCTGCTCTTGAACGCACTGGCACATGGGATATAGTTCCTTTACCCTTGCATGTTGTTCCTATCACTTGTAAATGGGTCTTCAAAGTTAAGACAAAATCAGATGGTTCTATTGAGAGGTATAAAGCTCGTCTTGTGGCTTGTGGTTTCCAACAGACTCAAGGACTTGACTATGATGAGACTTTTGCACCAGTTGCCCATATGACCACTATACGAACCTTGATTGCAGTTGTAGCCTCATCTTCTTGGACCATCTCCCAGATGGATGTCAAGAATGCTTTTCTCAATGGTGATCTACATGAAGAAGTTTATATGCATCCTCCTCTGGGGGTTAATGCCCCCTCAGGGCATGTTTGTCGTCTTCGTCGCGCATTGTATGGTTAGAAACAAGCTCCTCGTGTTTGGTTTCAGAGATTCATCTCTATCATCACAGCTGCTGGTTTTCTTTGAGTGAACATGATCCTGCATTGTTTGTTCATGTCTCTCCAAAAGGTCGCACTTTACTTCTATTATATGTGGATGATATGCTGATTACAGGTGACAACTCAGACCATATTTCTCATGTCAAGAAGCATCTTAGTAAGGAATTTTAGATGTCTGATTTGGGTCCTCTTAGCTATTTCTTGGGCATTGAAGTTCAGCAGACTCCAAAAGGATTTTATCTATCTCAGTCCAAATATATACAAGATCTTCTTGATCGCTCTAGACTTACTGATACACGCACAGTTGCGACACCAATGGATATTCATTTACAACTTCGTCCGAAGGATGGTACACCACTAGCAGACCCAACTCGATATTGCCATATTGTGGGTAGCCTTGTTTATCTCACCATCACCAGGCCTGATATTGCTCATGCTGTTCATATTTTGAGCCAATTTGTATCCACACCGACCTCAGTTCATTATGGTCATTTGCTTCGTGTGCTTAGATACTTACGCGGGACAAGATCAAGATGTTTACTCTATGCCTCCGATAGCCCACTTCAGCTTCATGCATATTCCGATGCCACATGGGGAAGTGATCCTGTTGACCGTTCTTCTACTATAAGTTATTGTATTCTTTTTGGATCCTCACCTATTGCATGGAAATCCAAGAAGCAAGTGGCCATATCTCGTTCTAGTGCTGAAGCCGAGCTCCGGGCTCTTGCTACTACCACTGCTGAAATTATTTGGTTGTGCTGGCTCTTGAATGATCTTGATGTCTCTTATGACACTCGTACACCTCTGTTATGTGATAATATGAGTGCTATACAAATTTCTCATGATCCAGTGAAGCGTGAACTTACTAAACACATTGGTGTCGATGCATCTTTTACTCGATTTCATTGTCAGTAGAAGACTATTGATCTTAAATATGTGCCCTCAGAATCTCAGTTGACAGATTTCTTCACCAAAGCACAAACAAGAGCACAACATTAGTTTCACTTGATCAAACTCAAAGCTTCAGATCCTCCATTTCCACCTTGAGTTTGAGGGGTGTTAAGGCCCATTAGGCCCAGGCCCACTGCCTATATATTTATAATAGTCCTTAGGGACTGTTAGACTTACTGTCAATTCTCAGGTTAGTGACACAGGGGACAACGATTCATCACATTGTTCACAATTACCTCTTACTGGAATAAGGGTGAGGAAAGCATCAATAAGGTGAGGGAAGCATGTTTATTACACAAGAAACAAATAGGATGCAACAATCATGATGCATGCTCCTCCTATTCGTCCTCATAGTCATGCCAACCTAAGGCGGCAATCGTGTTATATGTCGGTGGCATATCTTACATACTCTCGGCATATAGCTAGTCGTCAACTACCATATATACATTCGGGGTTAGTGTACCTATAGAAATTTTTTTCTTGCAGCCCATCCCCATGAATGCAACATTTATATTTTGCTGAAAGTAATCTAACAGTCCTTATATGACATACACGTTTCCGTATATGAAGGCAGCCGACTAGCCCCGGTCTGCATGGTCCTACACTTACCTTCCTTACCTTGACATAGGTGCGACGTTGCAGGAATGTAACATTATATTTCTAAGCACTCCCACACATGTATATACCCATATACACATATGGGGTACTGAATCCACCCGAGAATTTAAATACTCCCACAATTAAGTACTATCATATATACACATGTGTAACATGTATATAGTCCAGTACCACATATAACTCTCACCTAGACCAACGGTTGTTCAGTCATGCTCTCACAACTCACCTTACCTGAGCATAGAGGCAAAATGGTCCATACACCACCATTCAATTAAATGGTTCGAAAAACAACAATATACATGTATGCAATATTTCCCCCAGTTAGTACTTAACTAAGCCACCTGATAATCCTTAATTTAGGGCTTATAAGAGGAAGTCGCTAGCATTATAGTTTTGCAAATATGAAGTTTTGCGAAACTATACAAAATATTTAGTTGGAAATAGGTTTTTCAAACCAAAACTTTGTTTTAAAAGCAAGTATATCACTGTGTTATACTTAACCATGCTCCGATGCCAGCTGTGACGGGACCCGCCCAATCTATAAAAGCACAAGTACCAAAAATATATGCTTCCACAGTTGTTTTAGCATACTTGACCCTATATAGATCTGGTAGACCACCGAGTATGCCAAAGGACCTCAGTAAAATCAGCTCACAACCAAGATCGCAGATTAAGTAAATACACATTCACATACTAGAGCTTTTGCAGCGAAAATAATATTACAATAAGTTTACAAAGTGAGATGGGGAGCGAGTACAAAATTTGATTTAAAAGTAATACAACTTTAAACAATATGGATATAACCATAGTTTTGAAATACATTGCTAGCTCAATGACAATCCTCAAGAAAAAGCAGAGATAAGATACATATATAGAAGGCCGAGCCCACCGGCGCTTATCCACCATCCTCAGCAGGCCTAGATCTTCACCTGCAACATGGTGGGATAAACCTTGAGTACTCGAATGTACTCAGCTAGACTTACCCGTCCAAAACCAAAAAATAAGAAAGTAAAAGACACCAAGGATCATGCAAGGCTTTATCTAGAGCTGACTCTTTATTTTGGAAGAGTACATGAATTAATATAGTTATTAGCAACTTAAGGGGTATCATGATGATTATTCACCTTTAGCAGTTCATTCTCTTTTTACCTATTCTGCAGCAAATCTAGGTTAGCACCTAGTTAGCTAGATGACAATTGCCAATTCACTATAAGTCTAGTTATAACTTTAGTGATGAATCAAGTTGAGCAATTCTCTTAATTACTAGACAAGCAAGAGTAACCCAACTCTTGATTATAATTATGTGTCATCATCCTTAATCAATATCATCATCCTCAGGGTTATCATTGTTCTTACTACGATGAGATAACAAGAGTCAAGTGGTTACTGTCTAGGAGCGATGGCGATTCAAATCGATTACTAACCAGCTGGCAGGGTATTCCTAACACAAAACACATTCACAGTACTTCGTGAGATATGATCACCACCATACGTATTCTAGAAGCAGCCCGGCTACACATCGTGGTTCGATAGGGGCCACCATATCCAGGGACCGCCCGACTACTAGAGGGTCAGGGCACCACCATAACCTTGGGTTAACTCGTCGTGTCCCTGTTGCTCCTCACCCACACCAATAGGTGCACCCAGCGAGGTCGAATCTGGCTGGAATAGTACTATGGCTTCGCGGTCGGAACCATTGTTATTGAAACGTCGCTTAAACATCGTTTAAGCGTCGTTTAAGCATTAAAACGTGATTAGCACTTGGAATGTCCGAGCGTTTTAGGTAAGCCGTGTAGAACGTCCGTTTCGAGCATTTAAGCGTCGCTTAAGTGTCCTAATCGCGTTTTAGGACGTTTTATATGTGCTGAGGACGTTCTACCTGTTCTAGGCCTTTAGGTTTTTCTCTAGGTGTTGGACGCACGCCACCCTCCTCTCCTCCAATGGCTCAGCCGGCCGCCGCCCTCCTCTCTCAGTCTCTCCTCTCCTCCAACGGCCCAGCCGGCGCCACCGCCCTCCTCCCTCCTATCCTCCAACATCTCCGACGCGTCTCTCCTCTCCTCAGCCGCGGAGGCAAAGCCAGCTGCCGGCTGTGGAGGCACAGCTGGCGCGTCTCTCCTATGTCCTCTCCTCAGCTGTGGAGACACAACCGACCGCCGGCCATGGAGGCACAGCAGACCCGTGCCACCGCTGGCCGCCTACCCCACAGCAGATCTGCACCCAAGACCAGTAGCCAGCCAGCCATCCTCTATGGCTCCACTCTACTAGCGCCCAAGACCAGCACTAGCAGCCAGCCATCCTCCACCTCCGCTGCTCTCCATTTGATCATTTGGTGAGTACTGATTTTGCTCACAGTGAATCAATCAATCTCTATTTGCTCAACCATATTGGTGAGTACTGAACTACTGATTGTGCAGCCATATTGCTCGTAGTGAATTTCAATTTGGTTTGTGAACTCAAGTACTCAACTTATGTATGAACTTATTTTATATTTGAACTTCTATGTCAAGTCTGAAAAGATGTTTCAATGTTCGGTTAAACGTTTAAATGTTAAAAAGTTGGTTCATAACGTTTTACCGCTTTAATAACCATGGTCGAAACGAGTTTTCCAGTCAGCTAAGTGATTAGGCATGCGTTCAACATGACTAGAGGGACCCTAACGGTACGGTCCTTAACCGACACAGACAGGAATAAGTAGACACCCAAGACCTCCATGCCTTGGTGTTTCCTTATCTGCATCATGTCCGGTCTCGTATTAACTTTCATACTATTCAATGATATTTTTCGATGACTTTACCCAATCAAGCATAAAGTAACCACATGTACCTTGCAGGTGACAGGAAATCACCCGACTTCTACCGTCTAAGCAGGCCTAAGCATTTTAAGCGTACTTAGCTTAACCAGGTGACAAGGATAGGGTAAACAAAGGTAATCAAGGAATAGTGCAGCAACTATTTCCAAACAACTCCTATACCAAATGCAACGATCATAGGCAGGTAGGCGAGTAATGCAATTATTGTAAACTATAGGAATTAGATGACAGGGCTTGCCTAAAATCCAACACTAGGTTAGTATTTTTAGCGGGGACTCGCTTGGCGAGCATCCACTTGTTCCGTTGCTCCGTCTTCAGGGTAAGTCCACCAATTCATCGTCATGTGGTCTGTTCTGATCCACGTCCTTTATCTCACATAATGATCACTTAGTGTACCTAAATAATATGCACGATGCACATGTATGAGTATAATGAAAGGTAGTACAAGATCATACGACACCACACGGTAGTGAACTAAGCACCAAATAGCAAGGCGCTACAACACTCATACACAAGCACTAGCTATCCACACATCATCGGCACATGAATCTAACACCACTGAAGACATGGGATACCCAACCCTATACTTAACTTAATCCGCATTCAAGCATGACATAGGAGATGAAAAGCACATCAATCCAGGGACACATGTTGACTTAACTTGAGTAAGTGATTTATTTAGCATTTGCAGTTTTTGGACAGCAACACAGCATATACTTACTTTAGCCATAACCAGAGATTCAAGCATCCGAAACAGGTGATCCTAGACTTTCTAGAAAGCTAATAAAATTGTCTACAAAACATTTATAATCATCTCAGGGTGATTCAATCTCTATCAAGGTCAATCAACACAAAGAAGATGCCTCTGTCCAGATTTGGACAGATTCAGACTTCCTACTTCAAACATTTATAACTAGAGATTTAGACCACCAAAAAGGGTGATCCTTAACTTTTTGGAAAGCTTAAGAATAGTACTACAGCTTCTTTATAATTACTAAGAGCTGATTCTCAGTTTAACTTAGTCAAACAATGCAATCTTCTAAATCTGAACAGAATATGGACATATTCTGATATTGGACTTGTGAGAAGCATAACTTCCAAACTATTAGACTTATGACCATGAAATTTTAACACAAGTAAGATAAATAAGTTATCTACAACTTTTGTATAGCACATGTCTATAGAAAACATAGTTTAGTCCACCAAACTAATGGCACGTCAAGAACTGTACTTGCAGCCCAAACAACAAGTATTTTAGTTTAGCTCATATTTAGCTTCTATAAGGACCATATTCTTGACACTTAAAATAATCTAACCCTTTATCATTTATTAGAGCTAAAACCACACAGCAAACACCAACAAGCCACTCACTAATTACATTAATTCAATTGGAGCACTGGAGTTGCAGACATACAAGTAACAAGCACATGTATCGCCTATATTCCAAATTAACGAGACCTAGCTTCACACATTATTTAACTAGTTCTCTAAATCACTTACTAGATTAGCTTGCTTAACGCATCAACTAAATGAACATCACACATCATAGAACTAGTACACTCTTCGCATAAATGTCTTTCGATGCACTCTTCACAACATAACCTGCATTTTAAACTTAATCCTCCCATCAAACAATATGTAATGCGACCCTACCATTACATATAACCAAAACATTCCACACGCATCCAACTCACTCCTACACAATCTAGAAAACATAGGAAATATTCAAGTTCTTTTCCACGTAATTCGATTGACACACATACATATTCACGTCATCGATCGAATCCAAGATAGAGCAAACCACAATCAACAACCTGGCCGAATGTGTGAGCAGTGTGCGCTGTCCATCGGCTTGGGCTTTTCATCGAACACGCGGTGCGCGTAGTGCGATGTCGACCACAAGGGGCTATGAACAACGACACATTTCATTCAACCGTTATGGATTTGGTCATTCTATCGAATGGAGGAGCGCGGGACAGCGAGGAGCCTCACCGGTGGACGACGTCGTGCAGGGGCTGCGCAGATCCGAGGCGTGCTGCTCGCTGCGGCATTATGTCGAGCATGTCGTGGGCGCGACGCATAGGAGGTCCGTTGCCGCTGTTGCAAGTGCGGGGACGCGGACCGGTGGAGGAGCACGTGAGGAGGAGCTCGGCGAGTGCAGTCCAGGCGCTAGGGCGCGGATGGCGAGGGCCGAGCAGAGGGGAACGGCATCCAGCGGCACAGGGACAGTGGTCGCGAGCTGGTGATGGTGAGCTCGACCACAACAGAGGAGGTCGGACACGGGACGAAGCAGGGCGCGCCATGGAGAAGAGGAAGGCGCGCCATGGAGAAGAGGAAGGCGCGCTGGCGAGCTAGAGAATCGCGGGCGTGTCCTGGGCTTTTGCTCGCACGCGGTCCTGGCAGACGGCGGCCAGTGCTGGAGATGTAGCCTGCCACGACATTGATGGAGGAGCAGAGACCGTGCGCCATGGCTGAGGGCGCGTGGAGCAGGGAGCTCGCAGGGGCCGACGGCCATGGAAGTCGTAGGGGGCAGAGAGGAGCTCGTCCATGCCTAGGGAAGGGAAGGGGTGGCGCTGGGTAGAGGAGGCCTGCTGGAAGATGCGGCGTGCGTGGTAATTATAACAAGAAGACAACATTGTGAGTGGCAAAAATTCAATTATCTTGCGTGCGTGGGGTGGCTGGGCGGAGGTAACGAGGTGGGGGTAACGGCTGGTTGCGGGAGGAGAAGGGGATTTTCCCCCAAATTGAGAGACACATATCTATATCTATACTACTATATAAGACAGTAGTGTAGACGTTCACAGGATATGGTGCACGGTTCTGCCTCCACATCTCCATCAATACCTCCTCCTCTGCCACCGTCCGTCTCCAGCGCACTCGCCGCCCTTCCTTTCCAAAAATATCGTCGCCCTCATCACCACGCGAGCCGCCCTCATCACCGCGCGATGATCGCGCCCCCATCCCACGTCTCTCTCCTCTACCATTCCCCGCAATCATCGCTTGGAGAGGGAGATAAAGGAGGATGGGAGGGAAGGGGGTGGTGCCCGACGCACTTGCCCTCCTGCGCATATCACTTCCTCCCAGTCGCCTTCTTCCCTCGCTCTTCCCTCCACCATTCCGCAGCCCGCTGGAGCCCAGCCCGCCCATAGCCTCGTGCCCCTCTCCGCCTCCGATCGCTGGAGCCCAGCCAGGTCACGGCCTCATGCCCCACTCCGCCTCCGACAGGGACCACAACGGCAGGAAGACGAAGACCCCAACGCCTCCGCCTGCAAACCCATCTGATTTCGATTCGAATCGCCTGTGGTGCTTACAACGGAGGGAATGGCGGACGGCGACGGCGCGGCGGCGACGGGGACCTGTCGAAGCACATCGGCTGCGACGCCACAACTGGGCGATTCTGGTCAAGGCCGACCAATCCGCGGCACGCAGGCTCCGCGAGAAGGCGGCGGAGGCGGAGCGCGAGGCGCGGCACGGGCCGAGCTGGAGGAGCGGCTGGCGCGCATCTGCGGCGAGGCGGCGGCCTAGCAGGCCAAGGCTCTCTCCGAGTAGGCCATCGCGGTCGCCCTGCACGCGCAGCTGCAGCAGGCCGCGGCGCGAGCGTCGGTCAAGGAGCTCGCCGCCGCCGCGGGCGACGCCGGCCATGCGGAGTCATCGGCGTCGGCGTTCGTGGACCCTCGCCGCGCCGGGCCGCCGCCAGACCACGCGTGCCTAGGCCGCCGCCTCAAGCTGGCCTCCATGGTGCTCCTCCTCTGCAGGCACCTGTCCCTCTGCGGCGAGTGCTTCGCCGCCAGCGACGCCGCCATGCCGTGCCCCGTGTGCCTGTGCGTGCGGACGGGGATCGTGGAGGCCATCCGCTGAAGCGTTAATGCCAATAGGTATGCTGTTGGCATGCTGTTGTTTCCTATACAAGTACAACAACAATTTGAAGGACCTCTACAGTGAACAGGATCCAGGGACGCAGCAGCTTAAGAATCCTAAGCTGAAGAAAAGTGTACCGATTTCTTATCAATTTGAGAATCCTGATATTATAAGGGAGAGGGAAGAGGAGCAGAAGCTGATGAAAGAAAAGCAGAAGAAGGAGAAGGCCGAAAGAAAAAAGGGAAAGAGTAAGAGGAAGCATCGATCGCCGAGTGATTCAGATAGCAACAGTAGTGGTGCTTCGGTGTTCGACTCCGAATCTGAATCATGAGTGACTGGCTCTGAATACTCTTCTGGAAGCAGTTCAAGTTATAGTTCATCAGACTCCGAGGGCAAGAAGCGACAACACAGAAGGAAGCAGAAGAAGAGAAGGCACAGGAGGGACATCACATCATCATCATCATCTTCTGAATCTGAGTCTGCGTCTGACTGTGATTCTGATGACAAGGGCAGATGGAGGAAGAGTAAATGACGGGCTGGTAGGTGCTGAATTTAATGATCTAGACAAAGCAGTGTGGAAGTTGAATATCATTATATACTTCCGTTCTATTCATGAATGACCTTTCATCATCATCTGAACATGTGTCGGGCTTCTCGGATCCAAGAAACAGATTTAGCATTTGCTTTCCTGAACGGTAGCACTAATAATTTTCACTGTATGTTCCTATGTTCCTATGATCTTTGTGTGAACCATTGAATCCTGTAACAATATTCACCTATGGATTTTTCTTAAGTTTGGTGTGGTTCATCGTCATGTTCCCTGTAGTATTGATGTAATCATTTATCCCTGGATCCTCCTATTTGCTTCATTCTTTTGTGTAACTCAATAAGTTCAGCAGGGCTTAGGTACACATGGACAGATTTTGGGAACACTAACCTTTGCATTACTACTAGATGTTTCTTAGACGTAATGGCAAAAGAAGATTCTGGTTTAAGGGTACACAAGTTGTTTCTGTTGAACAATTAGAAAGAAATCCAACTAGGAACATGATTTCATTATTCATCAATGCTTTTTTAAGCTTATAGGCTTCACATATTTTTAAAATGAACTGTTCCTAGGTGCATTTTGTATTCTAAGCAGCTCTATTGTTATGGTCATATGGTCATGTGTGTCAAGTGCGATCGTGAATCAGTAAATTTGTTGTGTATTGAGGGCTAGAATAATTAACGATATGAAGATCAGGTAGCATTATATATGTCAATAAGAAGCAGAGGAGAGAAGCAGCCCGCATTGCAGGAGACAAGGACTTCACTTGTTTGGCCAGTTCAGGACTTCAGGTAACAGACTAACATGTTCTGTGTATTTCTGAATCCTAATAATTTTTTGCTTCAGTTTTAAATCTTCTCAAGTATCTAATGATAAATAGCAAATATATTGTCCATTTATTAACATATAAATTTTTTGATGGCTAGGATTGTAGCGATGAGGTAGGTGAACTTGATCCACTGATTTTCGAAACCTGTCTAATACTAGACGTCCATTTGTTATGTTATTGGTATCTTTTTAATTAAATTGACTTTAATTCTCTCAATTTTAGAAAATTAAAAAATTGTTGTATTTGAGGGTGAGTTTATTGAGATATTTAGTATTATTAGAGAGGAGGGCTATTTTAATGGAGGTGTAGTTGTTCAGGTGAAAAAATGCTTATTGGTGTTCTTTATCTAAAATTGGCTACTATCTTTTTTTAGTTTCCATATAAAGGTTTTAGGTATATAAAATTAAGTTGGTGCTACTTTATCTTTTGACTTTTAAACCCATTTGCATCTTGGTGCTATCTTAGTGCTTTCAATTGGTATTGTATCTCGATCTTGTGTTTTGATGATTTCTCTTTTACCTTTTGAACATAGTGAATAGCAACATTATACACAACAATCGTTTCTTGCTTATATGTACAGTAACACCACGTTTGTTTTAACGTATAATTTGATTTGTATGAGATATTATTATATTAAGGTCGATAATAATATATTTTTTGTTAGTTTTCATATAATCGTTATGCAATAACATTTTTATTAATAATATGTATATTGTTGCAATGCACGAGCATCGAACTAGGGATGCTTTAGCTATCATTAAAGAGTTTATATTGACTCTTTAGAGAATTTGTTTGATATTGATAATGTTTGTTCAACATCAGTTCGATCTATTTAGGTCAGCGTATTTATAATAATATTACGGCGTATTTTGCTACACATATTTTGCATATCAAAGTGATGTCTGTCGTTCCGTATATATGTTTTATACTATTTTTTGCTCTCGTGGCAACGCACGGGCACATACCTATATACACTAAAGAATTAGGGTTAGGGTTTTTAATTGGCTCAAATGGGCTCAGCCTAAATCACCGATTAGGCTTCATCGTTTTGTGATTATTTTTATTAATATTATTTCCAATCTTGCAGTGTTTAATTTTAGCACAGATTATTGAAATCGGACACTGCCAGATATTACTCGTTTCATTTTTTGTTTGATTCAGATGATCAGATCTGACACGCGTGCGTCACAAATACAACAATTCAAGTGCTCCGTAGAGGCGGGTTTATTTTTCGGTCCTCGAAATAGAGTTCCAAAATAGTTGACGATTAAATTGACTTCGGTTAGTTCGGACTCGATTCCATGTAATCGACTCAGTTTATTTTACCTTGATGACATGTGTCGTCGAGTTCTAATAAATTCGTTTGGAACAAAAGTCGCAAAACGAGGTGGATTTTCCAATTCGCTTTACGATGAAGTCGAGCAGAACTCGGACTCGTTATTTACTGTGACAAAATAATTCGAATTCCGCAAGATCCTTGATATCACCGAGATAGACAAAGATGGGTGTGCGATACATAGATCTTGATCATCACTGACATACGGGTTTAGGTTCACAATCGTGGTTTAGCGCGTAACGAACACCTGGGGTGTTACAGTCTAGGCCGTCGTCTCCCAGTCAACTATGGTTGCGGAGGATCATTGTCATCATATGGTATATTTTATCTAGTTATTTTGTAAAGAAACTTCAATTATGTAATAAAGACGTGACATTGATTTCTGTACCATGAGTTATCATATGTGTGAGACTTGATCCTAGCACACATTTGAGATGCATCTGTATTTGTCCTTAAATCTGGGTGTGACACAATCGTTTTGAGTTGGATCTCAAAGTCATCCGTAATTAATTGAGCAAATCTAAGCAAGGAGAACTCCTCTTCCGCACTCCGATTAACATTCTACTTGTTCTAATGCTAACCTAGGGTGAAGTTTGTGTTTAAGTTTATAATTTTTAGGTTACGCCTATTCACCCCCTCTGGGCGACTTTCAGCGGACGTCGCCGAAGGAATGGAATGGCACTGCCCGCTTGATGAGAGCCTTTAGGTGGTTGTAGCGGGGGCTAAGACCATGCAGAAGGTTGAGCACGACGGTGCGATCGGCAACGACCTCGCCGAGATCGTGAAGGGAGTCATCCATCCCCTTCATCTGTTGATAGTACTCGCTGATGGAGAGATCCCCCTAGAAGAATAGACGGAACGAGGCATCGAGGTGGAGAGCCAGAGCCTCCCTGTTGCTGAGGAACTGAGCCTCAAGGGCGACCCAGGCCTGGCGAGCGGTACCCCCCGCTCGCGGACGAGTCTTGAAGCTCGACGTGAGGGTGCCGATGATCCACGAGAGAACGACGTTGTCCATCTGGATCCAGTAGGGAGTCAGCGAAGTGACGACGTCGTCAAGGACGTGGTCGATGAGGGCGTAGCGCTAGAGCATCAGGAGCACCTGATCACGCCAGCGGGCGAAGCGGGGTGACACTAGATCCAGCACAATGGAGACCAGGGACTGAATATTGTGAACTCTGGTCGCTTGAGCGTGAAGAGCAGTGATGGTGGCGACGTCGAGCCCGGAGGTGGAGTGTGGCGATGGATGTGGCAGAACCTCCCAAGTTATTGGGCCCACATGCACCTGTCCTTGTCTCAAAGACCTCAGACGACTATGCATTTGCACCAGATAACTTAACAGGATCCGTCCGATTGCCCCAAGGACATCGGATAAACCACGAACAACCAAGATCGCGAGATTAAGTAACACAAATCACACACACCAATATTTTTGCAGCGGAAATCTTATTACCAAATTTTACAAGTTACAAAATTTTTACATTATTTTATCGGAGTGATTACAAAAGTATAAGTTTGAAATATATGCTAGCTCAAGTGACCATCCTCAATAAGAAGATAAAGACGGGGTATACTTATATAAGAAGGCCGAGCCCACCGGCACTTAACACCATCAACAGCAACACAAAACTATAACCTAAAAAACAACAGGGAATAAAACCCTGAGTACGGAATTACTCAGCAAGACTTACCCGACTAAAGAAAAGACTCTCAAGGGTATGCTGGATTTGGGAATCAAGGAAAAGTTTTAGCAAGAATCAAATTAGATACTTTTGCAGAAATAGCTTACTAAAGTGAGTCCTTACTTTCAATATTTAACGCCAGATTAAATATTAATAGACTCTGTTTGCATCTGGTCTAATTTCACCATCTTATCAATACAACATTATTTTTATTCATGAGGTTCACATCCTGACTTAGGTTGCAGGTCAGTGACCAAGTCTCCACTGTCCGTGAATATAACGGCGATCCGAATCGATTTACTCAGCTGAGGATCTCTAACCACACGACATATGTAGCACTTAACCCTTGCATATGTCAACTCGCCACCGGGGTTCTTAAGACCAGATCAGGTTCACGCCAACCGAGAGCACAAATACACCACCGTCCAGCCTCTTGCCACGGAGGGTACACGCTACTCTCACCATCTCTCCACTCCCATTGCGTGTTATCTTATTCTGGTATTAGTCTACCCGAGGCAAAGCTTACCTTGTCCCATATCCAGGGCATGTGGCCAGATAAGATAGTCCTTGATCATATAGGCCTACATATGCATCCAATCCTTAATTAACCTAGGTGGAGCATCACCTATTCCTAGCCCAAGTCTCGATTTAAGTACTTCCATCCTTAGGATTGTTTGTATTCCTTAGGATGAAAAGAGCATCAAAGGGAACTTTGTAGTAAGATCCCACCATGCTCTCAATGAAAATATTCTTGCAGGTAGGAGCCACCTTTCCTCAGGATAACCCCTGAGCTAGGCCTTATTGCGAAAGATAACTTCTATCCACAAGATCTAAGCAGAGCTAAGCATTTTTGTAAATTATATTTTGATATTCATCAGAAGTATCTATAAAGGTATGGATATCAAGGTAGGCAATGCATCAAAGGGTTTTCAAGCAACTCCTATAAACCTAATGCACATTTCGCTAGACTTAAAGTGTGTAAAAATCATTTAAAACACAAGGAAGGGGTTGCATGCACCGGGGCTTGCCTGGAATAAACACTAGGTTAGTGTTTGTTAGATGGCGACCACTTGACGACCATCTTCAGGTTTGTCCATCAGCATCATCCTGCGGATTAGCCCGCGCTTGGGGTCGACTTGGCTCGTCTTCCGCATTGCGCGATCAGTTATCGTACCTAATTGAAATGCACGATGCACATGAATGCATATAGACATGAATAGTACGAGTCTAAATATTATTACATGTCCGCGAATTAAGCACCTAGCAGCGAGGCATTGTATTATTTCATACAGAAATACTAGTTATCGACGAACGACTAAGCGCAATAATTACGCTTTTCGAACCTATCGCAAACATCACGAAACAACACATTATACACATTAATCACGATTAGCCTAAACACAACTTATCAGTTAATTAATTAAATTCTAAACTTACTCCTCGCTTTATAAATTATATTACATCACTCATAAAGAATTATTTTAATTTTATTTCACACCTCATATATTTTTCATGTCAACAATTAATTAAACATTTTAGGTTTTACTACCAAAATATCCGACAAAATCAACGATAACAGCCTTATCGGATAATCGTTTGGATTACTAAATCAATTCTTTACGCTATTAATTTGGCATACTTTATAAGTAAAACCAATTTGAACACACTCGATAGACACGCTCGCTAGGTACTCCTACGTAACTAGCATTTGAAACCTAAGTTTTATCTCGCATAATAAATATGTAAACCTAACCTTCCCATTATTAATTCGACCATTCACCGGATACGAACCACCGATTTAATCTTCTCGCATAACCTATGTCGTTAAACCTAAATTTAGCTACGCAGCATGACGACTTCGCAATCGTGGACATAATTACCATGCTACGTATAGCCCCGTATTTCTACCAGCGTCAAATAAATACATGCCTGAGCTACAAGCGGGATAATCGTCGCGACGTACACACCTATCAATTCATCCACCAAACCAGTCGATAAAATCGCAAATTAGCTTACCGTTCCAACAGATGACTCGAATCCGCGAGATCGGTAATGATTTTCCGATCTAGGCAATTTGTCGAGCGCTTGGGGAATATCATGCTGCTAGCTTCGTCTTCACCCGATTCTTAGGATTTCTTGATGACGCACGGAACGACGACGAGATCGAGTCTGGAGCAAGCTGGCGAGATGGAATCCAAGCAGGGTCGACGACTGGTGACCACTACGGGCGGGAGTTGGGGCGAACTGCGTGCAGAGGAGCGGGTTGGACTCGGCGGCCTTGATCTACCACTAGTACCCCGTACCGCAGCAAGGTCGCCATGAACCTGGTTGAAGCGATGCCGACAGCGAGCACCCCCACAGAGCATGGCGCTTCGGCAAGGATGTGCCAGTCCGAGGCAAGGCGAGCTGAAGGCCGGGCGAGGGCACTGACCGCCGGCGAGCTAGAGCAGCGGACAGACACAACCAGGTTCATGGCGAGGATGAGGCGCAGTGGCGTCCGAGATCAGCACGAGCATAGATAGGTCGGCGACCGAGCAGGGAGCCAGCGCGTGGCCAGCCATGGCGAGCAGGTGCGCGGCAAAGGGCGGGGCCCGAAGGCTGGATCTTCCAACGGAATTTCTGCACGCGCGGAGGGACTCGACGCTGGCGAGCCACACAGAAAGACGCCATGGGGCGAGCTCGGGCATGGAGATCTGGCGAGCAGAAGCCGGGCGCAGGAGCTGGGCACAGCACAGTGGAGGAAATCCAGGGCGCGGTTGAGGGCGAGTACTAGAGAGTCGCGCGGCCATAGAGCTTGAGGGAGGAACGACGCAGAGAGAGATGGAGGGAGAGAGAGAAGCCAGGGAGGAGCGCGCTGGGCGCGCTGGAGTAGCAACGCGCAGGGAAGGGAGCAGGCGTGGCTGCCATGGGCGAGTGCGCCCGCTGCCTGGGCGGGCTGGGAGACGACCAGGGTGCGTGACACGAAGAACACAAGAGGCACGGTGGCCATGGGAAGCAGGGGAGGGAGATGGAAACGCGAGGGGAGAGCTGAGGGAAACACAGCCAGGGAGAAGAAGATAAGGCCACAGTGAGATATTTGAAGAGGGAGCGGCGTGACGGCTGAAAAAAAAATCTGTAGGGAGAGATCGGCGTGGAGGGATAAGGAGCAAAGAATTTTGAGCGGTGGGATATTTTCCTTTTTTCGGATTTTCTTTTCTCTCTCTTTTTCATAACGGCAATCGAAGATATTTTGAATCACGATTTTAAGCGATGAACATAATTGGTCAACGCGTTATACGGCTACACACTCTAGTCTAGTGATTTAGCGAACTAAATCATTCACCAATTACTTGTTGTCAGTACTAATTACAGTGGTCTGGTTTGTTCTGGACAGGTTGTAAATGGTCCGAATTAAACAGATTTCGGCTTCGGTATTAGATGAATTTGCATCCGTTATTTACATCCAAAGTTTTGGATCGGGGCGAGACGTCGTCAGAACAAATACGAATGGTGTGAACAACAGTATTTCAGACTGTGTTCAATTTGATTTGAAATCAAATAATTTCATCCGCAGTCGACACCCGATTCCACGTCAACAGATAATTTACGTGGAGAATCGAATCTCAATTATAAATTCTCAGGCGTGATTTTCTCGGTTAACGAGTGGGGACATAATTATTTGCGCCAAAAACCTTAGTCGACGAGTTCTATTTAATTGGACCGAGATAAATCGTCCGAGTGGGTCGAGCTTCCGAATTTCGTATTCGCGCGAGCGATGAATTTTAAATAATCACCGAACGCACCGATTTTCGGAACAACTATGTTTCAAACATCACAAAAATTTAGGAAGAGCCTAGACAGATGAAAATAAAAATGATATTGAACTCGCGTCCGACGAAATAGATGCGATATTAAAATCGCGATGGTTGAAGATAATTAGACCTTAGTGACCGTCTGATTTACTGATATCACGTGCTTAAATCCATACTCGTTGTCGAGAGGAATATAAACACCTGGGGTGTTACAGTCCTCCCCCTTAAAAGAATCTCGTCCCGAGATTCGGAGCGAAAGACTTTTAAGAGTAGAGCAGTATGTAACCCATGTCCATATCAACGGTAATCATAGGGCAGTCTTGAGAAGACGAGTGCCTCAGGATAGGGTTTATCTAGTGGATATAGTGAAAGGGAATTAGGCTTACACCTATTTCCTAAACTAATTTTTGTGGTTGAATTGCCCAACACAAATAATTGGACTAACTAGTTTGCCCAAGTTTATAAGTTCTACAGGTACCAAAGGTTCACCATAAGCCAATAAAGAGATCAAAAGAAAGGGTTCAAACAAAGGAGCAAAGGGACAACTGAAGGCACCCTGGTCGGGCGCACCGGACTGTCCGGTGCGCCACCGGACAGTGCCCGGTGAACCACCGGACAGTGTTTGGTGCACCAGGGGACTCGACGCTGAACTCTTCACCTTCGGGAATTTTCAGAGGCGCCGCGCTATAATTCACCGGACTGTCCGGTGCTCCAAGGGGACGCGACTCTGAACTCGCCAGTCTCGGGAATTCTCAATGGCTAGTCCGCTATAATTCACCGGACATGTCCGGTGTACACCGGACTGTCCGGTGTAACGGCGGACCAACGGCTACTTCGGCGCCAACGGTCACCTGCAGGCGCATTAAATGCGCGCTAGAACATGCAGAAGGCAGGCACGCGCGAAGTGGCGCACCGGACACTCTAAAGTGCATGTCCGGTGCGCCACCGGACATCCAGGCGGGCCCAGCAGTCAGAGCTCCAACGGTTGAAACCCTAACGTTCGGGTGACGTGGCTGGCGCACCGGACATGTCCGGTGTGCACCAGACTGTCCGGTGCACCATGCGACAGACAGCCTCCACCCAAACGGCTAGTTTGGTGGTTGGGGCTATAAATACCCCCAACCACCACACATTCAAGTCATCCAAGTTTACCACCTCTCAACCACTTACAAGAGCTAGGCATTCAATACAAGACACACCCAAGTGATCAAATCCTCTCCAATTCCACACAAGGCTTTAGTGATTAGCGAGAGAGATTTGCCGTGTTCTTTTGAGCTCTTGCGCTTGGATTGCTTCTTTTCTTTCTCACTTGTTCTTGTGATCAAAACTCCATTGTAACCGAGGCAAGAGACACCAATTGTGTGGTGGTCCTTGTGGGGAAGTTTTGTTCCCGGTTTGATTTGAGAAGAGAAGCTCACTCGGTCCGAGGGACCGTTTGAGAGAGGGAAAGGGTTGAAAAAGACCTGGCCTTTGTGGCCTCCTCAACGGGGAGTAGGTTTGCGAGAACCGAACCTCGGTAAAACAAATCCACGTGTCACACTCTTCATTTGCTTGCGATTTGTTTTGCGCCCTCTCTCTCGGACTCATTATTATTTCTAATGCTAACCCGGCTTGTAGTTGTGATTAATTTTGTAAATTTCAGTTTCGCCCTATTCACCCCCCTCTAGGCGACTTTCAATTGGTATCAAAGCCCGGTGCTTCATTAGAGCCTAACCGCTCGAAGTGATGTCGGGAGAACACGCCAAGAATGAGATGGAGACCGGTGACAAGCCCACTACAAGCCACGGGTCGACTTCATCAGAAGAGTCCCACAACAAGAGGAAGGAGAAGAAGAACTCCTCCAACAAAGGGAAAGGGAAGGAGAAGAAATCCTCTTCCCACAAGTCGCATCGGAGAGGCGACAAGCACAAGAGGATGAGGAAAGTGGTCTACTACGAGACCGACACTTCATCAACGTCAACCTCCGGCTCCGACGCGCCGTCCGTCACTTCTAAGCGCCAAGAGCGCAAGAAGTATAGTAAGATCCCCCTACGCTACCCTCGCACTCCTAAACATACACCTTTACTTTCCGTCCCATTAGGCAAACCACCAACATTTGATGGTGAAGATTATGCTAGGTGGAGTGATATGATGCGATATCACCTAACCTCACTCCACAAAAGTATATGGGATGTTGTTGAGTTTGGTGTACAGGTACCATCCGTAGGGGATGAAGATTATGATGAGGACGAAGTGGCCCAAATCGAGCACTTCAACTCCCAAGCCACCACTATACTCCTCACCTCTCTAAGTCGAGAGGAGTATAACAAGGTGCAACGGTTGAAGAGCGCCAAGGAGATTTGGGATGTGCTAAAGACCACGCACGAAGGAGATGAGGTGACCAAGATCACCAAACGGGAAACGATCGAGGGGGAGCTCGGTCGCTTCCGTCTTCGCCAAGGGGAGGAGCCACAAGACATGTACAACCGGCTCAAAACCTTGGTGAACCAAGTGCGCAACCTCGGGAGCAAAAAATGGGATGACCACGAAGTGGTTAAAGTTATTCTAAGATCACTTGTTTTCCTTAACCCTACTCAAGTTCAATTAATTCGTGGCAATCCTAGATATACTCAAATGACCCCCGAGGAAGTTATAGGTAATTTTGTGAGCTTTGAGTTGATGATCAAAGGCTCAAAGAAAATCAACGAGCTTGACGGCCCCTCCACGTCCAAAGCACAACCCGTCGCATTCAAGGCAACAGAAGAAAAGAAGGAGGAATCTACTCCAAGTCGAACACCCATCGACGCCTCCAAGCTCGACAATGAGGAAATGGCGCTTATCATCAAAAGCTTCCGCCAAATCCTCAAGCAAAGGAGGGGGAAAGATTACAAGCCCCGCTCCAAGAGAGTTTGCTACAAGTGTGGTAAGCCCGGTCACTGTATTGCTAAATGTCCATTATCAAGTGATAGTGACAGGGACAACGACAAGAAGGGGAGAAGAAAGGAGAAGAAGAAATATCACAAGAAGAAGGGCGGCGATGCCCATGTGTGCCGCGAGTGGGACTCCGACGAGAGCTCCATCGACTCCTCCTCCGACGAGGACGCCGCCAACATCGCCGTCACCAAGGGTCTTCTCTTCCCCAACATTGTAACGCCCCGAATTTTGCAGTTGATTTTTTTTCTTTTCTTCACTCGCCAAATTCGGGCGTTACCTTTTCTTTTTCTTTTTCCCCTCGCTAGACCTTGACCTTTTCCAAAGCTAGCGGGATTCGGTTTGGAATTCCCGTGTAAAGAAAAACCCTAAATTGCTTTATATTGTTTGATGCACCATGCCGAACTATGCATTCTTTGATTGCTTGAAAATGTAAGTGCATTCATCTAGGAAGATCGGATTTCGAAAATGAGAAGAAACCTTTTCTTTCTTCTTCTTTTTCTTTCTCTCTCTCCTCCCTTTTCTCTCTCCCGCGCCGTGGGCTGCTCCTGGCCGGCCCAGCCGCCCCCAGCCGGCCCAGCCGCCCCCCGCGCGCCCCCCTTGGGCCCAAGTGGCCCAGCCGCCCCCTCCTTTTCCCCCAACCCCTCTCTCTCTCCCTCCCCTTTCTCCCATTCCCTCCCCACCCTAGCCGCCGCCGCCCCCTGGCCCTAGCTCGGCCGCCCCCTGCCGCCGGCCCAACCGCCGCCGCCGTCGCTCGCCCGTCCCCGTCCCCCGGTGAGCTCTCCCCTCCCCTCTCCCCTCCCCTCTCCCCCTCCCCGGCCCAGCCGCCCCTGCCAAGCTCGGCCGCCCCTGCCAAGCTCGGCCGCCCCCCTCCCGGCCGGCTCGGCCGCGGCCGCCCCCTTGCGCGCCCCCCGTCTCGGTCGGCCCAGCCGCCCCGGCCCAGCCGCCCCAGCCCAGCCGCCCTGCCCTTGGCTGGCTCGGCCGCCGCCGCCCCGCGCCCGCGCCCCGTCGGTTCGGCCGCCCCTGTGGCCGCCCAGCTCGGCCGCCCCCCTGCGCGCCCCTGCTCGGCCGGCCCAGCCGCCCAGCTCGGCCGCCCCCTGCGCGCCTGCGCCTAGCCCAGCCGCCCCTGCCCCAGGCCGGTTCAACCGCCCCCCCTTTTTTTTTTATTTTTTTATTATTTTATTTATTTTATTTTACTTTCTGTTATCATTGTTATTTATTTTATTTTAGGCAGGCTAATCATTGTTCATGTTATTGAAATAGGAAACTTGATTTAAAATTTCGTTACGCTAGTTATTTCATATATAGTTAATTGTTTATCTCGTTCAATGTTGATCAACTAAAAATGACTAGGTTTCCATTAGTGCATATAACTAAATCCTTTTGTTAGAACCAATTGGAACTAGATCGCATAATTTAACTAATCATTAGTGCACAAGCTTTAACCCCCCCCCCCTGCGAGACCTTTCCCCGTTTCTTTCTAACCATAATAAATGCGATATCGAACGTCATACTTGATGCATATTCACTTTATTTGTTCCCTTGTATGGTGTACTGTTCTTTTGTATTAAATATGTGGATGTATGTATGTTTGCGCTCGCATAGAGAACGATCCGGTCGAAGAGCCCGAGGAATTCGCAGGAGAAGCCCCTGAGCAGCAGTCGGTTGGTGGAGGCAAGTGTCCTTTGACCTATTTCTGTCCTATTCATTCTTTAATTCACCTCCCGCATTACACATTTATACCTAAGGATTTACTAGCTTTTGTTATCCATGTCCTTGATTACCTATTTGGGTCGGATTATTACTGCTTAGTCTGATGCTATTGCTCAACTCAAATCAATGAACATGATGTGATTATCTATGATACGCTGTTTTCCCTTCTTATGTATGATTATATTTGTGACCTTCAAGGGGACTCGAGCGGTTTCTCGAGTGCCTCTCCGTAAGGACCTGTTCAATGGATGACCGCCCGGGAAAACAGTGCAACCATGAGGGTGGAATGGGACGCCCTTAGCTGAATAATTAGAGGAACCGGGGTGTAGATCACTTCGCCGTTGTGCCGTCAATGGGGCTCGGTGTATGCGGCTCGCTCTGCCAAGGTTGATTTGTCCCTTGGGGAGGAGTGCGGTACATTTAGGAAACCTAACGGGTGGCTACAGCCCCGGGGAATCTTTGTAAAGGCTTCGTAGTGAATCCCTAGCCATTCACCTTGGGAGTGAATAAGGGTCTTGCAAGCCCGGGCTAGAGAGGGAATCACGGCTTATGGGTAAAGTGCACAACCTCTGCAGAGTGTTTGAAAACTGATATATCAGCCGTGCTCGCGGTTATGAGCGGCCAAGGGAGCTCCAGAGATTAGTGATACTTGATCAGAGACATTTTGGTACAGGTGGCAATGAGATTGATGGTTCTGATTATGATTATGGTGCTGGTAAGTGGTATTCTTTCCGTTTGGAAAGGATACATTGGGCTAATAACTTGGGTTAATGTTAAAACCTGGCTTTCTACTAGTAAGTAATAACCTGACCAACTAAAAGCAACTGCTTGACTTATCCCCACATAAAGCTAGTCCACTACAGCCAAACGGGATGCTTGCTGAGTATGTTGATGTGTACTCACCCTTGCTCTACACACCAATCCCCCCCCAGGTTGTCAGCATTGCAACCACTGCTCAGGAGAAGATGAAGCTGTGGAAGGAGACTTCCAGGAGTTCCAAGACTACGACGAGTTCTAGGCGTGGGTTAGCGGCAACCCCCAGTCGGCTGCCTGTGAAGGCCGCGTTATCTACGTTTCGTTTTCGCACTTTGATTTATTGTAAGGACTATATGGACGTCTCAGACGTATGATGTAATCGACTATTATTTCCCCTTTTAATACTATCTGAGCACTGTGTGATGATGTCCATGTTATGTAACTGCTGTGTACGTGAATAACTGATCCTGGCACGTACATGGTTCGCATTCGGTTTACCTTCTAAAAACCGGGTGTGACATAAGTGGTATCAAAGCCAGGTTGACTGTAGGACCGCTAACCTAGAGTAGAATGGTCGTTCTAAGGATTATAGACCTCTGTCCCTGCCTTGACTTTGATATCCCTTCAAAAGTTGGTCATACCGACCAAACCTATGTTCTACTATATATTATACCTTGCTGAAAATTATGTTTTATTCTGATCCTTCATTTATTTATGATTCATTACTTGCTGGTCATATTAATTCTGTTCTCACCCTTTTGCTTGCGATATCTTTTGTAGATGGCTCGTCTTAGACACACTGCACGAAAGTCCGTCATCCCCTTCTTACCCTCCCGCCTTGCTGAGCGTCCGCTTCGCCGTCCCGTGGCCGGACAGTCCAGCCACTTGGAGAGACTGCACCACCGCCTACATGAGGAGCAGGAGCGTCGACGACAGGAGCAACAGGGCTCTTCCTTCTCGCTCCAGCAGGAGATAGAGTCTGTGAGGAGCTGCTCCCCTGTGCTTCCTCTGGAGGCGCCCCCTGCACCACCACTGGGCGCCCCAGCTTCTGGAGTAGCTGCTGGAGGAGACCCAGACGACGGAGGTGGCGACGACAGCCCGAGCCACGACACCGACCTCCCTGCTGACCATGAGCCGGAAGGATGGGTTGCTCGACCCATCACTCGCGACGCTGCTCGCGGGTGTCACTTCCACGACGCGCTCGACACCCTGCTACGTCGGGCACTTGACCGGCGTACTTGGTCCATCGAGTATCGCTGTGTGGTCTACCAGCATAGTCGTGGGGTCTACCCGGACCGCTGGGAGGCGACCTGCTTGGTGCGCCATCCGGAGAACAGTCTCCAGGGCGCGGAGGCTTGCTCAGAGCACTATTCTATCTCTGAGCGGGACTCAGCTGAGGCAGCCATGCAGGATGCTGCACGGTGTGCGCTTTCGCACTACTGCTCGGTTCTCGGTGGGGTAGCTGACGGTCTCGACCTGAAGTATTACCCCCGCCGTCCATCTGGCAGCACAGGAGGCGTGATTGTTTCACCTGCTGGTGAGGACAATCCTAGGTTGAGCAGCACAGTCAACCTAGCCGCCGTGCTAAACACGGAGCTGGACCATGCATTAGACGAGCTGAGTAGGGCTCGTGCTGAGATCGTCCTGCTGCGGGCTGAGCGCGTGGAACGTCGTCACTTGGATGATGGTTCCCCCGCTCCCGTCGGGACTCAGCACCCGTACCGCTCACCTCGGCGTGGACACCAGTCTTATGGCAATCCCGACTGCAAGACCAAGATAAATCTAGAACCATAGCTCGTTAGAGTTGGATCTTGTAATTAATACGAAATATATATACATAGAAGCTTCAGTCTTAGCGTTAATCTCGGTCTTAGTTAGTCTTAGTTAGACAGGGTAGTTTGCTATATCCTGTGCATTTATGTTTGTCATGATGAACTATGTTTGGTTTGGATCTTTGTAATGATTGTCACCAGAGTGTGGGTATCCCCTGCATTTTGGCTTACCGATTATGTTAATGGAGTTAGTTATATAGTTGGGAAACCCTTTATTCTACTTTCCTCTTTATCTGAGAAGCTGTGTGGTCTGCGATGGAGATCAGTGAAGATGCTCATCTGTTCAGTGCTGTTGGAGAATTCTATACTCTTTTCTTATGCTGCAAGATTTGCCAGATCAGTTCTGATGTGTGGTTGCGTTCTGCAGATGTCAGAGAACAGGCGCAGAGGAGGAAGGCGTGCTCAGCAGGAGCGAGCCGCTCCGCAGGATGAGGTGCCCCAGCAGCAGCACCTGCCACCCCCGCCCCCGATGTCGATCGAGCAGATGTTTCTGATGCAGACTCAGGCAGTTCAGGCCATCAGTCAGACTCTGGCCGCCATTCAGCAGCAGCAGCAGCGGCAACAGCAGCAAGCACCACCCCAGCCTCAGATGCCTCAGATGCCCAGAGACAAGCGTGCTGAATTCATGAGAGGTCATCCCCCAACGTTCGCTCACTCTTCTGACCCCATGGATGCTGAAGATTGGCTGCGCACTGTGGAGCGGGAGTTGCAAACCGCTCAGTGTGATGACAGGGATAAAGTCTTGTATGGTCCCCGTCTGTTGAGAGGAGCAGCCCAATCATGGTGGGAGTCTTACCTCGCCACCCATGCCAACCCCGATGCCATCACCTGGGAAGAGTTCAGATGTAGCTTTCGTCAGTACCATGTGCCCGCAGGTCTGATGACAGTGAAGAAGGAGGAGTTCCTGGCCCTCAAGCAAGGGCCGATGTCAGTCAGTGAGTACCGGGACAGGTTTCTGCAGTTGTCCCGCTATGCTCCTGAAGATGTCAACACCGATGCCAAGCGACAGTACCGTTTTCTGAGAGGCTTGGTTGACCCTCTGCAGTATCAGCTGATGAATCACACCTTCCCGACATTCCAGCACCTGATTGACAGAGCAATCATGACAGAAAGGAAGCGTAAGGAGATGGAGGATCGTAAGCGCAAGATCAGTGGACCCCAGCCTGGAAGCAGCAGCCGTCCTCGTTTTTCAGGCAATCAACCTCAGCAGTTCAGGCAGAATCAGCGTCCACCTCAGCAGCATCAGCAGCGTCAGCAGTATCAGCAGTTCCAAAGGCAGTACCCTCAGCACCAGTACCAGAACCGTCAGAGCAATCAGTCAGGAGGTCAGTTTCAGAGGCAGAATCAGCAGGCACCTCGTCTTCCTGCCCCCGCAACTCAGCAGAGCAGTCAGGCAGCACCAGCTCAGGTTGGAAACAGGGCATGTTTCCACTGCGGAGAGCAAGGCCACTGGGTGATGCAATGTCCGAAGAAAGCAGCCCAGCAGCAGTCAGGCCCCAATGCCCCAGCAAAGCAGAATGTGTCCCAGCCTGGATCAGGCAACCGCCCTCAGCAGCGCTATAATCATGGAAGATTGAACCACTTGGAGGCTGAAGCAGTTCAGGAGACCCCCGACATGATAGTAGGTATGTTCCCAGTCGACTCCCATATTGCAGAAGTGTTATTTGATACTGGAGCAACGCATTCTTTCATTACTGCATCATGGGTGAAAGCACATAATCTTTCGATTACTACCATGTCAACCCCCATTCAAATTGACTCAGCCGGTGGTAGAATTCGAGCTGATAGCATATGTTTGAATGTAAGTGTGGAAATAAGGGGGATAGCGTTTCCCGCTAACCTTATAGTAATGGGTACTCAGGGAATAGATGTCATCCTAGGGATGAATTGGCTAGATAAGTATCAGGCAGTTATCAGTTGTGATAAAAGGACAATCAAGTTGGTGTCCCCACTAGGAGAGGAAGTGGTGACCGAGTTAGTCCCGCCTGAGCCGAAGAGAGGAAGTTGTTATCAGATGGCTGTCGATAGCAGTGAAGCAGACCCAATTGAGAGTATCAAGGTTGTGTCTGAATTCCCAGATGTGTTTCCAAAGGATTTACCGGGTATGCCACCAGAGCGGAAAGTTGAGTTTGCCATAGAGCTTCTTCCTGGAACCGCCCCTATCTTTAAGAGAGCTTACAGAATATTTGGACCAGAGTTGGTTGAGCTTAAGAAGCAGATTGATGAGCTGTCAGAGAAAGGTTACATCTGGCCAAGCACCTCGCCTTGGGCCGCCCCTGTCCTGTTTGTGGAGAAGAAAGATGACACCAAAAGGATGTGTATCGATTATCGAGCTTTGAATGAAGTCACGATCAAGAACAAGTATCCCTTGCCCAGAATAGAAGATCTGTTTGACCAGTTGAGAGGAGCCAGTGTGTTCTCCAAGATTGATCTGAGGTCAGGTTATCATCAGCTCAGGATCCGACCTTCGGACATTCCGAAGACGGCATTCATTACCAAGTATGGTTTGTATGAGTTCACAGTGATGTCTTTTGGTTTGACCAATGCACCAGCGTTCTTTATGAACTTGATGAACAGTGTATTCATGGATTATCTCGATAAGTTTGTGGTGGTATTCATTGATGACATTCTGGTTTATTCTCAAAGCGAAGAAGAACATGCAGATCATTTGAGGATGGTATTGCAGAGATTGCGAGAGCACCAGTTGTATGCAAAGTTGAGCAAGTGTGAGTTCTGGATCAGTGAAGTCCTGTTCTTGGGTCACATAATCAACAAAGAAGGATTGGCTGTGGATCCGAAGAAAGTGGCAGACATTCTGAACTGGAAAGCGCCAACGGATGCTCGAGGAATCAAGAGCTTCATTGGAATGGCCGGATATTATCGGCGATTCATTGAAGGGTTTTCGAATATTGCGAAACCAATGACAGCGTTGCTAGGCAACAAGGTTGAGTTCAAGTGGACCCAGAAATGCCAAGAAGCCTTTGAAGCGCTGAAAGAGAAGTTGACAACAGCGCCTGTCTTAGTCTTGCCTTATGTGCACAGGCCCTTCTCGGTGTATTGTGATGCTTGTTACACAAGTTTGGGATGCGTGTTGATGCAAGAGGGAAGAGTTGTGGCTTACTCGTCCCGACAGCTGAAGGTTCATGAGAAGAATTACCCAATCCATGACCTAGAGTTGGCAGCAGTGGTTCACGCACTGAAGACATGGAGGCACTATCTGTATGGACAGAAATGCGATGTTTACACAGATCACAAGAGTCTGAAGTACATATTCACTCAATCAGAATTGAATATGAGGCAGCGAAGATGGTTAGAGCTGATCAAAGACTATGAGTTGGAGATCCATTACCATCCAGGCAAAGCAAACATAGTGGCAGATGCTTTGAGCAGAAAGGGTCAAGTCAATCTGATGGTCGCTCGTCCGATGCCTTATGAGTTGGCCAAGGAGTTCGACAGGTTGAGTCTCGGATTTCTGAACAATTCGCGAGGAGTCACAGTTGAGTTGGAACCTACCTTGGAGCGCGAAATCAAAGAAGCGCAGAAGAATGATGAGAAGATCAGTGAGATCCGGCGACTGATTCTAGATGGCAGAGGCAAAGATTTTCGAGAAGACGCAGAAGGCGTGATATGGTTCAAAGACCGCTTGTGTGTTCCCAATGTCCAGTCCATTTGGGAGTTGATTCTCAAGGAAGCTCATGAGACAGCCTATTCGATTCACCCTGGCAGTGAGAAGATGTATCAGGATCTGAAGAAGAAATTCTGGTGGTACGGAATGAAGAGGGAGATCGCAGAGCACGTGGCTATGTGCGATAGTTGCCGAAGAATTAAGGCAGAGCATCAGAGACCAGCTGGATTGTTGCAACCGTTGCAAATTCCTCAGTGGAAATGGGATGAGATTGGTATGGATTTCATAGTCGGATTGCCTCGCACTCGAGCCGGCTATGATTCTATTTGGGTAGTAGTGGACCGTTTGACCAAGTCAGCCCACTTCATACCAGTCAAGACCAACTACAGCATTGCAGTATTGGCAGAACTATATATGTCTCGGATCGTTTGTCTTCATGGTGTGCCAAAGAAGATAGTGTCAGACAGAGGAACGCAGTTCACCTCTCATTTCTGGTAGCAGTTGCATGAAGCCTTGGGCACATATCTGAATTTCAGTTCAGCTTATCATCCGCAGACAGATGGCCAGACTGAAAGGACCAATCAAATTCTCGAAGACATGTTGAGAGCCTGTGCGTTGCAAGATCAGTCCGGGTGGGATAAGCGATTGCCCTATGCAGAGTTTTCCTATAACAACAGTTACCAGGCCAGTTTGAAGATGTCACCATTTCAAGCGCTCTATGGAAGGAGTTGTAGAACTCCGTTGCAATGGGATCAGCCTGGAGAAAAGCAGGTGTTTGGGCCAGACATTCTGCTTGAAGCTGAAGAGAACATCAAGATGGTCCGAGAGAATCTGAAGATAGCGCAATCGAGGCAGCGAAGCTATGCAGACACAAGAAGAAGAGAGCTGAGTTTTGAAGTCGGAGACTTTGTCTATCTGAAAGTGTCACCGATCAGAGGAGTCAGAAGGTTCGGAATCAAAGGCAAGCTAGCACCCCGCTACATTGGTCCGTACCAAATCCTCTCAAAGCGTGGAGAAGTGGCCTATCAGCTCAGTCTGCCAGAGAATTTGTCAGCTGTGCATGATGTCTTTCATGTGTCTCAGTTGAAGAAGTGCTTGCGTGTGCCAGAAGAGCAGTTGCCAGTGGAAGGTCTTGAAGTCCAAGAGGACTTGACCTACACAGAGAAGCCAGCGCAAATCCTTGAGGTTGCAGACAGAGTCACCCGAAGGAAGACCATCAGAATGTGCAAAGTCAGATGGAATCACCACTCTGAGGAAGAAGCAACCTGGGAGCGTGAAGATGATCTAGTGGCTAAGTACCCAGAGCTCTTTGCTAGCCAGCCCTGAATCTCGAGGGCGAGATTCTTTTAAGGGGGATAGGTTTGTAACGCCCCGAATTTTGTAGTTGAATTTTTTTCTTTTCTTCACTCGCCAAATTCGGGCGTTACCTTTTCTTTTTCTTTTTCCCCTCGCTAGACCTTGACCTTTTCCAAAGCTAGCGGGATTCGGTTTGGAATTCCCGTGTAAAGAAAAACCCTAAATTGCTTTATATTGTTTGATGCACCATGCCGAACTATGCATTTTTTGATTGCTTGAAAATGTAAGTGCATTCATCTAGGAAGATCGGATTTCGAAAATGAGAAGAAACCTTTTCTTTCTTCTTCTTTTTCTTTCTCTCTCTCCTCCCTTTTCTCTCTCCCGCGTCGTGGGCTGCTCCTGGCCGGCCCAGCCGCCCCCAGCCGGCCCAGCCGCCCCCCGCGCGCCCCCCTTGGGCCCAAGTGGCCCAGCCGCCCCCTCCTTTTCCCCCAACCCCTCTCTCTCTCCCTCCCCTTTCTCCCATTCCCTCCCCACCCTAGCCGCCGCCGCCCCCTGGCCCTAGCTCGGCCGCCCCCTGCCGCCGGCCCAACCGCCGCCGCCGTCGCTCGCCCGTCCCCGTCCCCCGGTGAGCTCTCCCCTCCCCTCTCCCTGGGGAGGGGGGGGGGAAGAGGAGGGGAGAGGGGAGGGGAGAGGGGAGGGGAGAGCTCACCGGGGGACGGGGACGGGCGAGCGACGGCGGCGGCGGTTGGGCCGGCGGCAGGGGGCGGCCGAGCTAGGGCCAGGGGGCGGCGACGGCTAGGGTGGGGAGGGAATGGGAGAAAGGGGAGGGAGAGAGAGGGGTTGGGGGAAAAGGAGGGGGCGGCTGGGCCACTTGGGCCCAAGGGGGGCGCGCGGGGGGGGGGGGGGGGGGGGCGGCTGGGCCGGCTAGGCCGGCCAGGAGCAGCCCACGGCGCGGGAGAGAGAAAAGGGAGGAGAGAGAGAAAGAAAAAGAAGAAGAAAGAAAAGGTTTCTTCTCATTTTCGAAATCCGATCTTCCTAGATGAATGCACTTACATTTTCAAGCAATCAAAGAATGCATAGTTCGGCATGGTGCATCAAACAATATAAAGCAATTTAGGGTTTTTCTTTACACGGGAATTCCAAACCGAATCCCGCTAGCTTTGGAAAAGGTCAAGGTCTAGCGAGGGGAAAAAGAAAAAGAAAAGGTAACGCCCGAATTTGGCGAGTGAAGAAAAGAAAAAAAATTCAACTTCAAAATTTGGGGCGTTACAAACCTATCCCCCTTAAAAGAATCTCGCCCTCGAGATTCAGGGCTGGCTAGCAAAGAGCTCTGGGTACTTAGCCACTAGATCATCTTCACGCTCCCAGGTTGCTTCTTCCTCAGAGTGGTGATTCCATCTGACTTTGCACATTCTGATGGTCTTCCTTCGGGTGACTCTGTCTGCAACCTCAAGGATTTGCGCTGGCTTCTCTGTGTAGGTCAAGTCCTCTTGGACTTCAAGACCTTCCACTAGCAACTGCTCTTCTGGCACACGCAAGCACTTCTTCAACTGAGACACATGAAAGACATCATGCACAACTGACAAATTCTCTGGCAGACTGAGCTGATAGGCCACTTCTCCACGCTTTGAGAGGATTTGGTACGGACCAATGTAGCGGGGTGCTAGCTTGCCTTTGATTCCGAACCTTCTGACTCCTCTGATCGGTGACACTTTCAGATAGACAAAGTCTCCGACTTCAAAACTCAGCTCTCTTCTTCTTGTGTCTGCATAGCTTCGCTGCCTCGATTGCGCTATCTTCAGATTCTCTCGGACCATCTTGATGTTCTCTTCAGCTTCAAGCAGAATGTCTGGCCCAAACACCTGCTTTTCTCCAGGCTGATCCCATTGCAACGGAGTTCTACAACTCCTTCCATAGAGCGCTTGAAATGGTGACATCTTCAAACTGGCCTGGTAACTGTTGTTATAGGAAAACTCTGCATAGGGCAATCGCTTATCCCACCCGGACTGATCTTGCAACGCATAGGCTCTCAACATGTCTTCGAGAATTTGATTGGTCCTTTCAGTCTGGCCATCTGTCTGCGGATGATAAGCTGAACTGAAATTCAGATGTGTGCCCAAGGCTTCATGCAACTGCTGCCAGAAATGAGAGGTGAACTGCGTTCCTCTGTCTGACACTATCTTCTTTGGCACACCATGAAGACAAATGATCCGAGACATATACAGTTCTGCCAATACTGCACTGCTGTAGTTGGTCTTGACTGGTATGAAGTGGGCTGACTTGGTCAAATGGTCCACTACTACCCAAATAGAATCGTAGCCGGCTCGAGTGCGAGGCAATCCGACTATGAAATCCATACCAATCTCATCCCATTTCCACTGAGGAATTTGCAACGGTTGCAACAATCCAGCTGGTCTCTGATGCTCTGCCTTAATTCTTCGGCAACTATCGCACATAGCCACGTGCTCTGCGATCTCCCTCTTCATTCCGTACCACCAGAATTTCTTCTTCAGATCCTGATACATCTTCTCACTGCCAGGGTGAATCGAATAGGCTGTCTCATGAGCTTCCTTGAGAATCAACTCCTGAATGGACTGGACATTGGGAACACACAAGCGGTCTTTGAACCATATCACGCCTTCTGCGTCTTCTTGAAAATCTTTGCCTCTGCCATCTAGAATCAGTCGCCGGATCTCACTGATCTTCTCATCATTCTTCTGCGCTTCTTTGATTTCGCGCTCCAAGGTAGGTTCCAACTCAACTGTGACTCCTCGCGAATTGTTCAGAAATCCGAGACTCAACCTGTCGAACTCCTTGGCCAACTCATAAGGCATCGGACGAGCGACCATCAGATTGACTTGACTCTTTCTGCTCAAAGCATCTGCCACTACGTTTGCTTTGCCTGGATGGTAATGGATCTCCAACTCATAGTCTTTGATCAGCTCTAACCATCTTCGCTGCCTCATATTCAATTCTGACTGAGTGAATATGTACTTCAGACTCTTGTGATCTGTGTAAACATCGCATTTCTTTCCATACAGATAGTGCCTCCATGTCTTCAGTGCGTGAACCACTGCTGCCAACTCTAGGTCATGGATTGGGTAATTCTTCTCATGAACCTTCAGCTGTCGGGACGAGTAAGCCACAACTCTTCCAGATATTACTCGTTTCATTTTTTGTTTGATTCAGATGATCAGATCTGACACGCGTGCGTCACAAATACAACAATTCAAGTGCTCCGTAGAGGCGGGTTTATTTTTCGGTCCTCGAAATAGAGTTCCAAAATAGTTGATGATTAAATTGACTTCGGTTAGTTCGGACTCGATTCCATGTAATCGACTCAGTTTATTTTACCTTGATGACATGTGTCGTCGAGTTCTAATAAATTCGTTTGGAACAAAAGTCGCAAAACGAGGTGGATTTTCCAATTCGCTTTACGATGAAGTCGAGCAGAACTCGGACTCGTTATTTACTGTGACAAAATAATTCGAATTCCGCAAGATCCTTGATATCACTGAGATAGACAGAGATGGGTGTGCGATACATAGATCTTGATCATCACTAACATACGGGTTTAGGTTCACAATCGTGGTTTAGCGCGTAACGAACA
This sequence comes from Zea luxurians, assembly GCA_029449295.1. Lineage (NCBI taxonomy): Eukaryota > Viridiplantae > Streptophyta > Magnoliopsida > Poales > Poaceae > Zea > Zea luxurians. The sequence continues at coordinate 545,288 of JAOPSE010000374.1, forward strand.
CCTGGGGTGTTACAGTCTAGGCCGTCGTCTCCCAGTCAACTATGGTTGCGGAGGATCATTGTCATCATATGGTATATTTTATCTAGTTATTTTGTAAAGAAACTTCAATTATGTAATAAAGACGTGACATTGATTTCTGTACCATGAGTTATCATATGTGTGAGACTTGATCCTAGCACACATTTGAGATGCATCTGTATTTGTCCTTAAATCTGGGTGTGACACAATCGTTTTGAGTTGGATCTCAAAGTCATCCGTAATTAATTGAGCAAATCTAAGCAAGGAGAACTCCTCTTCCGCACTCCGATTAACATTCTACTTGTTCTAATGCTAACCTAGGGTGAAGTTTGTGTTTAAGTTTATAATTTTTAGGTTACGCCTATTCACCCCCTCTGGGCGACTTTCAGCGGACGTCGCCGAAGGAATGGAATGGCACTGCCCGCTTGATGAGAGCCTTTAGGTGGTTGTAGCGGGGGCTAAGACCATGCAGAAGGTTGAGCACGACGGTGCGATCGGCAACGACCTCGCCGAGATCGTGAAGGGAGTCATCCATCCCCTTCATCTATTGATAGTACTCGCTGATGGAGAGATCCCCCTAGAAGAATAGACGGAACGAGGCATCGAGGTGGAGAGCCGGAGCCTCCCTGTTGCTGAGGAACTGAGCCTCAAGGGCGACCCAGGCCTGGCGAGCAGTACCCCCCGCTCGCGGACGAGTCTTGAAGCTCGACGGTGAGGGTGCCGATGATCCACGAGAGAACGACGTTGTCCATCTGGATCCAGTAGGGAGTCAGCGAAGTGACGACATCGTCAAGGACGTGGTTGATGAGGGCGTAGCGCTAGAGCATCAGGAGCACCTGATCATGCCAGCGGGCGAAGTGGGGTGACACCAGATCCAGCACAATGGAGACCAGGGACTGAATATTGTGAACTCTGGTCGCTTGAGCGTGAAGAGCAGTGATGGTGGCGACGTCGAGCCCGGAGGTGGAGTGTGGCGATGGATGTGGCAGAACCTCCCAAGTTATTGGGCCCACATGCACCTGTCCTTGTCTCAAAGACCTCAGACGACTATGCATTTGCACCAGATAACTTAACAGGATCCGTCCGATTGCCCCAAGGACATCGGATAAACCACGAACAACCAAGATCGCGAGATTAAGTAACACAAATCACACACACCAATATTTTTGCAGCGGAAATCTTATTACCAAATTTTACAAGTTACAAAATTTTTACATTATTTTATCGGAGTGATTACAAAAGTATAAGTTTGAAATATATGCTAGCTCAAGTGACCATCCTCAATAAGAAGATAAAGACGGGGTATACTTATATAAGAAGGCCGAGCCCACCGGCACTTAACACCATCAACAGCAACACAAAACTATAACCTAAAAAACAACAGGGAATAAAACCCTGAGTACGGAATTACTCAGCAAGACTTACCCGACTAAAGAAAAGACTCTCAAGGGTATGCTGGATTTGGGAATCAAGGAAAAGTTTTAGCAAGAATCAAATTAGATACTTTTGCAGAAATAGCTTACTAAAGTGAGTCCTTACTTTCAATATTTTAACGCCAGATTAAATATTAATAGACTCTGTTTGCATCTGGTCTAATTTCACCATCTTATCAATACAACATTATTTTTATTCATGAGGTTCACATCCTGACTTAGGTTGCAGGTCAGTGACCAAGTCTCCACTGTCCGTGAATATAACGGCGATCCGAATCGATTTACTCAGCTGAGGATCTCTAACCACACGACATATGTAGCACTTAACCCTTGCATATGTCAACTCGCCACCGGGGTTCTTAAGACCAGATCAGGTTCACGCCAACCGAGAGCACAAATACACCACCGTCCAGCCTCTTGCCACGGAGGGTACACGCTACTCTCACCATCTCTCCACTCCCATTGCGTGTTATCTTATTCTGGTATTAGTCTACCCGAGGCAAAGCTTACCTTGTCCCATATCCAGGGCATGTGGCCAGATAAGATAGTCCTTGATCATATAGGCCTACATATGCATCCAATCCTTAATTAACCTGGGTGGAGCATCACCTATTCCTAGCCCAAGTCTCGATTTAAGTACTTCCATCCTTAGGATTGTTTGTATTCCTTAGGATGAAAAGAGCATCAAAGGGAACTTTGTAGTAAGATCCCACCATGCTCTCAATGAAAATATTCTTGCAGGTAGGAGCCACCTTTCCTCAGGATAACCCCTGAGCTAGGCCTTATTGCGAAAGATAACTTCTATCCACAAGATCTAAGCAGAGCTAAGCATTTTTGTAAATTATATTTTGATATTCATCAGAAGTATCTATAAAGGTATGGATATCAAGGTAGGCAATGCATCAAAGGGTTTTCAAGCAACTCCTATAAACCTAATGCACATTTCGCTAGACTTAAAGTGTGTAAAAATCATTTAAAAACACAAGGAAGGGGTTGCATGCACCGGGGCTTGCCTGGAATAAACACTAGGTTAGTGTTTGTTAGATGGCGACCACTTGACGACCATCTTCAGGTTTGTCCATCAGCATCATCCTGCGGATTAGCCCGCGCTTGGGGTCGACTTGGCTCGTCTTCCGCATTGCGCGATCAGTTATCGTACCTAATTGAAATGCACGATGCACATGAATGCATATAGACATGAATAGTACGAGTCTAAATATTATTACATGTCCGCGAATTAAGCACCTAGCAGCGAGGCATTGTATTATTTCATACAGAAATACTAGTTATCGACGTACGACTAAGCGCAATAATTACGCTTTTCGAACCTATCGCAAACATCACGAAACAACACATTATACACATTAATCACGATTAGCCTAAACACAACTTATCAGTTAATTAATTAAATTCTAAACTTACTCCTCGCTTTATAAATTATATTACATCACTCATAAAGAATTATTTTAATTTTATTTCACACCTCATATATTTTTCATGTCAACAATTAATTAAACATTTTAGGTTTTACTACCAAAATATCCGACAAAATCAACGATAACAGCCTTATCGGATAATCGTTTGGATTACTAAATCAATTCTTTACGCTATTAATTTGGCATACTTTATAAGTAAAACCAATTTGAACACACTCGATAGACACGCTCGCTCGGTACTCCTACGTAACTAGCATTTGAAACCTAAGTTTTATCTCGCATAATAAATATGTAAACCTAACCTTCCCATTATTAATTCGACCATTCACCGGATACGAACCACCGATTTAATCTTCTCGCATAACCTATGTCGTTAAACCTAAATTTAGCTACGCAGCATGACGACTTCGCAATCGTGGACATAATTACCATGCTACGTATAGCCCCGTATTTCTACCAGCGTCAAATAAATACATGCCTGAGCTACAAGCGGGATAATCGTCGTGACGTACACACCTATCAATTCATCCACCAAACCAGTCGATAAAATCGCAAATTAGCTTACCGTTCCAACAAATGACTCGAATCCGCGAGATCGGTAATGATTTTCCGATCTAGGCAATTTGTCGAGCGCTTGGGGAATATCATGCTGCTAGCTTCGTCTTCACCCGATTCTTAGGATTTCTTAATGACCCACGGAACGACGACGAGATCGAGTCTGGAGCGAGCTGGCGAGATGGAATCCAAGCAGGGTCGACGACTGGTGACCACTACGGGCGGGAGTTGGGGCGAACTGCGTGCAGAGGAGCGGGTTGGACTCGGCGGCCTTGATCTACCACTAGTACCCCGTACCGCAGCAAGGTCGCCATGAACCTGGTTGAAGCGATGCCGACAGCGAGCACCCCCACAGAGCATGGCGCTTCGGCAAGGATGTGCCAGTCCGAGGCAAGGCGAGCTGAAGGCCGGGCGAGGGCACTGACCGCCGGCGAGCTAGAGCAGCGGACAGACACAACCAGGTTCATGGAGAGGTTGAGGCGCGGTGGCGTCCGAGATCAGCACGAGCATAGATAGGTCGGCGACCGAGCAGGGAGCCAGCGCGTGGCCAGCCATGGCGAGCAGGTGCGCGGCAAAGGGCGGGGCCCGAAGGCTGGATCTTCCAACGGAGTTTCTGCACGCGCGGAGGGACTCGACGCTGGCGAGCCACAGAGAAAGACGCCATGGGGCGAGCTCAGGCATGGAGATCTGGCGAGCAGAAGCCGGGCACAGGAGCTGGGCACAGCACAGTGGAGGAAATCCAGGGCGCGGTTGAGGGCGAGTACTAGAGAGTCGCGCGACCATAGAGCTTGAGGGAGGAACGATGCAGAGAGAGATGGAGGGAGAGAGAGAAGCCAGGGAGGAGCGCGCTGGGCGCGCTGGAGTAGCAACGCGCAGGGAAGGGAGCAGGCGTGGCTGCCATGGGCGAGTGCGCCCGCTGCCTGGGCGGGCTGGGAAACGACCAGGGTGCGTGACACAAAGAACACAAGAGGCACGGTGGCCATGGGAAGCAGGGGAGGGAGATGGAAACGCGAGGGGAGAGCTGAGGGAAACACAGCCAGGGAGAAGAAGATAAGGCCACGGTGAGATATTTGAAGAGGGAGCGGCGTGACGGCTGAAAAAAAAATCTGTAGGGAGAGATCGGCGTGGAGGGATAAGGAGCAAAGAATTTTGAGCGGTGGGATATTTTCCTTTTTCCGGATTTTCTTTTCTCTCTCTTTTTCTTAACGGCAATCGAAGATATTTTGAATCACGATTTTAAGCGATGAACATAATTGGTCATCGCGTTATACGGCTACACACTCTAGTCTAATGATTTAGCGAACTAAATCATTCACCAATTACTTGTTGTCAGTACTAATTACAGTGGTCTGGTTTGTTCTGGACAGGTTGTAAATGGTCCGAATTAAACAGATTTCGGCTTCGGTATTAGATGAATTTGCATCCGTTATTTACATACAAAGTTTTGGATCGGGGCGAGACGTCGTCAGAACAAATACGAATGGTGTGAACAACAGTATTTCAGACTGTGTTCAATTTGATTTGAAATCAAATAATTTCATCCGCAGTCGACACCCGATTCCACGTCAACAGATAATTTACGTGGAGAATCGAATCTCAATTATAAATTCTCAGGCGTGATTTTCTCGGTTAACGAGTGGGGACATAATTATTTGCGCCAAAAACCTTAGTCGACGAGTTCTATTTAATTGGACCGAGATAAATCGTCCGAGTGGGTCGAGCTTCCGAATTTCGTATTCGCGCGAGCGATGAATTTTAAATAATCACCGAACGCACCGATTTTCGGAACAACTATGTTTCAAACATCACAAAAATTTAGGAAGAGCCTAGACAGATGAAAATAAAAACGATATTGAACTCGCGTCCGATGAAATAGATGCGATATTAAAATCGCGTTGATTGAAGATAATTAGACCTTAGTGACCGTCTGATTTACTGATATCACGTGCTTAAATCCATACTCGTTGTCGAGCGGAATATAAACACCTGGGGTGTTACAGTCCTCCCCCTTAAAAGAATCTCGTCCCGAGATTTGGAGCGAAAGACTTTTAAGAGTAGAGCAGTATGTAACCCATGTCCATATCAGCGGTAATCATAGGGCAGTCTTGAGAAGACGAGTGCCTCAGGATAGGGTTTATCTAGTGGATATAGTGAAAGGGAATTAGGCTTACACCTATTTCCTAAACTAATTTTTGTGGTTGAATTGCCCAACACAAATAATTGGACTAACTAGTTTGCCCAAGTTTATAAGTTCACAGGTACCAAAGGTTCACCATAAGCCAATAAAGAGATCAAGAGAAAGGGTTCAAACAAAGGAGCAAAGGGACAACCGAAGGCACCCTGGTCGGGCGCACCGGACTGTCCGGTGCGCCACCGGACAGTGCCCGGTGAACCACCGGACAGTGTTTGGTGCACCAGGGGACTCGACGCTGAACTCTTCACCTTCGGGAATTTTCAGAGGCGCCGCGCTATAATTCACCGGACTGTCCGGTGCTCCAAGGGGACGCGACTCTGAACTCGCCAGTCTCGGGAATTCTCAATGGCTAGTCCGCTATAATTCACCGGACTGTCCGGTGTACACCGGACTGTCCGGTGTAACGGCGGACCAACGGCTACTTCGGCGCCAACGGTCACCTGCAGGCGCATTAAATGCGCGCTAGAACATGCAGAAGGCAGGCACGCGCGAAGTGGCGCACCGGACACTCTACAGTGCATGTCCGGTGCGCCACCGGACATCCAGGCGGGCCCAGCAGTCAGAGCTCCAACGGTTGAAACTCTAACGTTCGGGTGACGTGGCTGGCGCACCGGACATGTCCGGTGTGCACCGGACTGTCCGGTGCACCATGCGACAGACAGCCTCCACCCAAATGGCTAGTTTGGTGGTTGGGGCTATAAATACCCCCAACCACCCCACATTCAAGTCATCCAAGTTTACCACCTCTCAACCACTTACAAGAGCTAGGCATTCAATACAAGACACACCCAAGTGATCAAATCCTCTCCAATTCCACACAAGGCTTTAGTGATTAGCGAGAGAGATTTGCCGTGTTCTTTTGAGCTCTTGCGCTTGGATTGCTTCTTTTCTTTCTCACTTGTTCTTGTGATCAAAACTCCATTGTAACCGAGGCAAGAGACACCAATTGTGTGGTGGTCCTTGTGGGGAAGTTTTGTTCCCGGTTTGATTTGAGAAGAGAAGCTCACTCGGTCCGAGGGACCGTTTGAGAGAGGGAAAGGGTTGAAAAAGACCTGGCCTTTGTGGCCTCCTCAACGGGGAGTAGGTTTGCGAGAACCGAACCTCGGTAAAACAAATCCGCGTGTCACACTCTTCATTTGCTTGCGATTTGTTTTGCGCCCTCTCTCTCGGACTCATTATTATTTCTAATGCTAACCCGGCTTGTAGTTGTGATTAATTTTGTAAATTTCAGTTTCGCCCTATTCACCCCCCTCTAGGCGACTTTCAATAGGTATCAAAGCCCGGTGCTTCATTAGAGCCTAACCGCTCGAAGTGATGTCGGGAGAACACGCCAAGAATGAGATGGAGACCGATGACAAGCCCACTACAAGCCACGGGTCGACTTCATCAGAAGAGTCCCGCAACAAGAGGAAGGAGAAGAAGAACTGCTCCAACAAAGGGAAAGGGAAGGAGAAGAAATCCTCTTCCCACAAGTCGCATCGGAGAGGCGACAAGCACAAGTGGATGAGGAAAGTGGTCTACTACGAGACCGACACTTCATCAACGTCAACCTCCGGCTCCGACGCGCCGTCCGTCACTTCTAAGCGCCAAGAGCGCAAGAAGTATAGTAAGATCCCCCTACGCTACCCTCGCACTCCTAAACATACACCTTTACTTTCCGTCCCATTAGGCAAACCACCAACATTTGATGGTGAAGATTATGCTAGGTGGAGTGATATGATGCGATATCACCTAACCTCACTCCACAAAAGTATATGGGATGTTGTTGAGTTTGGTGTACAGGTACCATCCGTAGGGGATGAAGATTATGATGAGGACGAAGTGGCCCAAATCGAGCACTTCAACTCCCAAGCCACCACTATACTCCTCACCTCTCTAAGTCGAGAGGAGTATAACAAGGTGCAAGGGTTGAAGAGCGCCAAGGAGATTTGGGATGTGCTAAAGACCACGCACGAAGGAGATGAGGTGACCAAGATCACCAAACGGGAAACGATCGAGGGGGAGCTCGATCGCTTCCGTCTTCGCCAAGGGGAGGAGCCACAAGACATGTACAACCGGCTCAAAACCTTGGTGAACCAAGTGCGCAACCTCGGGAGCAAAAAATGGGATGACCACGAAGTGGTTAAAGTTATTCTAAGATCACTTGTTTTCCTTAACCCTACTCAAGTTCAATTAATTCGTGGCAATCCTAGATATACTCAAATGACCCCCGAGGAAGTTATAGTTAATTTTGTGAGCTTTGAGTTGATGATCAAAGGCTCAAAGAAAATCAACGAGCTTGATGGCCCCTCCACGTCCAAAGCACAACCCGTCGCATTCAAGGCAACAGAAGAAAAGAAGGAGGAATCTACTCCAAGTCGAACACCCATCGACGCCGCCAAGCTCGACAATGAGGAAATGGCGCTTATCATCAAAAGCTTCCGCCAAATCCTCAAGCAAAGGAGGGGGAAAGATTACAAGCCCCGCTCCAAGAGAGTTTGCTACAAGTGTGGTAAGCCCGGTCACTGTATTGCTAAATGTCCATTATCAAGTGATAGTGACAGGGACAACGACAAGAAGGGGAGAAGAAAGGAGAAGAAGAAATATCACAAGAAGAAGGGCGGCGATGCCCATGTGTGCCGCGAGTGGGACTCCGACGAGAGCTCCATCGACTCCTCCTCCGACGAGGACGCCGCCAACATCGCCGTCACCAAGGGTCTTCTCTTCCCCAACATCGGCCACAAATGCCTCATGGCCAAGGATGGCAAAAGGAAGAAGGTAAAATCAAGATCCTCTACCAAATATGAAACATCTAGCGATGAGGATAATGCTAGTAATGAGGAGGATAACTTCCGTATTCTTTTTGCCGACCTAAACATGCAACAAAAAGAAAAACTAAATGAGCTAATTAGTGCCATCCATGAAAAGGATGATCTCTTGGACTCCCAAGAGGACTTCCTAATCAAGGAAAATAAAAAGCATGTTAAGGTTAAAAATGCTTATGCTCTAGAAGTAGAGAAATGTGAAAAATTGTCTAGTGAGCTAAGCACTTGCCATGAGACCATTAACAACCTTAGAAATGAGAATGCTAATTTGGTAGCTAAGGTTGATTCACATGTTTGTAATGTTTCAACTCCCAATCCTAGAGATGATAATGTTGATTTACTTGCTAAGATTGATGAGTTGAATGTTTCTCTTGCTAGCCTTAGAAATGAGAATGAGAAATTAATTGCTAAGGCTAAAGATTTTGATGTTTGCAATGTTACAATTTCCGATCTTAGAGATAAAAATGATATATTATGTGCTAAGATTGTTGAACTTAATTCTTGCAAACCATCTACATCTACCGTTGAGCATGTTTCTATTTGCACTAGATGTAGAGATATTGATATTGATGCTATTCATGATCACATGGCTTTAATTAAACAACAAAATGATCATATAGCAATATTAGATGCTAAAATTGCCGAGCATAACTTAGAAAATGAAAAGTTTAAATTTGCTAGAAGTATGCTCTATAGTGGGAGACGCCCTGGCATCAAGGATGACATTGGCTTCCAAAGGGGAGACAATGTCAAACTTAGTGCCCCTCCTAAGAAATTGTCTAACTTTGTTAAGGGCAAGGCTCCCATGCCTCAGGATAACGAGGGCTACATTTTGTACCCTGCCGGCTATCCTGAGAGCAAAATTAGGAGAATTCACTCTAGGAAGTCTCACTCTGGCCCTAACCATGCTTTTATGTATAAGGGTGAGACATCTAGCTCTAGGCAACCAACCCATGCTAAGTTGCCTAAGAAGAAAACTTCTAGTGCATCAAATGATCATGACATTTCATTTAAAACTTTTGATGCATCATATGTTTTAACTAACTAATCCGGCAAGGTAGTTGCCAAGTTTGTTGGGGGCAAACACAAGGGGTCAAAGACTTGTGTTTGGGTACCCAAAGTTCTTGTTTCTAATGCCAAAGGACCCAAAACCGTTTGGGTACCTAAAGTCAAGAACTAAAATTGTTTTGTAGGTTTATGCATCCGGGGCTCAAGTTGGATCATCGATAGCGGGTGCACAAACCACATGACCGGGGAGAAGAAGATGTTCTCCTCCTACGAGAAAAACCAAGATCCCCAACGAGCTATCACATTCGGGGATGGAAACCAAGGTTTGGTCAAAGGTTTGGGTAAAATAGCCATATCTCCTGACCATTCCATTTCCAATGTTTTTCTTGTGGATTCATTAGATTACAATTTGCTTTCCGTATCCCAATTATGTCAAATGGGCTACAACTGTCTCTTTACTGATGTAGGTGTCACTGTCTTTAGAAGAAGTGATGATTCAATAGCCTTTAAGGGAGTGTTAAAGGGTCAACTATACTTGGTAGATTTTGATAGAGCTGAACTCGACACTTGCTTAATTGCTAAGACTAACATGGGTTGGCTCTGGCACCGCCGACTAGCCCATGTTGGAATGAAGAATCTTCATAAGCTTCTAAAGGGAGAGCACATTTTAGGACTAACAGATGTTCATTTTGAGAAAGACAGGATTTGTAGCGCATGCCAAGCTGGGAAGCAAGTTGGTGTTCATCATCCACACAAGAACATCATGACGACTGACAGGCCACTGGAGCTCCTACACATGGATCTATTCGGCCCGATCGCTTACATAAGCATCGGCGGGAGTAAGTACTGTCTAGTTATTGTGGATGATTACTCTCGCTTCACTTAGGTGTTCTTTTTGCAGGAAAAATCACAAACCCAAGAGACCTTAAAGGGATTCTTGAGACGAGCTCAAAATGAGTTTGGCTTGAGGATCAAGAAAATTAGAAGTGACAACGGGACGGAGTTCAAGAACTCTCAAATTGAAGGCTTCCTTGAGGAGGAGGGCATCAAGCATGAGTTCTCTTCTCCCTACACGCCACCGCAAAATGGTGTAGTGGAGAGGAAGAATCGAACTCTATTGGACATGGCAAGAACCATGCTTGATGAGTACAAGATGCCGGATCGGTTTTGGGCTGAGGCAGTTAACACCGCCTGCTACGCCATCAACCGGTTATATCTTCACCGAATCCTCAAGAAGACATCCTATGAACTCCTAACCGGTAAAAAGCCCAATATTTCATATTTTAGAGTTTTTGGTAGCAAATGCTTTATTCTTGTTAAAAGAGGAAGAAAATCTAAATTTGCTCCTAAAACTGTAGAAGGCTTTTTACTAGGATATGACTCAAACACAAGGGCATATAGAGTCTTTAACAAGTCCTCAGGACTTGTTGAAGTTTCTTGTGACGTTGTGTTTGATGAAACTAGCGGCTCTCAAGTAGAGCAAGTTGATCTTGATGAGATAGGTGATGAAGAGGCTCCGTGCATCGCGCTAAGGAACATGTCCATTGGGGATGTGTGTCCTAAGGAATCCGAAGAGCCTCCAAATGCACAAGATCAACCATCCTCCTCCATGCAAGCATCTCCACCAACTCAAATTGAGGATGAGGCTCAAGTTGATGAAGGAGAAGATCAAAGAGATGAGCCACCTCAAGATGATGGCAATGATCAAGGGGGAGATGCAAATGATCAAGACAAGGAGGATGAAGAACCAAGGCCGCCACACCCAAGAGTCCACCAAGCAATCCAACGAGATCACCCCGTCGACACCATCCTCGGCGACATTCATAAGGGGGTAACCACTAGATCTCGTGTTGCACATTTTTGTGAGCATTTCTCTTTTGTTTCCTCTATTGAGCCACACAGGGTAGAGGAAGCACTACAAGATTCGGATTGGGTGATGGCGATGCAAGAGGAGCTCAACAATTTCACTAGGAACGAGGTATGGCATTTAGTTCCACGTCTTAACCAAAATGTTGTAGGAACCAAGTGAGTCTTCCGCAACAAGCAAGATGAGCATGGTGTGGTGACAAGGAACAAAGCTCGACTCGTGGCCAAGGGGTATTCACAAGTCGAAGGTTTGGATTTTGGTGAAACCTATGCACCCGTAGCTAGGCTTGAGTCAATTCGTATATTATTAGCCTATGCTACTTACCATGGCTTCAAGCTTTACCAAATGGACGTGAAGAGTGCCTTCCTCAATGGACCAATCAAGGAAGAGGTCTATGTTGAGCAACCTCCCGACTTTGAAGAAAGTGAGTACCCTAACCATGTCTATAGTCTCTCTAAGGCGCTTTATGGGCTCAAGCAAGCCCCAAGAGCATGGTATGAATGCCTTAGAGATTTCCTTATTGCTAATGGCTTCAAAGTCGGCAAGGCCGATCCTACTTTATTTACTAAAACTCTTGACAATGATTTGTTTGTATGCCAAATTTATGTTGATGATATTATATTTGGGTCTACTAACGAATCTACATGTGAGGAATTTAGTAGGATCATGACACAGAAATTCGAGATGTCAATGATGGGGGAGTTGAAGTATTTCTTGGGATTTCAAGTAAAGCAACTCCAAGAGGGCACCTTCATTTGCCAAACAAAGTACACTCAAGACATTCTAAACAAGTTTGGGATGAAGGATGCCAAGCCCATCAAGACTCCCATGGGAACAAATGGACATCTCGACCTCGACACGGGAGGTAAATCCATCGATCAAAAGGTATACCGGTCGATGATAGGTTCATTACTCTATTTATGTGCATCTCGACCGGACATTATGCTTTCCGTATGCATGTGTGCAAGATTCCAAGCCGACCCTAAGGAATCTCACCTTACGACCATAAAACGAATCTTGAGATATTTGGCTTATACTCCTAAGTTTGGGCTTTGGTACCCTCGGGGATCCACATTTGATTTGATTGGTTATTCGGATGCCGATTGGGCGGGGTGTAAGATTAATAGAAAGAGCACATCGGGGACTTGCCAGTTCTTGGGAAGATCCTTGGTGTCTTGGGCTTCAAAGAAGCAAAATTCGGTCGCTCTTTCAACCGCCGAAGCCGAGTATATTGTCGCAGGTCATTGTTGCGCGCAATTACTTTGGATGAGGCAAACCCTGCGGGACTATGGTTACAAATTAACCAAAGTTCCTCTTCTATGTGATAATGAGAGTGCTATCCGCATGGCAGATAATCCCGTTGAGCATAGCCGCACTAAACACATAGCCATTCGGTATCATTTTCTTAGGGATCACCAACAAAAGGGGGATATCGAGATTGCATACATTAATACTAAAGATCAATTAGCCGATATCTTTACCAAGCCACTAGATGAACAAACTTTTACCAAACTTAGGCATGAGCTCAATATTCTTTATTCTAGGAATTTCTTTTGCTAATTTGCACACATAGCTCATAAATATACCTTTGATCATGTCTCTTTTATATATGCTATGACTAATGTGTTTTCAAGTGTATCTCAAACCAAGTCATAGGTATATTGAAAGGGAAATTGGAGTCTTCGGCGAAGACAAGGCTTCCACTCCACTCTATCACTCATCCTTCGTCGTCGCTCTAAGCAATTCTTCGTCTTTGGTATAATCTTCACTCATATGTTTTATTTGCCAAAGGGGAGAAAATAGTTAGGAAAGGGCTTATATTTCACTCTAAGTATCCGTTTTTGGCGATTCATGCCAAAGGGGGAGAAAGTATTAGCCCAAAGCAAATGGACCGCACCACTACCCTAATTTTAAAATTAATGATTTTCGATTGGTAAATTTCAAATTGGTATCTCTTTGTGTTCTCAAGGGGGAGAAAGTAGCAACTTTCAAAATTGATATCTTAAAACCCTCTTGAACACTAAGAGGAGAATTTATTTGAGGGGGAGTTTTTGTTTAGTCAAAGGAAAAGCATTTAAAAAAGGGGAGAAAATTTCAAAACTTGAAAATGCTTAGCAAAATCTTATTCATTTACCTTTGACTATTTGCAAAAGGACTTTGAAAAGAATTTACAAAAGCATTTGCAAAAACAAAACATGTGGTGCAAGCGTGGTCTAAAATGTTAAAAATAAAGAAACAATCCATGCATATCTAGTAAGTAATATTTATTGGCTCAATTCCAAGTAACCTTTGCACCTGCATATGCAAACTAGTTCAAATTCTGCACTTCTATATTTGCTTTGGTTTGTGTTGGCATCAATCACCAAAAAGGGGGAGATTGAAAGGGAATTAGGCATACACCTATTTCCTAAACTAATTTTGGTGGTTGAATTGCCCAACACAAATAATTGGACTAACTAGTTTGCCCAAGTTTATAAGTTCTACAGGTACCAAAGGTTCACCATAAGCCAATAAAGAGATCAAGAGAAAGGGTTCAAACAAAGGAGCAAAGGGACAACTGAAGGCACCCTGGTCGGGCGCACTGGACTGTCCGGTGCACCAGGGGACTCGACGCTGAACTCTTCACCTTCGGGAATTTTCAGAGGCGCCGCGCTATAATTCACCGGACTGTCCGGTGTACACCGGACAGTGTCCGGTGTTCCAAGGGGACGCGACTCTGAACTCCCCAGTCTCGAGAATTCTCAATGGCTAGTCCGCTATAATTCACCGGACATGTCCGGTGTACACCGGACTGTCCGGTGTAACGGCGGACCAACGGCTACTTTGGCGCCAACGGTCACCTGCAGGCGCATTAAATGCGCGCCAGAACACGCAGAAGGCAGGCACACGCGAAGTGGCACACCGGACACTCTACAGTGCATGTCCGGTGCGCCACCGGACATCCAGGCGGGCCCAGCAGTCAGAGCTCCAACGGTCGAAACCCTAACGTTCGGGTGACGTGGCTGGCGCACCGGACATGTCCGGTGTGCACCGGACTGTCCGGTGCACCATGCGACAGACAGCCTCCACCCAAACGACTAGTTTGGTGGTTGGGGCTATAAATACCCCCAACCACCCCACATTCAAGTCATCCAAGTTTACCACCTCTCAACCACTTACAAGAGCTAGGCATTCAATACAAGACACACCCAAGTGATCAAATCCTCTCCAATTCCACACAAGGCTTTAGTGATTAGCGAGAGAGATTTGTCATGTTCTTTTGAGCTCTTGTGCTTGGATTGCTTCTTTTCTTTCTCACTTGTTCTTGTGATCAAAACTCCATTGTAACCGAGGCAAGAGACACCAATTGTGTGGTGGTCCTTACGGGGAAGTTTTGTTCCCGGTTTGATTTGAGAAGAGAAGCTCACTCGGTCCGAGGGACCGTTTGAGAGAGGGAAAGGGTTGAAAAAGACCCGGCCTTTGTGGCCTCCTCAACGGGGAGTAGGTTTGCGAGAACCGAACCTCGGTAAAACAAATCCGCGTGTCACACTCTTCATTTGCTTACGATTTGTTTTGCGCCCTCTCTCTCGGACTCATTATTATTTCTAACGCTAACCCGGCTTGTAGTTGTGATTAATTTTGTAAATTTCAGTTTCGCCCTATTTACCCCCCCCTCTAGGCGACTTTCATATAGCATGTATTGCCACAAGCTAAATCAAAGATGTCTATCAGTAGAGTCGATGTCGGCCATGGGAACATATAAGGTTCCATGTGTGCAGTTTGCTTTTTCTGATGACACTGTACTATCTAAGTCTGCTGAGCGAGCGGTAGAGATGCGACTTTACCCAAACAGAACCAGATGCAGCCTCTTGGGTAAAACACATAGAGAGAGGTTTACCAACATGTGGTCACAGTAAGTTCATAGCACACGAGACGGGTGTGAATGTCGAATAACATCACAGTTAACTCGTGTTAGCCAAGGAATCCATGTCCATAAAAGGTGATATAGATTCGAGAAAATCACCAGCGGAGGGATTTGTAAATGCTGCCTTCGTAACCAATCCATTTTATCGAGCACTAATCATGGCTCGACTTGATCACACACGTTGGAAAACCATACGTGAGGCGATCGAGGCATGACTGGAGCGATAATTAGGTGGTTATTAGTTGACTTGACTTGATTCTTGCAAGTACTTCCTTAGGATGGGTTGAACCAAAGTGAGTTTAGATAACTCAATAAAACGATCTCTAAACTCAACCTTTATTCATTGGGCAGTTACAAGTTAGTTAAAACCAACTTGTTGAACTACTTTTAACATTAAGCAAGTCCTCTCAGTACCATCGGTAAGCCAAGGGTTGAGAGTTCACATTTGCTAACAAAAGGTCATGCATTTGGGTAGAAATCCATTTGGTCATGTTGTTCATCGGTTTCTTCATGCGAGATGAATCGACTTGGTCCAGGAATACATGAATTAAATAGGAAGAGCGAATGAACAAACCCCTTTACACAAAGGACGTAAAGGGAACTTGCATGAGTAGTAACTACTAAGATCAAAAGAAATAAGACCACACATGAAAGTGGTATGCCCTTTTGATCCAATGGAGATGATAGATGTTGCTTGATCACTTCGATAAACAACACTGAAATTGTTTCAAGGGAAGGAGTCCATGGAAGATAACACATCAATGTAGTTCCATAACGGATCATGACTAGAGACTTCGATACCGGCATGCGCCAAGCAGCAAAATCCTGGGTGCACATTCACAGGAGGCTCTCAGTTTCGCCGTGGTACCATAAGTTCCTAACCATGACACCATTACAAAACTGGCACCAATAATGAATCCCACATGGTAAGAACAAGTTGTGCAGAGATAGCATATTAATATAATCTCATAATGGATTATGACTACTAACGGTGATACTAGCATGTACCGAGCAGCACAACCATGTGTATGCATCCACATGAGGCCCTTGGTTTTATCGCGGTGCCATCGGTTTTAGTCATAACACCATTACCAGATGTAACTAGTAAGATATCTCGCACCATAGAACTGGATTGAGCAAGGGTGACAATATACAAAGAGATACTCCACTTGTAAGAATAGTTACAAGTAGAGAGCCAAATAGATTATGGCCCGATGAAATGAACAAGGCATGGCCATAACCTAAACTTGATGAAAGGAGTATGATGGAAGACTGTTAATTCAGCCCCAAGCATATTTCTATGCCCATCGCAGAGATTACAAGGTCAAGGATTATTATCTGATTAGATACGGAGGGAAAACAATCATATATTAAGTTGGTATGCCTTCGATAGATATGAGGAAACCAAAGGCATCAAACTCAAGAAAATGATCCAACCTGTCTTTCCTAAGTTAGGTTGATAAAACAACATTGCGATCTTCAAGAACAGACAAACTAGAATAGAGACATCAGCTTGCACAAATGAACAAGGGAATGGTTTTAGAAGGAAACATGACTCGAGATTCTTATTTTAAGCTTAAGTACCCTTTTTGTCCAACAAAGAAATTATCTAAGCATTTATTTGTATAAGTTTGGGTCAAGGAGGGGTAACGGTAAATTCAAATTTGGGTCTAGGTTCACCAAATAAGAACATGGCCTAATTTTGGATTTAGGCAAACAAGTCACTAACCTTCTATCGACACCTCAAGCACAAGAGCAAACACATATAGCACCTAAACATATTACCTAAAGAACGGAGGACAGCTATTTCATCGAAGTTCATAATACAACATTACACCACATTATCTATAATCACTGGTTACTAGAATAAAGATGAGAGAAGCATCTTGGGTGTATAGGTGACAAACATGATGCAACAATCAGGATGCATGCTCGTCCTATGCGTCCTCACAAATTTTGCCAACACAATGTGGTAATAACGTTCTATCTTGGTGGCATACGTATGACTCTCACGATATTTTGCTAGTCGTCAGCTACACATATGTTTTCGAGGTTAGTGTACCTGTAGAAAATCCATCATAGCCCATTTCCCAATGATGCAATATCCACAGATGACAGTTTATCACAGTTTATACTCCATATATTGCTATATGGAGGCCAGCTCTTCATTAAGCGCCGAGCCACGCATAGGCGCCGTTGCCACACTTTAACCATAGGGCAACTCATTATGGTAACTCACCTTCTTACCTGAGCGTAGGTGCGTCGTTACAAGTACATTACACTTCTCAGTACTCCCATGTCTGTATACCCATACACATCCATGGGGTACTAAATTTCCCAGAAAGTAATTACTCCACATCGCAGCCTTCATATATACATATGTGGAACATGTATATAATCAAGCGCTACAATTAAGCACTTCCCTAGACCGACGGTTGTTCGATCATGCTCTCACATCTCACCTTACCTGAGCGTTGATCCATTCAAAACTGAATGGCCTCAAAAATAACATTACACATGTATGCAATACCCCCGATTGTGGGTTAGTGGTTTTGAACTAAGCCACCTGATAATCCTTAACTTAGGGCTTAATAGAGGATGTAGCTAGCATTATAGTTTTTCAAATCGGTTTTTCAAAGCCAAACAATGTGTTTAGTTGAAAATAGGTTTTTCAAAACCAAAACTTGCTCCGATACCAGCTGTGGCGGAACCTCCCAAGTTATTGGGCCCACATGCACCTGTCCTTGTCTCAAAGACCTCAGACGACTATGCATGTGCACCAGATAACTTAACAGGATCCATCCGATTGCCCCAAGGACATCGGATAAACCACGAACAACCAAGATCGCGAGATTAAGTAACACAAATCACACACACCAATATTTTTGCAGCGGAAATCTTATTACCAAATTTTACAAGTTACAAATTTTTTACATTATTTTATCGGAGTGATTACAAAAGTATAAGTTTGAAATATATGCTAGCTCAAGTGACCATCCTCAATAAGAAGATAAAGACGGGGTATACTTATATAAGAAGGCCGAGCCCACCGGCACTTAACACCATCAACAGCAGCACAAAACTATAACCTGAAAAACAACAGGGAATAAAACCCTGAGTATGGAATTACTCAACAAGACTTACCTGACTAAAGAAAAGACTCTCAAGGGTATGCTAGATTTGGGAATCAAGGAAAAGTTCTAGCAAGAATCAAATTAGATACTTTTGCAGAAATAGCTTACTAAAGTGAGTCCTTACTTTCAATATTTTAACGCCAGATTAAATATTAATAGACTCTGTTTGCATCTGGTCTAATTTCACCATCTCATCAATACAACATCATTTTTATTCATGAGGTTCACATCCTGACTTAGGTTGCAGGTCAGTGACCAAGTCTCCACTGTTCGGGGATATAACGGCGATCCGAATCGATTTACTCAGTTGAGGATCTCTAACCACATGACATATGTAGCACTTAACCCTTGCATATGTCAACTCGCCACTGGGGTTCTTAAGACCAGACCAGGTTCACGCCAACCGAGAGCACAGATACACCACCGTCCAGCCTCTTGCCATGGAGGGTACACACTACTCTCACCATCTCTCCACTCCCATTGCGTGTTATCTTATTCTGGTATTAGTCTACCCGAGGCAAAGCTTACCCTGTCCCATATCTAGGGATGTGGCCAGTTAAGATAATCCTTGATCATACAGGCCTACATACGCATCCAATCCTTAATTAACCTGGGTGGAGCATCACCTGTTCCTAGCCCAAGTCTCGATTTAAGTACTTCTATCCTTAGGATTGTTTGTATTCCTTAGGATGAAAAGAGCATCAAAGGGAACTTTGCAGTAAGATCCCACCATGCTCTCAATGAAAATATTCTTGCAGGTAGGATCCACCTTTCCTCAGGATAACCCCTGAGCTAGGCCTTATTGCGAAAGACAACTTCTAGACACAAGATCTAAGCAGAGCTAAGCATTTTTGTAAATCATATTTTGATACTTCATCAGAAGTATCTATAAAGGTATGGATATCAAGGTAGGCAATGCATCAAAGGGTTTTCAAGCAACTCCTATAAACCCAATGCACATTTCGCTAGACTTAAAGTGTGTAAAAATCATTTAAAAACACAAGGAAGGAGTTGCATGCACCGGGGCTTGCCTGGAATAAACACTAGGTTAGTGTTTGTTAGATGGCGACCACTTGACGACCATCTTCAGGTTTGTCCATCAGCATCATCCTGCGGATTAGCCCGCGCTTGGGGTCGACTTGGCTCGTCTTCCGCATTGCGCGATCAGTTATCGTACCTAATTGAAATGCACGATACACATGAATGCATATGGACAGGAATAGTACGTGACTAAATATTATTACATGTCCGCGAATTAAGCACCTAGCAGCGAGGCGTTGTATTATTTCATACGGAAATACTAGTTATCGACGTACGACTAAGCACAATAATTACGCTTTTCGAACCTATCGCAAACATCACGAAACAACACATTATACACATTAATCACGATTAGCCTAAACACAACTTATAAGTTAATTAATTAAATTCTAAACTTACTCCTCGCTTTATAAATTATATTACATCACTCATAAAGGATTATTTTAAGTTTATTTCACACCTCATATATTTTTCATGTCAACAATTAATTAAACATTTCAGGATTTACTACCAAAATATCTGACAAAATCAACGATAACAACCTTATTGGATAATTGTTTGGATTACTAAATCAATTCTTTACGCTATTAATTTGGCATACTTTATAAGTAAAACCAATTTGAACACACTCGACAGACACGCTCGCTCGATACTCCTACGTAACTAGCATTTTAAACCTAAGTTTTATCTCGCATAATAAATATGTAAACCTAACCTTCCCATTATTAATTCGACCATTCACCGGATATGAACCACCGATTTAATCTTCTCGCATAACCTATGTCGTTAAACCTAAATTTAGCTACGCAGCACGACGACTTTGTAATCGTGGACATAATTACCATGCTACCTATAGTCCCGTATTTCTACCAGCGTCAAATAAATACATGCCTGAGCTACAAGCGGGATAATCGTCGTGACGTACACACCTATCAATTCATCCACCAAACCAGTCGATAAAATCGCAAATTAGCTTACCGTTCCAACAGATGACTCAAATCCGCGAGATCGGTAATGATTTTCCGATCCAGGCAATTTGTCGAGCGCTTGGGGAATATCGCGCTGCTAGCTTCGTCTTCACCCGATTCTTGGGATTTCTTGATGACGCACAGAACGACGATGAGATCGAGTCTGGAGCGAGCTGGCGAGATGGAATCCGAGCAGGGTCGACGACTGGCGACCACTACGGGCGGGAGTTGGGGCGAACTACGTGTAGAGGAGCGGGTCGGACTCGGCGGCCTTGATCTACCACTAGTACCCCGCACCGCAGCAACAACAGCGGAGCTGACGCGCGCATGTCGGCTTTGAAAGCGGGCAGAAGGAGGGAGAAGCAAGGGGATTCGACGAGCTGGAGATGGACGCCGAGCAATCACTTGAACAAGGTCGACGACGAGGTTTGTCGGGAGTGAACATTGGCAGACAACACGGCACAACGAACGCATAGAGCTTCAAAACCACGCGCGCGAGATCTGGCCGGAACAGAGGACGAGCGAGCAGAGAGGAACGTGTCTGGGAGCTCTACGGTGATGGGTACGCTGCCGAGGTCCACCTCCACTAGCTGCAAGTGGAACAACGGCGCGCAGGAAGATAGAAGCTCAGAGTCGAGCGCTGGCCAGGGAACAGGGCCGAGCGGTTGAAGCGATGCCGACAGCGAGCACCCCCACAGAGCATGGCGCTTCGGCAAGGATGTGCCAGCCCGAGGCAAGGCGAGCTGAAGGCCGGGCGAGGGCACTGACCGCAGGTGAGCTAGAGCAGCGGACAGACACAACCAGGTTCATGGCAAGGTTGAGGCGCGGTGGCGTCCGAGATCAGCACGAGCACAGATAGGTCGGCAGCCGAGCAGGGAGCTAGCACGTGGCCAGCCATGGCGAGCAGGCGCGCGGCAAAGGGTGGGGCCCAAAGGCTGGATCTTCTGACGGAATATCTGCACGCGCAGAGGGACTCGACGCTGCCGAGCCGCAGAGAAAGACGCCATGGGGCGAGCTCGGGCATGGAGATCCGGTGAGCAGAAGCCGGGCGCAGGAGCTGGGCACAGCACAGTGGAGGAAATCTAGGGCGCGGTTGAGGGCGAGTACCAGAGAGTCGCGCGGCCATAGAGCTTGAGGGACGAGCGACGCAGAGAGAGATGGAGGGAGAGAGAGAAGCCAGGGAGGAGCGCGCTGGGCGCGCTGGAGTAGCAACGCGCGGCGAAGGGAGCAGGCGTGGCTGCCATGGGCGAGTGCGCCCGCTGCCTGGGCGGGCTGGGAGACGACCAGGGTGCACGCCATGAAGAACACCAGAGGCACGGTGGCCATGGGAAGCAGGGGAGGGAGATGGAAACACGAGGGGAGAGCTGAGGGAAACGCAGCCAGGGAGAAGAAGATAAGGCCACGGTGAGATATTTGAAGAGGGAGCGGCGTGACGGCTGAAAAAAATTTGTAGGGAGAGATCGGCGTGGAGGGATAAGGAGCAGAGAATTTTGAGCGGTGGGATATTTTCCTTTTTCTAGATTTTCTTTTCTCTCTCGTTTTCTTAACGGCAATCGAAGATATTTTGAATCACGATTTTAAGTGATGAACATAATTGGTCAACGCGTTATACGGCTACAAACTCTAGTCTAATGATTCAGCAACTAAATCATTCACCAATTACTTGTTGTCAGTACTAATTACAATGGTCTGGTTTGTTCCGGACAGGTTGTAAATGGACCGAATTAAACAGATTCTGGCTTCGGTATTAGATGAATTTGCATCCGTTATTTACATCCAAAGTTTTGGATCGGGGCGAGACTGTGGCGGAACCGCCCGAATTATTCCAACTTAAGTGTCTAAGTCCCGCCTTAAAGGCTGGACCACAGTTAAATAGTAATAAACCGTCAGTCCCTCGGATCTATTCCGATGAGGCCATTTATCCAGGATCGAATACCACTAGCTCACTCGAAGGTGAGGCAGAGAGAAATACAATAAAGCATAATACCATAAATTAAGATAATATCATTAGTGATTACATTATCGGAGTTTTCAGAAATAATAACCATAAACTTTAATGCAGCGGAAATAACTAACGGAGAAAACCGAGTAACATGGCGAAGCCTGGCCACACTACTCCTCCTGGTCCTCTCCTGCGGAAGCAATAACCCACTCGACCATCTGTCCCGATGGTGGGGATGGAGACCAAGTCACACCAGCAACCAAATCAAGGAGGTACCTGCAAAAATTATGCCACAAGCAAGGCTGAGTATACTAATACTCAGCTAGACTTACCCGGTGTGAGGAGTCTACTCCTCTACCTCTAGACATGCAGCTGTTTGGCTAAGGGGTTTGGTTTGCCAAAAGCACTAGGTGAGTCTAAAATCAAGTTTATCTTTTCAAGTTTTAGTATGATCCTTTTAAACTAGATGAGTAACTAGCTATCCATACATGGTATCAAACATTATATCAATCAACATCTTTTGCCAGTCACCTCATTTCCACTTATTACTCAATGTAGCAGCATGGATCAAGCAGTCTCATTAGCTGTGAGAAGCAAACGATTCGAATCGAGTTTTTAAACCTTGCAAGGTAAACCTAAACACACGACGTGGCGAGGCACTCCATCCCCACACACATCAACCGTCCCCGTCAATTCCCTGGCAATAGATCAGGGCTCACCGCCTTGGCGTACAATGCCTCATTGACCCTGACTGCCGTCGTGCAGTGATCGCACTTGTACCCACCATAACCGGAATGGGAGACCACGTCTCAGGTCGCATGAGGGGTAAAGTCTGCGGGCAGGTTCACTCAGGTACTAGGCTTACCAATTTACCATATTTATCGGCATGTGCTTAGTACGTTCAAACGCTTGACACACGGTACCACACCTTAATCCTTATTCCAATTTCCGTCTTGTAGACAACGCATCCCCATGGACCGTTGTCAACAGACCATCATTATGATATAAAAATGGATACAACCAAGTCCTGACCTCGCGCGAGTGCTAGAAAAATCACTTGACTTCTACCGAGATCCCTAATTAGTAAAGCAGCTACTCGACCTAGCATACTAGTATCCATCTCAAAAAGATTCCTGAGTTCATGCAACTAGGGTTTCAATCAACTCCTACACTTAAGTGCACATTACAAACCTACAAACATTAAGTGGAGTAAAATAGCATATATATAACGGTTATGCATAAAACCGAGGCTTGCCTTCCAAAGTTGGGGCAGGTAGATCCTCGAGGGTAGGCTCTGGTGCTGGATCCTGGGCTACCTCCTGAGCAACTCCTTGCTCCGGCACGAGGATGTACTCTCCGTCAGCGAGGTTGCAATATATTGAATGCAATGAATAAGATAGATGTATGCTATGATATGCAGAATTTAGTAGCCATTATGCATAGTGAAGAAAAACTAAGTTAGTTGATAACTTAGGGTTTCCTTGTTATAAGAAGCTCTTAGTGGTTTATGCTTAGCAACCTAGGTTTGAGGTTTTGCTTAGAGGCAAACGTAGTGGATTAAGACTTGGATTGCCCTTTAAAGGTTTTAGTAGGTACTCAAGGGGGTTTTGCTGGGTTGGTTAGGGTAACATTAATCTCCACTACTAATTCCTCTTTTCATTTTCTATCTATGCTTTTAAGGTGGGTTTGAACTACAACAGTGATTTCAAATTTTCCAAAAATTCTGTAAAAATTACAGCGGGTTAATATTGGTCACTGTAGTCTGTCCTATAAATTTGAGGTAAAAAATAAATATAATATGGCCTGGACAAAAATAACAAAAGTTGGGGCAGAGGGGTCACTTTGCACTACAACTCTTGTCTAGGTGTGGGTTCTGTACTAAGAGTTATTTTTGCTGGTATCTATGGGTAATAACATGCTTCTGTGCCAAAAATCATAGAGGGTTACTTAGTGGTTTATTAGTTATGATTTTATGAAGTTTAATGCCAAAAAGACACTTATAACTAACTTGCTATTTGAAAAATATCAAACAACAGAACTCATATTTTTTTATATTCTTAATAACAAAAGATTAGTTATCCCAAGGTTTGAGGTGTTTTCCCCTCAGGATTATTTTTCTAAGATTTTCCTAAGTTTTCATTGTTTTCATAAAATAAAAGGTATCTCATTTATTTTGTACTAAACAAGGGTCTAATAAAATTTTCCAGTGAACTACACTAAATAAGTGAGCCAACAAAAATGTGGGTGCTTCCTGGTTCTTATTTTTGACTACCTTTTCTCTTTTCTTTAACTTTAGGCCAAAAATGATTTAAATGGCAAACCGTATCTTAATTTGATGTACAGAGGGTTTTACTATTTTTAGACAGATTATGGAGTGATTAAACACTTCTCTGATTTTTCTTAACCTTAGTCTAACAGTGTAACAATTTTTCCCTTTATTATTTAGTTTTGGGCAGTTTTCTCATTTAAATCAAATCTCTAGAAAACATTACAGGAACCATGGGGTTTACTATTTTTTCTTGATAGTTTATATTTCACAAAGTCTAGCAAAATTGGTTTGACTAAATTTGGATGAGCATTTTTCAAGTTATGTATTTATCAAGTTCTCTGCAGTATTTAAAAGAAAAGTAATTTCAAAATAGGAAAAGAAAAACCACTTTGCGCTGAAGTCCCTGGGTTTTCTGCCCCCTTTTCTCTCACAAATCAGCCCTCGGTCTACTATTCGCATGAGTCATTGACCTTACGCATAACCCCCTGAACTTATCCTATATCTAACCCACGATCCTTGGCTGGCTAGAATAGTAACCGGGGCAAAGATCACGGCGGCGAGGCTCACCGGCGGCAGTAGAGCTCTGGTGGGGTGGTCAGTGACGTTGGGGAGGTCACGACGGTCACGTCGGTGTGCGGGTCGGCGTCGGAGGTGGCTGGAGCTGCTCTAGCCACGAGCGTAGGCGGCGGAGGTCGTCGGCGGCACCTGCTCCGGCCAAACCACGGTAGTAGGGTTCAATCAAAGTGCACGAGGAGCTCCCCTAGGTGATGTAGAGGCTATGCGTGCAAGGAATCAAGAAATGGTTCAGTGGGTTACACGGTCCACGTGCTCCGGCGGGGTTACGAACTCCAGTGAGCGTGATTGCACTGTTCCGGTGGGGTTGGTCCTCGGCTCAAGCTTGGGACAGCTTCACGGCCTCTCGAGGAAGCTATCCAAGGGCTCGGATCGAGCGGAGGTGGGCGGGAGTGGTTTGGCCACGGTGGGCGCCCTCGGGCGGCTCTGGCGGGTCGCGGGGATGTCGCCGGAGCTGCGGGCTAGCTCGGGCAAGTTAGGCGCGGTGCAGAGGGGGTGACAGGGAAGGTGGCCGTGCATGAAGGCGGGCTTTATAGCCACTCGCGGGCACGACACGGGTGTGGGCGCGCGGGGGCGCGCGTGCGGGCGTGCTCTGGGCACGTTCCCGAGTGCCTGCCCACGTCGAACACGTGGTGGTTTGTTTCTGCCGATGTTCCAAGGCCTGTTTGGTCGCCTTAGCGTGTAGATCTCGGCAAAAATCTCATGTAAGGTCTCTTCTCTGCATCATATCCTATCTTTTCCATGTGAGTTCCAAGCAAAGATATGGTCAGGGTTGAGAAATATTGTGGCGTGAAGTTGGCTCTGTCTGAGTTGTCCAGCCCAAGACAAAAACTGTGTCAAGTCGTGTCAAACGACTTAGGGTTGGGTTCAAATTTTTCCAGGGTGCTCTAGGGGTCCTTAGGTGCCATTTTGTTAATCGGGCCCTATGGTTTTGAGGTTGGGAAAAATGTGAACATGTTTGATCTTTGAAAGAGGGCTGGTTTTGAAATTGAGAAAAATCTGATTTTTCTTTTATGCCCTTCTCTTTGGTGACCTTTTTTGGGTTTTTCTGAAATCTTTTTGGGGTCACTCTCTTACTATTTTTTGTAGGGTATTAAGTGTACTACAACTTTTATAATTAGCCCACGTCATGATAATGTGGTTTACATAGCCTTTTTGCTATACTCCCCTCTAGGGCTCCATTTGCCTAAAGGGATTTGAATTAGGGTTTGAGCCATTCTCTCCCCTTTAGGTGCATGATAAGGCCAAAGCATGACTTCTAAGATGGGTTACACCTACTTAGGATCTTGACCCCCCAAGTTTGGTGTCTTTTGCTCAAACTAAACCACATGTGATGATGGGTTCAATAGTGTAGGCTTGAGTGAAAACCCTAAGTAACACCTGGGGTGTTACAGAGACGTCGTCGGAACAAATCCGAACGGTGTGAACAACAGTATTTCAGACTATGTTCAATTTGATTTGAAATCAAATAATTTCATCCGCAATCGACACCCAATTCCACTTCAACAGATAATTTATGTGGAGAATCGAATCTCAATTATAAATTTTCAGACGCGATTTTCTCGGTTAACGAGTGTGGACAGAATTATTTGCGCCGAAAACCTTAGTCGACGAGTTCTATTTAATTGGACCGAGATAAATCGTCCGAGTGGGTCGAGCTTCTGAATTTCGTATTCGCGCGAGCGATGAATTTTAAATAATCACCGGACGCACCGATTTTCGAAACAACTATGTTCTGAACATCACGAAAATTTAGGAAGAGCCCGGACAGATGAAAATAAAAACGATATTGAACTCGCGTCCGACGAAACAGATGCGATATTAAAATCGCGATGATTGAAGATAATTAGACCTTAGTGACCGTCTGATTTACTGATATCACATGCTTAAATCCATACTCGTTGTCGAGCGGAATATAAACACCTAGGGTGTTACAATGGAACCACCAGTATGGGGGCATCGACGTGGCCGTGGAGGAGATGCTAGGCCTTGGGAGGTGAGGGCGACGGTCACAACGTGCTTGTGTGTCACACCTGGTTTCAAAGGACAAAGCCGGATGCATCTCATACATACACCAAAGAAGACAACATATATAATAACAGAGTGTATAGAGATAAATGTCACAATAATCAGAGTATTTATTATATAGCGGAAGTTTTACAAAATAAAATATAAATATAGATCGAACTAAAATCCATCCTTGGCGCCAAAAAGTCAACTAGGAAACGCCACCTAGATCAAATCGAACTCCTTGATGTGTAGCTCCTCCTGAACCACCTGTCTTCTCTTGTGGGGTGTGTGAGACAGCAAGGGTGAGCTCACACATGTTCATCGGTCAACAAGTTGTGGGGAATAATGTGGCATGAACTCACCAAAGGTGGGAGTTCATGTGATGTGCAAGGCTGATCAACAATAGGGGTTAAAGTTGAGCATTGCTTTTATAAGTTGGTCAAAATTTTATTAGTAGTTACTAAGTGTAAGTAAATACCATAATAAATAATAATAGAACAAAATTAATAAATAATCCCATGCAATGCAAACGACAAATTGAATTTAAGTTCCATAATTTAATCATGCGAGAGTCCTGAGCTGCTCATGACCGTGAGCTCGACTAGTATACCAGTTTTACACTCTATAGAGGTTGTACTCTATACCCACAAGTTGTGTATCCCATGTCGCCAGGGTTTGCAAGGCCCTTAGACACTACCGAGGTGAATGGCTAGGGATCCACTACGAGGCCTTTACAAAGTCACACTAGCTTCCAAAAACCCGCTACAGTTTATGGGAAGAGCACTTGCAAGAATCCCCCGTCTGACCGCCATCACAGCAAAATCAACCTAAGAACCTCCTTGCATGCAACTCCCCTACTGCCCTTGCCCCTTTCGGGTAAGGTAGTCTTTCACTAGCTTTCCTAATTAGTCAGCCAAGGGCGTCCCATTCCACCCTTACGGTGGCACGTGTTTCTCAAGTTAAGCTCCATGTTCCAATTAAAGATAATGATCTTGACATGAACATAAATAAAATAACAGAATAATTGGAACAAGGATATAATGAAATATTAACCCAAAACCAAATAAAGCAATAGCAAACTACCCAAGTGAATCAGGGGTAAACAAGGTAAAAGGATAAACAAACTAGGGTGACCTATTGGATCCCATCAAGATTAAACTTATGCATGAATAAGTGACATTAAAGAACATTATTGGGTAAAAAGTGGTCAAGGGCACAACTTGCCTGGCACTTGAGATTCCAGTTACCAGTATGATTCTTCAGATCCTTGTGACCTCACTGCTAGTCATAGCAATACAAACAAACATGGTATAGACAAAATTAACATCACCTATATATAAGAACAAACCGCATAATAATAATCTACGTGTCACTACGAGGTCGTGGGTTCGAGAACCACTAAAATCGGAGTTACGGTTAAGGAGTTATGATCTATGGAAGATCTACGTGATTTAAACAATATTATAAATTGATTAATATACATCATATGCAAAAATATACTCTTAAATAATATATTCAACTTTAATCTTAATTATAACATAACTAGAGATCATGTTTTAACCACATTATAATTATGGTCAGGTTAGTCTTGATTTAGAAGAGCTAATCTAGTAGACATAGGATAAAAGAATATCTAACTATAAAATTATGCAATATGGTATAATTAATGTTGTTACTGCGTAGTAAATACTTATACGAATCTAACGCAACTGGAATGAGTCAATTCGGAATTAAAACGAAGGAGTTATGATTTTCTGAAGGTTTTATGTATTTGATACAAGATTAATTAAGAGATTAAGTTTAATGGGGCTTTCATGTTAGAACAGTGGCACTAGATGATAAACAATAATCTTACAAAATTATAGAAACTGGAATAGACTAAAAAGGAGTTAGTATGAATTTTCTATGAATAAAATGAGTTTCTGAAATTATTTATATAATAAAAATCATTTTCTATAATTATTTATTTATTTTCTCTGCTCCCTGGACCTTGCGCACAAAAACAGAGAACAGCAGGGGCCCTAGTGCAAATGTAACTAAGACTTAGGGAGACATCCGGGTGGACGACGGGTTGATTGCTTAAAACCTAGGGGCTTATATGCAAAAGAGTCTGTCGAAGAGGTATCGTGCGCAGAGAGCCGTCCGATTAAAAGGTGACGGCACTGATTAGATCATGGCTTTAAACGAACCGGTACAAGACTGTGGCCGCCAGATCTAAATCCTAGGGTCTAAATTCTATGAATCCCCAATCTCATCACATCTGCTTGATCAGATCCGGACGACACGGATTGAAACCCCGAAAAGGTATAGCTAGACCTAAACACAACCATTCATCAGAAAACCAACGGTAGAGGCACCCCCATCCATGGATCTAATCTTGGCCACTCTATGAAAAATCTACGGCGCTGGTACTTCTTTTCTTCCTCGAGGTCGTACGCGGCGGCAAAGCATGCATCCATGGCGGCGAGCTACCGGCGTGCAGTAATCCGAGGCCCAGGTGCCAAGGTTCAAGATTCGAATGGTCCTATGCCTAGAGGAAGAAATTGCAAACCTAGGAAAGGACTTTTACCGTGATATGAAGCGCGCAGTCCCCGCCACCGAGCAGCACCATGGTGGCTCACATTGCTGGCGAGATATTCCTTGTGGCTCTGTTGTCTCCGCCCGCGCAACAATTCCATGCATACGATTCCCTCGATCCCGTAAAGCCTATGTCTCCTCTTGTTGGGGCCCGAACGATGGCGTGACTAGAATACATCGCGTCGGTCCGCCCACCCGCAGTCATCCTTCTGTTCTCACATGGCGCCGAGATTCTTGCTCACGGCTCTAGGGGATGTGTGGTGGAAAGGTGCTCGGCGCCCGGTTTTATAGCCAGAGAACCCAGAGGCGCTCCGGTTGGCCGAATCCCAACAGAACCAGCGAGATTTTCGCCATGAATTTCTGTTCAGGACCGAGCACGCTCTTGCAGTTGCTGGTGGTCAAAGAGATGAGGGGAAAGGGGAGGTCACGACCATGGATTAATACCCAGGGGTGAGGGAATCCCAGCCCGGACTCGGTCGGCCAGGGCTACAGCAAATCCTCAACGGGATGCACACGGTTGTTGCGCCAACAGCCCGAAATGCACACAGTCTGTTGAGGGGAGGTAGGTGAAGATTCTGCGCAGTTGGCCCCACCTGGCAGCGAAATAGGCAAGCGAACGCGCATGGATTTACTAACGATGGGCCCCGCGAGCCAGTGTAGCAGGACGGCGCGTTCGGGCAGCCACTGGCCGAGTGGGCCCACCAGTCGGCGCCAAATCACCAGTTGGGCTGTGTAAGGGATATTCAGGTGGCCGAGCGAGGGTGATAGTGGGCCGCGCCAGGAGAAATGAGCCCATGCGATGCTTTCCCATTTTCCTTTCTCTTTTTAATTTTTCTTTTTCCCTTTTTCATTTGAATCTTGTTATGAGCTTCACCTTTGAGTCAATTATACAAATTCAAGCCCTAGTCTAGGAATCATATATCTTTATTTACTTATTTTTCTCCACATAATATTTATTTTCTTCTCTTTTCTAATTTCTAGGGTTTCTTTTCGATGTCAAATTCCACTTTGGACTTTAATATATTTCTTGTCACATTATTTTTATATTGTCACAAAATGCACACAAAATAAAATCCTAGCATGTTGCATAATTTAGTGGTATATCTTTTATTATTTTTTTGTTTTTAAATATGTTGTTCACATGTGATGATAAATAGATACAACACACATATATAAATAAAGGAAATATTTTTTTTCTCCTTTTATATTATCTCTTACAAATTGGGTATTACAAATCCTACCCCCCTTAACAGAAATCTCGTCCTCGAGATTTGTAAGAAAGAGGTTGCAAATAGTTTGGTTTGTAGTCTATGTTTCAGTTTTCATGTGGTTTTAATTCCAAATGTTTTTTAAGTTTTATAACACAAATTAGAAGATGATCAGGGAAGCATGGGTATGTATATCCACTTTATTGTGTATGGTAAAAGATGTCTTTAAAGCATAGAGGGGTTTTGGGTAAGAAAGAGTACGGTAAGGAAAGGCTCCATCATAGGTAGTGGATCTTGATTGATCTGGCGATCCAGCCTGGTCCTTGAAGACTTGAGTTGGTGCTTATCCTTTCTTGATGAGGTTGATTAACTTGTGTCTCCATCCGAGTTAGGAACATGTGGTTGAGACAAATTTGTAGGTGAAATGTGGTTGAGACAAACTTGTGTCTCCTATGAAGGTTGAACCAGCTCCGAAGCTACGCGCAAGGAAGCTTCGGCTCAGTAGCAGAAAAAGAAACTGACTTAAATGGGAAAAGGCTATCTAGTCCTCGATAGATTGTCCTTAAGTCAATAGTAAATATGAAGGGCACGAATGTAATTTTACACAGGCTGCGCCCTGTGCCTATAAATAGATGAACAGTACCCCCGTACTGTTCACGCTGACTTGTATTCACTCGTGCGTCATGCTTGGACTTTTACCTTCTGTGGCAGAACCTCCCAAATTATCGGGCCCACATACACCTGTCCTTGTCTCAAAGACTTCAGACGGCCATGCATGTGCACCAGATAACTTAACAGGATCCGTCCGATTGCCCCAAGGACATCGGATAAACCACTTACAACCAGAACCGCGGGATTAAGTAACACAAATCACACACATAAACATTTTTGCAGCGAAAATCTTATTACCAAATTTTACAGGTTACAAAAATTTTACATTATTTTATCGGAGTGATTACAAAAGTATAAGTTTGAAATATATGCTAGCACAAATGACCATCCTCAATAAGAAGATAAAGACGGGGTATACTTATATAAGAAGGCCGAGCCCACCGACACTTAGCACCATTCACAGCAGTACAAAACTATAACCTGAAAAACAACAGGGAATAAAACCCTGAGTATGGAATTACTCAGCAAGACTTACCCGACTAAAGAAAAGACTCTCAAGGGTATGCTGGATTTAGGAATCAAGGAGAGGCTTTTAGCAAGAATCAACTTAAATACTTTTGCAGAAATAGCTTACTAAAGTGAGTCCTTACTTTCAACATTTTAATGCTTGATTAAGTATTAATAGACCTTGTTTGCATCTAGTCTAATTTCACCATCTCATCAATACAACATCATTTTTATTCATGAGGTTTACATCCTGACTTAGGTTGTAGGTCGGAGATCAAGTCTCCACTCTTCGAGGATATAACGGCGATCCGAATCGATTTACTCAGCTGAGGATCTCTAACCACACGACATATGTTTCTTGTAAACCTTGCATGTCTACCATCCCCACGGATCCTCCACTGCATGAACAGGTCCGCGCCACCCGAGAGCACACCACCCCTTTTAGGCGGTCCTTTGCTAGGAGGGTACGTGCCACTCTCGCCATCTCTCCACTCCCAGTGCACGATTGTCTTTTCATGTATGGACTAGCCGGGTTCAAGCTTACCCTGTCCCATATCCAGGGCATGTGGCTAGTTAAGATAGTCCTTGATCAACAGGCCTACATACGCATCCAATCCTTAATTAACCTAGACGGAACATCACCTGTTCCTAGCCCAAGTCCCGATTTAAGTACTTCCATCCTTGGGATTGTTTGTGTTCCTTAGGATGAAAAGAGCATTATAGGGAACTTTGCAGCAAGATCCCACCATTGCTCCCAATGAAAATATTCTTGCAGGTAGAAGCCATCCTTCCTCAGGATATCCCCTGAGCTAGGCCTTATTGCGAAAGACAACTTCGATCCACAAGATCTAAGCAGAGCTAAGCATTTTTGTAAATTATATTTTGATACTTCATCGGAAGTATCTATAAAGGTATGGATATCAAAGAAGGCAATGCATCAAATAGTTTCCAAGCAATTCCTATAAACTTAATGCACATTTCACTAGACTTAAGTGTATAAAAGTCTTTTTAAAAATACAAGGAAGGGGTAAATGCACCGGGGCTTGCCTTTGTTGCAGTGAAGAGGTTCTAGATCTTCTACCCAATAACCAGTTAGATAGCTCCATCCACTTGATGAATAGGCACTGAAGCAAACTCCTCTTCCAAAACCACTTCATCTTGAATTACACTCCTTCTGCTGGGAGCTCTACATGAAATGATATGAACATGAATGCATATACTTGTGCAACTACAAAGAAGATACTTTAAAGCAGTAAAAAGTACACCTCACTAAAGGTGCACACAAAACTAACCAAACAACAGGGGAGCTAAACATTCTAATATCATCACTAAGCTCTCAAACCACACCAGGGAACTCTGCCTCCATAACCAAGAACTCTATGCTTGCCTTAAGTAAGGACTTACTTCTCTGACTTGAATCCTACAACTTGAAATTCTAGAGGATTAGAACAATCTTCAAACTATGCCAAAAATCCAGATCCCACTATGCACTCTTGCTTCTTTATCCAAAGATCATGTTTCACTTGTTAAACTTGTTCCTTCTTCCAAAGTTCTAATCCACATGTGATTATGTTCTTCTGATTATTCCAATTAGGGACTCTACAAGGATTTCAAAGCAAATGGCTTACAAACAGCCCCAAACTTTTACCAAGAGTTTATCTTCTCATAACAAGACTCTCCACAAGTTTTCACAATTTTTGGTGCTCACATATGCTCCCTAAATATTCAATTAATCCTTTTTAGAGCACACTTAAATTACTTAAAATTTGTAAACTGCACTAAAGATCCAAAAACACATTTACCAGAGAGCTTACCAATTTAGACATCCCCTAAAATTTGTCCCATGATTTTACCATATTTCTACAATTTGTGACATAATTAACAAGCTCTCAAAAAATGAATAAAGGAAAATCAATAAACCTGGGCTGAAACTGACCCGGCCGGCCCATTTACAGGCATAGTTGGCCCCTAGACGGGAGTACGCACCCGCGCGTGTATTCTTGCACAGGGAACCCCGCTGCGCAAAACAATTAAGCCGAGGCCCGACCACTGTTTTACTGTCTATCTGACGTACGCACATAGGACCCCCTCTTCTTTGCTTTTGCACAAACTCGGCCACGACACCGCCGCGCAAATCTCCAGTGAGCCGGCGCCAAATCGACCACCGTGATGTAACCCCAATGACATCAAGGACACAAACACAACCTCAAACTATGGCGAATCAGGTAGGTACTTATTTGTCCCGTGGAGATCCTAAAACCGAGCTTTCGATGGCGGTGGCCGCAAGCTCAGCCCGGCAAGCCCGATCCCGCGAACCCGTGCGGTAGAACTCCGACTAAGGACTTAGAGAGCTTCAGCGATCACATAAACCTACGGTGCACGTGTGAATTTGATCAAGAATGGCGCGGGTGAATGGGTCAATGCGAAGGCTGTCCCCGGCACCACTACACAGTGGCGCAACCTTGTTCCGGCAAGCAAACAACGGCATCATTAAAAAGGGGAATCTAGTGAGCATCACTGACCTCTAGAGATTATGGAACGAGCACAACGCGGCCGAAAAACCTGTCGAGGATCCCTGGCCATGGTGAGGTGAAGGGTCGGCTGTTGTGGTCACCACTCTGGGGTGTTGGATGTGATGAACAAGGGTAAACTGCACTGGTGGCTCAGGAGAAGAGCTACTACCAGCGTGGATACAGGAACTACCACGTACCAGCTGCAACTTTGGCTAGAGCATGAGGGCAGGGGAAAAACTTCGCACAACCAAGCCCTAGCGCAATTGATCAAGGGCAGACAGCTCTGAGTTCAGCGCATATGTAGTGGAGAGTATTTTCTATGGTGCCAGCACCGCATGGTCACCACACGTGGCTTACAAGTACAGCTCCAGCCAAGTTTACAAACTCAGCCCAAACAATGAACTTGGTCGACTCCACAACTCAAATATCCTCTTTTGTCTAGTGAACAAAGACATGAGAAAGAGTAGCTGAATTCTCCACCTGTGGCTAAGCACAACAGGAATCCACGGTGTGATATTTCAGAAGAGTAAGGTCACAAGGTTTTCTGCTGTCCAGCTCATTCCAGCAAACAAGACTTTACTTCTTACCCCCCACCAAACAGTCCAAATTAGATATTGTAGTGTGGAGCAGTCTCTAGATCCTTAACCTGAACTACAATCTTATCTCTATCCACAGCAGCAAGGCATATCCCATGTTACTTCCTCTCCCTCAGCAAAGCTTATTCCTATCCATAACTGACATAGAAGTAGCTAGAGTCGATAGTGGATATAGATCTTCATTGCAGATATTTTTGATCCCTACTGAACTGCCACTGCTTACTGTTCCATTCTAGTTCCAGGCCTCTCTGTTGGAGCCCTGCTATCTCACAATTCCATATGGCTGCAAGGTAAACTTGGTTAATAAAACTTGTTCCTTACACATAGGTCTTCCAACATGGTATAACACTTCTAGACTAAAGACCCATAGAGCAAGAGTTACAGCATCCCAAAGTTGAGCAAAACTCACAAAAACCCAGTTTCTGGAATCTGAAACAGCACAACACTAAGCCTGACAGAGGTTTTTGGCACTTACTTTTCTCTAAATTCTCCACAGTAGCAAGCCAACTCTTTGCATCAAACTTGTTTTCTTTGATATGGTTTTCAATTTTGCTATAGGATCCTTAGTCCAAAACCCTATGAATGGGTCACAAATGGGCTCCAAACTCAGCAACTATCACTGAAATTCAGTTTTCAGTAACTGAATACAATTCAGTTTCAGCCACAAACAGTCCAACTTTGAGCGAGTTTTACTCCATTAATCATATAGAACCACACAAGCCTCACAATAGGAGACTTACTCACCAACTAAGGCTATCCAAGTTTTATATAATTGTCCCTGACCAAATATACTTGGATCAAATTCTAGAGGGCTCCAAACTGGACAACTTGCTGAATTTCAGTTTCAGCTAACTGAACCAACTTCAGTTAAAGCCAACCTGACAGTCCATTTTGAGTAGCTATTACTCCAACTTTTGTATAGGATCATGTCCATCACCCTTTAAGGAAGTCGTTCACCAATATATGGTCTTTAACTTTTATATATACTCCACAGCCCAACACCCTATGTATTAGGCACAAATGAGTTCCAAAATCAGCCAAAACACTGCAATTTCAGACTTAGTGTACTGTTCTGAATCTGAAAATGCAGAGATCTGTTAACCCCTCTTTGGACTACCTTTTCTACTAGTAGAATATAGTTTTAGGGCTATCACACTTAATAAGGATTGTTCTACAACAGTTACTCTAAAAGTTTGATATAATGACCATTAACCAAAACCTCTTGGATTCCAAACTACAATAGCCCAAAGTTTGCTCCAATTGCTGAAATTCAGGATCTGAATTTCACTAAGTCTGAAATCTACAATTTCTGACAGGCTTACTTTGGACCAGTTTTTCTCTAGGTTCCAAATAGCTTTAGGGCTAAGTGTCTTAATCAAACTTATACTCCTCATTTAGCTCTAAAATTGTGTTATAATGATCATAACTTATAACCCTATGGATAGAGCAATAGAGAGCTCCAAAGTTACACCAAAACACTGAAATTCAGGCTTTGCATTTACACCAAGTCTGAAATCTGACAGCCCTAATTTGGACCACTTTTTCAGCCAGTTGCATATAGTTTTAGGGCTGGTACACTTAATAAGGATTGTTCTCCAACAGTCACTTTACAAGTTTGTTATAGTAACTCCTTACCAAAAGTCCATAGATCAAAAGTTATAAGGGTCCAAAAACAGCTACACGAAACTGTTTTCAGCCCAATTCAAACTGAACCCAAGCTGAACTTTTGCAAATTGCTCCAAATTTCTCCACACAACATGGAAATCTCCAAATAACGAAATTGTGCAACTTAGGAAATCCTACCACCTTGGTATTTTGATCTCTTGCAAAATGTGGCTAAATCTCCAAATCCACTTTTGGGCTCCAGTTTAGAGTTTCAAATGTGGCTACTGTTTCTTCTAGTGATTCCTCCCTCTAATCCCTCCACCTAGAGCAAAGTTACTCTCTAGCTCAAGGTCCAATCTTTGATACACATAGTTCATATCCAAAATGTCCAGGTTTAGAATTTTCTTTACTTAACCATCTATTCCAAGCAAAGCTCAAGTTAAGATTTAGAGTTATTCCAGCTCCTTAAGTGCTTCTTCCACTTGACCCACCTTGGAATGCAAAATTGATCTAGGCGCTAAAACTTGTCTTTAGTACTTAAGACTCCAATTCAACTCATTACTTGCTTAAGATATGATTTCTCCTCACCAGGCTTAAGCAAAGTTTTCAATCAAAGCCCTATACTCTATACACCACATCACACTCATTGAAAGTTTTGGACCTAGTGAATGCATTCTAGGTATATCAAACAAGATAATGCAAGTGCTTATGATGACATGCCAGTGTTTTAGTTATCGTAACACCAGGGGTGTTACACCTTCTGTCAAGCCGAAGGTACAAATGTAATTCAATATTGTTCATGTTCATTCATGATGATATGAAAAAGATATATTAATGATGTCATATGATTGTTCATGTCATTTCTCATGTTTCATATGCTTCTTCTTTCATTAATATATACTACAATGATGAAGGTACGTCCTTCATGACCTTCATCTGAAGATTATTATATCCTAAGGGAGATAATGCTTTGAAGGACAAAGGACTTTAACCATTAACATTTTGTGTTGCCTTGTTCTTAACTCATAGCATTTGAGAACAAGTCCCCAACATTGGCGCCCACCTTCGATGAACTCAATCGACCACCTTCGGCAAGCCATGACCTTCGTCATGCCGCCGAAGAAAACTTCTTCAGGGCTAGGGGCTATACTGCAGCCGCTGGACGTCAACTAGGACACATTGCGTGAAGCTCGAACTCAAAATAGGAAGGCTACAAGTCCAACACCCCAGGAGGAGGAACTGGACCAGGAGATTAGGGACCTCGAAGCTATTCATCAACAGGTCTAGAGGAAAAGGGAGAAAATGCTTCATCTCGCCGATCTTCAGAAGAAGATCGATGAGGCCGCTGAAGAAATGCATCATCTCACTCAAGATGACTAGGACCGAAGGCCTCAGCACAGGGAGCTTCATCAAGATAACTCATTCAACGAAGATGAATGGTATGATGACTTTCATCATGGTAACTTTACTTTTGATGATGCTTCTCCCCTGGCAGCAGAATTGCATGCTATTCCATGGCCATAATCCTACAAGCCACCCCAGTTGCCCATGTACGATGGGCACTCAGACCCAAAGCAATTTTTGATGAGTTATGAGGCAACAATATCCTCATATGGAAGCAATGCTGCTGCCATGGCAAAATCTTTTGTCATGGCAGTTCGAAATGTGGCCCAAATAAGGTACTCTTCTCTCCGGCCAGGGACAATCACGTCATGGCAGAAGCTTAAGGACATGTTGGTCACCAGTTTTCAAGGGTTTCAGACGAAGCCAGTCACCGCTCAGGCCTTGTTTTAGTGCACTCAAGATCATGAGGAGTACCTTCAGGCGTATGTCTGAAGGTTCTTGCGCCTGACAGCACAAGCGCCTATGGTGCCCAATGAAATCATCATTGAGGCCATGATCAAAGGTCTTTGGCCAGGGCCTACGGCTCAATACTTCGCCAGGAAACCCCCTCAGACTCTGGAGAAGCTGCTTCAGAAAATGGATGAGTACATTCGAGCCGACAATTACTTCTGCCAAAGAAGGGAGGAAGCTTACAGATTTTCTAAGATGACTAGGGGCTTCGGAGGAAGAATCCACAGCTCCAGTCAGAACGATGACAAAGGAGGCCAGTTTCAGAGGCCACAGCACAGCTCACAGTCTTCAGGACAGCAGCAAAGCTCCTTCAGGCCACCAGCTCCAAGGGGCCGAGGTGGCAGGGGCTTCGAAGGAAGATATGGGGATCAGTCTAGGAAAATCTATTGCTTATTTTGTGGTGAGGACAAGGTCCACACTACAAGAACGTGTCAGATCACCATTCAGAAGCAAAAAGAGATTGCTGAAGCAGAAGCCTGGCAAAATTAGCCGAAGCAGGTCCTACATACTGCTTCATGCCACTCTCCTTACATACCAGAATATGTGGGCAATCAACCTGCAGCTTCTGTTGCTTCGGCAAGCCATTCACAAGCTTCCAGGCCTCAGCTTCCACCGCCACCACCATTGCAACCTGCTTATACCCGAAGCCAGCAGCCAGAAGGGCGCCAGCACTCCCAACAACAACATGACTTCAGGGAGGAGTCCGAAGCTCGTACAGTCAACAACGCTGTACCAGAATCAAAGCACATATACTGAGTAATATCTTGCTTCTGAAATACTTTTATTTTCTATGCCATTTTTGCTTTCTGTATAAGGAACAAGCAATGAAAACTTAGTTTTAATTTCTTGTAATGATTCTGCCTCTACCAGAATGAAATATATCTTCTTCACAGATTTACGAAGCTCAAAAGTCGTTCCTAAGGGAATGCAGAGCCAACATAAACAAAGCTACAAAAAGTCGTTCCAAAGGGAGCGCAGTGTAAGTTTTATGCTCAAAAGTCGTTCCTAAGGGAATGCAGAGCCAAAATTGACGAAGCTACAAAAAGTTGTTCCTAAGGGAGCGCAGTGTAAGTTTTCTGCTCAAAAGTCGTTCCAAAGGGAATGCAGAGCCGAATACCGCCAAAATATAAGCGAAGAAGTTCAAAAGTCGTTCCTAAGGGGATGCAGAACTTATACCGCCGAAATAGAAGGCAAAGAAGTTCAAAAGACGTTCCTAAGGGGATGCAGAACTTATATCACCGAAATAGAAGGTGAAGAAGCTCAAAAGTCGTTCCTAAGGGGATGCAGAGCTTGTGTATTTCAGTGTGGGCGTGTGGGTGTGTGTCTTCGGCATCCTCATCATTTTGCATCATATCATCACATCATTTCACATAACATTACATCATACATCATATTGCATTAATGGCACAAGAATCGAATACGAAGCCAATCTTTGGCAAATGCTTTGTCAAATTGAAAATGTGCTAAGGCACGAAGTAAGCTTCGGGAAATACAGTTTTATCAGCCTTGTCATAAGAAGGGATCTCTTTCTTTACGAAACATGAAAAGAAGGGAAGGTGTTTTTTCGCTAAAGGCTAAAAAACGGTATGTGTGTAAAATTCATGCATCGCAAAGAAATAAATTACAATAATTTACATATTCGATTCAATGTTACATACATCAAATGTTACATAGTTTCATTACAAAAGAGGTCTAATCTTCCTTCATTAGTTCTATACATCAAGCTTTTCAAAATGATTATTACAATAAAACCTATTCCTCTTTAAGGACTTTCTCTGCAACTTCGTTCAGTAATTTGTTGACGACTTCGTCGATAATGGATTCAGCCATGTTTATGATGTCTAATGATTCCTTCATCTCTGGATCAGCTAGGGGATCATACGGCTCTGGTGGCGGGGATAGTTCAGCTGTAGTAGGAAAATTGTTAATACGAAGCCTCGAAGCAAGTACTGAAGCTAGAAAATAAAAAACAATACCTATGCGCCTTTCATGCTCAGCAGCTTCTTCAGCTCTCTTTGCTTTCTCCCGGGCATCGTGGGTGTCTTTCTCATTCTTTTTTATAATTTCGTGGGCCAGCTCTCGGCCACAGTTTACCCAGACATCAGAGTAGAATTTTCCGTCCGCTAAAGTTGCTTCGGCTGAAGGGACTTCATGGCGTCAATAGAGAAGGCAGCTTCGGCCTGAGTTATAGTCTTAACATGATCACATCCAGCCTTCTCTAGGATAGCTGCAATTCCTCGAGCGCTGGAGAAGGCGCAGATGTCCCCGCGATCATTCAGTATTTCTTCGAAGGCTTCAGCTTCTCCACTTATCCATTCAATAACACCTGCGGGGTCGCCTCAGATAAAATTTTCTTTAGCTGAGTAGGCGTCCACTTTGGCGAAGCTAGTTTTTAATTTGTTCACGCAATCTAAGGATTTCTCAAAGCATCTTTCCTTGGATTCGCGAAGTTCTTCAACATTTTTCTCTAGCTTATTTTTCCAATATTCATTGATTTCTTGATTAGCCTGTGCGAGCGCGCAGTTCTCTTTAGCTTCGGCCAATTGTCTCTGAAGTTCTTCAATTTCAGTTTTCTGGGCTTCGGCTAAGCTTTGTAATTAGCCTCGTCTTCCTTTACTTTATTCACCAATGAAATCAAAATTTTGTCTTTCTCTAGACCTTCGTTTCTTAGTTCAATCACCTCAGACCGAAGGTTGTTAAGAGCCATTGTACAGCCTTCGTCTTCGGCGCTCTTATGAGCCCTCAAGGCATTACTAAGAATTGATCCCTGCAGAGAAGAAAGAGTTGAGCATGGCAATAAAATACTTCATTTTCTAGCTTCAAAATTAACCTCTATACCTTTATACTATTGTACGCGAGGCTATCAACAAGATCATCCTTCGATAAGACTGAAAGGCCTTCTTCAAGCTTAGGAAATCCCATACTCTTAGCTATCTCCTGGCACACGGATATTTCTTTGTTATCCGAGAGACAGTGTAGGAAATCATCTTCGTTGGTACCATTGAACACTAAGGCCCCTTTTGGATATTTCAGTCTTTGGGCATAGTGTTTGGCCTCCAAGATTTCTTCTTCAGATAATTTTTCCCCGAAGCATGTCGAACAATGTAATCAATATCTTCAGCTAAGGCTTCGGGGACAGGAGATTTTGCTTTGTCTGACATATCTTGCTCTGTCGTCTTACCGGTATCTGAAATTTGCTGACCCACCTTATCTTCAGGCTCGGCGGCCTTCATCTCAGTAGGCGCTGAAGGCCTAGCTTTGGCTTCG
This sequence comes from Zea luxurians, assembly GCA_029449295.1. Classification (NCBI taxonomy): domain Eukaryota; kingdom Viridiplantae; phylum Streptophyta; class Magnoliopsida; order Poales; family Poaceae; genus Zea; species Zea luxurians. The sequence goes on from JAOPSE010000374.1 coordinate 587,183, forward strand.
GCTTGGATTTTGGCAGCTTCGGTAGTTTTCTTGGCAGGAGCAGGAGTTAAGGCCTTTGTGGTCTCTATAACAACGTCTAGCACACTGGCCATCCTCGTCCTCTTAGGAGTTCCAACAGGAGCTTTTTGCATCTTCGGCAAATCTGCCTCTGTCAGTGGGCTCAAGATTTCTGGCACTTTTATCACTTTTTCCACCTGTGGCTCTTCGGCCTTATCATCTTTAGCTTTGGTTGGCCCAATGTAGGCACCTTCGGCACTATAGTCGGCTCTTCAGCGCTCTGCACAATCGGAGCAGTTTGTTTTGCTTCGACAGCTAAAGAGGTCCCTTCGCCAAATTCAGGTACTACGGCCGGTTCAATATAACGCGGCCGGTGGGTCAGAACCTTCACCTTTTTGCTCTTTGGCTCAGCTAGGGTGACTGAAACGACAGTCTTTCTCTTTTTCCCTTGCCCTTGTAGTGGGTAGTGGTAATCAGGGTATACGAAGCCAATTGCATCAAATACCCTGTTCAATCTTTTCTTGCCCCGACCCCCGAAAGCTGCAGACAAAGCATTATCTTTGGCCTTGGAGTATGCCCCGAGTAGCTCATCACTGGTAGCTTCAATACACTTCAGCCAGTCATCGTCTGGCTCATCAAACTTCTCCCTAAATCTGAAGGTATACTTCAATCGGACCAGACCACCCTCACTGGAATCGGCGGTGGTCTCCTTCGGCATATCCTAGCTCTCCACAAGTGGCCATACCCTGAAGGCTATATGCTCTTGAATCAAATCCCTCATGCCAACGAAAGCACACATAGTGCTAAAGGCCTTCTAACATGCTTCAACATTGCTGTCAATTTCCACCCTCGGCCTTCGGAGGCCGAAGCGAGACTAGATGGGGCGCTGAATGATTTCTTTGATGTCTTCCCTTGTCTTTAAATCATTTTTAGCGTAAAACCACTCCTCCATCCATGCCCCGGGCCACCTTTTCCGGAATGTTAGCACTGGGTGGCTTGCATTGGGGCGAGCAATAAATCCATAACAACCGAAGTTGTTGTGGTACTGTTCTTTGCCAGTTGCCTTCGTCTCATATAAAAGCTCGTGCATACTGCAGAAGCACTTCGTGCTTGGCTCTAGCCCCTGACTCCTTACAACCCAGACAAAAATCCCCATCCTAATTATAGCTTCGGGGGTAATCTGATGAAGGAAGATCTTGTATATCTTCAGCACTTCAACCACAAACTTATTCAGCGGGAACCGAAGACCTACCTTTAAGAAGCTTCGGTATATAACAACTTCGTTTTCCTCCGGAGCAAGGGCAGTACTGTCTCCTCCAACTCTGACAATAGACATGTCGCGAAAATATCTCCCTCTCATGGCATCAATATGACTTTGCTTGATAGTCGATTTTTCGAAGATAGTATGGCTTGGGCGCCACGACCGATCCTCAGAGTCTTCATCCCCACTTTCCACATCATAACTATCACTGTCATCAGAATCTTTGGATAAACCCTCCATGATCTCCTTAGTAATTTTTTCTGTATTTGTTTTTGCTATGGACTCAATAAATCCAGCAATGAAAGGATCTGCAACTTTTTTCTCTTCATACAGCTTCGTCTCCCTGGTCGTTTTCTTCTCTTTAGTCATCTTTTTCTCTCCACTAATCTTCTTCTTTTCAAATTTGGAGCAAACGTGTCTTTAAACCGAAGCTCTAAAAACTGGAAAATCAGGCAAGAGCTAATGAGCAAGAGCTAAAAGTTTGAGAAAATAACGCAAATGGCAGAAATGGCGTATCAAATGCTGCCGCTATGGTTCATATTTATACGCCTAGTGCTTTGCAACTTGGTGGACCCCGTTTGTCATTGACTGTTGCTATTCTAGCAAAGGGTAGGGGTTTTTCGAACCTTCGGCTTAAGGCCTTCATTCATGTCACAGTCTAAATTCGTTGTTATAATAAATTAATATTGCAAGGGGCTACTGTTGGGGGCCTTCGTCTTCCGAAGGTCCTCAAAAACATGATTAACAATGTTTCCCATGTGTAATATATGCACAGGAACCTTCAGACTCGGAATGAAGCTATACACAATATAAAAAGCATGGTCGGGATGAAGGTTGAACCAGCTCCGAAGCTAGGCGCAAGGAAGCTTTGGCTCAGTAGCAGAAAAAGGAACCGACTTAAAGGGGAAAAGGCTATCTAGTCCTCGATAGATTGTCCTTAAGTCAATAGTAAATATGAAGGGCACGAATGTAATTTTACATAGGCTGCGCCCTGTGCCTATAAATAGATGAACAACACCCCCGTACTGTTCAACCTTACTAGTATTCACTCGTGCGTCACGCTTGGACTTTTGCCTTCTATCAAGCTGAAGGTACAAATGTAATTCAATATTGTTCATGTTCATTCATGATGATATAAAAAAGATATATTAATGATGTCATATGATTGTTCATGTCATTTCTCATGTTTCATATGCTTCTTCTTTCATTAATGTATACTACGATGAAGAAGGTACGTCCTTCATGACCTTCGTCTGAAGATCATTATATCCTAAGGGAGATAATGCTTCGAACGACAAAGGACTTTAACCATTAACATTTTGTGTTGCCTTGTTCTTAACTCATAGCATTGAGAACAAGTCCCCAACAGTTTAGTTAATACTTGTAACATAGATTAGACCATATTATATTAGGTAGGGTCTAGATTAGATTGGGTATAACTGGATTAAACTTAGTTTAAGTTAGATAAATCTACCTGGGTAGAATATGTATTATTAAGTATTATTAATATGTGTTAGAATCCTTTGAGATAGGATGAATTATATATTGTAGGTAGGTCAGAATCTCTGTCAGGTTAAAAGAGAGGGGTTATGCAACTATCTGATGGTTAAGGTAGTCGCATATGGTTAGGTAGTTGTATGTGGTCTAGTTAATCTAGAGCACCAATTTAGGTTAAAACATGCTTATAAAAGTAGGGTCCAATCTATTTTACTAGTATTATCTAACATGTTTGTCCATTAGGTTAGATCTAATCAGATTAGATGGGATCAGAATTAAATTGGTGTAATCAGATTAGACTAGATAAGATCTACTTATTTTATTTTGGAATAGATCATGTTTGTTACACTGTTATGAGATAAGCAAAGTGGTGGGGATAAGTATGCTCATTAGAACAAGACGAGTCTCTAAGAATAAGATAGAACCTTTTGAGATTAGTTAGATCTATTAGGCTAAGACAAAATCTTTTCGGGATAAGATGGACCTATTAAGATAAGAGAGAATCTTGTAAGGTAAGATGGATCTTATTTGATGTATCCTAGTGGGTCTTGTTTATCTTATAAACAATTTAAGAGGATAAGAATTTTTTTAACAAGATGAACCTATTAAGATAGGATAGATACACTTTAATGGAGGATAATCTAGGTTGTTTAGTTATCTTATGAATTCTATTTATGCCTATATGTAGTTGTGGACACTACTCCGCAACTAATCACACTCAATCAAAGATCCAAATCACACAAATATCATCAGAACAAACACTCAAGCGTATAGATAACTATAAAAATAGTTTTGTTTTTGTTCCTAAGAGTAGGTCTCCTATTCTGAAAGTCACTTTAGACACACGATTTGTCTTAGAGTAGAAAAGGTAAGAATAATCAGAGTAAAGCGGAAATAGATGAGAAAAAATTAAGATAAGTTTAGAAAAGAATCAGAGTAAGGTAAGTAGGTAAGGGTTTTGTCTATTTCTATCTAGGTTTCGTCCTACAGTCAACATTCCTCTGATACCACTTCTGTCAAGCCCGGTTTCAAGGGACAAAGCCGGGTGCATCTCATACATGCGCCAAAGAAGACAACATATATATAACAGAGTGTATAGAGATAAATGTCACAATAATCAAAGTATTTATTACATAGCAGAAGTCTTACAAAATAAAATATAAATATAAATCGAACTAAAATCCATCCTTGGCGCCAGAAAGTCGACTGGAAAACGCCACCTAGATCGAATCAAACTCCTCGACATGTAGCTCCTCCTGAACCACCTGTTCTTCTCCTGGGGGGTGTGAGACAGCAAGGGTGATCTCACACATGTTCATCGCTCAACAATTTGTGGGGAACAATATGGCATGAACTCACCAAAGGTGGGAGTTCATGTGATGTGTAAGGCTGATCAACAATAGGGGTTAAAGCTGAGCATTGCTTTTATAAGTTGGTCAAAATTTTATTAGCAGTTACTAATTGTAAGTAAATACCATAATAAATAATAATAGAACAAAATTAATAAATAATCCCATGCAATGCAAATGACAAATTGAATTTAAGTTCCATAATTTAATCATGCGAGAGTCCTGAGCTGCTCAAGACCGTGAGCTCGGCTAGTATACTAGTTTTACACTCTGCAGAGGTTGTACCCTGTACCCACAAGTCGTGTATCCCATGTCGCCAGGGTTTGCAAGGCCCTTAGACACTACCGAGGTGAATGGCTAGGGATCCACTACGAGGCCTTTACAAAGTTCTACTAGCTTCCGAAAACCCGCTACAGTTTATGGGAAGAGCACTTGCAAGAATCCCCTGTCTGACCACCATCGCAGCAAAATCAACCCGAGAACCTCCTTGCATGCAACTCCCCTACTGCCCTTGCCCCTTTCGGGTAAGGTAGTCTTCCACTAGCTTTCATAATTAGTCAGCCAAGGGCGTCCCATTCCACCCTTATGGTGGCACGTGTTTCTCAAGTTAAGCTCCATGTTCCAATTAAAGATAATGATCTTGACATGAACATAAATAAAATAACAGAATAATTGGAACATGGATATAATGAAATATTAACCCAAAACCAAATAAAGCAATAGCAAACTACCCAAGTGAATCAGGGGTAAACAAGGTAAAAGGATAAACAGACTAGGGTGACCTATTGGGTCCTATCAAAATTAAACTTATGCATGAATAAGTGACATTAAAGAACATTATTGGGTAAAAAGTGGTCAAGGGCACAACTTGCCTGGCACTTGAGATTCCAGTTACCAGTATGATTCTTCAGATCCTCGTGACCTCACTGCTAGTCGTAGGAATACAAACAAACATGGTATAGACAAAATTAACATCACACCATACATAAAAACAAACCGCATAATAATAATCTATGTGTCACTACAAGGTCGTGGGTTCGAGAACCACTAAAATCAGAGTTACGGTTAAGGAGTTATGATCTATGGAAGATCTACGTGATTTAAACTATATTATAAATTGATTAATATACATCATATGAGAAAATATACTCTTAAATAATCAATTCAACTTTAATCTTAATTATAACGTAACTAGAGATCATGTTTTGACCACATTATAATTATGGTTAGGTTAGTCTTGATTTAGAAGAGCTAATCTAGTAGACATAGGATAAATGAATATCTAACTATAAAATTATGCAATATGGTATAATTAATGTTGTTAGTGCGTAGTAAATACTTATACGAATCTAACGCAACTGGAACGAGTCAATTCGGAATTAAAACGAAGGAGTTATGATTTTCTGAAGGTTTTATGTATTTGATACAAGATTAATTAAGAGATTAATTTTAATGGGGCTTTCATGTCAGAACAGTGACACTAGATGATAAACAATAATCTTACAAAGTTATAGAAACTAGAATAGACTAAAAAGAAGTTAGTATGAATTTTCTATGAATAAAATGAGTTTCTGAAATTATTTATATACTAAAAATCATTTTCTATAATTATTTATTTATTTTCTCTGCTCCCTGGACCTTGCGCACAAAAACAGAGAACAGCAGGGGCCCTAGTGCAAATGTAACTAAGACTCAGGGAGACATCCGGGTGGACGGCGAGTTGATCGCTTAAACCTAGGGGCTTATATGCAAAAGAGTCTGCCGAAGAGGTATCGTGCGCATAGAGCCGTCCAATTAAAAGGTGACGGCGTGGATTAGATCATGGCTTTAAACGAACCGATACAAGACTGTGGTCGCCAGATCCAAATCCTAGGGTCTAAATTCTATGAATCCCCAATCCCATCACATCCGCTTGATCAGATCCGGACGACACAATTGAAACCCCAAAAAGGTATAGCTAGACCTAAACACAACCGTTCATCAGAAAACCAATGGTAGAGGCACCCCCATCCATGGATCTAATCTTGGCCACTCTATGAAAAATCTACGGTGCTGGTATTTCTTTTGTTCCCCGAGGTCGGACGCGGCGGCAAAGCATGCATCCATGGCGGCGAGCTACCGGCGTGCAGAAGTCTGAGGCCCAGGTGCCAAGGTTCAAGATTCGAATGGTCCTACGCCTAGAGGAGGAAAAATGCAAACCTAGGAAAGAACTTTTACCGTGATACGAAGCGCGCAGTCCCCGCCACCGAGCAGCACCGTGGTGGCTCACATTGCCGGCGAGAAATTCATCGTGGCTCGGTTGTCTCCGCCCGCTCAACAAGTCCATGCATATGATTCCCTCGATCCCGTAAAGCCTATGTCTCCTCTTGTTGGGGCCTGAATGATGGCGTGACTGGAATACATCGCGTCGGTCCGCCCACCCGCATTCATCCTTCTGCTCTCACATGGCGCCGGGATTCTTGCTCATGGCTCTAGGGGATGTGTGGTGGAAAGGTGCTCGACGCCCGGTTTTATAGCCAGAGAACCCAGAGGCGCTCCGGTTGGCCGAATCCCAACAGAACCAACGAGATTTTTGCCCTGAATTTCTGTTGAGGACCGAGCGCGCTCTCGCAGTTGCTGGTGGTCAAAGAGATGAGGGGAAAGGGGAGGTCACGGCCATGGATTAATACCCAGGGGCGAGGGAATCCCAGCCCGGACTCGGTCGGCCAGGGCTACGGCAAATCCTCAATGGGATGCACGCGGTTGTTGCGCCAACATCCCGAAATGCGCACAGTCTATTGAGGGGAGGTAGGTGAAGCTTCTGCGCAATTGGCCCCACCTGGTAGCGAAACAGGCAAGCGAACGCGCATGGATTTACTGACGAAGGGCCCCACGAGCCAGTGTAGCAGGACAGCGCGTGCGGGCGGCCACTGGCCGAGTGGACCCACCAGTCGGCGCCAAATCACCAGTTGGGCTGCACAAGGGATATTCAGGTGGCCGAGCGAGGGTGATTGTGGGCCGCGCCAAGAGAAATGAGCCCATGCGATGCTTTCCCATTTTCCTTTCTCTTTTTAATTTTTCTTTTTCCCTTTTTCATTTGAATCTCAAATTTGAATTTGAATCTTGTTATGAGCTTCACCTTTGAGTCATTTTCCCAAATTCAAACCCTAGTGTAGGAATCATATATATTTATTTACTTATTTTTCTCCACATAATATTTATTTTCTTCTCTTTTCTAATTTCTAGGGTTTCTTTTAGATGTCAAATTCCACTTTAGACTTTAATATATTTCTTGTCACATTATTTTTATATTGTCACAAAATGCACACAAAATAAAATCCCAGCATGGTGCATAATTTAGTGGTATATCTTTTATTATTTTTTTGTTTTTAAATATGTTGTTCACATGTGATGATAAATAGATACAACACACACATATAAATAAAGGAAATATTTTTTCTCCTTTTATATTATCTCTTACAAATTGGGTATTACATTGTGCTCCCAAGCGAGCCTTTGCATTCAGAACCAACAGAGAAAATTCAATGGTATATGGAAGATGCTTGATGAGATAATTTCTGAGAATGAAAAGGCAAGGGCCTCTACTTCAAGTAGGAGGCAATCACAACAGGCAGTCACTACAAGACCATTCTCCCATTGGACCAAAGATGCACCAAAGGAGAACTGGTCGTTTTTGTATGATACATAAGGTTGTATGTATGGCATCAAGACTACGAACCATGCAGAGTGTTACAACATGGTCATGCGTCATGTACGTTGCCTCCCACTATGGGCATAGTTGAGTTCATCTTATATGGACGTGCAAGGTACTTCAGGGAGCATTACAAGGCTGCAAGTCTCCATATGAATGTCCCTGGTGTTGAGTTCTGCTCTAGGATCACAACATACATGACAGAGAAAGTAGAGAAGGCCCATACACATAGTGTCAAAACAATGGGGACAAGAGAGCTACGATTTGTGATTTACTACTTGATCAAAGCTAAGACAGGAGTATTTAGTGAGCATGTGCAACAAGAAATATTGATTAAGCCAAATAGACAAGTGTTTTGCTCTTGCAAGAAACCATCACAGTTGCATGTTGCCATGTTCCATGCTTGCACCTTATTGTTGCGTGCTCAGTGGCTGCTCTTCAATCAAGAGCATTTGTTTCTCCCTACTTCACAAAGGAGGCAATAGTGTGAATCTAGTCCCATGAGATATACTCGGTAGGAATTTTGGGACCTTTCACCGAGGACATGCACCCAAAAGTGTACATCTCTACTACTTCTTAAGACGCTACTGTAGGCGTCCACAAATTTTTTTTGGTGCACGGTTCTGCCGATCCGCTATCAACATGCACATGCCCGTCAAGGAAGGTTGTCGCGATGCCGATCCGCCCCACCCACCGCCCGTCAAGGAAGGTTGCCGCGGATCCCCCACCCTCCTCCCCCTCTGCTCACCGCCATCAACGCTGATCTAGGGATCCACGCTCGCCCTACTTCCTAGGACCCCACCCCCGTCAAGGAAGGTTGCCGCGTCGAAGCCATTCCCCAGCCGTCACCAGCGCGATGCCATTCCCTCCCTTGTCCAAGCCCTTCCCCACCGGAGACCTCTCCCTTCCCCACCGCAGTCCCCCCTTCCCCACCCACCGGAGACCGCACCCTTGCCCCCTTGCCCACCGTGGCCACCGGATCTAGCATGGCGCACACCGGAGACCTGATCCTATCGAGCTTCGCCTCGGCTCGGTACCTCAACGGACGAAGAACACAAAAACACAACGCATGCTAGCTGCATCCCATGGCGGCCACTACAGTCACGGCAGGACTGGCGGGTCCTCCCTCTCTCCGGTTAGCGTTCGTCTCGTCGTGGGGCTTTCTAATTTATGTGACATGCCTACAAAGCATTGAGGTATCTTTGTGGGCTACAAAGCATCGCGCCGTGGGCGTGAAGGTGGATCTCGACCTTGCTCACCTGCTAGAAAGCCGCTCGCCTAGCTCCACCGGTCCCAACTGCTAGCACCGCCAACCTGCTAGGCACTCCCTCAAGCCGAAGGTGAGGGCCATGCCCTACCCCTTTTTTGGTTAGATCTATATTTCCGTGGAGGTGAGCGCGGACGAGGTCAGGTATGTCGCCTCCTTCTCTTCCTCCATCGGCTTCTACACGCTCCAGGCTCGCGCTGGTGTTGCCGGCCATTCCTTGTGCTCGACCTCGCGTCTGCGTTGGACTCTGCCCCTCTGCCACCATCTCCAGCACCGACGTTGAAGCCCATTGTCCCTGCTCACCCTAGCGAGCAGGCTACATGCCAGGTTGTCGCCTCTGGCGCACTCCATTGGCTCTGTCCTGATGCTCGCCCTCGCCGTTGAGTAACTCGTCACCCTCAATGCTCGCCTCACACTCGCCAGGTGTTTGAGGGAATGGTGGTACCAGGAGCAGTTTCATTTTGTGGCAGGTCGATGCATCCATTTTTTGGTTAGGAGTTATTTTGTTTAATTGTCAGTAGTAAAGATTATCGTCCGCTGACTTTGTCTTCGCGGGGTGTGCCCTTGACGCCGCCAAGCTCTTGGCCGACCTGGCGCCGAGGCCGCGTGGATCCTCAATCCGGACGGCAATCCCTACCTCACCGGAATGATGCCGCAGCAGCCGCAAGAACCAACTCCTCTCCAACCGCAGCAGCCGCAATTCACTGGAATGAATGCTATCATCTGTCAACTAAAGGTACTTCTTTCCTAGGTTGATCTCCTTCCTAGAGATACTAATTTGAATTGTATAGGTGACTGGGTTGTCAAGTCAGTTGTCAAGAAGAAGCTTAAGTAGGAAACCTTTCCTCACTTCACGGTACTTTCGTCCGGTCAGATGATTTTACCAATTTAAATTTTGTGTATGCAGCGTCCTTAGTGTCCATTTGACAAGCTCAAAGTCATTGGTCGGTATCACATGGGTTATATCAGAGATTCATCAGGAAAGAAAGGTCAACATTTCTGTTTATTTTTGTGATTATTGCAGTTAGATTGTCCACTTCATGGCCATGCTCGAATTGTATAGTCTCAAGTTCTATAGATCTTCACTTCCCCTTCTTGTTCTACATTTCACGATCCTGACTGATATTTCTTTTTATCATATTAGGCCGAGATGTATATATACTGGTAAGCACTCATTAGTTCCATTATTGTGTTTTTCTTTAGATGTTAGGGAAAAAATGAAGAGGGCAATTTTTGTTCAAAGATATGTGCATTACATTGTATATGCAATTGCTATTGCTATCAATACAAATTTGACAAACTTCATTAATTCAGGCAATACAACTTTGGAGAATGTGAGTTGTGTTTCTGCCTCTCAGCCAGTGTAGCTATATCTGATTTAAATCATACTCTGTTACAGGGTTCCGCAAATGTTAGAAAATCTGCATTTATCAGTGCAATGCTAAGTATGCCTTTCCTATTATTAATATTTGTCTTAAAATCCTTTATGTAGTGGTTACCATCTAAACAATGTTGCTCGTTTTCCCACACTAATTGTTGGAGATCCTTCTGTTGTAGGAACAATGGCATACAAGGACCAAGTGGCAATGACAGCTCAAAAATACAAGCCAATACAGTCTGTTGTTCCTGAAACAACCCTTGGCCCTATTCAAATTGAAGCATTTTTATGCGGAGGGGTATGATTTTGTTTGGCTAATCGATCTTCTCAAAGGATATTGATATGTTAACTTTAGTTACTAGCCTGTTGTACAGACATACTTTGTTGATATAGCTATACAAACAGTAATTTAAATCTGTGCTCGCTGGAAATTCTTAAATAAAAATTTGCTAACCAACATAGATTTCTTTATACTTCTAAAGGGTCTCTTATAATGATCCTTTGATGCAATACAATCATCTTTATGCATGCACAATGCTCGATATGAACTGATCCAAAATATTTGTTCTCTCTAATTACATCCCTATGTTTTGTATCTTCTACTTAGAGTTCAATTTGAAGTCTACTAACATATCTTTGCACATAGAAATTGTATGATACACCTCGAGTCCACCTTCACCATAGGCAGGTAGCAGTTATCCATGCTAATGATCTGCCTTCTCTTGCACCACAAAGTCATTTGAAAGGGCGATGTTTTCCCGTATGTATATTCCATTTGGTTGAACACATGTTCCTTTCTCTAAATTTTCGCACTAATCTTTTTCTTCAGAACATGATGTTATGTTTAGGCTAATGATACAGATGTTGAATTGAACAATGCTCTCTTTGTATATGAACAATGCTCTGTAAATATACGTTTGTGATAGTTTTCTATGATATTTAATAAATAGTAGCTACTGTGACTATTTTATTTTGTTTTTCTTAGGTTGTTAGTTCTCGTGAATGTCCAGTTATCTCGAAATACAGATCTTCTGTCCACACCTAATCGCCTAAAATGGAAATGATTGACCATTGTTTAAGTCGGGGGAAGCTGAAGATGATGGTCTGATCCGGTAAGAGATCTTAATCTGCATTTCATTTGTTGAGTTATGTATTAATGACATGATTTCTCTCATTACTTGTTGGATTTTGATGTCGCTTCTGAGAGTGTCTGATTGAATTCTACACCAGTTCTTGGAAGAGAAAGCCTCACCAAGTCATCATCTCTAGGTTTGTTATTGTTTAGATGCAAATCATCGTTAGTTAACTTTTTGTGTTGAAGTAATTGTTTGGTTGAGAAAATTGGTTTCCTATCTTCTATTTTCTCTGTTTTGTTATAGCACCAAGCTGATTTGTGTCTAATTTATAGGAACGATGTTAGCGAAAGTCAATTTAATCTCGTGGTGAACATTGAGTTGCAACAAATCATCAATGGAGACTGAGTCACCACAGCTAGAAACCACTGTCTCAAGGTGTTGAACATTGAGTTGCAACAAATCATCGATGGAGACCGAGTCACCGCAGCCAGAAACCACTGTCTCAATTTGAGGAGATTTTCCATCTATGTTTGTTAGAAGGCGTAATGCCTATTTATCTCTTGTATTCGAACATGTTGGGGACTTGTTCTCAAATGCTTCAGATTAAGAACAAGGCAACATAAAAAGTGTTAAATGTTAAATTCCTCCGTCCTTATAAACATTATGTCCCTTCGGATATAATGAATCTTGGACGAAGGTTACGAAGGAAAAGACCTTCGTAAGATTGATAGATGGTAAGAGAGAACATATGTATAAAACACGAGTAATGATATGAGTATTATTATCAACTTATTTTTATTACCAATTTCATAAAAATAAATTACAAATGTACCTTCAGATTGATGGAAAGTAAAGGTACAGACGTGATGCGAAAAAGCGTATGCCAAGTCAGCGTGAACAGTACGGGAGTACTGTTCATCTATTTATAGGCATGGGACGCAGCCCGTGTAAAATTACATTGATGCCCTTTACATTTGTCAATAACTTTATAGCAATCCTTCGAGGTTTAATTTGACTTTTCATCTTTAAGTCGGTTCCTCTTTTCTGCCATCGTGCCGAAGCTTTTCTGCACGTAGCTTCGTGATCGTCTTATCCTTCGTCGTGGTCGCCTTCCACCCCAGTCAAGCTTCGTCTTGACCATGCTCTTGTACACCCGCAACCTGACTCCGAAGATACCTGTTCACATGTTTCACTCGGAAAATATTGTCAAATCATGTTTTTGAGGACCTTCAGAAGCCGAAGGCCCCCAACAGAACATTTGGCAATTAAGAAATAGAAGATTACTTCCCCAATATCCCTTCTTCCTAATCTCACCTTTCACGGCTTCTGGGGAACAATCACTTGCTATTACTGACTGACATGTCCACTCTTCATATGTGAGATATTGGGGTTGATACATATGTTGTTTGTTTCCATGTAATTATTGTGTATTAACATTTATTGAATAATTTGTACACCGTCGTAACGCACGGGCACTCACCTAGTACCAGATGAAGATGCTAAGAGAGGAAAAGGGCGTCGGCAGACTCATCAGATTCGGAACGGTATGGATGAGTTTGAGGCCAGGAATACACCAAAGCGATGTAGCTAATGTGGAGAGTTTCGCCACAATTACAGGAAGTGTCCTCTAAATATAATAGCGAACAAGTAGAGGTTGGACCATCAGGCCACCCTACTGATGGAGCACCACCAGATTTTAGGCAACCCTACTGATGGAGCACCAAGGTATCCAGTTACAACCAAATGAGAATCAACGTGTTATTAGTTTGGAGAATAAATTACTTAATTATGTACTATCATTGTTATGTATTTTAATTTTACTGTTGTGTGTGGACAACGTGATATATTTTGGATTCATAATATTATTCTCCTTACGCTACTTACATTGTTTTGAGTCAACTTTGTACGTATGGCCGCAAAGCACCCTCAGACGCCCATGCTACTAGACCCTACTGTTGACTCGGGGCATCGTGCCTTCCGTCTCTCGGTCCTGCGCGAGAAGCCAACTTTAGGCTATCCGCAGCCGTTCCCTCTAAATTTTTCCCCCTATATCACTTTTCTGGGTCACATCATCAATAGTTTATCCCCTACTTTTTCATCTCCCGCAGCGGTTCCCCCTAAATACTCCCCCTATACCCCACTACAATATAAAATATTATTTTCTATACCTACTTTTTACCTACTATCAATTTTTCTACTACTATTAATTCAAACCGGGCCCACACGAACAGTGCAAGGGGGAGAGAGAGCGCGCGCTGCAACTGGAGGGAGAGAGAGGAGTACCGCGGTAGAGAGTGAGCGATAGAGGGCGTCGCTGCGGGCTCTAGCGTGCGGCTGTAGCCCCCATGCAAGGGGAGCGCGCACGCGAGCGGCAGCCGCTGCGCACAGCCTTACGATGTCATCCACCAACAGAGGTGCTCCCTGTGGATGATCATTGGGCTGGCAGGTACTACGTGTAATTTCTGTACTTTGTTGCATTTATTTTAGTACTAAAGAATGTACTGACCACCATTTTGAACAGGTTGAACGATGCAGGCCTCCTCACTTCGGGTTGTCTTCTGGAGAGTCAGATTGTGCAGCTCGACCGGGGACGACTCTCGCTGAGAGATGGAGGCCTAACACACACACTTTCCACCTCCCGTGCAGGGAGATGGCACCCACCTTATATTGAATAATTAGATAAATTTTAGATTAAATTATGAATATAAATGTCGGCGTTCCGAGACCGGGGGTCCCTGAGCCGACGAGTGAATGTCGCCGCGTGCCCCAGCCCAGATGGGTCGAGCGCGAGGATGAGCGCGAAGGAGGGAGAGCGAGGCGGCCGGAGACCGGCGTGAGAGAGGTGGGAATCCCGCGGCCTTCGTGTTCGTCCCGCGCCCAGGTCGGGTGCGCTTGCAGTAGGGGGTTACAAGCGTCCACGCGGGAGAGGGAGCGAGCGGCCTCCGGCGAGCGCCTGTTCTCGTCCTCGTCCCCGCGCGGCCAACCCTCTCTAAGAGGGCCCTGATCCTCCCTTTTATAGGCGTAAGGAGAGGATCCAGGTGTACAATGGGGGGTGTAGCAGAGTGCTACGTGTCTAGCGGAGGTGAGCTAGCACCCTAGGTACATGCCGTTGTGGCAGCCGGAGAGATCTTGGCACCCAGCTGGTGTGATGTCGTGGCCGTCGGAGGAGCGATGGAGCTTGGCGGAGGGACAGCTGTCAGAGCGGTTGAGTCCTTGCTGACGTCCTCTTGCTTCCGTAAGGGGGCTGAGAGCCGCCGTCGTCACAGAGCATATGGGGTGCCATCATTGCCTATCTGGCGGAGCGAGCCAGATGGGACGCCGGTCTTGTTCCCTGCGGCCCGAGTCAGCTCGGGGTAGGGTGATGATGGCGCCTCCTGTTGACGTGGCTGGTCTGCGCCCTAGGTTGGGCGATGTGGAAGCTCCTCCGAAGCCGAGGTCGAGTCCGAGCCCCCGGGTCGGGCGAGGCGGAGATTGCCGGCTGGTGCCGGGGCGGAGTCCGAGCTCTGGGGTCGGGCGAAGCGGAGTTCGTCGTCTTCTGGGGCCGATCCCAAGTCCGAGCCCTGGGTCGGGCGAGGCGGAGATCGTCGTCTTCTGGGGCCGAGCCCAAGTCCGAGCCCTGGGCGAGGCGGAGATCGTCGTCTTCTAGGGTCGAGCCCAAGTCCGAGCCCTGGGTCGGGCGGAGTTCGCCGTCTTCCGGGACTTAGCCCGAGTCCGAGCCCTAGGTCGGGCGGAGTTCGCCGTCTTCCGGGACTTAGCCCGAGTCCGAGCCCTGGGTCGGGCGGAGCGGAGTTCGCCGTCTTCCGGGACTTAGCCCGAGTCCGAGCCCTGGGTCGGGCGGAGTTTGCCGTCTTCCGGGACTTAGCCCGAGTCCGAGCCCTGGGTCGGGCGGAGCGGAGTTTGCCGTCTTTCGGGACTTAGCCCGAGTCCGAGCCCTGGGTCGGGCGGAGCGGAGTTCGCTGTCTTCCGGGACTTAGCCCGAGTCCGAGCCCTGGGTCGGGCGAAGCGGAGCTTCCTATGGTGCCTTCGGCAGGGCATGACTGCCTGTCAGTCTTACTCTGTCAAGTGGCACTGCAGTCGGAGTGGCGCAGGCGGCGCTGTCCTTCTGTCAGGCCGGTCAGTGGAGCGGCGAAGTGACGGCGGTCACTTCGGCTCTGCCGGCTGGGGGGTGCGCGTCAGGATAAGGGTGTCAGGCCACCTTTGCATTAAATGCTCCTGCGACTTGGTCGGTCCGTGCGGCGATTTGGTCAGGGTTGCTTCTTAGCGAAGGCAGGGCCTCGGGCGAGCCGGGAATATGTTCGCCGCTGAAGGGGGGCCTCGGGCGAGACGGAAATCCTCCGGGGTCGGCTGCCCTTGTCCGAGGCTAGGCTCGGGCGAGGCGTGATCGTGTCCCTCGAATGGACTGATCCCTGACTTAATCGCACCCATCAGGCCTTTGCAGCTTTGTGCTGACGGGGGTTACCAGCTGAGAATTAGGAGCCTTGAGGGTACCCCTAATTATGGTCCCCGACAGTAGCCCCCGAGCCTCGAAGGGAGTGTTTGCACTCGCTTGGAGGCTTTCGTCGCACTTTTTTGCAAGGGGACCAGCCTTTCTTGGTTGCGTTTTGTTCCGGTGGGTGCGCGCGAGCGCACCCGCCGGGTGTAGCCCCCGAGGCCTCGGAGGAGTGGTTTCACTCCTTCGAGGTCTTAATGCCTCGCGTAATGCTTCGGCTGGTCTGGTCGTTCCCTCATGCGAGCTGGCCGTAGCCCGGGTGTACGGTCGGGTCCCAAGTTCTCGGGCTGGTATGTTGACGCTGTCAACGGTTCGACCGAAGCCGGGTTTGCGAGAGCAGCCCCCGAGCCTCTGCACAGGGCGAGAGGGCGATCAGGGACAGACTCGGCTTTTTTACATACGCCCCTGCGTCGCCTTTCCGCAAGGAGGAGGGGGGGAAAGCGCCATGTTGCCCTCGATGGGCATCGAACATGGTGTCTCCGTTGAGCTGCAAGCGGGTGATCCGAGTGGACGTTCGTGCCCTGTTCGTTGGGGGTCGGCTAGGGGCCCAGAGGCACGCCCAAAAGTACCTGCAGGTGATCTGCCGGACCCGGTCCCCTGGCGACGGGGTCCGAGGGCTCGATGCCTCCCTCTGATGGGATTCCGTTACAAGATCGTTCCCGCCGGTCTCGGAAATGTCCTAGGGTACCTCGGGAGCGCAGCCCGAGCCTTGGTTATGTATCGAACATACCCATGGTCATCCCTCGCTCGGCATCTGAGGCGGCTGTGAACCCTTCGGGGGCCAGCCTTCGAACCCCTGATCAGTATTGGACGCGAAGCCCGAGTAGCCTGAGGCGGTCGTTGAACCCTTTCGAGGGGCCGGCCTTCGAACCTCTGACCAGTAGTGGGTGTAGGGCCCACGCGATCTGAGGCGGCCGTTGAACCCTTCTGGGGGCCAGCCTTCGAACCTCTGATCAGTAGGGGGGCTCGGAGCCTGGTTCCTTCTCGGGGAAGGATCCCTTTCGGGGTATCCCCCTTTCCCGGTCCCTGTTGCAAGAGAGAGAAAGAGGAAAAACGGAAAAGGATACGAAATCGAACGACGCGGCATACCTTTTTGGACGCGGTCATTATGGCGAAGGCAAAGCGTCGCCCGCTTCTCCTGCCAGAGGCGCCGCGTGTCCCGCCGCGGAGTTAATGCGACGGGGCGAGTGGTTGGAGGGGCGACCGTTGCGTGTGCGTGAGCCGTTCGAGGGACGGCTGTTTCGCTTCGCGTTTTTGAATCCCACGTCCGGTCCGGGCGGAACGTTTGAACCGGTCGCGCCTTGGTCTTCATATACTTGGGAGAGGGTCTGGCGATGGTTCTTTGCTCCGCTTCCTGTCTCCCTCTTAGGTTTTTTGCAGCCTGAGAGACTTAGCCAGAGAAAAGGAAACCGCCCTCCCTGTCCTTTGCGCCGCCACCCCTTCCGCTCGGCGATGGCTGACCGGGTGACCATCATCTCGCCGCGCGACCCATGGCCTTTCTCCACGGTGACGGCGAGTGATCTAGAGGATCTCGTTAGCGAGGGTTTACTTCACCCTCTCACCGATGAGCAGCGATCGGAATGGATTCCCCCCGTGGGCGGAGCCGCTCCATCCCCACCGCCGAGGTACATCGTGAGCTTCGTCTCCTTCCACGAGCGGGGCTTTGGTGTGCCGGCGAGCCGCTTCATGCGGGCGATCCTGCACCACTACGGGGTGGAGTTGCACAACCTCAGCCCCAACTCCATCTCGCAGGCCGCCATCTTCGTAGCGGTGTGCGAGGGGTACTTGGGGATTGCCCCCCATTGGGATCTGTGGACCCATCTCTTTTTCACGGAGCTTTTTGCCTCGCCGACGAGGGAGAGGAAGGTCCGCGCAGCGGTGCGGGCCGGCGGCTGCACCCTCCTGCTGAGGCAGTCGCGGGCGTCGCTGTATATTCCCGCCATCCTCGCGTCCTCGAACAAGGGGTGGCAGCGCCGGTGGTCCTACCTTCGGAATGAGAATGACGGCGAGTTGCTCCCGCCGTTCTCTCAGCGAGTAGTCACCGCCGCCGCTGATGCTTGGCGCCACGGGACCCCTCACGAAAGATAGAAGAACCTCGAACCCCTCCTCAAGGCCTTAGAGGCGTTGCGGAAGGGGGGACTCACCGCTGAAGGGGTGATTGCCACCATCCACCGCCGGAGGGTGCTTCCCTTGGCGGAGCGACGGCTGCCGCTTTGGGAAATGACACCGGAGGCGGACTTGGAGGGCTCGCGGATGTCCTCTGATCCTCTTCCCCTCGACGTCCTCCACGGGCGGGTGTCCGTTGCGTTGGGGAAGCCGGACCCCAGCGCCTTCTCCCAGCCTTTGATGCGCCCTGACCAAGGGTGCGTGACTCTGGTGAGTGTCCACTTCTTTCTTCTTGCGTCGGATTGCCCCTGGTTTCTAAGGTCGGGATTTCCACCCGTCTTCAGGAGGTAGGGTGGCACAAGTCTTCCCTGCCACGGGTCCCGCAAGATGCGGCGGACCCAGCAGCGTGGCAGGTCGCCGTGGAGGAGAAGAAGAAAAAGAAGGACGCGGAGAAGGCCCGGGCCCGCGAGTGGAGGTGGGCTCGGGACACCTTGGAAAAGCTTCGTCGCCGGCACAAGAGGGAGGGGCTCCCGAGGGAGCCGTCGCCGGAAACGCCCGACGACGATGACGATGATGAAGATGATGACGAGGAAGACGACATGGCTGCCCGCCTTGGCCTCAGCCCCGACTTGGGGTTAGGCCAAGAGCCATCAATCCAGCCCCCGAGCGGGTTGATGCTGTCAGTCCTCGGAGTCGGGACGCCGGGCTCCCGGCCCGAGGAGCGGGGGCAATCCGAGAGGGTACTTGACCCCTCGGCTGGAGGAGCTGAGGCGACCCCAGGGAGCCAGGCCGGGGCGTCTGCTCCCCGAGAGCCACCGCCCACGCCGGCAGCGCAGGGGAGCACCCCCCAGGTCGTCGTGGCAGTGCCTAAGCAGCCCGCCTCCCAGGCGTCCAGGGCGCCCAAAGCAAGGGTGATGCCGAAGCTGCCGGCGAAGCGGACCTCGGTGGCGGCGCCGGGGGTCGAGATCCGAGAGACCTCCCCCCAAGCACGGTTGATCATGGCCCGGAGCGGGTGAGTATCCTGGAATGTCTTCGTCCTGGCTTTTCATTCGTATGTCCCGGCCGTGATTTTTCTTTTTTCCTCAGCAAGCGAAGCCATGGGCTGACTGACCTGGCGCCCCGGAAGGCCCTTAAGACGACACCGGCTTGCGTGGCCAGCGCCGCTCTGGGCCTTGCCGTTCAGGTGACCTTCTCGCAAGGCGCTCCATAGCAGGGGGCTCAGGCGGCACCAGTCGCCGTGGAGCGGGTTCCCGAGGCTGGCACTTCTGCTGGGGCGGCCATCGTGATGGGGGTGGCGGCTGACGCGGACGTGGCCCCGGGCCCACCGGACGTGCCGGCGATGCCGGCACCTGTCGCTACTGAAGTCGCCGCCGTCCCAGTCGGGGAGCGACCGACTGCTGCCGATGTCGAGACGGCTGAGGCGTCGGCGCTTGGTGCCTCGGAAGAGGGGGGCGTGGAGGCGCGATCCGTCCTGCCGGGCGGCAGCCTCGTCGCTGTGCGGTGGAGCTCCGAGGGCCGGCGCCAGTTGCTCCAGTTCCAGACCCGTGAGGCCTCGGATCCCGGCTTCGTTCTCGACGATGAGCGGGAGGACCAGTCCTGGGACGAGCTCCGCGAGTGTGCCGAAGCAACGGTGGGGTCGCTCCGGTCGTCGCTAGAGGTTTTCTGCAGGGACATCCCCAAAATCCTCCAGGTAACGGTTTCAGGCATACCTCTTCTCTTTCGTGACCAAGGCGTCTTTCGTGACGCCCCGTTTCCTTCCCTCAGGATCTGACGGATCGGAGCGCCGCCAAGTCGTCGTTCATCCGCCGCGAGGTCGACGTCTGGGGCTCGCTGTGATCCCTGAGGACCTCGCTTGCCGGGGCTACTGCGCGCCTCTCTCAGCAGGGTGCCGAGGTGGCGAACCTTCGGTTGCTCTGCACCGATCTGAGAGCCGAGGCGGCAGCGGCGCGCATGGAGGCGGCCGTGGCGCGTGCAGAAGTGCAACGACAGCAGTCGGAGTTCGACCGGGTCGTCAAGGAGCGGGACCAATCTCGGGGCCGGGCTGCCGAGGCCGAAAGCTGGGCCGAAACCCTTGCGGCCGACCTAGCCGTAGCCCAGGTCGCAGCCTCGGAGCAGCGTGCCTGAGCCGGAGGTACGCCTTGGCCATCTTCGGTTTTCGTTTCTGCTTGTTTCCTCTGCTTGTGTTTGAGATCCTTCCTTTATCTGTTCACAGAGCTCGAGTCCGCCCTCGATGAGTCCGCCAAGGCGCTTGCCGAGGCGCTTGCCGGGGCGGCTGAGCAGAGGGAAACTGACCACGCGGCCATGTCCGAGGCCGTCTCGGACGTTTACCGGGTCCTTGGCTCCAGCGATGTCCCCTCAGGAAGCTCCCCTCGAAGTCGCCTTCAAGTCTTGGGCGATCATGTGCGCGGCAGACTCCGCGAGGCGTTACACCACGGCGTCAGGCGGGCCTTCGCCGTACTCGCTTCCCACTATGTTGTGGACCTGGAGCGGGTTAGCGAGGGGTATTGCCTTCCCGACGAAGATGAAGCCGCCCTGGCAGAAGTCCAGAGGCTCGATGCAGCCGCCGCGGGTCCGAGCGCAGTGCTCGCGACCACCTTTGAGGCAGAGATCCTCCCGCCTGCGCCGTCGCCGGAAGCCGGGATGGACTTTGCCGATGGTGGGGATGAAGCCGAAGGTGCGGCTCCTTCCCAAGGCAACGCCTAACTCTGTTGGATCAGTTTCTGTCGGATGCACGTGTCTCCTTCTGCAGCCGCTGAGGCCTGAACACTTTGTTACCGTTGCATGAAGTCATACTCCTTTCCTTTTTGCGTGTCCGGCTTCACCTGTTTAGTAACAGGGTGGTTTCCCCAAGTAGGGGTCACTTTTCGCGGCGGGTGACGAGTGAGGTGTTCCTAACCCGGAGGCGTAGGAGTCCCTCGGCTCAGTCGGCCTCGCCACTTACATGCACCCGCGTTCGCTCCTTGGGGCCTTGCTTCCGACATAGCCGGGGGAACGCAAAAGCTTTTTTGATTGAAAATCTTGGACGCAAAGAGGTCCCTCAATCTTGACGCGGAGGGGTTCCCCCCCTTTTAGCCCCCGAGGGAGGGTCGGGCTTTGCCGAGGCGAGGCCGAGCCTTCCTTGATGACTAAACTTTGCGTGGGTGCGAGGTATATGATCAACTTGAAAACATCTTAAGGGTAGAAGCGACGTAGCTGTTGGATGTTCTAGGCGTTGCCGTAGACCTCGCCTTGACTGTTGGCCAGTTTGTATGTTCCGGGCTTCAGAACCTTGGCGACGATGAATGGCCCCTCCCAGGGAGGCGTGAGCTTGTGCCGCCCTCGGGCGTCTTGTCGCAGCCGAAGCACCAGGTCGCCCACCTGGAGGTCTCGGGACCGGACCCCTCGGGCGTGGTAGCGTCGCAGGGACTGCTGGTACCGCGCCGAGTGTAGCAAGGCCTGGTCCCGAGCCTCCTCCAGCTGGTCCAGCGAGTTTTCTCGGCTGACTTGGTTGCTTTGGTCGGTGTAGGCCCTCGTCCTCGGGGAACCGTATTCTAAGTCTGTGGGCAAGATGGCTTTGGCCCCATAGACTAGAAAGAATGGCGTGAAGCCCGTGGCTCGGCTCGGCGTTGTCCTCAGACTCTAGACCACCGAGGGGAGTTCCTTCATCCATCGCTTGCCGAACTTGTTGAGGTCGTTGTAGATCCGAGGCTTGAGCCCTTGTAGAATCATGCCGTTGGCACGCTCCACCTGCCCATTCGTCATGGGATGGGCCACGGCGGCCCAGTCCATCCCAAATGTGGTGATCCTCGCAGAAGTCCAGGAACTTTCTGCCGGTGAACGGGGTGCCGTTGCGGTGATGATGGAGCTCGGGACCCCGAAGCGATGGATGATGTTGGTGAAGAACGCCACCGCCTGCTCGGACCTGATGCTGTTCAGGGGTCGGACCTCGATCCACTTGGAGAATTTGTCGATGGCGACCAGCAGGTGCGTGTAGCCCTCGGGTGCCTTCTTCAAGGGGCCGACGAGGTCCAGACCCCACACCGCAAAAGGCCAGGTGATGGGTATCGTCTGCAGAGCCTGAGCGGGCAGGTGGGTCTGCCTCGCGTAGAATTGACACCCTTCGCAGGTGCGGACGATTCTGGTAGCGTCGGCCACCACCGTCGGCCAGTAGAAGCCTTGCCGGAAAGCGTTCCCGACAAGGGCTCGAGGCGCTGCGTGATGGCCGCAAGCCCCCGAGTGTATCTCTCGCAGGAGTTCCTGACCTTCGGCGATGGAGATGCATCGCTGGAGGATGCCGGAGGGGCTGCGGTGGTAGAGCTCCTTCTCATCACCCAGCAAGACGAACGATTTGGCACGCCGCGCCACCCACCGAGCCTCGGCTCGGTCGAGGGGTAGCTCTCCTCGGTGGAGATATTGCAGGTACGGGGTCTGCCAGTTTCGATTAGGCGCGACCCCGCTTCGCTCCTCCTCGACGCGCAGTGCCTCACCCTCGGGGGCCGAGGGTACCTCGGACTGAACCGATGGTGCCTCGGGCCGAGCTGAGGGTGCCTCGGGATGAGCCGAGGGTGCCTCGGACTGAGCCGAGGGCGCCTCGGGTTGAGCCGTGGGTGCCTTGGACTGGGCCGAGGGTACTTCGGGCTCGGACGTGTCGTCGATCTTGACGGAGGGTTGATGCAGGTCTCGGGAGAAGACGTCCGGGGGAACCGTCGTTCGCCCCAAGGCTATTTTAGCCAGCTCGTCCGTAGTCTCGTTGTAGCGCCGAGCGATGTGGTTGAGCTCGGGCCCGTAGAACTTGTCTTCCAGGCGCCGAACCTCATCGCAGTAGGCCTCCATCTTCGGGTCGTGGCAATGGGAGTTCTTCATGACTTGGTCGATGACGAGCTGCGAGTCACCGCGAGCGTCGAGGCGTCGGACCCCTAGCTCGATGGCGATCCGCAACCCGTTGACCAGAGCCTCATATTCGGCCACATTGTTGGACGCCGGGAAGTGGAGGCATAGCACGTAGCGTAGATGCTTTCCGAGGGGTGAGATGAAGAGTAGGCCTGCGCCGGCTCCTGTCTTCATCAGCGACCCGTCGAAGAACATGGTCCAGAGCTCCGGTTGGATCGGAGCCGTTGGTAGCTGGGTGTCGACCCATTCAGCCACGAAGTCCGCCAAGACCTGGGACTTAATGGCCTTCCGGGGAGCGAACGAGATTGTCTCGCCCATGATCTCCACCGCCCACTTTGCAATCCTACCCGAGGCCTCTCGGCACTGGATGATCTCTCCCAGGGGGAAGGATGACACCACAGTTACCGGATGAGACTCGAAGTAGTGTCGCAGCTTCCGTCGCGTTAGGATCACCGCGTACAGCAGCTTCTGAACTTGTGGGTAGCGGATCTTGGTTTCGGACAGTACCTCGCTGATGAAGTAGACTGGCCTTTGAACGGGCAATGCATGCCCCTCTTCTTGCCTCTCAACCACAATCGCGGCGCTAACCACCTGAGTGGTCGCGGCGACGTAGACCAGGAGGGCTTCTCCGGCAGCTGGGGGCACCAAGATAGGCGCCTTTGTGAGGAGCGCCTTCAGGTTCCCGAGGGCTTCCTCGGCCTCAGGGGTCCAAGTGAAGCACTCGGCCTTCCTTAAGAGGCGGTACAGAGGTATACCTCTTTCGTCGAGGCGTGAGATGAAGCGGCTCAGAGTCGCGAGGCATCCCATGACCCTCTATACGCCTTTCAAGTCCTTGATGGGCCCCATGCTGGTAATGGCTGTGATCTTCTCCGTGCTGGCTTCGATGCCCCGCTCGGAGACGATGAACCCCAAGAGCATGCCTCGGGGCACCCCGAAGACACACTTTTCGGGATTGAGCTTGACGCCTTTCGCCTTGAGACATCGGAATGTCGCTCCAAGGTCGGATAGGAGGTCGGAGGCTTTCCTCCTCTTGACTACGATGTCATCGACGTAGGCCTCGACCGTGCGGCCAATGTGTTCGCCGAACACATGGTTCATGCACCGCTGGTACGTCGCGCCCGCATTCCTCAAGCCGAACGGCATGGTGACATAGCAGTACATGCCGAAGGGTGTGATGAAAGAAGTCGCGAGCTGGTCGGACTCTTTCATCCTGATTTGATGATACCCTGAGTAGGCATCGAGGAAAGATAGGGTTTCGCACCCAGCAGTGGAATCCACGATTTGGTCGATGCGAGGCAGAGGGTAGGGAACCTTCGGACATGCTTTGTTGAGACCAGTGTAGTCTACACACATCCGCCATTTCCCCCCTTTCTTTCTCACAAGCACAGGGTTGGCAAGCCATTCGGGATGGAATACCTCTTTGATGAACCCTGCCGCCATTAGCTTGTGGATCTCCTCGCCTATGGCTCTGCGCTTCTCCTCGTCGAATCGGCGCAGGGGCTGCTTGACGGGTCGGGCTCCGGCTCGGATGTCCAGCGAGTGCTCGGCGACATCCCTCGGTATGCCGGGCATGTCCGAGGGACTCCACGCGAAGACGTCAGCGTTCGCGCAGGGAAAGTCGACGAGCACTGCTTCCTATTTGGGATCGAACCCGGAGCCAATCCGGATCTGCTTGGAGGTGTCGCCGCTGGGGTCGAGGGGGACGGACTTAACCGTCTCCGCTGGCTCAAAGTTGCCGGCGTGACGCTTCACGTCTGGCACCTCCTTAGAGAGGCTCTCCAGGTCGGCGATGAGGGCCTCGGACTCGGCGAGGGCCTCGGCGTACTCCACGCACTCCACGTCGCATTCGAACGCGTGTTTGTACGTAGGGCCGACGGTGATGACCCCGTTGGGGCCCGGCATCTTGAGCTTCAGGTAGGTGTAGTTGGGGACGGCCATGAACTTCGCGTAGCATGGCCTCCCCAGCACCGCGTGGTAGGTTCCTCGGAACCCGACCACCTTAAACGTTAGGGTCTCCCTTCGGAAGTTGGAGGGTGTTCCGAAGCAGACGGGAAGGTCGAGCTGTCCGAGGGGTTGGACGCGCTTCCCGGGAATGATCCCATGGAAGAGCGCAGCGCCTGCCCAGATAGAGGACAGATCGATACGCAGAAGCCCGAGGGTCTCGGCGTAGATGATGTTGAGGCTGCTGCCTCCATCCATGAGGACCTTGGTGAGCCTGACGTCGCCGATGACGGGGTCGACGACGAGCGGGTATTTCCCCGGGCTCGGCACATGGTCGGGGTGATCATCTCGGTCGAAGGTGATGGGCTTGTCGGACCAGTCTAGATAGACTAGCGCCGCCACCTTGACCGAGCAGACCTCCCGGCGCTCTTGCTTGCGGTGCCGAGCCGAGGCGTTCGCCGCTTGCCCACCATAGATCATGAAGCAGTCGCGGACCTCAGGGAACTCTCCTGCCTGGTGATCTTCCTTCTTGTCGTCGTCGTGGGCCTTGCCACCCTCCGCGGGTGGCCCGGCCCTGTGGAAGTGGCGCCGAAGCATGACGCATTCCTCAAGGGTGTGCTTGACGGGTCCCTGGTGATAGGGGCATGGCTCCTTGAGCATCTTGTCGAAGAGGTTGGCACCTCCGGGGGGCTTCCGAGGGTTCTTGTACTCGGCGGCGGCGACAAGGTCCGCGTCGGCAGCGTCGCGTTTCGCTTGCGACTTCTTCTCGCCCTTCTTCTTGGCGCCGCGCTGAGTTGACGCCTCGGGAGTACCTTCCGATGGGCGGCCCTGGGGCTGCTTGTCCTTTCGGAAGATAGCCTCGACCGTCTCCTGGCCGGAGGCGAACTTGGTGGCGATGTCCATCAGCTCGCTCGCCCTGGTGGGGGTCTTGCGGCCCAGCTTGCTCACCAGGTCGCGGCAGGTGGTGCTAGCGAGGAACGCGCCGATGACATCTGAGTCAGTGATGTTGGGCAGCTTGGTGTGCTGCTTCGAGAATTGTCGGATGTAGTCTCGGAGAGACTCTCCCGGCTGCTGTCGGCAGCTTCGGAGGTCCCAGGAATTCCCGGGGCGCACATACGTGCCCTGGAAATTGCCAGCGAAAGCTTGGACTAGGTCGTCCCAGTTGGAGATCTGCCCCGGAGGCAGGTGCTCCAACCAGGCGCGAGAGGAGTCGAAGAGGAACAGGGGGAGGTTGCGGATGATGAGGTTGTCATCGTCCATTCCACCCAGTTGGCAGGCCAGACGGTAGTCCGCGAGCCACAGTTCCGGTCTCGTCTCCCCCGAGTACTTTGTGATAGTAGTCGGGGGTCGGAACCGGGTCGGGAACGGCGCCCGTCGGATGGCTCGGCTGAAGGCTTGCGGACCGGGTGGTTCGGGCGAGGGACTCCGATCCTCCCCGCTGTCGTAGCGTCCCCCACGCCTGGGGTGGTAGCCTCGGCGCACCCTCTCATCGAGGTGGGCCCGACGGTCGTGGTGATGGTGCTCGTTGCCGAGGCGACCCGGGGCCGCAGGCGCGGTGTTGCGCGTGCGCCCGGTGTAGACCGAGGCTTCCCGCATGAATCGGGAAGTCGCGGCATGAGGTTCCGAGGGGTACCCCTGCCTTCGGGAGGCAGAGCTCTCGGTCCGTCGGACCGCGGCGCCTTCCAGGAGATTCTTGAGCTCTCCCTGGATTCGCCGCCCCTCAGTGGTTGATGGCTCCGGCATCGCGCGAAGAAGCATTGCTGCTGCTGCCAGGTTCTGGCCGACCCCACTGGATGCGGGTGGTGGCCTGAGCCTGACGTCGTCGGTGATGCGGTGCTAGAAGCCCTGGGGTAGATGACGTATTTCTCCGGCCGGAGGTTGGCCCGCCCATGCCTGCCCGACGTCCCAACGGATCGGCTCAAGCGCTCCTGCTCCCTCGTCGAGCCTGGCCTGCACCCCGCGGATTTGCTTAAGCTGTGGGTCATGACCCCCCGCCTGAACGGGGACCACAGCTAGCTCCCATGGGATGTCAACGCGAGGCACCGGCCTAGGGTGGTCACCGTCCTCCGGCATGCCGAGATGGTTGCCTTCGGGGGGACCCCCTAGATCGACGTGGAAGCATTCGCGACTTGGGCCGCGGTCCTCGTCGCCGAGGCTACGGCTACCGTCGGAACAGTCGGAAAGGCAGTAGTCGCATGCGGTCATGAAGTCCCGCATGGCACCGGGGTTGCCAAGTCCAGAGAAATCCCAACAGATGCTGGGCTCGTCGTCTTCCTCGGACCCAGAGGGCCCGTAGGTCGAGACGTCCGTCACCCGGTCCCAAGGTGACCGCATACGAAACCCTAGAGGGTCTGGACTTGCCTCTACGAGAGCGCCCGCCAAAGCGAAGTCGCTAGGCGGGTTGAGGCTGAATCCGAAAGACGCGGGATGGGAATCGATCGGTACCTTTTGGTCGACGGGCGGCGATAAGGTCGCGTCGGGGACTGACTGCGCCGTTGTCTCAGGTATGAGGGTGATGTCCAGCAAGCTTTTCGCGAGCGTGCTGGCATCGTCCGCTTGTTCGGGTTTGGCGTGTCGCGGGGAGACGGCGCTCACCTTCGTCTCAAACGCGAGGTCGACGCCTGGTGTGCCCCCCGTTGGGGTGCCGGGGCCGTCGACTCGCTCGACAGCCGACGAGGCGCTGTCTCCTGCTTGGCCTTAGTTGCCCTGCCTCCTCCTCCATCGGCGGGGGAGAGGACGGGGTGAGCTCGAAGGTTGCTCTTCCACCATGCGGGGAAGACGTTGCCGATTCCGCCGCCAGCAGGCGGGTTGTCGGCCGCAACTGTTGTTGTCGCACGGCGGTGGAAGGAGTATCATGTCGTAGCTGCCGTCGAGGGACATGAACTCAAGACTCCCGAAACGGAGCACCGTCCCGGGTTGGAGAGGTTGCTAGAGACTGCCCATCTGGAGCTTGACGGGAAGCTGTTCGTCAACACGTAGCAGGCCCCTACCTGGCGCGCCAACTGTCGGCGTTCCAAGACCGGGGGGTCCCTGAGCCGACGAGTGAATGTCGCCATGTGCCCCAGCCCAGATGGGTCGAGCGCGAGGGCGAGCGCGAAGGGGGGAGAGCGAGGCGGCCGGAGACCGGCGTGAGAGAGGTGGGAATCCCGCGGCCTTCGTGTTCGTCCCGCACCCAGGTCGGGTGCGCTTGCAGTAGGGGGTTACAAGCGTCCACGTGGGAGAGGGAGCGAGCGGCCTCCGGCGAGCGCCTGTTCTCGTCCTCGTCCTCGCGCGGCCAACCCTCTCTAAGAGGGCCCTGGTCCTCCCTTTTATAGGTGTAAGGAGAGGATCCAGGTGTACAATGGGGGGTGTAGCAGAGTGCTACGTGTCTAGCGGAGGTGAGCTAGCGCCCTAGGTACATGCTGTTGTGGCAGCCGGAGAGATCTTGGCACCCAGCTGGTGTGATGTCGTGGCCGTCGGAGGAGCGATGGAGCTTGGCGGAGGGACAGCTGTCGGAGCGGTTGAGTCCTTGCTGACGTCCTCTTGCGTCCGTAAGGGGGCTGAGAGCCGCCGTCGTCACAGAGCATGCGGGGCGCCATCATTGCCTATCTTGCGGAGCAAGCCAGATGGGACGTCGGTCTTGTTCCCTGCGGCCCGAGTCAGCTCGGGGTAGGGTGATGATGGCGCCTCCTGTTGACGTGGCTGGTCTGCGCCCTTGGTTGGGCGATGTGGAAGCTCCTCCGAAGCCGAGGTCGAGTCCGAGCCCCCGGGTCGGGCGAGGCGGAGATTGCCGGCTGGTGCCGGGGCGGAGTCCGAGCCCTGGGGTCGAGCGAAGCGGAGTTCGTCGTCTTCTGGGGCCGAGCCCAAGTCCGAGACCTGGGTCGGGCAAGGCGGAGATCGTCGTCTTCTAGGGCCGAGCCCAAGTCCAAGCCCTAGGCGAGGCGGAGATCGTCGTCTTCTGGGGCCGAGCCCAAGTCCGAGCCCTGGGTCGGGCGGAGTTCGC
The DNA here is from genome assembly GCA_029449295.1 of Zea luxurians. Taxonomy (NCBI): domain Eukaryota; kingdom Viridiplantae; phylum Streptophyta; class Magnoliopsida; order Poales; family Poaceae; genus Zea; species Zea luxurians. The sequence continues at coordinate 616,086 of JAOPSE010000374.1, forward strand.
CGTCTTCCGGGAATTAGCCCGAGTCCGAGCCCCGGGTCGGGCGGAGTTCGCCGTCTTCTGGGACTTAGCCCGAGTCCGAGCCCTGGGTCGGGCGGAGCGGAGCTTGCCGTCTTCCGGGACTTAGCCCGAGTCCGAGCCCTGGGTCGGGCGGAGTTCGCCGTCTTCCGGGACTTAGCCCGAGTCCGAGCCCTGGGTCGGGCGGAGCGGAGTTCGCCGTCTTCCGGGACTTAGCCCGAATCCGAGCCCTAGGTCGGGCGGAGCGGAGTTCGCCGTCTTCCGGGACTTAGCCCGAGTCCGAGCCCTGGGTCGGGCGAAGCGGAGCTTCCTATGGTGCCTTCGGCAGGGCCTGACTGCCTGTCAGTCTTACTCTGTCAATTGGCACTGCAGTCGGAGTGGCGCAGGCGGCGCTGTCCTTTTGTCAGGCCGGTCAGTGGAGCGGCGAAGTGACGGCGGTCACTTCGGCTCTGCCGGCTGGGGGCGCGCGTCAGGATAAGGGTGTCAGGCCACCTTTGCATTAAATGCTCCTGCGACTTGGTCGGTCGGTGCGGCGATTTGGTCAGGGTTGCTTCTTAGCGAAGGCAGGGCCTCGGGCGAGCCGGGAATATGTTCGCCGCTGAAGGGGGGCCTCGGGCGAGACGGAAATCCTCCGGGGTCGGCTGCCCTTGTCCGAGGCTAGGCTCGGGCGAGGCGTGATCGTGTCCCTCGAATGGACTGATCCCTGACTTAATCGCACCCATCAGGCCTTTGCAGCTTTGTGCTGACGGGGGTTACTAGCTGAGAATTAGGAGCCTTGAGGGTACCCCTAATTATGGTCCCCGACAATAAATCATGACCAAATCAGAAGAACTGAAGTAAAAAGTCAAATCAGATGATGCGTAGTGATCAGATATACTGGTTGATGGCGTGGGCTGGAATCAGCAGGATCGACGACGTCGAAGCAACGAAATCAGCAGGGTCGACGAGGTCAGAAGATCACAAGCAGTCGCGTGCAGATGCTTCCCAAAAACCTTATTCACCCTTTCCTAGTGCAGGATCTCAAGGGCGAAGGGTTCCGGAGACCTGCTCTCCTGATCGCAGATGCACGTCCGCGGTCGGGATGAAGAGAACTGAAGGCGTCTCAGCTGTGAAGAGAGGCGAAAGCGAAAACTGGGATAATTTGGATGCTGGCTGCCAGGCGCCTTTTATAGGGCCGAGTCCGCGACCAGATAGCTACCTTCGATCTTATCCGCCTGCAAAAATCTCACGTTCAGTTTAGATTTTATAGCGATCGGTTAGGATTCTAAACTTAACAGCCAAGTAACCAAAAATTCAAACGGCAAAAGGAAGCCGTGCCCTCGCAAGGCAAGGGGCCGGATTTCGGCGGACCATTCATGCGCATGTCGTGCGCTCGCTTCGCCCCGCCCCGCCCCGCCCCGAGCGTGTGGCTCTCCATACTCTCTCCTCTCATCCATGACTTGGTGAGTGAGTGTGGCTTCCATATTTAAGCTAGCCCCATGTCGGGGACCGTAATTAGGGGTACCCCCAAGGCTCCTAATCTCAGCTGGTAACCCCCATCAGCACAAAGCTGCAAAGGCCTGATGGGCGCAATTATGGTTAAGGCTCTGTCCACTCAAGGGACTCGATCTCGCCTCGCCCGAGCCCAGCCTCGGGCAGGAACGGAAGACCAAGGCAGATTCGCGCCTCGCCCGAGGGTCTCCTCAAGCAACGGGCGCACCTTCGACTCGCCTGAGGCCCAGCTCGAGTAGGCTTCATGGAGAAGCAACCTTGGCCAGATCGCCTCGCCCGCCGACCGGATCGCAGGAGCATTCAATGCAAGGATCGCCTGACACCTTATCCTGACGCGCGCTTTCCAGTCGACAAGGCCGAAGTGACTGCAGTCACTTCGCCCCTCCACTGACTGACCTGACAGGAAAACAGCGACGTCTGCTCTGCTCCGACTGCTGTGCCACCCGCCAGGGTGAGGCTGAAAGCAACCAAGTCCAGCCTCGGGTGCCATAGGAATCTCCGCCACGCCCGACTCCAGGGCTCAGACTCGACCTCAACTCGGACGACGATCTCCGCCTCGCCCGACCCCCAGGCTCGGACTCGACCTCAACCCGGACGACGATCTCCACCTCGCCTGACCCCAGGGCTCGGACTCGACCTCGCCTCGAACGACGATCTCCGCCTCGCCCGACCCCAGGGCTCGGACTCGACCACGCCTCGGACGATGATCTTTGCCTCGCCCGACCCCTGGGCTCGGACTCAGCCTCAACTCCGAAAGACGATCTCCGCCTCGCCCGACCCTCGGGCTCGGACTCGACCTCGACTCCGGAAGAAGGACTCCGCCTCGCCCGACCCCAGGGCTCAGACTCGACCTCAACCTCGGAGGAGTCACCACCTCGCTTGGGCCGACCGCGCCACAAGGGGAGGCCATCATTACCCTACCCCTAGCTAGCCCAGGCTACGGGGAACAAGACCGGCGTCCCATCTGGCTCGCCCCGGTAAAACAAGTAATGATGGCACCCCGCGTGCTCCATGACAACGGTGGCTGTCAGCCCCCTACGGAAGCAAGGATACGTCAGCAAGGATCCAATAGCCCTGACAGCTGTGCTTCTACAGGGCTCAAGCGCTCCTCCGACGGCCACGACGCCACATGAACAGGGCTCCAACACCTCTCCGACAGCCACGTCGGCGCGTACATAGGGCTCTAGCTCCTCTCTGCTAGACACGTTAGCACACTGCTACACCCCCCGTTGTACACCTGGACCCTCTCCTTACGCCTATAAAAGGAAGGTCCAGGGCTCTCATACGAAAGAGGTGGCCGCGCGGGAGAACGGGCAGCCTAACGCCCCCCTCTCTCTCTCTCCCTCGCGAACGCTTGTAACCCCCTACTGCAAGCGCATCCGCCCTAGGCGCAGGACAACACGAGGCCGCGGGTTTCCCCTCACTCGTTTTTCCCCCCTTGTGTCTCCGTCTCGCGCCGACCCATCTAGGCCGGGACACGCAGCGATAATTTACTCATCGGTCCAGGGACCCCCTGGGGTCGAAACGCCGACAGTTGGCGCGCCAGGTAGGGGCCTGCTGCGTGTTGACGAACAGCTTCCCGTCAAGCTCCAGATGGGGAGTCTCCAGCAACCTCTTCAACCCGGGACGAAGCTCCGTTTCGGGGGTCTCGAGTTCATGTCCCTCGACGGTAGCTACGACATGATACTCCTTCCTCCGCCGCGTGACAACGACAATGGCGGCCGTCAGCCTGCCTGCCGGCGATGGAATCAATGACGTCTTCCCCACGGGGCGGAAGAGCGACATCCGGGTCTGTCCCATCACCTTCCCCGCCGACGGAGGAGGAGACGGGGCAGGCATGGCCATGCAGGAGGCGGCACCTCATCGGCTGTCGAGCGAGTCGACGGCACCGGCGCCCCAACGGGCGATACGTCGGGCGTTGACCTCGCGCCTGAGACGAAGACGAGCGTCGTTTCCCCGCAACACGCCAACCCCAAGCATACGATGGGCGACGCCAGCACACTCGCGAAGGACTTGCTAGGCGTCAGCCTTGTACCTGAGATAACGGTGCAGTCCGTCCCCGACGCGACTCCGTCACTGTCCGTCGATCAAGAGGTACCGTCCGTTTCCTATCCAGTGCCTTTTAGATTCAGCTTCGACCCACCAAGCGACCCCGCTTCGGTGGACGCTTTCATAAAGGCATATCCAAACCTCCCGGGGTACCATTTGTGGTCAACCTGGGACAGATTGACGGCCGTCTCGACCTACGGGCCCCCGGGTTCCGAGGAAGACGACGAGCCCAACTCTGGTTGGGATTTCTCCGGGCTCGGTAACTCTAGTGCCATGCAGGACTTCATGACCGCATGTGACTACTGCCTCTCCGATTGCTCCGATGATAGCCACAGCCTCGGCAATGAGGACTATGGCCCAAGTCACGAATGTTTCCACATCGATCTAGAGGGTCTCGACGAAGGCAACCACCTTGGTATGCCGGAGGACGGCGACCCCTCTAGGCTTGCGCCTCGCGTTGACATCCTTCGGGAGCTAGCTGTGGTCCCAGTCCCTATGGGGGGTCAGGATACACAGCTCGAGCAAATCCGCGAGATGCAGGCCAGGCTCGACGAGGAAGCAGGACAACTTGTGCAGCCCCGGCAGAACATCGGGCAGGAGCGGGCAAACCAAGCACTGGCCGGAGAAGTGTGTCATCTAGCCCAGGATGTCCAGCGCCGCATCACTGATGATGCCAGGGCAAGGCTGCCCCTGGCTTCCAGTGGGGTCGGCCAGAACCTGGCTGCAGCAGCAATACTGCTCCGAGCGATGCCAGAACCATCCACCACTGAGGGGCGACGTATCCAGGGAGAACTCAGGAATCTCCTGGAGGATGCCGCGGTCCGACGGGCCGAAAGCTCTGCCTCCCGAAGGCAGGGATACCCCCCGGAACATCGCGCCGCGACTTCCCGATTCATGCGGGAGGCCTCGGTCCACACCGGGCGCATGCGGGACACAGCGCCTGCGGCCCCGGGACGCCTCGGCAACAAGCACCATCGCCGCAACCGTTGAGCCCACCTCGACGAGAGGGTGCGCCGAGGCTACCACCCCAGGCGTGGGGGACGCTACGACAGCGGGGAGGATCGGAGCCCTTCGCCCGAACCACCCGGTCCGCAAGCTTTCAGCCGGGCCATACGACGGGCGCCGTTCCTGACCCGGTTCCGAGCCCCGACTACCATCACCAAGTACTCGGGGGAGACGAGGCCTGAACTGTGGCTCGCGGACTACCGGCTGGCCTGCCAGCTGGGCGGAACGGACGATGACAACCTCATCATCCGCAACCTCCCCCTGTTCCTCTCCGACGCCGCCCAAGCCTGGCTGGAGCATCTGCCTCCTGCGCAGATCACCAACTGGGATGACCTAGTCAAAGCCTTCACCGACAACTTCTAGGGCACATACGTGCGCCCTGGGAACTCCTGGGATCTCCGAAGCTGCCGCCAGCAGTCGGGAGAATCCCTGCGGGACTACATCCGGCGATTTTCGAAGCAGCGCATCGAGCTGCCCAACATCACCGACTCCGATGTCATCGGCGCGTTCCTCGCCGGCACCACTTGCCGCAACCTGGTGAGCAAGCTGGGTCGCAAGACTCCCACCAGGGCGAGCGAGCTGATGGACATCGCCACCAAGTTTGCCTCTGGCCAGGAGGCGGTCGAGGCCATCTTCTAGAAGGACAAGCAGCCTCAGGGGCGCCAGCCGGATGACGCCCCCGAAGCGTCCGCTCAGCGCAGCACGAGGAAGAAGGGCAAGAATAAGTCGCAAGCGAAACGCAACGCCGCCGACGCAGACCTTGTCGCCGCCGCCGAGCACAAGAACCCTCAGAAACCTCCAGGAAGCGCCAACTTGTTTGACAAGATGCTCAAGGAGTCGTGCCCCTATCATCAGGGTCCCGTCAAGCACACCCTTGAGGAGTGCGTCATGCTTCGGTGCTACTTCCACAAGGCCAGGCCACCAGCGGAAGGTGGCAGGGCCCCCGACAACGACAAGAGGGAAGCTCACAAGGCAGAGGAGTTCCCCGAGGTCCATGACTGCTTCATGATCTACGGTGGGCGGGTGGCGAACGCCTCGGCTCGGCACCACAAGCAAGAGTGTCGGGAGGTCTGCTCGGTAAAGGTGGCGGCGCCAGTCTATCTAGACTGGTCTGACAAGCCCATCACCTTCGACCAAGACGACCACCCCGACCACGTGCCGAGCCCGGGGAAGTACCCGCTCGTTGTGGATCCCGTCATCGGCAACGTCAGGCTTACCAAGGTCCTCATGGACGGAGGCGACAGCCTCAACATCATCTACGCCGACACCCTCGGGCTCTTGCAGATCGATCTGTCCTCGATCCGGGCCAGCGCGGTGCCCTTTCATGGGATCATTCCCGGGAAGTGCGTCCAGCCCCTTGGACAACTCGATCTGCCCATCTACTTCGGGACTCCCTCCAACTTCCGAAAGGAAACCCTCACGTTCGAGGTGGTCGGGTTCCGAGGAACCTACCACGCAGTGCTGGGGAGACCATGTTACGCCAAGTTCATGGCCGTCCCCAACTACACCCACCTCAAGCTCAAGATGTCGGGCCCCAATGGGGTCATCACCGTCGGCCCCACATACCGACACGCGTACGAATGCGACGTGGAGTGCGTGGAGTACGCCGAGGCCCTTGCTGAATCCGAGGCCCTCATCGCCGACATGGAAAACCTCTCTAAGGAGGTGCCAGATGCGAAGCGCCACGCCGGCAACTTCGAACCAGCAGAGGTGGTTAAGTCCGTCCCTCTCGACCCCAGCAACGACGCCTCCAAGCAGATCTGGATCAGCTCCGAGCTCGACCTCAAATAGGAAGCAGTGCTCGTCGACTTTCTTCGCGCGAACGCCAAGGTTTTTGCGTGGAGTCCCTCGGACATGCCTGGCATACCGAGGGAAGTCGCCGAGCACTCACTGGATATCCGAGCTGGTGCCCGACCCGTGAAGCAGCCTCTGCGCCAATTCGACGAAGAAAAGCGCAGAGCCATAGGCGAGGAGATCCACAAGCTGATGGCTGCAGGGTTCATCAAAGAGGTATTCCATCCCGAATGGCTAGCCAACCCTGTGCTTGTGAAAAAGAAAGGTGGGAAATGGTGGATGTGTGTAGACTACACTGGTCTAAACAAAGCATGTCCGAAAGTTCCCTACCCTCTGCCTCGCATCGATCAAATCGTGGACTCCATTGCTGGGTGTGAAACCCTGTCATTCCTCGATGCCTACTCAGGGTATCACCAAATCAGGATGAAAGAGTCCGACCAGCTCGCGACTTCTTTCATCACACCCTTTGGCATGTACTGCTACGTTACCATGCCATTCAGTTTGAGGAATGCAGGTGCGACATACCAAAGGTGCATGAACCAAGTGTTCGGAGAACACATTGGTCGAACGGTCGAGGGTTACGTCGATGACATCGTAGTCAAGACGAGGAAAGCCTCTGACCTCCTCTCTGACCTTGAAACGACATTCAAGTGTGTCAAAACGAAAGGCGTGAAACTCAATCCTGAGAAGTGTGTCTTCGAAGTCCCCCGAGGCATGCTCCTGGGGTTCATCGTCTCCGAGCGGGGCATCGAGGCCAACCCGGAGAAAATCACGGCCATCACCAACATAGGGCCTATCAAGGACTTGAAAGGAGTACAGAGGGTCATGGGATGCCTTGCGGCTCTAAGACGCTTCATCTCACGCCTCGGCGAAAGAGGCCTGCCCCTGTATCGCCTCTTAAGGAAGGCCGAGCGCTTTACTTGGACCCCTGAGACCGAGGAAGCCCTCGGAAACTTGAAGGCGCTCCTTACAAGCGCGCCCATCCTGGTGCCCCCCGCTGCCGGAGAAGCCCTCTTGATCTACGTCGCCGCCACCACTCAGGTGGTCAGCGCCGCGATCGTGGTCGAGAGACGAGAAGAAGGGCACGCACTGTCCATCCAGAGGCCGGTTTACTTCATCAGTGAGGTAATGTCCGAGACCAAGATCCGCTACCCGCAAATTCAGAAGCTGCTGTACGCGGTGATTCTGACACAGCGAAAGTTGCGACACTACTTCAAGTCTCATCCGGTGACTGTGGTGTCATCCTTCCCCCTGAGGGAGATCATCCAGTGCCGAGAGGCCTCGGGTAGGGTTGCAAAGTGGGTGGTGGAGATCATGGGCGAGACAATCTCGTTCGCCCCTCGGAAGGCCATCAAGTCCCAAGTCTTGGCGGACTTTGTGGCTGAATGGGTCGACACCCAGCTTCCAGCAGCTCCGATCCAACCAGAACTCTGGACCATGTTTTTCGACGGGTCGCTGATGAAAACAAGAGCGGGCGCGGGCCTGCTCTTCATCTCACCCCTCGGGAAGCACCTCCGCTACGTGCTACGCCTCCATTTCCCAGCGTCCAACAACGTGGCCGAGTATGAGGCTCTGGTTAACGGGTTGCGCATCGCCATCGAGCTAGGGGTCCGACGCCTCGACGCTCGCGGCGACTCGCAGCTTGTCATCGACCAAGTCATGAAGAACTCCCACTGCCGTGACAAAAAGATGGAAGCCTACTGCGACGAGGTTCGGCGCCTGGAGGACAAGTTCTACGGGCTCGAGCTCAACCACGTCGCTCGACGATACAACGAGACTGCGGACGAGCTGGCTAAGATAGCCCCGGGGCAGACAATGGTTCCTCTGAACGTCTTCTCCCGAGACCTACATCAACCCTCTATCAAGACCGACGACACGCCCGAGCCCGAGAAGGCCTCAGCTCTGCCCGAGGTGCCCTCGGCCCAGCCCAAGGCGCCCTCGGCCCAGCCCAAGGCGCCCTCAGCTCAGCCCGAGGCAGCCTCGGCCCCACCCGAGGCACCCTCGGCCCCGAGGGTGAGGCACTGCGCGTCGAGGAAGAGTGGAATGGGGTCACGCCTAATCGAGACTGGCAGACCCCATACCTGCAATATCTCCACCGAGGAGAGCTACCCCTCAACAGAGCCGAAGCTCGGCGACTGGCGCGGCGCGCCAAGTCGTTCGTCTTGCTGGGTGACAAAAAGGAGCTCTACCACCACAGCCCCTCAGGCATCCTCCAACGATGCATATCCATCGCCGAAGGTCAGGAGTTATTACAAGAAATACACTTGGGGGCTTGCGGTCACCACGCAGCACCTCGGGCCCTCGTGGGAAACGCCTTTCGACAGGGTTTCTACTGGCCGACCGCGGTGGCCGACGCCACTAGGATTGTACGCACCTGCCAAGGGTGTCAATTCTACGCAAAGCAGACCCACCTGCCCGCTCAGGCTCTACAAACAATACCCATCACCTGGCTGTTTGCTGTGTGGGGTCTGGACCTCGTCGGTCCCTTGCAGAAGGCACCTGGGGGCTTCACGCACCTGCTGGTCGCCATCGACAAATTCTCCAAGTGGATTGAGGTCCGACCCCTAAACAACATCAGGTCCGAACAGGCGGTGGCGTTCTTCACCAACATCATCCATCGCTTCGGGGTCCCGAACTCCATCATTACCGACAACGGCACCCAGTTCACTGGTAGAAAGTTCCTGGACTTCTGTGAGGACCACCACATCCGGGTGGACTGGGCCACCGTAGCTCACCCCATAACGAATGGGCAGGTAGAGCGTGCCAATGGCATGATTCTACAGGGGCTCAAGCCAAGGATCTACAATGACCTCAACAAATTCGGCAGGCGGTGGATGAAGGAACTCCCCTCGGTGGTCTGGAGCCTGAGGACAATGCCGAGCCGAGCCACGGGCTTCACGCCGTTCTTTCTAGTCTATGGGGCCGAGGCTATCTTGCCCACAGACTTAGAACATGGCTCCACGAGGACGAGGGCATATGACGCCCGAAGCAACCAGACAAATTGAGAAGACTCACTTGACCAGCTGGAAGAGGCTCGGGACATGGCCTTACTACACTCGGCGCGGTATCAGCAGTCCCTGCGACGCTACCACGCCCGAGGGGTTCGGTCCCGAGACCTCCAGGTGGGCGATCTGGTGCTTCGGCTACGATAAGACACCCGAGGGCGCCACAAGCTCACGCCTCCCTGGGAAGGGCCGTTCATCATCGCCAAAACTCTGAAGCCCGAAACATACAAGCTGGCCAACAGTCAAGGCGAGGTCTACAGCAACGCTTGGAACATCCAACAGCTACGTCGCTTCTACCCTTAAGATGTTTTCAAGTCGTTCATGTACCTCGTTTACATACACAAGCAAAGTCTAACCTTCAAGGAAGGGTCAGCCTTGCCTCGGCATAGCCCGACCCTCCCTCGGGGGCTAGAAGGGGGAACCCCCTCTGCGTCAAAATTTTCCTCGGAAAAAGTCTTTCTGCCAGAACATCTTTTGTGCTTTTTGACTACTTCGATAGTGGAGTCCTGAAAACTACGGAGTACACGTAAGCAGGCAAGGCCGACCGAGCCGAGGGACTCCTACGCCTCCGGGATACGGATACCTCACTCATCACCTTCTGCGATAAGTAACTCACACTCGGATAAGGGATTCCGCTGTCCGAGCAAGTCTTAACGCTCAAAAACTTCTTCTGCTGAAACGATTTTTTGTGCTGTCTCGACTATATCGATAACAGAATCCTACGGACGAGTAAGAGTACACGTAAGCAGGCAAGGCCGACCGAGCCGAGGGACTCCTACGCCTCCGGGATACGGATACCTCACTCATCACCTTCTGCGATAAGTAACTCACGCTCGGATAAATGATTCTGTTACCGACGAACAAGTCCTGATACTCGAAACAAGGGGAAAAGAAACACAGCTTTACAACACGACGACGGTATGTTTTGGCCTCGGCGGCCGCAAAAAACATACGCACGCTACAGACAAACTGTTCCTGCAGGTTCAGACGTCAGCAGGGGGAGCAGCAGTGCCCTCGGCATCGACTCCACCCTCTGCGGAATCCGACCCGGCCTCGGACAGCGACATGGTCGAAGGATCTCCAACTCGAAGGAAGATGTCAGCACCGCGCCTGGGCCATCGCCGCTAGGGTCTCCTCCAGGAACCCGGCCCAAGCAGACGGCCGGACTGGCCGCTCCGTAGCCTCAGCCAGCTGTCCCCCGAGGACACTGTTGGAACCATGCTTCGTCGCCGAAGGTCCTGCAGGAAGAAACACCTTCGGCAAATCTGTTTATACGCGATACCGAAGCTACTGCTCATAAAGCTTCGACACTATAGCGTATCCAAAGACGAAGGATCGAACCGACTTAAAGATGGAATGACTTTTTAGTCCATAAGAGTCTGAGTTATAATTGTGATCTTCTGTAAGGGGCATGATTGTAATTTCTTACAGGCTGCGTCCTGTGCCTATAAATAGGTGAACAGTACTCCTTTACTGTTCACGCAATCTTGTAATTGCTAACGCAGTACTCTGGAATTATTGTTTTCTGCCAAGGCGAAGGTACAAATGTACCTAAATATTATGTTTTGATATTTAAGTTCACATTATAAAATAACTGAATAATGTTATTTATTCTTGGTATTCTGTAACGTTTTATATTTTATATTTCATTTCGCATTGTTTTATCTTTGTTCACGAAGGTGCAACCTTCGTGATATATTATTCATAACCTTCGTCCGAAGTTCATTAAATCCTTGGGGAAATAATGCTTTAGCGGACGAAGGGTTTTAACATCTGACATTCTATGTTGCCTTGTTCCTAATTCATAGCATTTGACAACAAGTCCCCAACATTGGCGCCCACCTCCGGTGAACTCACTTCCACTTTTTGAGCTGATGGCTTCGTTCAAGAACCAAGCTGGAACTGCTTCGGCTCCGAAGCTGATTCTCCTGATAACAGGCGGTTCATGCTTAGAGCTGGCTAACAAGAAACAGAAGAAGGAGGCGCAAAGAAGAGTACAAAATGTAGGGGTACAAGGACCCTTCAACAAGTCAAGATGGTCTCACATCCCAATTACCTTCTCTCAAGAGGATCTTCAGCTCAAGGATTACCCACATAATGATGCTATGGTTATCTCTTGTGTGATCAAAGGATTTCTGGTCCACAATGTTTTGGTTGATACAGGCAGTGCAGCGGATATTATATTTGCTAAGGCCTTCAGACAAATGCAAGAGCCCGAAGACAAGATTCATGATGCTACGCACCCTCTTTGTGGCTTCGGAGGAAGACAGATTGTAGCGCTTGGTAAGATTACCATGCCAGTGACCTTCGGATTCGTCAACAATACAAGGACTGAGAAAGTTGTGTTTGATTGACATGGAGTATCCTTACAATGCTATCATTGGCCGCGGAACACTCAATGCTTTCGAAGCAATTCTTCATCCAGCATATCTTTGCATGAAGATACTTTCGGATCAGGGACCTATTGCTATTCATGGGAGTCAGGAAGCTGCCAGAAAGGCCGAGGGGAATTGGACTGACTCAAAGGCAATCCACAATATAGATGAAGCCAAAGCTTGTGAGCAGTACAAGTACAGAAGAGAGAAGGCTGCTTCGGCTGATCAGCCGAAACCCATGCTTTTATGCGAAGATATCGCAGAGCAGAAGGTGCTGCTGGGATCTCAATTGTCTGAGGAACAAGAGAAAACCTTGATAAGGTTCTTGTTCAACAACAAAGATGTCTTTGCATGGTCGGCTAACGATCTCTATGGCGTCAACAGGGATGTTATTGAACACTCGCTCAATGTTGATCCATCCTTCAGGCTCAGAAAGCAGAGGCTTCGGAAGATGTCTGATGACAAGGCCGAAGGTGCTCGAAATGAAGTAAAAAGACTCCTCAGTGCCAGGGTCATCAGAGAAGTGAAGTATCCAGAATGGCTGGCTAACACTGTTATGGTAAAAAAGGCCAATGGCAAATGGAGGATGTGTATTGATTTCACTGATCTCAACAAGGCTTGTCCGAAGGATGAGTTTCCATTGCTAAGGATAGACTCCCTAGTTGATGCAGCAGCTTCATCAGAACTTATGAGGCTCTTGGACTGTTATTTAGGCTATCATCAGATTTGGATGAAGAAGGAGGATGAGCCAAAAACCAGCTTCATAACCCCTAGTGGAACATATTGTTACCTTCGGATGCCTGAGGGGCTCAAAAATGCTGGAGGAAGCTTCAGCAGAATGACAACAAAGGTTCTTCATTCTCAGATAGGTAGAAATGTGCTAACTTATGTCAATGATATCATTGTAAAAAGCACGAAGCAAGAAAATCACATTGCTGATCTGCAGAAGACTTTCGCTAATTTTAGACAGGCCGGTCTAAAACTGAATCCAGAAAAGTGTGTTTTCGGAGTAAAGAAGGGGAAATTCCTTGGTTGCCTAGTTTCAACAAAAGGGATTGAGGCTAATCCAAATAAAATCGAAGCTATTCTTCAAATGGAACCACCAAGCACAAAGAAGGGGCTCAATGATTGACAGGAAGATTGGCATCTCTCAACAAATTCATATCTAGATCAGCAGAGAGAAATTTACCATTCTTCGAAGTGCTGAAATCAGCCGAAGTTTTTCAATGGGGACCAGTTCAGCAGAGAGCCTTCGAAGAGCTGAAGCAATATTTGATAGACTTAACGACGTTAACTCCACCAACGCCAGGGGCTCCTCTGTTGTTATATGTGGCAGCCTCGCACTCAGCGGTAAGTGCGGCACTTGTCCAAGAGAAGCTTGAAGGGCAACTCAAAAAGCAAGCCCCAATATACTTTGTATCTGAAGTTCGTAGTTTATCAAAGAAAAATTATACAGAATTGGAAAGGTGCTGTATGCTGTTTTGATGGCTTCCAGGAAGCTTCAGCACTATTTTCAAGCATACAATATAATTGTCCCTTCTTCACAACCATTGAAGGACATTATGAGAAATAGAGAAGCTACTGGAAGGGTTGGAAAATGGGCTGCGGAACTCAATGAATTCTACATTGATTATGTGCACAGATCTTCGATTCAGTCCCAGGCGTTAGCAGACTTCATTGCTGACTGGACGCCAGGGGCTCAGGAAGAAGAAGCGAGTAAAGATGCGAAGCATGGACAGTATTCTGCGATGGTTCTTGGGGAACCTTCGGGGCAGGAGCAACCGCTGTGTTGGTCGCACCCTCTAAAGTTAAAACTTGCTACGCAACAAGACTTGATTTCAGCTGCACAAATAACATTGCTGAGTACGAAGCTTTACTTTTGGGTCTTCGGAAGTTAAAGGCAATGGGAATCAGAAGGGCGGTTCTTAAAATTGATTCCCAGGTTATTTTTGGTCATATTGACAAGAGTTGTAAGGCAAGAGACCCGAAGCTTGAGAAATATTTAGACACGGTCCGAAGGATTGAAGCTTCCTTTGAAGGGTTTTCTGTCAAAAATATTCCTCGAGGAGAAAATGAACATGCTGATTTGCTAGCCAAGTCAGCAGCACAGGGGCTGCCCTTACCTTTGGAAGTATTTTTCGAAACAATAAAAGCACCTTCGGTTGAACTCCTTGAAAGAGCAGTCCTCAATATATCTCCTGTTTATAGTGAAGACTGGAGAACTGAGATCATCTCTTTCCTTCAGGGTAACTTTCTTTCAGATGACGAAGCTTATAACAAGAGAATAGAGGCCAGAGCTCGACCATATGTTATAATAGGAGGGGAGCTGTACAAGCATGGGGTCTGTTCTCCACTACTCAAATGTTTATCCAGATCCGAAGGTATAGAATTGATGAAGGAAATACATGCAGGCCTGTGTGGATCTCACATTGGATCTAGGCCTTTGCTGGGAAAAGTTTTTCGTCAAGGATTTTATTGGCCAAAGGCAGCTTCGGATGCAGCGGAATTAGTCCAAAAGTGCGAAGGCTGTCAGAAATGTGCAAGAGATCAAAAACAACCTTCGTCTTTAACCCAGTTAATACAACCCACTTGGCCATTGCAAAGGTGGGGCCTTGATTTGTTAGGTCCGCTACCACCAGCACAAGGGAACTTAAGATATGTTGTAGTGGCAGTGGAATATTTTTCTAAATGGATTGAGGCAAAGCCTTTAGCCACAATAACTTCGGTTACTATTCAAAAGTTTTTCTGGAAAATATTGTCTGTCGCTTCGGAGTGCCGAAGGCCATCACTGTGGACAATGGAACGCAGTTTGATTCCGAAGCTTTCAGAGAATTTTGTGAACAAATTGGCACAAAGATCCATTTTGCATCAGTTCGACATCCGGAATCAAATGGACTAGTTGAAAGGGCTAATGGCATCATAATGACAGGAATAATGAAGTTAATCTTCAATCAGCCAAGGGGAAAGTGGCCAGATGAATTAATCAAAGTGGTGTGGAGCCACAACACAATAATATCAAGGTCAACAGGTTTTACACCATTCAAATTGTTGTTTGGTGATGAAGCAATAACCCCGGAAGAAGCTAAGGCAGGATCAATAAGAACAGTGGCTTCGGCAAAAGACGAAGCTGATTGCTCTGTGGACAAAGATGCTATAGAAGGGATCAGGCTTCAGGCTGTGGAAAACATCAATAAATACCAAGCCGAAACAATAAAATGGCGTGATAGAAAGGTTCGGTTGAAGAACATTAAGCCAGGACATTTGGTGCTTCGAAGAGTGGCCAACCCAGACACAGTGGGCAAACTACAGCTGAAGTGGGAAGGCCCCTTTCTGGTAGTATCTTCGTCAAGACCCGGTTCCTACAGGTTAAAGAATATGGACGGCAACGACATTCCTAGATCTTGGAATGCGGATGAGCTTCGGCGGTATTATGTGTAACCTGATGTAATCTTTTTTATTTTTTATTTTTTTTCTTATGGCACCCTTTTCCTTTCCAAAGGGGGAGAAAGGTTTTTAATGGGGCCATAGCATGTAATTTCTCTTTTTCCTTATTTCAGCTCTATAAGAGCAATATCCCCCAAAGATGTAAATGTAAAAGCTGAGAATGCACCATCGAGTGCAAACAAAAAAGAAAAGAAAATAGGGAGAAGCTCAAAAGTCGTTCCTAAGGGAATGCAGAGCTTACAGCGAAAAATAAACGCTGATTCCGCTAAAGTAAAAGGCGAAGAAGCTCCTAAGGGAGGCTTACAGCGAAAATTCAACGCTGATACACCGAAAAATAAACGGTGAAGCCGAAAAATAAGCGGCAAAAAGATTTGAGTCATTCCTAAGGGAATGAAGGCTATGATTATGGCTTCAAATATATTCGGACATTCATTTGCACGATACATCACATCATGACATTTGCATTCATAAACATTCATTTAGACATACATAGGATCATTATCATCATATCATACAGAAAAGGCAGATGCTTCGGCTATGAGGATAAAGCTTCAGAGAAAAACAGAAAGAAGAAATTTTTATGCTTCGTTGTGTACGAAAAGAAGGGAAGGTGTTTTTCGCCTTCGGCTCAAAAAGAAAATTTCGTCCACAGCAAAGCAGATTGTACATGGACAAAGGGGAAAAGATATATTACAAGGTACGCACAAATTTACATAAGTTTCTTTACAATCATATTACAAAATTTTCTCTAGAATCTTATGCAGCAAAGTCTTTCAGAACATCTGTTAAGGCTTCAGCTCGTCATTCTTTAGCTTCATCATCCTGTACATATTAAAACGGAATGAGAAAAGCGCAGAGTTCAAGGAGAAGGTAAAAGTAACAAGTATAAGTTTCTCACTGGCTTAAGGTGGCTCTGAGCTTCATCACCAGCCATTTTTCGCTCGCCGTTTATCCAAATCTGGGTCATAAACCTGTTTCCTATGCTTCGAGCTAGGCTGGGGATGTCAATTAAATCTGCTGGCGACAAACTGAAGTTTGGCCTATTAACAATTTTCCCGTGCGTGCAGCTAGCCTTCAGGAAAGCAGTAGCAGTGCCTCGAGAAGCTAATAGGGCGCAGAAATCGGCATGCCCAGCGATAACTTCATCAAGTGCATCAACTTCGCCCTCAATGTATTCAAAGGTGCTTGGCAGGTTTTCAGCTGAAGGTGTAAACTTATCAGAGCTGGCTCCAATTGAGTAAAACACATCCTTCAGTCGCTGCACACATCGGTTGCCGAAATCTAAACATTTTTCCTGAAGCTCTTTCAATGATTTCTGCAAATTTGAATTCTTCTCAATTTCGGTCTTGAGACTTGTTTCAAGATTCTTCTTTTCTTGCTCAGATTTTTCTGATTTTATGAGTAATTCGCTATTTAATTTGTCAATTTCAGCTTGAGCTTCAGCCAGCGAGCCTTCCATAGAGTGAATGACGAAGTCCTTCTTCTCCAAGGCAGCTTCGTGATCTTTAGCTTTATGTTCAAGTTCTTGAATGTCGAAGTCCTTTTTCTTCAAAGCAGCTTCGTAACTTTCGACTTTATTTTCTAGATCTTTGATGGTAGCTTCGTTTTTCTCGTCTTCAAGATCTTGTTGCATCCTTAGCACTTTACTTAGTAATATACTCTGGCAAAACAACCTTTGTCAGAAAACATCTTAATTCAAAAAAAACAATAAAAGCTGAGAGTTTTTACCTTGAAATTAGCGTAGAACAAGCTACCGGCGATATGCTGTCGTTGGTACCTGCACAAGTCCGCTTCAATCTTCGGCAGCCCAACATTCTTTGAGAAAGTCCTAACAACTTTAGCCTCGGTTCGATTCCGAAGGCATCTTAGTTTCCCTTCATTGACTCCGCCAAATAGCAGAGCCCCTGGTTTGTACCCACAGGATACATATTATTTCTTTAGCTCTTCTTTTTCAGTTTTTGATAACTCTTGTCCCAGTATATCTTGAAAATTGAAATTTTCCTCTTCCAAAGTATCTTCAGTATGCTCTTTTCCCTTCTCAATTGTCGTGTCCACTGCGGCCGCGGCAGCTTCTTCCTCAGCCATTTTTAGAAGTATATTATCAATATCACCAAGTGTGGTTTCTAGATTGGGATCTTCGGTGGTCTCGGTTTCGGCTCCAGTGTCTTCGGCTCCGGTGGCTGCTCCGGTGGCTTCGGCTCCGGTGGCTGCGGTTTCGGTAGTGCCAGCACTTTCAATTATTTTTGACGCCGATGTCGATGGCGGTGTCTGATGAATGACATCGGCCACTTGCATAATTCTTCTTTTCTTCGGCTTGGCAGGACTTTCTGTTGCCGAAGGTTCTTTTTTCTTCTGAAAAAACTTCGTCAGTTCTGGCACCAGCGGACTTAGCTTGATAGGCAAAGGTTCAGTCATTACCTTTAGAATCTCTTCCACTTCGACAATAGAAGGTGTCGCAGGAGCTTCCTCCTCTTGGCCCGACGTCTTTGGTTTCGGGGATGCAGCTTTTCTTTTCTTTGGAGCAGCTACCTTCGGCTCAGGGCTCAGTTTTCTTTTCTTAGAAATTTCTTTGTCCTTTTTAGCCAATTTGCTATCTTCTTTGTCAAGAGCGCTGGCAACTCTTTTTCTTTTCTGCCCTTCAGCAATTTTGCCCAACTGCTCATAATCAGGATAATCAAAATTCAAAGCATCCATCACCCGATTCATTCTTCGCTTCGGACAAGTGCCGAAAGCCGCAGTCATTAATTGATCTTCTTTTTTAGAATAGTTGCCGAGGATCTCATTGCACATAACCTCAATTGTATCCAACCACTCTTGGCAAGGTGTTTTAAAATGTTTTTTAAACTTGAAATGATAAGGCAGTCGAACAAGCTCTTTTTTCTTCTTCTCTCCTCTCAGCTTTGGCATGTCCCATTCCCTCAAAGTTGGGAATACTCTAAATGCTAAGAATTCTTGGACCAGATCCCTGGTGCCAATGTGCTCTGCAACAACCCGAAATTCGATCAGTGCAGTCTGGCATGGGCTATCTGGATCCATAGCGCATTGATGCCTAGTTTCTCCGAAGGTTAACCTTAAAGGGCTCTGAACCAACTTTTCCTTCTTTTCATCCACTTTAACATAAAACCATTCACTCTTCCAGCCAGCTGGCCATTTCGTACGATAGCTAATAACTGGGTACTTGGCATCTTTCTGATATGCAAAATTGTAGCAGCCAAAATTATCATGCAGCCCGTCTTCTCTAGCTTTTTCTGGTAATGAAGCTCATGCGACCGGCAAAAACCTTCGGCAAATGGTT
Source organism: Zea luxurians (assembly GCA_029449295.1). Lineage (NCBI taxonomy): Eukaryota > Viridiplantae > Streptophyta > Magnoliopsida > Poales > Poaceae > Zea > Zea luxurians. The sequence goes on from JAOPSE010000374.1 coordinate 634,559, forward strand.
CTGCCTCCTAGCTTCGGAGTGCCCAGATGTAAACACTAAGCCTAACAATGGCGTTGGGAGTTAATTGATGAAGATAAATTCCAAATCTCCCTAACACATCTGCAATCATCCCATGCAGGGGAAATCTTAGCCCTGCTTTGAAGAAGCTTTTAAAAACCACCACTTCATCTTTTTCGGGCTTCGGGGTAACTTCCTCTCCCCGAAGCGAATTAGCTCCTTCTTGTCTTCGCTGAAATAGCCTAACTTCAATAACTTAGCCATATCACCTTTGGTAATAGTAGATTTCCCAAACTCCAAGTGGCTGGGTTTAGATGGCGTTGCACCATAATCATCTTCAATCTCATCTTCTTCAACGTCAGCTTGTGTTGCTTCGGCAGCAGGTGTGTCCTCTGATGAAACCAGCCCAGAATGCCTCATTGCTTCGGAAATCGGAACAGTTTCAGTGGCTTCGGCCTCGTCTCCCTCACGCTCAATCCTGGCAGTGGAGCGCAATCTAGCCATTTGATTATGAATTCCTAAAGTTTTTTGAAATTAATGACCTTTTTTCTGAAGCTCTTCTTGTGACGAAGCAGAATCCGGAGTGGTGCTTCGTTTGAGTGCAAGGGTCAAGCTTCGGCTATGGTGAAATTTTTGGCAGCAAAACAGTGCAATTGCAATAAATGCTGTGGTAACTTTACACCTACTTGTCTGTTTATATAGTGCTGCAGGTAAAAAGGTGAATCGTCAAGTCTCCTACACTGGACGAACAGTCGCCCGCATCCACTGAACAGTGGGCCACAAAACCCGAGAAGGTAAATATGCATGGTGGGACTACGCGCTCGGAAGTTTTATCGTTTCTCGGCAACGAGCTCAGGGAAGGTGTTTTTCGGACCTTCGGCTACCTGAAGCTTAAGAGACTTTTTCACGGGTCAAGCTCGTTACGAAAAACGATCTAGCGCCACGAAGGGGCTACTGTTGGAACCATGCTTCGTCGCCGAAGGTCCTGCAGGAAGAAACACCTTCGGCAAATCTGTTTATACGCGATACCGAAGCTACTGCTCATAAAGCTTCGACACTATAGCGTATCCAAAGACGAAGGATCGAACCGACTTAAAGATGGAATGACTTTTTAGTCCATAAGAGTCTGAGTTATAATTGTGATCTTCTGTAAGGGGCATGATTGTAATTTCTTACAGGCTGTGTCCTGTGCCTATAAATAGGTGAACAGTACTCCTTTACTGTTCACGCAATCTTGTAATTGCTAACGCAGTACTCTAGAATTATTGTTTTCTGCCAAGGCGAAGGTACAAATGTACCTAAATATTATGTTTTGATATTTAAGTTCACATTATAAAATAACTGAATAATGTTATTTATTCTTGGTATTCTGTAACGTTTTATATTTTATATTTCATTTCACATTGTTTTATCTTTGTTCACGAAGGTGCAACCTTCGTGATATATTATTCATAACCTTCGTCCAAAGTTCATTAAATCCTTGGGGAAATAATGCTTCAGCGGACGAAGGGTTTTAACATCTGAAATTCTATGTTGCCTTGTTCCTAATTCATAGCATTTGAGAACAAGTCCCCAACAGACACCCGCCCGGCTCATGGCCTCGGCAGCCCGACTCCAGAGTTGGTCCCGCCAGCGGACGACCTGGCGAGGTCCCAGCCGCCACCGCGACGCCTCGTCAGCCTGGGAAGTCCCCTACTCCTGGGCCGACGAAGTTTCTTCTCCAGCCAACTCCGCATCTGTCCATGCTGACGCCGCTGCCTCCGGCTTCGGCTCATCATAGAGCAGCCGAGGTTTCCTTCGCTAAGCAAGAGGAGCCTAGAGTGGCAAGGCCGACTGAGCCGAGGGACTCCTATGCCTCCAGGATACTGATACCTCACTCGTCACCTTCCGCACAGGGCAACTCACGCTTGGTTAAGCGGTCCAGCTAGCCGACAGGCGAGTTCTGGTGCGCAAAATGGAGAAGAAACAAGACTTTACACCCAAATACACAAATGTTCAGGCCCTGACAGCCACAATGAACATACGCCAGCACTTAAGGTGCCATTACAAACGGAACTCCGGTTCCACCCCCATAGGTACGAACAACCCCTCACATTGGAGGGCCTGCGGGGCGATAAGACCCCAGGTGGCTCGCCTCACCCTCCGCCCCAGCTCGGATGACGAAAATCCTTGAAGCTGAGGGCGGGGCGGAGGCCGCAGCCCGACTCGCTTCTCTCCACCAAATTGCCCATTGGTGGGGGAAGGCAGCCGGGCTGCCTGACGAAAATCCTTGAAGCCGAGCGATGGCTGAAAGGTACCAACCTCCACAAGGTTGCGCTCCTTCCACAACAAGACGAAAGCGACGCAAGCGCTCCCCATCTAGGGGCTCAGAAGGTGGAAGGACGCGATGCATGAAGGGAGTGCGAAGACATGGTTGCCATCCAAGGGGGTCACCCTCCTTTTAAAGGCGACTCTCCCCACTTGCGTCCTCAGCCGTCACGGACGGAGTCTTCACCAACACGCTCCAAGGTCTTCCCCCTACGACATGGGGGCTGGGCCCCATGCGTCAGGCGAGCTGCCCCAGGACAGAAGAAGCCAAACCACCACGCGCGGAGCATGTAACCGCCCAGCGGTTACAAGCATTCCTCCGTCTTCGCCCAAACCAGCGGGTGAAAGGGCGGACCGCCATGCAGGCGGCATGCAACTGCACCAAGGGGGCGCACCCTTTCGACTTCGACGCATCCAGCATGGAGGCCCAGGCCCACACGTCATGTAACCGGCGCGCCGGTTACTACGTGCAAAAAACTGCAGCGCCACTTGTGCCAGCGCCGCGCCTTCTCGACTATGGAACCGGTGCCGCGACTCGACGCAACCCTGCGCACAGCCTAGCAGTGCCAACCAGGCACGCCGGTCACAGGTCAGTCAGCTGCGGCAGAAGGCGCGACGGTCAACATGGCCAAAAGTGGGCCGACAGTAATGGCGGTGGCAGGCGGGCGGAAGCAGCAGTCAAATCGTCTGCAGGCTCACATCCCCTCCTGGAACAGCGAGAGAGCTCTCTCCCACGGCGTGAAGACGACGCGCCCGTGTTCCGTTCCTCGAACGGCTCGCGCATGCACAACGGCTGCCCCGTGAATCACTCATCCCGTCGCATTAACTCTGCGGTAGGACAGGCGACACCTTTGGCAGGCGAAGCGGGCGACGCTTCACCTCCGCCATAATGACCGCGTCAAAAAAGGTGCGCCATGTCGTTCAATTTCGTATCCTTTTCCTCTTTCCCTTTCTCTCTCTTGCTACAGGGACCGGGAAAGGGGATACTCCGAAAGGGATCCTTCTCCGTGAAGGAAGCGGGCCCTGAGCCCCCCTACTAATCAGAGGTTCGAAGGCTGGCCCCTCGGAAGGGTTCGACAGCCGCCTCAGAGCACTCGGGCTCCGCGCCCATTACTGGTCAGAGGTTCGAAGGCTGGCCCCTCGGAAGGGTTCGATAGCCGCCTCAGGCCACTCGGGCTCCGCGGCCACTACTGATCAGGGGTTCGTAGGCTGGCCCCCCGACGGGTTCGACAGTTTCCCCAGAGCACGTAGCGTGAGGGATGACTCTGGGTACGTTTGATACATAATCAAGGCTCGAGCTACACTCCCGAGGTACCCTAGGACATTTCCGAGACCAGCAGGAACGATTCTGTAACGGAATCCCATCAGAGGGAGGCCTCGAGCCCTCGGACCCTATCGAACGGGACCGGGTCCGGCAAATCACCTGCAGGTACTTTTGGAGCGCGCCTCTGGGCCACTAGCCGATCCTTATCGAACGGGGCACGGGCGTCCACTCAGATCACTCGTTAGCAACTCACTAGAGACACCATGTTCAGCGCCCACCGAGGGCAACATGGCGCTTTCCCCCCTCCTCCTTGCGGAAAGGCGACGTAGGGGCGTATGAAAAAAGCCAAGTCTACCCTTGACCGTCCTCTCGCCCTGTGCAAAGGCTCGGGGGCTACTCTCGCAAACCTGGCTCCGGCCAAACCGTTGACAGCATCAACATACCAGCCCGAGAACTCGGAACCTGACTATGCACCCGGGCAACGACCAGTTCGCATGAGGGAACGACCAGACCGGCCGAGCCATCATGAAAGGCATTAAGACCTCGAAGGAGTCAAACTACTCCTCCGAGGCCTCGGGGGCTACACCTGGCGGGTGCGCTCGCGCGCACCCACCGGAACAAAATGCAACCGAGAAAGGTCGGTCCCCTTGCAAAAAAGTGCGACTAAGACTCCAAGCGAGTACCCACACTCCCTTTGAGGCTCGGGGGCTACTGTCGGGGACCGTAATTAGGGGTACCCCCAAGGCTCCTAATCTTAGCTGGTAACCCCCATCAGCACAAAGTTGCAAAGGCCTGATGGGCACAATTCCGGTTAAGGCTCTGTCCACTCAAGGGACTCGATCTCGCCTCGCCCGAGCCCAGCCTCGGACAGGAACAGAAGACCAAGGCAGATTCGCGCCTCGCCCGAGGGTCTCCTCAAGCAACGGGTGCACCTTCGACTCGCCTGAGGCCCAGCTCGAGTAGGCTTCACGGAGAAGCAACCTTGGCCAGATCGCGTCGCTCGCCGATCGGATCGCAGGAGCATTCAATGCAAGGATCGCCTGACACCTTATCCTGACGCGCGCTTTCCAGTCGACAAGGCCGAAGTGACCGCAGTCACTTCGCCCCTCCACTGACTGACCTGACAGGAAAACAGCGCCGCCTACGCTGCTCCGACTGCTGTGCCACCCGCCAGGGTGAGGCTGACAGCAACCAAGTCCAGCCTCGGGCGCCATAGGAATCTCCGCCTCGCCCGACCCCAGGGCTCGGACTCGACCTCAACTCGGACGAAGATCTCCGCCTCGCCCGACCCCCGGGCTCGGACTCGGCCTCAACCCGGACGACGATCTCCGCCTCGCCCGACCCCAGGGCTCGGACTCGACCTCGCCTCGGACGACGATCTCCGCCTCGCCCGACCCCAGGGCTCAGACTCGACCACGCCTCGGACGACGATCTCCGCCTCGCCCGACCCCTGGGCTCGGACTCAGCCTCAACTCCGGAAGACGATCTTCGCCTCGCCCGACCCTCGGGCTCGGACTCGACCTCGACTCCGGAAGAAGGACTCCGCCTCGCCCGACCCTAGGGCTCGGACTCGACCTCGACCTCGGAGGAGTCACCACCTCGCTCGGGCCGACCACGCCACAAGGGGAGGCCATCATTACCCTACCCCTAGCTAGCCCAGGCTACGGGGAACAAGACCGGCGTCCCATCTGGCTTGCCCCGGTAAAACAAGTAATGATGGCACCCCGCGTGCTCCATGACAACGGTGGCTCTCAGCCCCCTATGGAAGCAAGGATACGTCAGCAAGGATCCGATAGCCCCGACAGCTGTGCTTCTACAGGGCTCAAGCGCTCCTTCGACGGCCACGATGCCACATGAACAGGGCTCCAACACCTCTCCGACAGCCACGTCGGCGCGTACATAGGGCTCTAGCTCCTCTCTGCTAGACACGTTAGCACACTGCTACACCCCCCGTTGTACACCTGGACCCTCTCCTTACGCCTATAAAAGGAAGGTCCAGGGCTCTCATACGAAAGAGGTGGCCGCGCGGGAGAACGGGCAGCCTAACGCCCCCTCTCTCTCTCCCCCTCGCGAACGCTTGTAACCCCCTACTGCAAGCGCATCCGCCCTGGGCACAGGACAACACGAGGCCGCGGGTTTCCCCTCACTTGTTTTCCCCCCTTGTGTCTCCATCTCGCGCCGACCCTGGGCTGGGACACGCAGCGACAATTTACTCGTCGGTCCAGGGACCCCCCGGGGTTGAAACGCCGACACCCCACTCCACTAGGACTAGCAAGATGGTGCTATTGGTTCCACCATTCCCTAGCCATACACTTATATGGCTATTGAGATTTTTCTAGGATTTATTTGAATTTCTCAATTGGGCCTAGCCCATAAATCCCTACAATCCCCCACCAGATCTCAAATGCCCATCTACAGTTTTCACCACTGTTCACTACCGTTTAATATACTAGTGTTTCAGCAGAGACTGTTAAGTTAAACTTCCGCCTAGAACTCCAAGCTACACCAACCCACAACTTGGACAATGGACTATGCCTTGAATTGCAAGTTTTGCATGAATGAGTTTCACTTGAAGTCATGACCAATACTTGGCTACCAGTAGTCCCCTTCTCGGGTGGAGCATATACGTTGTACTCCATGGTCTCTTCATGAGTTTACTAGAGATCACCTAGATCTCATAGACTGCGACGTTAGACAGTCTAACTCATATAGGTGTTTTCTTTCAAGAATGTTCTGCAGGACAACATCTTCGCTAATACAAGCCAACAGAACACATTAAGGCACAAAGCCAACCTGCCTTACAGCATTTGAGAGTATTGCATCTTTACTTAGAGAGGGTCAAAGGTTACTCTCCTCAGTTCACCAATGGCTTGTTCTTCCCAGGACCTAATTCACAGGATCTCCGATCACATAGACTGGGTTTCCACCATGGCAACTTATACAGGTCTCATACCCATCTCTCTTGATGCAATTTCTATCACATTACGTGGTAGTCCCTTGGTAAAAGGATCTGCCAGATTTTTATCTGTTGAAATATAAGTCACACTTATAACTCCGGAGTTTCTCAACTTTCTGACAGACTTCAATCGTCTTTTGACATGTCTTGATGACTTCCCATTATCCTTAGAACTCGTCACTTTAGCAATTACTGTCTGATTGTCACAGTTCATAAGGATAACTGGTATTGGTTTCTCAACCACCGGCAAGTCCATCAAGAGTTCACGCAACCATTCTGCCTCAACGGTTGCTGTGTCAAGTGCAGCTAGCTCGGCTTCCATGGTTGACCTCGTCAAGATGGTCTGCTTGCATGACCTTCATGATACCACACCTCCACCAATAGTAAATACATAACCACTGGTGGCATAAAGCTCGTTTGCATCAGATATCCAGTTCAAATCACTATATCCTTCAAGTACTGCATGCTGACCAGAATAGTGAATTCCTTAACTCATTGTACCTTGTAAGTAACGCATAACCTGCTCAAGTGCTTGCCAATGATCAGTCGCGGGGTTTGACATGAACCTACTCAATTTGCTCACAGCAAACGAGATATCGGGCCTTGTTGCACCAACAAGATGCATGAGTGAACTGACGATCTGAGAGTATCTCAATTGGTCTAAACCAATTCTCTTGTTCTTTCGCAGTGTCACACTGAGATCATAAGGTGTTGGAGAAGGTTTGCACTCAGAGAAGCCAAATCGCTTCAAAACCTTTTCAACATAGTGAGATTGCGAGAGAGTAATCCCACCATCTGCCTTAATTAGCTTGATGTTTAGAATCACATCAACTTCCCCTAGATCTTTCATATCAAAACTCTTTGATAGAAAAGACTTGACCTCATTGATCACATCAATGTTTGTGCCAAATATCAATATATCATCAACATATAAGCACAATATAACTCCTTCGCCCCCACCACAGCGATAATATACACACCTATCTGCCTCATTAATGGCAAAGCCTGCAGACGTTAGAGTCGTGTCAAACTTCTCATGCCACTGCTTTGGTGCTTGCTTCAGACCATACAAATATTTCAATAACTTGCACACCTTGCTTTCTTGACCCTTTACTACAAATCCATCAGGCTGTTCCATATAGATTTCCTCGTCCAGCTCTCCATTAAGAAAAGCTGTCTTTACATCCATCTGATGAACAAGGAGACCATACGAGGCAGCCAAGGAAAGTAGTACTCGAATAGTAGTCATTCTAGCAACAGGTGAGTAAGTACCAAAGAAGTCTTCTCTTTCTTTCTGAGTATAGCCTTTAGCCACAAGCCTAGCCTTGTACTTCTCAATTGTACCATCAGACTTGAGCTTCTTCTTAAACACCCACTTACAACCCACAGGTTTGCATCCATAGGGTTGATCAGTGACTTCCCACGTACCATTTGAAAGAATGGAGTCCATCTCATTATGAACTACTTCTTTCCAATCATCTGCATCTGGAGATGTAAATGCTTCTGCAATGGTAGTAGGAGTATCGTCCACAAGGTACACAATGAAATCATCACCAAAGGATTTTTCAACCCTTTGTCTCTTGCTTCTTTTAGGAGCATCATTGTCATCCTCCTCTAGGACAATTTCATGTGGCTGTTCAAAACTCTCAACAGGTGTACTATGTTCAGGAGTTATCTCAGAAGAGTATCTAGAATTGCTATGAATGTCTTTCATTGGAAATATGTGTTCAAAGAAAGTAGCATCACGTGATTCCATAATGGTATCAACATACACATTAGGAACTTCAAATTTAACTACTAAAAATCTATATGCTATGCTACATGAAGCATATCCAAGAAAGACACAATCCACTGTCCTTGGACCAAGCTTGCGCTTTTTATTAATTGGTACATTGACTTTCGCCATGCACCCCCAAGTGCGCAAGTATGAAAGTGATGGTTTTCTCCCAACCCACTTCTCATAATGGGGTTTCTCTTCTTTGCCCATAGGAATTCTATTCAGAACATGACATGAAGTCAGGACTGCCTCCCCCCACCATGCCTTAGATAAACCACAAGTGTCTAACATGGCATTCACCAGATCAGTCAACGTACGGTTTTTCCTTTCAGCAATCCCGTTTGATTCGGGTGAATAGGGAGGCGTCCTCTCATGAATAATGTCATGTTCTGTACAGAAATCATCAAAGACTTTGGGAAAGAATTCACCACCACGATCTGACCTAAGACGCTTGATCTTTCTCTCTAGTTGGTTTTCAACTTCAGCCTTATAGATTTTAAAGTAGTCTAAAGCCTCATCTTTAGTTTTTAGCAAGTATACATAGCAAAATCTAGACGCATCATCAATCAATGTCATGAAGTATCTCTTGCCACCCTTTGTCAACACACCATTCATCTTAGAAAGATCAGAATGTATGAGTTCTAGAGGTGCCAGGTGTCTCTCCTTAGCAGCCTTATGAGGCTTTCGAGGTTGCTTCAACTGCACACATCTATGGCACTTAGAACCTTTGACTATGGTGATATTCGGAATTAAACTCATGGTTGCAAGCCGAGAAATAGAGCCAATATTAATATGACACAAACGAGAATGCCAAATACTCGCAAGATCATCAACATTAGCGCAAATATGGTTCACAGACTTATTATTGAAATCTAACAGAGAAAAGCGGAACAAGCCTCCGCAATCATAGCCTTCACCAATAAATTGTCCAGACTTAGACGCATACCATTGAACTTTTCTGGCTTCAGTGCGTCAGCAAAAGCAGCCATAGAAAAACTAGGAAATTGTCTACAATAAGGTTTTTGGATTGTTGAATAATTAGACAAATTCCAGATTAAATTTCGAATATAAATCATGACCAAATCAGAAGAACTGAAGTAAAAAGTCAAATCAGATGATGCGTACTGATCAGACATACTGGTTGATGGCGTGGGCCAGAATCAGCAGGGTCGACGACGTCGAAGCAGCAAAATCAGTAGGGTCGACAAGGTCAGAAGATCACGAGCAGTCGTGTGTGGACGCTTCCCAAAAACCTTATTCACCCTCTCCCAGTGCAGGATCTCAAGGGCGAAGGGTTCCGGAGACCTGCTCTCCTGATCGCAGATGCATGTCTGTGGTCAGGATGAAGAGAACTGAAGGTGGCTCAGCTGTGAAGAGAGGCGAAAGCGGAATCTGGGATGATTTGGATGCTGGCTGCCAGGCGCCTTTTATAGGGCTGAGTCCGCGACCAGATAGCTACCTTCGATCTTATCTGCCCACGAAAATCTCGCGTTCAGTTTATATTTTATAGCGATCGGTTTGGATTCTAAACTTAACAGCCAAGTAACCAAAAATTCAAACGGCAAAAGGAAGCCGCGCCCCCGCAAGGCGAGGGGCTGGATTTCGGTGGGCCATTAACGCTCATGTCGTGCGCCCGCGCCCTTCGCCCCGCCCCGACCCGCCCAGGCGAGGCGAGGCGCACGCGTGTGAGGCTCTCCACACTCTCTCCTCTCATCTATGACTGGGTGAGTGTGTGGCTTGCATATTTAAGCTAGCCCCACTCCACTAGAACTAGCAATATGGTGCTATTAGTTCCACCATTCCCTAGCCATACACTTATATGGGCTATTGAGATTTTCCTGGGATTTATTTGAATTTCTCAATTGGGCCTAGCCCATAAATCCGAACACCTTACAGGACGTTGCCTACTTGCTCGGATTCCCGATCACCGACACGACAGTTGGACCCCGTGTGGTACGCTCTACTTGGAAGGAGCTAGAGGCTCGGTTTCAACAGATGCAGCATATGGATGGTCTTGATGAGGTCAACCCGCATCCATACTCATTTGTTCTGACTAATGGCCCTTTGGAACATAGGAATATAAAAAAAGAGGAATAGGAAAAACACAGGATTAGAGTTGGCTATGAATTACAATCCTACAGGAATTGAGAATGCAGGAAAATTTCTTACCTAGTATTTGGATGCTATGCAGGAATTTGAATAGAGAGACAAGAGTCATAGGAAAGTTTCCAAGAGGTTGAACCTCTTGTTATTTTCCTTCAAAACTTGTATGGAGGAAAGCAATCCATAGGAATTTCGAAGGAAATGATAGGATTGAATCCTGTGTTCCAAAGGCTTGTGTAGAAAATTTCCCTGTGCGAAATGAATCCTTCAAAAATCCTCCATATTTCCTTTGTTCCAAAGGGGGCCAAGTCTTGGTTTTTGCAGTTTCAGGTACATAACGTTATGTATCCTTGTAAAAAATAGTTCACGCTCTACGGCTCTATTAGACTTATGGTCTTACAACCCATGTCCTGGCTTTGTATCTAGCTGTGGATGCTGATGACTACACTGTGGCTAGGTCGTTTGAGGTGTACTACTATGGCTATTCGGCATGATCCTATTCATGGGCCAGTGTCGACAGGGTTCTCTTTGTGTACTTACAGGAGATCACAGATGCGGCCCAGGGGCATGTGCCAGAGTACTCTTGGGGTTCAGCAGTACTTGCGTCCACATACAGTGCCTTTGTGATGCATGCCAGAAAAATGAAACCAATGTTGTCCTCATGGGCTACCTGCTCCTTCTACATCTATGGTCGTATGAGAGGATTGCCATCGGGCGGCCTACCATAGACCACTCACCGTACAGTGCTGACCTGTACGGTGATCTCATGGCGGAGAGCCCTGCTATGGGGACTCTCTAGTACACTCAACAGGTGCGCAACTTCGGGTTATTAATCATATATTCATACATAGTTTGTCTATTTTTCTTACTATTTAGCACCATATTTGGCACCGGGGCACGGCTGGACGGTCTGGCCATGTGGTCCGGACGGTCCGTGCCTCCGTGATCAGATTAACTCGAGCGAGAGTACTTATTGTTGGAAACAGTGATGCCTAAGAGGGGGTTGAATTAGGACTTCTAAAACTCGTGCTAAACTAGGCCACAAATAATCCCCTAGAACAAAACCTACGCAGATAGCTTAACTAGAATGTGCAAACTAGGTTTTGTCTAAGTGTTGCTATCTCTACCGCAAAAGGAGTTATGCAACCTAAGTTCCAATCCTATATTTTAAACTAGGAAAATAGAGATTGTAACTTAAGTACTTAATGTAAATGTAGAAACTTAAAAGCAAGGTAGAGAAAGCAAACTCTCATGGACGATGCTGATATTTTTACCGAGGCATCTGGAACCACACAAGGCCCTGACTAATTCTCGTTGGTGCCCCTACGCAAAGGGTAGCCCACGCGAGGGCCAAGCACTATGAACAGGTAACTCCGTAGAGAGCCGCGGGCCTTCTCCACGTGCAAGTGGTGTTCCGCTTCTAGCTCCTCTCGAACGCTCCCCACCGTCTCCACTATCGAGCTTTCGGTCGAATTGTCGCGGGCCTCGTTCCCTCCGGTACACGGTGGCGGCCGTATCACAAACACAGTTGATACGGTCTCGCAAGACTCTCACTCCACTCAGTACAATTACAACGGCTCACACAAGAGCCGGGGGGTTTGTGGGTTTGTTTAACACCCTGAATTTTGGGGTATAAAAATTTCTTTGCTCTATTCTCAAAATTCAGGTGTTACACTTTCTTTTTCTTACTTTTCTTTTCTTTTTCCTAAATAGCGGAGACTTATTTTTTATATATAGGCATATGCCTAGTAAAGTAAAACCCTAGAGAAGCTTTGATTATTTCATTCATGCCGTTGCATAGTGTTTTTAAGTGCAAAAGGTGTTTGAAACATGTTAATATACCTCATATGGGTCTCCGGTAATTTTTCATATTTTCAAGTATTTTCCCTTTTTCTGAAAAATAAAATCTATTTATTTGAGATACTTTAAAATATTTTCAGAAGCTCTAATATGTTTTTTGAGTTTATTGGATGCCAAATCATGTCTTGAATTTTTGGAGTCTTCTGAATATTTTCGGGCCTTAAATGCAATTTGCAACATTTTTTGGAATTATTTTAATCCCTAAAATCCCTTCGTCGTGCCCGTTCCAAATGTCAGATTCATTTCACGAGTTGAGATCCGTAGCGTGGTCAGTTCCTCGCCAAAATTTGGAGCGGTTCCAACTCCGACGATAACTCCAGCGAGAAATTACTTTCAATCCATGCGTTGCTGGTGGAATCCGAGAGTACCGTTGCGTTTGTCTCGATGAGATCTTCGTCTAGGTGCTTTCGTTTCGTCGTTTGGACCTCCGAATCACTGTCAATTGATGGATTTGTTCTCGGCTCCCTCTTCTGCGGTGAGTTTTCTCCATTACCGTCCATAGAAGTTCATCGTTTGCGCAACCCTCTCGTCCTCGCAGCCCCTCTCCCTCATCCCCGGCGTCCATGGCCGCCATCTCCCTTCCCTACCAATGCTCTCTCTCTCCCTCCCCTCCTTTTTTTTCTTGGCGCAGTGGTTGGCCGGACGCTCGAGACAGGGAGCAGCGACCATGGCTGCCCCCCTACCCCTCCCCTGTGTGGTGCTCATGGCCTGCCGTGGGCAGCAGCGCCCCACCCCCCGCATGGGCCCCGTCTGGGCACAGCAGCCGCCGGGGCAGCAAGCCTCTGCACACAGGCTGAGCACCCCAGGCCGGCAACTGCTCACATGAGCAGAGCAGCGCACGCGCTCCCGGCCTTCGTGTGTGGGGAAGAAAGAAACTATCCGGTGCTAGATCTTCCGTGGGTGTAATCTCGTGGCCCTATGCGTGGCAAGTTTTTTGACAAATAAAAACGCGGCACGTCGCCGTTAATCCGCAATATACTAAATATGTGATATCTTTTGCGTATTAAATCCGATTCACTCTGTTAAAGTTACATTAAATTCATATTAATGTTGTCTACATATTCATCATTTGACATGTTTTAAATAAATTATTAAATATTTATTTAACTAATGTTTTAAATTAGTTTTTCAATTGAAACTAATTTATAGTTTTTAACTTACGCTTTTATAAATAAATGTTAACTTGATTAATACCAAGTTAGATACTTTTCATTTAATACTTTTTAGTATAGACGCGCCATCTACTTAGCGGTTCTCGTACGTCGCATCTTTCCAAATTAATTGTTTGAACGTAGCAAGTCCTACGTGATGTTTATAAATATAATCCGACTACTTTTTAAAATGTGATTTCTAATTAAATTATAATTTGGTTTAATGTTAAATTGGATATTTTTCTGAAATATCTTTCGCACATGATTTATATTAATTAAAATTAACCTAGAAATATAGTTTACGCATTTAATCACGTAAATCTTTTGAAAGTGATATCTTTTCAACCGTAGCTTCGATTTCAGCGTCTCAGAAAGGGAAATGTGCCCTTGGGCCATTTCTAGTTGTTTACTTATTTTGGTGATTGAATGCTCAACATACTACTTTGAACTAACACTCTTGATATGAGCATGAGCACAGGTACAGAAAAAGCAAATTGAAGATGAGAAGTCCAAATGAGTTGAATTGAAGGGCCAAAAGTGCAACTTTGATCAAACCAACATGAACACAAGGTTTGAGTGTTTGGATAAGTTGCACATACTGTCATCTATGTTTCTAGCACTTAGTTTTGGCTATTAACTCATATTTGCAAAGAAAGTGCATTTTGGACTCAGTGACAGGAATATTGCAAATCCTTTTGAAAAGATGTGAAAAAGGTATGGTTCTACCACTTAGTCAATTGTTTTAGTTGCTAACTATGTTTGTCTAAGTGCTAGAGAACCCCTCAAAAGAAGCCAAAAAGTCTGGAGAAAGATAGGCTAAAAAGAGCCTTAACCCAGTCTGGTCTAGAGCACCGGACCGGGTCCGCGCGACCCAGCCGAAGTCGGCAGTCTCGGGATTTTTCTTTAAAAATCACCGGACCAAACCAGTGGTGCACCGGACCAGGTCCGTGTGACCAAGCCGAACTCAATCACCGGACCTATACTGCTCCTGGTCCGGTGTGCCACCAGAACTCTTCTCCAATGGCTACTTCCAACGGCGCACAGTTCCAACGATCTGATGACGTCAGCAGGTGGTCCGGTGGCACATGGACTCGGTCTGGTGCCACCCTGGTATGGAAGGCGCCCAATCAGATCGCGTGACTGGGGGCTATAGGACCTGGTCCGATGGCGCACCAGACCGGTCCGGTGAGCCAGCGCAGAGCAGTTTTTGGACAGTTTTTCTAAGGAAGGAGCAATGGCTCCTAGGCCCCTTGAGGCTATAAAAGGGGCCCCTAGGCACCTCTACCTGGAACCCAGGCATACAAAGAGCACACCAACACTCCGATACTCTGTGACCACGTTGTTGATTCATTAGAGAGAGATTTGAGCATGTTTTGAGCTGTGACTCTATCATTTTTCATTCGTGCGCTCTTTTCTTCGCTTGCGTGCGTGGTGTTGCTGCACTTGTGCTCTTGTGTGTGTTGCTACTCCCTCCTTACTCTTGTGTTGATTGTGATCATTTGTGTAAGGCATGAGAGACTCCAATTTGTGTAGATTCCTCACAACCGAGAATTTGATATAAGGAAGACAACCATGGTACTCAAGTTTGATCTTTGGATCACTTGAGTGGGGTTGAGTGCAACCCTTGACCAAAGGAGGTCACCACAACGTGGAGTAGGCATTGGCCGAACCACAGGATAAAATCGCCGTGTCATTTGTCCATTTACTTTATTGTGATTTTGTTATTCCTCGCGCTAAACTTCACTTGCAATATTGCTCAAGGTTTAATACACATCTTGTGGGAGCAATCAAGTCCTTTTTTCCATTCTTTCTCTTCTCATTCGAACTTGGTTTTAGATCTCACTAATCCATATTTTAGACCAAGTTTGTTTTGTTTAGAGCTATTTTTGCAGGATCACCTATTCACCTCCCCTAGGTGCTCTCAATTGGTATCAGAGCCGTTCTCTTCATCAAGGGACTAACCGCCCGAAGAGATGGATCCTAAAGGCAAGGGGATTGTGATCGACGAGAAGGAGAAGGAGACGTCAACAACAACGAGCCAAAGGGAGAAAAGCCCAATGACTCAGGCTCAAAGAAGGACGAGAAGAAGAAGAGGTGCATCAAGAAGATAGTCTACTACGACAGCGACGACTCTTCTTCACCAAATTTGTGCTTAGAATTCAAGATTATGTTTTTGAAGTAAGCACATATTTAGGGGGAGCATTCTATAAACTTAGAATTCAAAATTTGTGCTTCAAATCTTATTCTTATGTAAGCTTTAATTGTGTTGCCATCAATCACCAAAAAGGGGGAGATTGAAAGCTCTCTTGTGAGTTTTGGTGTTTGGATGACAACTCAATTAAAGGACTAACAAGTGTACTAAGTGTTGAACAGGTGCTTAAGGTAAAGCCTACAGGGTTCAACACAAGTGAACAATTGTGATGGTCCAAGAACTGGATTATGGATACATGATGGACATCACAAGTAAGATGGACATTGCATAAAGTGAGACTCGGGTGCGTAGCTAGGAGACAACTAATCAAGCCAAGGACGGAGGCAAGAAGAGCTTCGAGGTACCAAGTGCATGGGAGAAGGTCAAGGAGGCTGAGGAACCCAAAGCCAAGGGTGAAGAAGAAGGCTTGCAAAGTCAAGGGTGATCGAGTTGAGAACAGCTACGGCACATCAAGGATCACTACATAAGGACGTGACTTACAGCCAATGAGGTAACAGCTACAGTTATGTGGTGTAAGTCATAAGGCTCAAGATCAAGCTCTAAGAAGGAGATCAAAGTCACTAGAAGGAGAACAAGTGTCAAAACCAGAACTGGAAGCAGCCCAAAAGAGCTAAGTTCACCTTAATCTTTAGTTTGGGTTGTTCCTATGTTTGGAGATGTTCTATGTGACCTTTGCAGGATGTTGGAGCTAAGAAATGTCAGTCTAGATCAAGTCAAGCCGACTTGATGATTTATGAGTCCAACATCAAAGCTCAAGCATGTGAAATGCTATGGATATAATAATTAAGAGAAGGTATGTTTCTAGACTTAGTACATTGGTTTTATTGTACTAATATACTTGTCTAAGTGTTAGAAACAGAAAGAAGAAGAACAGGAACGAGGTGCAAAAGGCTTGGCTGTGTACAGCCAAGGTTCTGCTCAGTCTGGGTGCATCGGACTGTCCGGTGCGCCAGGCTGGCTCGAGCAAACTGGCCGCTCTCGGGAATTCACCGGCGACGTACGGCTATAATTCACCGGACTGTCCGGTGAGCCAACGGTCGGCCGGGCCAACGGTCGGCCGCGCGATCTGCGCGGGACACGTGGCCGAGCCAACGGCTAGATGGAGGCACCGGACTATCCGGTGTGCACCGGACATGTCCGGTGCGCCAACGGCTCCAAGACTGCCAACGGTCGGCTTCGCCTTAAATGGAAAGAAATCGGGCACCAGACAGTGTCCGGTGTGCACCGGACTGTCCGGTGCGCCACCCGACAGAAGGCAAGATTTGCCTTCCTGGATTGCTTTCAACGGCTCCTAGGCCCCTTGTGCCTATAAAAGGGACCCCTAGGCGCCTCAAGCAAGATATAAGTGCAGCCAACAAGTGTAGACTTCACTGGAATCAACTCTCGCTCTCCCTCTTGTGTGTAACTCTATAGTTTGTGTAGAAGGCACACCTATAAGCCTTTAGAGAGAGGAGTAGTGCTGCTAAGAGCTAGAACAAGGTCTTGAGCGTATCGTTACTCTGCCGGGCTGTTGCCAAGAAGTTTGTAAGCAGCCGCGGTTCTGTTGTAACCCCACTCAATAGTGAAAGGCTCTATCTGTCATACTGACAGATCTGAGCAAACGGAGGAAGGAGTTGAAATAGACTCCAAGCCCAGGTGTGGCTAACTCCAACGAGGACTAGGCAAGCATTTCAGGCTTGGCCGAACCTCGGGATAAATCCTTGCGTCTGTGTGCTCTGTTCTGTATTGTATCCTGACTCTCTGTCTTACTCGTCTTTATATCTGCACTTCAATACTTATCTGTGGTATAAGCTTTATTTGAAGTGCAGGACATTTTTGAGACATGATCTCTGATTCCGCTGCAACCTACTCGAAGAGTCTTCTCACTCCACTGCGTACTAAGTCTTCGAGTAGAGTAAGAATTTAAGTTTTAAAGTAATAAGTTTTATTCACCTATTCACCCCCCCTCTAGGCGACATCCAGATCCTGTTCCCGGGTCAAAGGGAACTTTCAATTGGTATCGGAGCTAGGCCTCTCCAGTGTGGGCTTAGCCGTCCGGAGATAACGATGTCGTCACAAGAGGTAACTGTAGAAATTCTTTTAGGTGATGGCTCTAATTACAAATCTTGGTCTGTCTCTATTTATAATGCTTTCATGAGTGTTGATTCTGATTTGAGACAGATCTTTAGTAGAAGTATTTTTCCATCTGATATTAGTAAAAATCTCTCTAATGATGAACTAAGATGTTTATCTCTCAATCACCGTGCTTGCAACATCTTAGTTGAGTCTCTTTCTAGAAGTGCCTATTTTGCCATCATGAGTAGTGATAATGATTTGTTTGTTGATGCTCATGATTTATGGAATAGAATTAAAGTAAAATATTTTGTGGCAAATTGTACTACTTCTACTCCCTATATTGCTTGTGATGCTAACCATTCAAAGGGAGAAGATCTAGAACGATGGACACCCAACGATGAATCTACCTCGTCGACAGGTTTGGTCTCCACTAATAATAAGTGTTTTATTGCTAACAATGACGGTGGAGACAAAAGCCATGATGAGGAGGAATATGAGGATGATAGCGAGGATGAATCTTCATCATCACAAGGTACATTTTCCTATATTGCTTCCACTGACATTAATGACAGGGAAAATGAGACCGATGATGTGGAAGAAGAGGAGATTCGCCGTTTCTACAACCATCTCAACAAAGCGGACAAAGCTCTCTTGGTTAAGTTGTTGAGAAGGAACAAGGAACAAGGCGAGACGCTTCTCAGGCTAGAGGAGACTCTCATCAAAACAAACAACAGCCTGGAGAAGATGACCAAAGAACATGAGGAGCTAAGGTGCTCTCATGATGTCTTGGTCCAACGGTATGATTCAATGTTAATTGAGCAAAGTAATAATTATGACGCTCTATCTAATGTTGCTCAACTTAAAACTGAAAATTCTATGCTTAGAAGTCAAGTAGAAACAATGAATTTAGAAAAGCTTGCTCTTAGTGAAAAGTATGATATGTTGTCATATTCTCATAGTAAACTAGTTGATGATCATATCATGCTCGATATTGCTCATGAGGTAGTAATTACTAGTTTAAACTCATATGAACCTCATTCTTGCACTAGTAATCAATTGGTCAAAATATTATCATGTGCTGACATCCACCGCCCCAAGAAAGGCCAATCTTTGTTTGAGAAACAAGTTGCAGGATCAAAAAGAAAATTGTGTGGGAACAAGAAGCAAAGACAGCTAAGGAGAAGACACATTGCTCAACTCTCTCAAGATATCCACGGGCGCGTGGTGAAGAAGCTTGAGAAAGGAAAAACTGCAGCAAGTGTTAAGCTCAACAAGAAGAATGTTCCCAAAGCTATAAATGAAGAAATCAACATGAAAAAGGAAAAAGGTAAAGATTCAATTAATCATGTTGTTTGCACTGACCTTCTCTCCATGTCATTCAAGTACAAAAAGGGAAAAGGAAAAAGGAGGTGTTTCAAGTGCAAGAAGTTAGGCCACCTCATCGCGTCTTGTCCGTACAAAGACAAGAATGAAGGGACAAGGAGTTGTTTTGGATGCAACAAAAAGGACCACACGATCACTTCATGTCCGGTCATGAAGAATCAAGGATGTGCATCCTCCAAGGTGACCCTCACCAAGGAAAATGACACACAGCAAGCGTCGTGTCAAGTTGAGCGACGCTTCTGCTACAAGTGTGGTGAGCAGGGTCATCTATCCAAGGTATGTTATAAAGGTAAGATTCCTAAGCAAGTGAATTTGTGTCAATCTTATTCGGGTAGGAGACCCAAATCATACACTTGTGCTAGATCTATAACGAGATCACCTAGAACTAGCACAAAGGCAATTTGGGTACCAAAGGCACATTTAGATGATCATTATGGACCCATCCCGAGATGGGTACCAAACTGCGCTAACTAGACCATGCAGGTGCCTTGAGATGGACTAGAGACCATGGGAGAGCTTAAGACGGTTATCTAAAACTCTATGCTTAAGCTGTTAATTGTTTTGGTGTTTATTGACCCAAGGTTGAATTATTGTGAAACACTAATCCCATGTTCATCTCAAGTGAAATAAGGTGTGTAGGTCCTGAATCATTATTGGTGAATCAAGTAAAGGACTTTGATGAGAATCTACAACTTGCTCTCCAAAGGATGGTACTCGTGTATTTTAAGTACAATTTAGTATTGCTCTTAAGATGGCTTGTTGTGCTACCTGTCTTTGGAGTAGTTATGCTTTATGATTGCCTGTGGTAAATGAATCATAATGATGTTTGCTTAATCATGACTGGTGCTATATAGGATATATCTTTTGAATCATTCATGGGTAGCTCTTTCATTTGTTATATCCACATGATTAACTCTCTTGGTGTATATGGATAAACCTGCAACTTTTGTAAGTCATGCTATGTGCAATTATAACATTTTTGTTTAGTCCATGCTCACATAATTACCCTAGTTTGGTACTGTGTGAATTTCAAATCCATGTCGTGCCCTTTTGAGCTATGAGGTGCGTAAGCAAAAGGAGCCCTGAATTGGTGATAACAAGGGCTCTCATAAAGGCAAAGGTATGGAAAATGGAACTGTGCAATTTTATTGAAAATCTTGAAGTTCCATTGATAGTGATCATAGCTGTGTTCTTGCATTTCATTGGTAGTATCGTGGCTTAGAAGACTTATGCCTTAAAATGTTGTTTCTTTTGGTATACCTAAAGAACCTTCTTAACTATGATGTGCTTAGACATGATCATGTTGTTTTTCAATTAGTATATGTGATGCAATGATAGTTAAGTATGAAGCATGTCTAAGTTGCGTGTAAATGTTATACTTCCTTGAGTAGTGAATTGGCTTAGGTGCCACTGAGGCATGCATTGTTGAATTTAGTCAACCTTTCATTTAGCCTTCAATTGGTGTTAAGTGGTTTTTCAATTGATATTCAAATTGGCATCCTTGTGTGATGAAAGTGATAGAGTATGCCTTGACCAAGGTATGTTGTGATCCCCTCTAGTTCTAAGGAAGCTAGAATGTGCAAAGTGCAAGTCATTCAAATACTTGATGCACAACTTGAGGGGGAGCACACATAACCTGTGTCTTTCGAGACTAACTGTTTCTTTAGTAATCTTGTATAGTCTCTAGGTGGAAAAGAGAAGATAAGCAAGAAATGGAGCAATCAGGACTTGGGTACCTCTGTAAGTCACGTCCTTGGTATCTCAAGTTGTGAGTAAGTGCATATTTTTAGATTGCTCATACTCTATAATATCTGGTGATAATAGATGTTTATTCTTAAATATCATGGAGCCATGATAATAAATGAACTTTGCAATTGGTATCTTTAAATTGGTATCTTTCAATTGGTAGCCGTAATAGTTCGCTTCAATTGACATCTTTTGATAATCATGAGAATAGAAGTTTCTTCTTGTGCCCAATACTATAACTTGTTCTAAGTTTGGTGTCTTAGCAACAAGAAAAAGTTAGGAGAAAGAATCAGGCACAAGTGTGGAGAAGCTCTCGAGAGATTAACTACTTTCAAGATGGGAAGTACACTACAACATGGTAAAGGTACAAAAGGAAGTATTAACCTTTTTGCATATATGTATCTTACCTAAATGTTGATAGGGCATATGTTCAATAAGTAAGGGGGAGTCTTGATAGTCGTTTTTCCTCCTTAACACCCTGTTGTCCCTTGACATCATCCTATGTTCTTGCTTGAGTATAGTTTTTGGTGTTTGATGTCAAAGGGGGAGAATTTGTGTATTAAAGCTTATCTCAACCTGAGAGGAAAGCTTATCCTAAGGGGTGATGTGTTAGTTTAAGCCTTGCTAGTGTGTTAGTCATATGCTTCTTGCAGTATCATATGTATAGACTAGTGTTTCCGCTGCGATGAATTATTTGGCTTCTATAGTGTAATAGATAGTCATGTGGTTAATGGTGCTTTAAGATTGCTTTAAATTGGTATCTTAGTTTAAATTAGTATCTTAATGGTGAATAGTGGTAGGTTGATATTCCTGTGATATATCCACTAATTTGAATGGTGTTTAACTCTGATTAGGTGCATTTGTGTGTTTGATTATGTGCATTTGTGTGTTATAGTATCATGGTTTGATTCTTGACACAATGCATCCTAAAAAGTGCTAAGGTGTAGAAATGTTTCAAATTGCCTAAGTATGTGCAAATTGGCGTCTGAGGTCAAGATTATGTTTTTGAAGTAAGCACATATTTAGGGGGAGCATTCTATAAACTTAGAATTCAAAATTTGTGCTTCAAATCTTATTCTTATGTAAGCTTTAATTGTGTTGCCATCAATCACCAAAAAGGGGGAGATTGAAAGCTCTCTTGTGAGTTTTGGTGTTTGGATGACAACTCAATTAAAGGACTAACAAGTGTACTAAGTGTTGAACAGGTGCTTAAGGTAAAGCCTACAGGGTTCAACACAAGTGAACAATTGTGATGGTCCAAGAACTGGATTATGGATACATGATGGACATCACAAGTAAGATGGACATTGCATAAAGTGAGACTCGGGTGCGTAGCTAGGAGACAACTGATCAAGCCAAGGACGGAGGCAAGAAGAGCTTCGAGGTACCAAGTGCATGGGAGAAGGTCAAGGAGGCTGAGGAACCCAAAGCCAAGGGTGAAGAAGAAGGCTTGCAAAGTCAAGGGTGATCGAGTTGAGAACAGCTACGGCACATCAAGGATCACTAAATAAGGACGTGACTTACAGCCAATGAGGTAACAGCTACAGTTATGTGGTGTAAGTCATAAGGCTCAAGATCAAGCTCTAAGAAGGAGATCAAAGTCACTAGAAGGAGAACAAGTGTCAAAACCAGAACTGGAAGCAGCCCAAAAGAGCTAAGTTCACCTTAATCTTTAGTTTGGGTTGTTCCTATGTTTGGAGATGTTCTATGTGACCTTTGCAGGATGTTGGAGCTAAGAAATGTCAGTCTAGATCAAGTCAAGCCGACTTGATGATTTATGAGTCCAACATCAAAGCTCAAGCATGTGAAATGCTATGGATATAATAATTAAGAGAAGGTATGTTTCTAGACTTAGTACATTGGTTTTAGTGTACTAATATACTTGTCTAAGTGTTAGAAACAGAAAGAAGAAGAACAGGAACGAGGTGCAAAAGGCTTGGCTGTGTACAGCCAAGGTTCTGCTCAGTCTGGGTGCACCGGACTGTCCGGTGGTGCACCGGACAATGTCCGGTGCGCCAGGCTGGCTCGAGCAAACTGGCCGCTCTCAGGAATTCACCGGCGACGTACGGCTATAATTCACCGGACTGTCCGGTGTGCACCGGACTGTCCGGTGAGCCAACGGTCGGTCGGGCCAACGGTCGGCCGCGCGATCTGCGCGGGACACGTGGCCGAGCCAACGGCTAGATGGAGGCACCGGACTGTCCGGTGTGCACCGGACATGTCCGGTGCGCCAACGGCTCCAAGACTGCCAACGGTCGGCTTCGCCTTAAATGGAAGGAAATCGGGCACCGGACTGTCCGGTGCGCCACCCGACAGAAGGCAAGATTTGCCTTCCTGGATTGCTTTCAACGGCTCCTAGGCCCCTTGTGCCTATAAAAGGGACCCCTAGGCGCCTCAAGCAAGATATAAGTGCAGCCAACAAGTGTAGACTTCACTGGAATCAACTCTCGCTCTCCCTCTTGTGTGTAACTCTATAGTTTGTGTAGAAGGCACAGCTATAAGCCTTTAGAGAGAGGAGTAGTGCTTCTAAGAGCTAGAACAAGGTCTTGAGCGTATCGTTACTCTGCCGGGGTGTTGCCAAGAAGTTTGTAAGCAGCCGCGGTTCTGTTGTAACCCCACTCAATAGTGAAAGGCTCTATTTGTCATACTGACAGATCTGAGCAAACGGAGGAAGGAGTTGAAATAGACTCCAAGCCCAGGTGTGGCTAACTCCAACGAGGACTAGGCAAGCATTTCAGGCTTGGCCGAACCTCAGGATAAATCCTTGCGTCTGTGTGCTCTGTTCTGTATTGTATCCTGACTCTCTGTCTTACTCGTCTTTATATCTGCACTTCAATACTTATCTGTGGTATAAGCTTTATTTGAAGTGCAGGACATTTTTGAGACAGGTTCTCTGATTCCGCTGCAACCTACTCGAAGAGTCTTCTCACTCCACTGCGTACTAAGTCTTTGAGTAGAGTAAGAATTTAAGTTTTAAAGTAATAAGTTTTATTCGCCTATTCACCCCCCCCTCTAGGCGACATCCAGATCCTGTTCCCGGGTCAAAGGGAACTTTCACTTATTCGTGAGTGTAACACTATAAAAATCATAAAATAAAAATAATGCATTTAGTTATTAATGGTAATTATGGTAATAAATTTTCTTTTAAGTGTTTGTTATTTATTTGCATTTGGAATGATTTTTGATTGCTCATAATTGATTTTTTGGACATTTAATAGCATTTTCTTCTTAAATGAAAATCCAAATAAATAATATAATAATAATTAGTCCAAAAATAATTATTTTATTTATAAATAATTTTGGTATAATTATTATGAATTTTAGGGTTATTTTAAAATGTATTTCAAATTTAGAAAAGGAAATAGAAAACAGAAAAAGAAAAAACCTAACTAACCCTAACCCTAAATGGCCCATTAGGCCCATCAACCATTAGCCACCGCCCCTACTGCCCTAATCCAGCCAGCCACGCGTGCCCTGCTCCCTGACCTAAACCGACGCCCTCTCCCTGGCAGCCATTGCCGCCACCCAACCTTTCTCTCTCCCACTCGGCACTTTCTCTCTCTCCCCCTTCCCTTTCTCTCCAGACCGAGCGCCGTCAGGAGCCGCCCGGAGCAGCCCGCGGCCACCCTGCCCTGCACGCACCACCCCGTGCCGACCCGTCCATGCCGCGACACCAGACCCCGACCCGAGCCGACCCCGTGCAGCCCAACCGTGCCCCTGCAGGCGACCCGACGCGCAGCCGTCGAGCAGTGCCCTGACCGAAACGCCGCGCCCGTCCGCCTCCAGGAACCGGAAATGGGCAGCCGTTTCTCCCTCTCTCTCCCTCCATTTCCTCCCCATTATGGCGACCCCCATTGATGGCCATCAATGGCGCCATGGCCGGCCACCTCCCCCTCGGCGCCTCTCCCTCCCTCTAAAACTGACGCCCTCTCCCTCTCCCTCTCCCTGCCCGAGCTCTCTCTCTCTCACTCCCTCGTCGATGGAGTTCACTGCCGTCGCCATTGTGGACCGAAGCTGGAGCAGCGCCTTGCTCGCCGCCGGAGCTCGCCATCGTGCCTCGCCGGAGACGTGCCCGAACCCCGTCCAAGCCTCGCCGATCCCGCCGTGCCAAGCCTTCGCCTAGTCGCGCGCTCGAGCCCGTTCGCCGTCGTCCATTCACCCAAGGTTGAAGACAACCCAAAACAATTTGAATTCATTTTTGAAATCATGTTTGAATTAATTTATGAATTTTGTGAATTATTTTTATAATATTGAGATGATGTGATTTGGCGATTCATGTGTATGATTTTAGAGATTGCGATGTATACGTGTAGCCAAAATCTAACCCTGCGACAATACTTTGATTATGCGTATAATTTTATAATTCTAAAAATGAACACGGTCACTATTCACTACCACAGTGATTTTCATACTAGAAATGTTTATAATTAATTTCGCTTTAGTGTGTGGAACGATATTGGTTAGTATTGGTATAAGTATAATTTTATTGATATAAGAAAAATAAAAATTTAAGCCACATATTTCTGGTCAAATGAAAATATATATTTTACTATTCATGATAAATGTATTCATAAGTATAACACTTAATTACGTAGAATTAGTAAAATATTTATGTATGAAGTAATAACCATGAATATGTTATTAAAAGTCCCATTTAGTAATCTACATTAATCCTTAGAATATTAATGAATGGTGATTTATAAATAAACATTGTAACAATACGTATAATTTCTATTTAGAAAAGAAAGGAGAAAATAGAAAGAATAGAGTTTTCTAAAGATACTAAAATGATAGAATTAGTGTTCATATCTTTAAAATGATGACCTATCGGTTTGAATGTAGTTTTCTCAACAAATATAGATTTACTGTTTTCCTAATAGAATGATAATCATTTATTATCCCTTCACATAAAACTCATTTAGTCTCATATTTAAGTATCCATAATTACATGCTTTACAATAGAAACATGTCATATAACTTTTGTAATAATGATATAATAGCTTAATTAAGTGCTCACACAGTCATTACTAAAATGATAGTTTATACATAAATTCCTTTCTAATAAATTAGATCATTTGTTTCTACAATAGAATTAAAGATAATTAATATATTAATTATCCTTTATCATAATTTATTAATCAAACCTATAGTAAATTTGTTCTTAACTAGATTTATGACATGATTAATGATTTCATAGAATTTAGTCCACATTATATACGAATCACTTAGCTTTTCCTAAAGGATAAAATAAAGTAATAAGAGTTTAAGTTCTTTTATAACTTAAAATGTTACTTTATATATTGACTTCGAATATAATAATATAGGCTACGTGTTTTCTAATAAAAATAAAAGATAATTATTTGTTCATTAACTTTTGCATGACAATCCACTTAAGGGCCCATAACCTAGCTTTTTCATAAAATAGGTGTTTAATAATAATGATCTTTTCACATAAAACCTATTTAGACTTATATCTTAGTTTATCATAAGTGAATATTTAACAATAATTTATAAGATGTTCCATAATGCTTCTAAAATTAATAACATGTTTCGTAGCCCATTAACCTTAGTTATATAACATATATCTTTTCTAAAAGGTTAAAAAGGTTTAATATTGTTATAACGTGTTTTATCATCTTATAAACCCTTAATCTTAGACATATCACATATGACGTTTTATAAAAGATTAAATTAGTGAACTTAATATTTGTAGATTTTAATTAAGATATTTTTAAGCTCATGTCTTGTTTTATAAAGTATAGATCACACATTTTTGAAAAGAATACCTTTTTATTATAACCCTTGCGTGTAATGTTTTTGAAAAGCGAACGCTCTTTTCGTTATGCTTTCTTTTAGCTTTATGTATGGTGAATGTTGTATGTTATCGAGTGGTGTTTGTTCTTCTTGTTTGTTTGTGTGATATTCAGTGGTTGATCTAGTAGTTAAGAATCAAGATCTATTCCTATCCGTGGAAGAACCTCAAGTTTCCTATAAGCAAGGCAAGTGGACTTCTCCCTCTGCATACTCTGTTTGATCCCAACAATACATTTAATAAAGTTTATTCTTGGATATATATGCGTAATTTGATGGGTTACCTATTTGGATATACCTAACCTTTTCTACCGTATTCCTTGATCAAACTTGGGTATTATACTTTACCTTCGTAGCTATGCTATTGCTACAATTTAACTTTATGCAGTCACTCCTGTTTATGATACTAATGTTCCAAATGGTAAGTTTACATTATTGTTGTTAACCCGATGGTTAAGCAAGATTATTGCATATTAATTGGAACATGGAGTGACCACCCGGGAAAACAATGCTACCATGAGGCTGGTATGGGACGCCCTTGGCTAAATAACTAGGGAAGTCTTATGTCGGGTGCTGGTCGTGGTCGACCGAAACGGGGGCATCTGGCAAGCGCTTATAGTTCCGGCTCAGGCAGATTGGATACGACCATAGTTCCCAAAGCTTTACCCTGTAGTCTAGACTATAAGTTGGTTACGTTAGGTGTACCTTATGCAGTTGACCATTTCCAGCATTTGCATAATGAGGACTCTAGGGAAAAGCCTCATAGTGAGACCCTAGCCATTCACCTCGGAAGTGAATACGGGTCTAGCTAACCCGGGCTAGAAGGGAATCGCGACTCATGGGTAAAGATGCGCCACCTCTGCAGAGTGTCAAACTGATATATCAGCTGTGCTCACGGTTAAGAGCAGCCTGGACTCCTCACATGATAATTGAACTTGAAGATGGAAATAAATCGAGATCCGATGATCTGCCAATGGTTTGCTTCAGTGGTTTCACTTAAGTGTTTTTGATATACTCTTTTACCTTTGTTTAATGGGAATACTTGGGATTCACACTTATTAGTAAGACAGGTGTTGTTAATAAAATGTTGACCAACTAAAATGCTTACTGCTCAACCTTAGCCTCACCTTGTTAAACTTGCATTAATTTTCCCCCACTTGCTGAGCCCCGACCATAAGTGAGCTCACCCTTGCTTAATTTTGATCAGAAGTTTGCAGATGAAGTTATGATACTAAGCTCCATGGATGCTAGTCTAATGATACCCTCGGTCATCTTCCTGTGGATGGATGTCCATGTTTCACTGTACTTTGATGAATAAAGGTTAAGACATTATGTCTGTTCGAAGTGTAATATGTTAATATAATCGTTATTTACGCTTTTATGCATTGTTCTTTTAATATATTACACTTGTGACGTCAACATATGTGTGGAAATAGATCGTGGCACACATATGCGATGCACTTGGCTCTGCCCTCGGAAACATGTGTGACAGTGAGAACCCTAGGTACACCAAAATGTCGCATGAAGAAATTCTTAGGAAATTTGTGAGCGAGCGCATGATGGCGAAGGAGGCGAGGTATGTCGACGACATCACCAACAGACCTCTTCCACACTATGAGCCACAACCCATGGCTCTCAAGGCGACGACCAACAAGGAGGTTGTAACACCCTGAATTTGGGGGTATAAAATTTCTTTCTTATGATCATCCAAATTCAGGTGTTACACTTCTCTATCTCACTCTAGTTTCTCTCTCTCTCTAGTTTTCTCCCTCTCTTCTTCTTTTAATTAGGGTTAGTTGAATTAGTGAAGGATTATTTATTTTATTTTGCCCAAAACATATGAGTCATGGAATGTTGCATCATATTGAGCCTAAATATTCTTTGAATTGTTGCACATATTTGATTTGGTTTGAATTTGAATTGAAAACCCTAGAGAAAATAAATAGAAAAGGCAATAGAAATTCCACGAAAAAGGAAAAAGCCATTTCGGCCCAAACCAGCCCAATAAGCCCAGCCCGCACGCGCGCACCCGCGGTGCCTAACAGGCGGGCCACGCCTGTCGACGCCAACCCGAGCCTGCTCACTCCCTCGCGGCTCTATGGGGCCGAGTTGTCAGCGCCGTTCTTTCCCCCACGCCTGCTCTCTCTCTCTCTGTCCCGCTGTCCCCACATGTCAGCCATCCCTAACCTCTCGCCCACGATCTCCCCGCCGTGGACGCGCCCACGACCGCACGTTCTCCGGCCACGTCCCTGCGCCCGTGCCCTGCTCCCCACCTCCCCTCGCTCATTTGCACCCTCTTCCAAACCCTCTCGCCCTCTCTCTCACTCTGCCCACGCTTGCAGGGAGCTCCGCCACTGCCCATCGTCGACCACTGCCTGTTCTGTAGCCACCGTTGCGTCCGCGCCCTGTCCCGTGCCACGGTGAGCTCCGCCTCGCTGTCAGCTGCTCGGGACACCCTTCGGTGTGCCCTTCCCCTCTCTGTTTCGTCCAGTCCGTGCTCACCGAAGCGATCTTTGCGCAGCCGGAGCCCCCCAGTCGTCGCCTCGTCGCGTCCTTGTGCCTCCGTCGTTGCTTCACGACTCCAGCGCTTCACCTCAAGGTGAGCAACCCGCCCGTACCCTTAATTTGGTCGTTCCTGCTCTGTTGCTCGCATGATTGCACGCCAGAGCTATCCCGCGCTGCCGTTAACCCGCCTAGCCGTGGTCTGCGCCCTTTGATGCCCCTGCGCCAGCGTGAAGGCCATGGCTGAGCCCACTAGACCGCCCTGATCACGCCCAGGCTAGCCCCCAAGCCCTAGGAGCCCCACCGTGGCCAGCCTCCTCGTCTCCGACGAGCTCTCACCGCGGGACCGAGCAGCGCCACCTGCCCATGTTCGCCCCTGGCCGTTAGATCTCGGGCGTCCATCCGAGATCGGGCGGTTTAGACTTAACCCGAGCAGATCTAATCCCAGCCCTCCGATCTAGATCCAATCGCCTCTCTCTCTCTCTCTCTTCCCCTCCCCCGCGTCTCTGCCTCTGGGCCTGGCTGGTCAGCCCGCCCTGGCCCGCTGACGCCCTGGCCCCGCTTGTCAACCACGTCCGCGCGCCCGCGCCCCCGCGCGTGTTCACGCCATCTAATCTGGGCCGCTGATCTCTGATCCGATGGCTAAGGTTACCCCGTACCCCTTCGCGTGTGAGTTTTGCTTAAGAGCCCCCCCGGTTTTAGGAAATCAACCCGCCGTCCTCTGTTTTAGCGCGCAGGCTCCTGGGTTATTTTGAATAGCCCCCTGTATTTTTATTTAATCACAGATTTAGCCCTAATTTCATATTTCAAACTTCAAAACTTGTTTATTTCATATCTTTTTCATATGAACTCCAAATTTAGTGGTTCAAATTACAAAATGTTCATAAAATTATTCTGTATTCAAATAAAATGCGACCAGCCATGATCTGTACACTTTAATTTTACACTTAGAATATAGGATTAAAATATATGTTGATTTATTCTTTTAATGAAATAAATAAAAGGAAAATCCTAGGAGTTAAAGTATATTTAATCTTGTGAGATTAATAATATGTACTACATGAATTCACCTCTGGTTTAACTTTTAGGTCTCAATGAAATGAATAGAATTAGGTTATGTAATTATGGATAACACTTAAAGGACAATCAAATTCCTAAATGAGAGTAGTTCATCTTATAATTTCATCTTTTCTTGGTTTAATTACTACTTTACCCTTTTGAGATATGTTCCAAACACTTAGAGTGTAATCGATCCCCAATTAAGATTAGTCCATTTTATAAGTTGATCTCATTCTCTTTTATTTAATACTATACCTTTTGAGATGTTTTCCAATGTTGGTGTATGCTTGATGTGATGTTCATTTGTACTTTCTAAATGTATTGAATGTATGCTCGCTTTATTTAGACAACGAGCAGCTCGTGGTTCCTGAGTGTGTTGCCGAAGATCCCTCTGAGCAACAACCTAGTGAAGGCAAGTGTCCTCAGACCTATCATGTCCTACTTTACTTTATAATTCACTGTACCGCATTACATTATTGAAACTTAAGGATTGACTAGTTTGTATTTGCCTTACCCTTGTTTACCTTTTTGGGTTATTCATGGTTAGTGTTGGGGGCCTTCATCTTCCAAAGGTCCTCAAAAACATGACTAACATATTTTCCAAGTATAATACATTCATAGGGACCTTTGGCCTTGGGATGAAGCTATACACGACATGAAAAGCGTGGTCCGAAAGAAGGATGAACCAGTTCCGAAGCTACGCATGGAGAAGCTTCGGCTTAGCGGTGGAAAATGAAAACGACTTAAAAAGGAAAAGACTATCTAGTCCTCGATAGATTATCCTTAAGTCAATCGTAAATATCAAGGGCATGGATGTAATTCTACATAGGCTGCGTCCTATGCCTATAAATAGATGAACAATAACACCGTACTATTCACGCTGACTTGTATCCACTCGCACGTCACATTTGATTTCTTACCTTCTGTCAAGCCGAAGGTACAAATGTAATTACTGTTATTAATATTTGTTCATGATTAGATAATGAGAATATAAATAATCCAATGATTTAATGTGATTATTCATGTTATCTTCCATGTTCCTTATGTTCCTATTTTCATTATTACATACTGAGATGATGAAGGTAAGTCCTTCATGATCTTCGTCTGAAGATCATTATATCCTAAGGGAGATAATGCTTCGAAGGACGAAGGTCTTTAACCACTAACATTTTTGTGTTGCCTTGTTCTTAACTCATAGCATTTGAGAACAAGTCCCTAACATTGGCGCCCACATCCAGTGAACTCATTCGACCACCTTCGGCAAAGCTGTGACCTTCGTCATGCCGCCGAAGAAGTCTTCAGGGCTAGGGGTTGCACTGCAGCCACTGGATGTTAACCAAGAGACGCTACGCAAAGCCAGAAGCCAAAAAAGGAAGGCTACAAGTCCAACGCCTCAGAAGGAGGAGTTGGACCAAGAAATAAGGGACCTCGAAGCCATATGTCGGCGTTTCGGACCTGGGGGTCCCTAGACCGACGAGTAAATTTGTCGCTGCGTGCCCCTGCCCAGATGGGTTGGTGCGAGATGGAACACAAGTGGGGGAATGAGCCTTGTATTATCCTGCACCAGGGTGCTCGTAGTAGGGGTTACAAGCATTGCGAGAGAGTGAGAGCGAGAGAGGGCGAGTAGCAGAGAGCAAGAGAGAGAGAGAGGGTTCAGCCCCTGCTCGTCTTCTCCCGCCGTGCGTACGTATGCTTCGTATGTTCGTATGCTCGTCCCTTCGTCCCCTCGCTCCCCCTTTCGTCTCCCCCTCGTGGGGCCCTGGACACCCCCTTTTATAGACGTAAGGAGATGCCCAACTGTACAATGGGGTGTAGCTAGGAGCTAACGTGGCTGGCAGGGAAGTGCCCTGAGCCTTGTACAGATAACAACGTGGCCGTCGGGGGGACGTCTTGAGTCCTGTAGAGGTAGTATCGTGGCCGTCGGAGAAGTGCCTTGGACCCTGTAGCAGTACAGCTGTTGGCGCTGCATGGATCTTGCTGATGTCTCCTTGCTTCCGTAGGGGGCTTGAGGACCACTGATGTCATGGTTGCATGCGGGAAACCACCATCGCCTGTTACCGGGGTAAGCTTGATGGGACGTCGGTCTTGTTCCTTTGTAGCCTGAGCTAGCTAGGAGTAGGGTAATGATGCATCCCTCGTGGCGTGGTTGATCCGAGCCTGAGGTCGGGCGAGGCGACGACTCCTCTGAGGCCGAGGCTGGGGCCGAGACCCAGGGTCGGGCGAGGACGTGATTCTTCCCGAGGTCGGGGCCGAGGGTTGGGCGAGGCGGAGATTTCCTCCCGAGGCCAAGGCCGAGGCCGAGCCCTGGGGTCGAGCAAGGCGGAGCTTCCTGTTGCGCCCGAAGCTGGACTCGACCGTTGTCGGTTTCGCCCGGTGGTTGGCACAGCAACTGGAGCAGGGCGGGCGGCGCTGTTTTCTTGTCAGATCGGTCAGTGAAAGGGCGAAGTGACTGCGGTCTCTTTGACCTTGCCGACTGAGGTGCGCGTGTCAGGATAAGGTGTCAGGCGACCCTAGCATTAAATGTGCATGCAACACGGTCGGCTGGTAAGGCGATTTGGCCAAAGTCGCTTGCACGACAAGGCTTGTCTTTGGCGGAGCCGAGGGTGCGCTCACTGTCTGAAGAGACCCTCGGGTGAGGCGTGGACTCGTTCGGGACCACTGTTCCGCCCGAGGCCGGGCTCGGGTGGGTGAGACCGTGTCCCTTGGTAGACGAAGCTTTGACTTTGACCCGAGCCGTCAGCCTTTAGGGTTTGCCCTGAAGGTGTTTCCCAGCTGTGATTAGGAGTGGTGGGGGTACCCCTAATTTCGGTACCCGACAGTAGCCCCCGAGCCTCGAGGGGAGTGGTGATGCTCACTTCGAGGCTCTGCCGCATTCTTGGTGAGGGGACCGGCCTTTCTCGGTTATACTTTGTTCCGACGGGTGCGCGCGAGCGCACCCGCCGGGTGTAGCCCCCGAGGCCTCAGAGGAGTGGTTGACTCCTCTGAGGTCTTAATGCTTTTCGGGATGTTTCGGTCGGTCCTGTCGTTCCCTCATGCAGCCTGGCCGTAGCCTGGGTGCACGATCAGGTTTCGAGTTTTTAAGCTGGTTTGTTGACGCTGTCAACAATTTGGCCGTAGCCGGGTGCGAGAGCAGCCCCCAAGCCTCTGCACGGAGCGAGAGGACGATCAAGGACAGTCTCGACTTTTATTATACGCCCCTTCGTCGCCTTTCCGCAAGGAGGAAGGGGGAAAGCGCCATGTTACCCTCGGAGGGCACCAATCATGGTGTTTCCGGCGAGCTGCTAACGGGTGATCCGAGTGGACGCCCGTGCCCCGTTTGTTAAGGGTCGGCTAGTGGCCCAGAGGCGCACTCCAAAACTACCTGCAGGTGATTCGCTGGACCCGACCCCTTTTCGACAGGGTCCGAGGGCTCGATGCCTCCTCCAGTGGGATTCCATTACGAGTCGTTCCCGCTGCTCTCGGAAATGTCCTAGGGTACCTCGGGAGCATAGGCCGAGCCTCGGCCATGTATCGGATGTACCCAGGGTCATCCCTCACTCTGCATGTTCTGGGGCGGCTGTCGAAACCCTTCGAGGGGCCAGCCTACGAAACCCTGATCAGTAGTGGGCGCGAAGCCCGAGTGTTCTGGGGCGGCTGTCGAACCCTTCCGAGGGGCTAGCCTTCGAACCCCTGATCAGTAATGGGCGCAGAGCCCGGGTGCTCTGGGGCAGCTGTCGAACCCTTCCGAGGGGCTAGCTGTCGAACCCCTGATCAGTAGGAGGGCTCGGGGGCCCATTTCCTTCACGGGGAAGGATCCTTTCTGAAATATCCCCCTTCCCAGTCCCTATGGCAAGAGAGAGAGGAAACGGAAAAGGATATGAATTCAAAAGTCGTGGCGCACCTTTTTTGACGCGGCCTTTATGGCGGAGGTGAAACATTGCCTGCTTCGCCTGCCAACGGTGTCGCTTGCCCTGCCAAGGAGTTAATGCGACGGGACGGGCGATTCGCGGGGCGGTCGTTGCGCGTGCGCGAGTCGTTCGAGGAACGGGCGTTTCTCCTTCTAGTTTGAATTTCGTGGTGGGTTCGGGCGAAGTCTTGGACGGTTCTCGCCCGAGCCTTTATATACCCGGGAGAGGGGCTGGCGGTGGTTTTTTACCCTGCCACCTGCGCCTGCCTTCTTCTTTGGTTCCCGCAACCTAAGGGAATAGCCAGGGAAAAGAAAACTGCATGCCTTACCCCCCTCCGCCTCCACCACCTTCGTTTGGTGATGGCCGACAAGGTGACCATCGTCCCGCCGCGAGACCCGTGGCCTTCCTCCACTGTCGTTGTGGGGGATCTGGAGGCCCTTGTTGCTGATGGTTTGCTCCGTCCCCTCTCCGATGGGCCGCAGCCGGAGTGGATGGCCCCGAGCGAGGCCGTCCCGACTCCGCCGCCAGGGTATGTGGTCAGCTTTATCCCCTTCCATGAGCGGGGGTTTGGAGTACCAGCAGGCCGCTTCATGCAGGCGCTCTTGCACTATTATGGGGTGGAGCTGCACAACTTCAACCCTAACTCCATTGCGCAAGCGGCCATCTTCGCGGCGGTTTGCGAGGGTTATTTGGGGATTGAGGTTCATTAGGACCTGTGGACCCATCTCTTCTTCGCGGAGCTCTTTGCCTCGACGATGGAGGTGAAGAAGGTCCGTATGGCGGTGCGGGCCGGAGGCTGCACCCTTCAGATGAGGCCGGGGCGCATGTAGCTATACATCCCCGCCACCCTTGTGTCTTCGAACAAGGGGTGGCAGCGCCGGTGGTTTTATCTCTGGAACGACGATGGGAGGCTTCCATCGTTTTCTCAACAAGTGGCGACCGCTGCCGACGCTAACTGGCACTGGGGGGCCACACGCGAGAAACAGGAGAAGCTCCAGCCCCTTCTGCATGCCTTGCAGAAGTTAAGAGATGAGGGGCTTACCGCTGCGGGGGTTGTTGCCGCCATCCATCGTTGGAGGGTGCTTCCCTTGGTAGAGCGGCGGTTGCAGCTCTCAGAGATGAGGCCGAGGGTTAACTTGGAGGGCTCGCAGATGTCCTCGGTCTCCCTCCTCGATGACGACCTTCGTAAGCGGGTAGCGGGTACGGTAGGGAGGCTGGATGCTGGCGCCCTTACTCAACCCGCGATGCGTCCCGACTGTAACACCCCTGGTGTTACTATAACTAAAACTTGAGCATGGCATCATAAACATTGGCATTGCATATGTTTGTCACACCTAGAGTTCATTCACTAGGTAAAAATTTCAAACAAGTTGTATTGTTACAACATTTTGCAAATAGACCCCTGGATAGGGAACTTAACCCTAAATAGGGATTAAAGGGGTAAAACCTAGCCCAAGTTGAGAAAACCTAAAAAGCTTTAGGGAAATAGTCATGAAATATTCCCAAAAATAAACTTGAATCACATTTGTACCCCTGAGATACCAAAAACCCTAATTGGAACCCTGGAAAACCCTAAAACCAAACCCTAGGGGCCTATGTGCAAAAATTGTGCACATTTGGACTAAAGTGTAAAAACTACAATGTCAAGACATATAAAGTCCCATGGTTCACATTTAGGATGATTTGCAAGCCAAACCCTAAGTTTTGGACCTAATTGCAAAATAGACCTCAATTGAGTTCTATACTAAGTCTGAAAATAGGGTTATGGGCTCAACTTTTGAGCTTTGTAACTTTCAAACTATAGGGTTTTTGCCCTAGGTCACCACACCAAAATTGTAGCCCAATCATAGGAGAACAACTTTGCTTAAGAGTGTGAGCCTAGCTGTTAAGAAAATATTGGAGATAATCAAGCCTGAAGTCAGGCTGTCAAGCTGATTCAGTCTGAATTTCAGATAGACAGTGACTTGGATCCAAGTTTGAGAGCCATTTCAACTAAGATCCAGTAAGAATTTACCTAGGGTTACTATAACAAAGTTGTAGAGTTATCAAAGAGGAACAACTTTGTTATGGATGTTTGGTTCTGGTACTGCATGGAATTGGGAGATAATGGAGCTCCAAAGTGCTCTGTCAAGTCGACTGATGGGGAAATCGCCATGGTACAGTATCTAGACAGATCAGATCAACTGCTCCCCTCGCCGTCGACGACCATGCGCCAGGATCATCGCCGCCGTTGAGATTCGCACTCGCTGGTAACCGGATAACATCACGGGGAGAGGGAATCTTCGCCGCCGGTGAGCTGGAATCCACTCCGGCGACCCCCCCGTGCTTTCCCTCTACCCTGCGGCTTGAGCCGATAAGCCCGCCGGTGAACCGCCGTTCTCCGGCCTTGCGCCGCGTGTCCCAACCTCGCCACCGCATCGCCGTGACTCCCTCTAAGCTTCCCGTCGACCACCGGAGTTACTGCCACGACGTTGAACACGTATTCACTGCACCCGTGCTCTTCTTCACCTCCAGCCGCCGTGTGTCTCGCCCAAATTCGCGACCACCGCTCGCTCCTCCTATAAATTGAGCCCCCGGGCAGCTGCGCTAGATCATCGCGAAGCTAACGCACCCACTCTCCCCCTCAATTAACCACCGTAGCCGGAGAATTCCCTATTTCCCCCAATTCGGTTTTCGCCACCGTGAAATCCACTTCACCGTGGTCAGCCCTCCACAGGTCAGCCCCGGTCCTCTGCTTCCTCGTTTGAGCACTCTCACAGCTTTGTGATGCTTACCGAACCCTTAATTTGTACGAAGTAGCCTTAGATCGCCGGGAACACCTTCATCTGTCCGCCCTGCTCTCGGTCACCGTGGCCAGAGCTCATTAGTTAGTCATTCATGTAATTAAGTTAGGGGAAACGTTCTCCAGGTAGTGAATTTGGTTTAGGCCAAAGCTGAGCACTCGACTTGGCCCCCTCCGGCCGGTCTAGCTCGTCGGAGTTGCGCGGCCACGTTCACCGTCGTCGGGTACTTCAAACCGAGAATAGATAGAAGTTGGAGGACTCTTCTGCAAAGCATCAGTGACTCAGAAAAACCGTAACCGAACCCATCCCCAGTTAGTGAAAACCCCGAGGGCTTTTCCGCAAAGCCGCCAGCGCGGGCGCGCGCACGATTCTGCGTGGACTTGGGCCACCTGGGCTAGAAGCGGCCCATCACTGCTTAATCTTTTTCTTTTTCTTTTTCAATAGAGCTTTGGAAATTTGTTAAAAATTGTAGAAAAATCCTAAAATTGTGAAACTAATTTTCCTAGACTTCTTATTTTCCATAGTATTTAATAAAAATAGTTTCATGATTTTTAGGTTAAATAAGGAATTTTAAGGTATTTAAAGTAGTTTAAGGTAGTGGTTCTGGATTTTTAGAAAAATAAATGGTAATCCCAAAAATGTCCAAATTTTTTATATGAGTCCTATACATTATTTAGAAGCCTTGGGTAGAGTTTGGGTGAATTTGAACCTTGTTTGATAACTAGAACCCAAAACCCCCACCCCTGCTCTATGAACTCCTTTACTGACTCCGAAAACCCTAAGTTCTCGGAGTTCCGTGAAGGAAAATTGTATTCAAGACCTTAGATAATAAGTTTTTATTATCTTTGCACTCTCATGAGCATTACATGGCATTCATTCTTATATACATATATGTGGTTATATTTAGAAAACAAAGAAGAAGTTGAAGTGAGTGAAGAAAAGGCACCACCACCTTCGGACTCTCAGGCAGGATCTTGTCTCTACTTTGACATCTACGGGCCTGAGCCTGACTCACCTACTAACGAAGGCAAGCCCCGGTGCATTTGCCACCTCCTTGTGTTTTAAAAACCTTTTTCACTTGCTTGATGCATTAGGTGATAGGAGTTGATTGCGAAAACAATTCCTGCATTACCTTCCTTGAATTTGATTACCTTCCTTGATCACCGTTTTATAAAAGATTTTTGATGCTTAGCCTTGCTTTAGAGAAACAACATGTTTTGTTTTACAAAATATGATGTGGCAAAAAGTGGTTGGGATGTTTTTGAAAATAAAACTTGATGGTGGATCCATCATGGCCGTGATGGATTCAACATCGGAAAAGAGTACCTCTGTCAGGTACCAAACTTTGGGTTTTAATAATTAAGCTAAGACCGGGCGGGTGACTTGCACGAGAAGAGAGTCTCGGTGTAGTGTCTCCGTCTGAGTCGATTAAGGACCGTCTCGATGTAGGCTTGATGACCGAGGACCCTTTAACTGGTCACATGCCTCGTCATGGGTAAGCCTTGCCTCGGGCAGACTAAGGCCAGAATAAGATAACACGAAATGGGCGTGGAGCGGTGGCGAGGGTAGCGTGTACCCTCCGTAGCAAGAGGCTGGACGGTGGTGTATCTGTGCTCTCGGTTTGCGTGAACCTGATCTGGTCTTAAGAAACCCGGTGGCGGGTTGACATATGCAAGGGTTAAGTGCTACATATGTCGTGTGATTGGAGATCCTCAGCTGAGTATAATCGATTCGGATCGCCGTACCTTCGCGGTTATGAAGACTTGGTCACTGACTTACATGTAGCAATCCAGTGAAGATGAAGGAAGAATTAAGAACTTGGCTAGTTCAGGATAAGTGTTTGAACTAGGTTACAAAGAACTCTAGATGTAGGTAAGTTTACCTAACTTGACAATAAAACTGGATTTTTAAGGATCCACTTTTAGTAAGCATTTATGCAATAACAGAGTCTTTGATCTTGAGATACCTTACCTTGACTCCCTTATAACCAGCATATCCTTGAGAGTCTTTTCTTTGTTCGGGTAAGACTTGCTGAGTAATTCCATACTCAGGGTTTATTCCCTCGTTGTTTTTAGGTGAGGAAGCAGCAGATTTCTGTTGCTTCTGTACCAAGGTGGTTCCTCATGAGGAAAAACAAGAGTGAAGATGTGGTAGGACATGGTCCTCCAAAAGAAACTTTTATGTAAAGACTTTTTGGGAGGAGTTTTTCCTTCCTTGGTTATGTACTAATACTACTCAGCACTCGTTTATTTCTGGTCTGTAATAAGCAACTTGATCTTACTTTTTAATAAATGTAAGTTTATGTAATCACTTCCGCATTTCGATATCTCCGATGTTCTGTAATGTCTGCAAGACGGGTGAAACGTTCCTGGAAAGGTAAGAAAAGATACCGAACTTATCAAGTGGTTCAGGAACATCTACAGGGTTGTCTGATGTCTATTAGACAAGGACAACTGTAGGTGGGCCTAATGACTTGGGAGGTTCCGTCACAGCTGGTATCGGAGCGTAGCCCTTCTTCGCAGATATTATGAGGCATTTTCAAAAGGATTTTCTAAAAACTCACCTAGAAAGATTTCTTCTATTCTTATCCCCCATATCTGAAGAATTTATATGAAAGACCAGATAGGAAGAGTGCTATGTATAGAAGGTATGAATCAACTAAGGTTGATTCTGTAATTACACATGCATCATGCTAAGGATCATACTAATAAAATTTTCCCCTAGAGAAATGCCGCCGCGCACGAGGAAGACCGCACGTAAGTCAACAGGCCCAGTTGGAGTACCTCGTCATCAACTTGCCCCGCGGGATGAGGATAGTAGTAGCGGAAGCAACGATCCAATTTGGGATCTCGAAGCCGCGTGAATCAGCTTCCAACGGAACTGCAACGCAAGACCAGTATGTGGGTCGCGGATGGCGACAGGATAAATGAATTAAGGAGTTACATCCGCCGTCTGCAGGATCAGCTTGCTGATTGGGATTTAGCGCTCGACTGGGCGGTACAGTCTCGTTCAGTGGCTTGGGCTAAGGCAGCAAAGGCTCGAGCCCGAGTCGAGGAACATAGTTCTGCCATTGACAACCTGCAGGCGTATTGCAATACCCTACATGAGGAAGTCCATGTACTGTATTCGCAACTACATCCCAGTGCCCCTATGGATCCTGTCGGGTCGGAAGCCGGACCCTCGCACGTTGCGGGAGAAGCGCTTGGTGGTGAGCTAGACCTTTTTAAGCCCCCTCCTTCTATGAGGCTGGTCGATGAATGGTCTCCCACACCCGACGACGAGGTTGCCAGGAACAACCAGAAGCAGGAATAGTGGTATAGTTGTAGAAATAGAAGTAGTGTATTGTAGGTTGTATAGTAGGTAATGCTATTGTATACTGGGTAATGTATCCTGTTGTAAAATCGAGTCTGTACATTACTCTTTTTGGTAATGTAAATTGGATGGTTTGTCTTTGGCATATTATATTTGTGTTCAAATGTTTGTTGCCATAGATACCGTCCAAGACTCGATCCCAGGATGCAGCTGGAACTTCCAGTGGAAGGGAATCTACTCCAAATCCACCTCCTGTTCCTCCCACACTGGCTGAGGTGATTGCCGCCTTAGTGAACGCGACCGCTGATAATACCCGCTTTCTGAGAGAAATGGCGGGCCAACAGCTCCAGCAGCAAGGTGGGCGGGGTTATCAACAGGGCCCCCACGAAACTTCTTACCTGGACTTCTCAGAGACACGTCCACCCCTGTTTGTTAAAGCTAAAGATCCATTAGAAGCCGATGAATGGCTTCGAGTTATTGAGCAAAAATTCGGACTTCTATGTTGTTCGGAGACCCAGAAGCCTTTATTCGCAGCCCAACAACTACGCGGCCCTGCCAGCACTTGGTGGGGCAATTTCGTGGCCGTTCAACCGGCCAATCATCAAATAACCTGGGAAGAATTCAAGGTGGCCTTCCGCGAGCATTATATACCCGAAGGTGTTCTACACATGAAGCAAGAAGAATTCATGAAACTAAAGCAAGGAGGGGATTCTGTTAATCAGTATCTCAATAAGTTCAATCATCTGTCACAATATGCAATCGATCAAGTGAACACTGATTTGAAAAAGAAGAATTGTTTTATGAGAGGTCTAAATGATCGACTGCAGAGAAAAATAGCAACCTGCATAGATCTTACATATGGAAGAGCTGTCAGTACAGCATTGGCTGTGGAAGCGAAGTGTGCAGGTGTCGGAAAATCTAAGGGATTTGGAGGTGATAGGCCTAGTCAGGGCCCGGTAAAAAGGCAACGGTTTGTTCTCCGGCCTTCTAACTAGAATCATTCACGTGCATCCTCCTTCCCTTTCAAGCAGCCAATAATAATTCGTCCCAATAATGCCCCCACTGCCCCAAGTCAGCCGGGTGCCCCAGGCACTCGATTCCCTGCTTTGCCTAGCTCCTCAATCGGATGTTTCAATTGTGGCAAGTCTGGGCATTTCATCAAAGATTGCCCCTATCCCAAGCAGAACCAGTCAAATAATCAGCAAGGATCGGGAAATTCATCTCAAGTCAAGGGAAATACTAAGGGCAAAAATATCAAGAAGACGGGACGCGTATATTATACACAAGTGGCCACTACACCGGACGGAGAGCCGGTAATGGTGGGTATGTTCCTCGTGGCCAATCATCCTGCAGTCATTCTCTTTGATTCTGGTGCTTCGCATACGTTCATTAGCAAGAAATTTGTGGAGCAACATCACATTTCATGCCATGAATCAAAAGAGGGGTTTAAAATTCACTCACCTGGGGGACAAATCTTTACTAGAGAAGTGGCCTATCAAGTGCCCGTATCATTGGCCGGACAGGACTTTCCTACCAATATGATCGTTCTGAAAGGCCAAGACATAGATGTCATTTTGGGTATGAATTGGTTGGCCAAGCATAAAGCAACACTCAACACTGATCGAAGAACCATCAGGTTGAGTCATAATCAAGAAGAAATTCTCTTGCCCATCCCCATTCCAAACAAAACTACTGGCAGAGTTTATGAAGTCATGGTATCGGAAATCAAGGATATTCCGGTAGTATGCGAGTTTCCCGATGTCTTTCTTGAGGATTTGCCGGGATTGCCACCTGAAAGGGATGTAGAGTTTGTAATTGAGTTGAAGCCCGGTACGGCTCCCATTTCTCGAAGATCGTACCGTATGCCTCCGAATGAGTTGGCAGAATTGAAGATTCAATTGCAAGATCTCCTAGAGAAAGGATTCATCCGGCCAAGCTCGTCGCCATGGGGTTGTCCAGCCATATTCGTCAAAAAGAAGGATCAAACCTTACGGATGTGCGTGGATTATCGACCCCTGAATGAGGTCACTATCAAGAACAAGTACCCTCTTCCGAGGATTGATATTCTGTTTGATCAATTGACCGGGGCGAGGGTATTCTCCAAAATTGATCTCAGGTGGGCTATCATCAGATCCGTATTCGACCCGAGGATATACCAAAAACCGCATTCACTACACGACATGGGTTGTTTGAATATCTGGTAATGTCTTTCGGGTTAACAAATGCTCCGACCCACTTCACATATTTGATGAACTCGGTGTTCATGCCCGAGCTAGATAAGTATGTGGTGGTCTTCATTGACGATATTCTAATATATTCAAAGAATGAAGAGGAGCATGCTCAACATTTACGGATCATGTTAACGCGCCTGAGGGAACATCAGTTATATGCCAAGTTCAGCAAATGCGCGTTTTGGCTGGAGGAAATTCAATTTTTGGGACATGTTCTATCTGCCAGAGGGATTGCGGTAGACCCCAGCAAAGTCAAGGACATTTTGGAGTGGAAACCCCCAACTACTGTTCATCAAGTCCGAAGTTTCCTTGGACTGGTTGGATATTACCGCAGATTTATACCAGATTTTCTAAGCTTGTGAAGCCAATCACAAGTTTATTGAAGAATGATATTAAATTCAATTGGTCTTCTAAGTGTAATGAAGCTTTTGAACAATTAAAGACATTATTAACCACTGCTCCGGTATTGGCTCAACCGGACATCACCAAGCCCTTTGATGTATATTGTGATGCATCAGGCAGTGGACTCGGCTGTGTATTAATGCAAGAAGGCCGAGTAATTGCATATGCTTCAAGGCAGTTGCGCCGACATGAGGAGCATTACCCAACTCATGATCTGGAGCTAGCTGCTGTGGTTCATGCCCTGAAAATTTGGCGTCACTATTTGCTAGGAAATATCTGTCATATTTATACAGATCATAAAAGATTAAAGTATATCTTCAC
The DNA here is from genome assembly GCA_029449295.1 of Zea luxurians. Classification (NCBI taxonomy): domain Eukaryota; kingdom Viridiplantae; phylum Streptophyta; class Magnoliopsida; order Poales; family Poaceae; genus Zea; species Zea luxurians. Next base: position 677,678 of record JAOPSE010000374.1, read on the forward strand.
CCAGTCAGAATTAAATATGAGACAAAGGCGATGGCTTGAGCTTATTAAGGATTATGAACTAGAAATTCATTATCACCCAGGCAAGGCCAATGTTGTGGCAGATGCACTGAGCCGTAAGGTTTCCTGTCATTGTCTTACGGTGAAGACCTCTGACAATACCTTATGTTAGGAGATGGAGAAGCTAAACCTGGGAATGGTCCAACAAGGAACCCTGAGCCAGCTAAAGCTTGAGTCAGTCCTCTTACATAGGATAATTGATACTCAAAGAAATAATGAGGGTATGAAACACATTCGTGAGAAGATAAGGGCTGGAAAAGCCAAATGTTTTAAAGAAGATGATCAAGGCATTGTATGGTTTAATAACCGCATAGTGGTGCCAAAGAATGAAGAGATCCGCCAGCAAATTCTTGATGAAGCACATCTTAGTCGCTATTCCATTCATCCCGGAAGCACTAAGATGTACCAAGACTTGAAGCAACATTATTGGTGGACAAAGATGAAGATCGAGATTGCATGCTATGTGGCTAGATGTGACACCTGCAGACGTGTCAAGGCCACACATTTGAAAGCTGCTGGTCCATTACAGTCTCTACCAATACCGGCATGGAAATGGGAAGACATAAGTATGGACTTCATTGTGGGATTGCCCAGGACTGCAAAAGGGTATGACTCTATCTGGGTTATTGTTGATCGACTTACAAAGATTGCTCACTTTCTGCTTGTCAAGACATATTACCCGGTTCTTACCTATGCGGAATTATACATTGCTCGCATTCTCAGTTTGCACGGTGTTCCAAAGACTATAGTGTCGGATCGTGGGCCACAATTTGTATCCAAATTTTGGGAAGAACTTCATAAGTCCCTGGGTACTAAGCTACTCCATAGTTCGGCCTATCATCCTCAAACAAGTGGACAGACTGAGAGGGTTAATCAAATACTCGAAGATATGTTGCGAGCATGTGTTCTGGACTTCTCACAAAAATGGGATGAATGTTTGCCTTTAGCAGAGTTTTCATATAATAATAGCTATCAAGAAAGTATCAAGATGGCACCCTTCGAAGCTTTATATGGACGACATGTCGTACTCCGCTAAATTGGTCTGAACCTGGGGAAAGGTACTTCTTCAGGCCTGATATGGTGAAAGAGACTGAAGAAAAGATTCAGAAAATAATTCATAATATGAAGAAAGCACAAGCTCGTCAGAAGAATTATGCAGACAAACGGCGAATGCCCTTATATTTTCTTGAAGGAGACTATGTCTACCAGAAGGTTTCACCAATGAAGGGTGTATCGCGTTTCGGGATAAAAGGGAAGCTTGCACCCAGGTACATTGGTCCATTCCCTATACTTGAAAGATATGGGCCAGTGGCATATCGACTTCAACTACCGAAACCTTGTCTGCTGTACATAATGTGTTCTATGTGTCATAATTGAAGAAATGTCTTCGGGTACCAGATCGAACCATTGAAGTTACAGATGTTGTCCTTGAACCAGACTTGACATATTCTGAGCACCCTATTCGAGTCTTGGATCAAAAGGACAGGGTTACCCGGAGAAAAACTCTCAAGTTCTATAAGATACAGTGGAACCAACATTCTGAAGAAGAGGCTACATGGGAAACTCAAGACTTTTTAGATAAGAATCTCCCAGGCTTTTTAGCCTCATGTAATTTGTAAAGTATGTATAGTTATCGTAATAAAGGAGTGAACCCCACACCACCCCCTACCTTGTACCAGAAATAAGGAAATAAAAATGTGACACATTTCCTTTTCCATTACTCACCCTAGGACTTTTAATCTCGGGACGAGATTCTTTTATGGGGGGGGGAAGGATGTAACACCCCTGGTGTTACTATAACTAAAACTTGAGCATGGCATCATAAACATTGGCATTGCATATGTTTGACACACCTAGAGTGCATTCACTAGGTAAAAATTTCAAACAAGTTGTATTGTTACAGCATTTTGCAAATAGACCCTTGGATAGGGAACTTAACCCTAAATAGGGATTAAAGGGGTAAAACCTAGCCCAAGTTGAGAAAACCTAAAAAGCTTTAGGGAAATAGTCATGAAATATTCCCAAAAATAAACTTGAATCACATTTGTACCCTTGAGATACCAAAAACCCTAATTGGAACCCTGGAAAACCCTAAAACCAAACCCTAGGGGCCTATGTGCAAAAATTGTGCACATTTGGACTAAAGTGTAAAAACTACAATGTCAAGACATATAAAGTCCCATGGTTCACATTTAGGATGATTTGCAAGCCAAACCCTAAGTTTTGGACCTAATTGCAAAATAGACCTCAATTGAGTTCTATACTAAGTCTGAAAAATAGGGTTATGGGCTCAACTTTTGAGCTTTGTAACTTTCAAACTATAGGGTTTTTGCCCTAGGTCACCACACCAAAATTGTAGCCCAATCATAGGAGAACAACTTTGCTTAATAGTGTGATCCTAGCTATTAAGAAAATATTGGAGATAATCAAGCCTGAAGTCAGGCTGTCAGGCTGATTCAGTCTGAATTTCAGATAGACAGTGACTTGGATCCAAGTTTGAGAGCCATTTCAACTAAGATCCAGTAAGAATTTACCTAGGGTTACTATAACAAATTTGTAGAGTTATTAAAGAGGAACAACTTTGTTATGGATGTTTGGTTCTGGTACTGCATGGAATTGGGAGATAATGGAGCTCCAAAATGCTCTGTCAGGTCGACTGATGGGGAAATCGCCATGGTACAGTATCTAGACAGATCAGATCAACCGCTCCCCTCGCTGTCGACGACCATGCGCCAGGATCATCGCCGCCGTTGAGATTCGCACTCGCTGGTAACCGGATAACATCACGGGGAGAGGGAATCTTCGTCGCCGGTGAGCTGGAATCCACTCCGGTGACCCCCCGTGCTTTCCCTCTACCCTGCGGCTTGAGCCGATAAGCCCGCCGGTGAACCGCCGTTCTCCGGCCTTGCGCCGCGTGTCCCAACCTCGCCACCTCATCGCCGTGACTCCCTCTAAGCTTCCCGTCGACCACCGGAGTTACTGCCACGACGTTGAACACGTATTCACTGCACCCGTGCTCTTCTTCACCTCCATCCGCCGTGTGTCTCGCCCAAATTCGCGACCACCGCTCACTCCTCCTATAAATTGAGCCCCCGGGCAGCTGTGCTAGATCATCGCGAAGCTAACGCACCCACTCTCCCCCTCAATTAACCACCGTAGCCGGAGAATTCCCTATTTCCCCCAATTCGGTTTCCGCCACCGTGAAATCCACTTCACCGTGGTCAGCCCTCCACAGGTCAGCCCCGGTCCTCTGCTTCCTCGTTTGAGCACTCTCACAGCTTTGTGATGCTTACCGAACCCTTAATTTGTACGAAGTAGCCTTAGATCGCCGGGAACACCTTCATCCGTCCGCCCTGCTCTCGGTCACCGTGGCCAGAGCTCATTAGTTAGTCATTCATGTAATTAAGTTAGGGGAAATGTTCTCCAGGTAGTGAATTTGGTTTAGGCCAAAGCTGAGCACTCGACTTGGCCCCCTCCGGCCGGTCTAGCTCATCGGAGTTGCGCGGCCGCATTCACCGTCGTCGGGGACTTCAAACCGAGAATAGATAGAAGTTGGAGGACTCTTCTGCAAAGCGTCAGTGACTCAGAAAAACCATAACCGAACCCATCCCCAGTTAGTGAAAACCCCGAGGGCTTTTCCGCTAAGCCGCCATCGCGGGCGCGCGCGCGATTCTGCGTGGACGTGGGCCACCTGGGCTAGAAGCGGCCCATCACTGCTTAATCTTTTTCTTTTTCAGTAGAGCTTTGGAAATTTGTTAAAAATTGTAGAAAAATCCTAAAATTGTGAAACTAATTTTCCTAGACTTCTTATTTTCCATAGTATTTAATAAAAATAGTTTCATGATTTTTAGGTTAAATAAGGAATTTTAAGGTATTTAAAGTAGTTTAAGGTAGTGGTTCTGGATTTTTAGAAAATAAATGGTAATCCCAAAAATGTCCAAATTTTTTATATGAGTCCTATACATTATTTAGAAGCCTTGGGTAGAGTTTGGGTGAATTTGAACCTTGTTTGATAACTAGAACCCAAAACCCCCACCCCTGCTCTATGAACTCCTTTACTGACTCCGAAAACCCTAAGTTCTCGGAGTTCCGTGAAGGAAAATTGTATTCAAGACCTTAGATAATAAGTTTTTATTATCTTTGCACTCTCATGAGCATTACATGGCATTCATTCTTATATACATATATGTGGTTATATTTAGAAAACGAAGAAGAAGTTGAAGTGAGTGAAGAAAAGGCACCACCACCTTCGGACTCTCAGGCAGGATCTTGTCTCTACTTTGACATCTGCGGGCCTGAGCCTGACTCACCTACTAACGAAGGCAAGCCCCGGTGCATTTGCCACCTCCTTGTGTTTTAAAAACCTTTTTCACTTGCTTGATGCATTAGGTGATAGGAGTTGATTGCGAAAACAATTCCTGCATTACCTTCCTTGAATTTGATTACCTTCCTTGATCACCGTTTTATAAAAGATTTTTGATGCTTAGCCTTGCTTTAGAGAAACAACATGTTTTGTTTTACAAAATATGATGTGGCAAAAAGTGGTTGGGATGTTTTTGAAAATAAAACTTGATGGTGGATCCATCATGACCGTGATGGATTCAACATCGGAAAAGAGTACCTCTGCCAGGTACCAAACTTTGGGTTTTAATAATTAAGCTAAGACCGGGCGAGTGACTTGCACGAGAAGAGAGTCTCGGTGTAGTGTCTCCGTCTGAGTCGATTAAGGACCGTCTTGATGTAGGCTTGATGACCGAGGACCCTTTAACTGGTCACATGCCTCGTCATGGGTAAGCCTTGCCTCGGGCAGACTAAGGCCAGAATAAGATAACACGAAATGGGCGTGGAGCGGTGGCGAGAGTAGCGTGTACCCTCCGTAGCAAGAGGCTGGACGGTGGTGTATCTGTGCTCTCGGTTTGTGTGAACCTGATCTAGTCTTAAGAAACCCGGTGGCGGGTTGACATATGCAAGGGTTAAGTGCTACATATGTCGTGTGATTGGAGATCCTCAGCTGAGTATAATCGATTCGGATCGCCGTACCTTCGCGGTTATGAAGACTTGGTCACTGACTTACACGTAGTAATCCAGTGAATATGAAGGAAGAATTAAGAACTTGGCTAGTTCAGGATAAGTGTTTGAACTAGGTTAGAAAGAACTCTAGATGTAGGTAAGTTTACCTAACTTGACAATAAAACTGGATTTTTAAGGATCCACTTTTAGTAAGCATTTATGCAACAACAGAGTCTTTGATCTTGAGATACCTTACCTTGACTCCCTTATAACCAGCATATCCTTGAGAGTCTTTTCTTTGTTCGGGTAAGACTTGCTGAGTAATTCCATACTCAGGGTTTATTCCCTCGTTGTTTTTAGGTGAGGAAGCAGCAGATTTCTGTTGCTTCTGTACCAAGGTGGTTCCTCATGAGGAAAAACAAGAGTGAAGATGTGGGAGGACATGGTCCTCCAAAAGAAACTTTTATGTAAAGACTTTTCGGGAGGAGTTTTTCCTTCCTTGGTTATGTACTAATACTACTCAGCACTCGTTTATTTCTGGTCTGTAATAAGCAACTTGATCTTACTTTTTAATAAATGTAAGTTTATGTAATCACTTCCGCATTTCGATATCTCCGATGTTCTGTAATGTCTGCAAGACGGGTGAAATGTTCCTGGAAAGGTAAGAAAAGATACCGAACTTATCAAGTGGTTCAGGAACATCTACAGGGTTGTCTGATGTCTGTTAGACAAGGACAACTGTAGGTGGGCCTAATGACTTGGGAGGTTCCGACACACCGACCATGGGTACGTGTCCCTGGTGAGTGTTCGTTCCTTCTCCCGTTTTGCACTGAGTTGCCTTTGATCTTCATTGTTGGGATTTTCGTCCGTCCCTAGGACTTGAGGTTTTATAAACCCGCCCTGCCACCGGTCCCAGAGGATGCGGTGGACCAAGCCACGCGGAGGGTCGCCGCGGAGAAGAAGAAGGAGAAAAAGGACGCGGAGAAGGCCCGGGCTCGCAAACGGATGCGAGCTCGGGATGCCTTGGAGAAGCGTCGTCGGAGGCAGGAGAGGGACAGGCTCTCGAGGGAGCCATCGCTGGAGACGCCCGACGACGATGACGACGATGATGATGACGACGAGAGTGACGACATGGCGGCCCGTCTCGGCCTCAGCCCGGACCCGAGGCCAAGCTAGGGGTCGCCGAGCCAGCCTCCAAGTGGGCCGGCACCATCGGTGCTCGGAGCCGGGACATCACGATCCCAGCCTAAGGAGCGGGGGCAGACCGAGGGGGTACTTGACCCCTTGGCCGAGGTAACCGGGGCGACGCTGGGGGTCGGGCCGATCTGCCTGTCTTCCACGAGCAAGCGCCCATGCTGGCTATACAGGAGGTCGGCCCCTTGGCCATGGCGACGCCTAGGCAGGCCGCCCCTTCGGCGCCTCGGGCGTCCGAGGCGGAAGCGGCACCGAAGCCAGTGTCGGGGCAACTTTCGGCAGCGCCTGCGGGGGCTGGGGCCCGAGGGGCCTCCCCGCAGGCACGACTGGCCTTGGTCCAGAGCGGGTAGGTATCTAAGAATACCTCTGTTTTGATTTTTTTTCTTGCGTGTCTTGATCTTGCTCTCTCCCTCTTTCTTATCAGCAAGCGGAGGCAGGGCTTGACTGGTCTGGCCCCCGGAAGGCCCTTAAGACAGGGCTGACCTCCGCCGCTGATGCCGCGGCGTGCCATGCCGGTTGGCTGGCTTCCGCACAAGATGCCCCCGAGTGGGGGGGCCAGGCAGCACGAGCTGCCATGGGGCTAGCCCCCAGGCTGACCCTTCTTCAGGACGGTCATCGTGCCAGGGGAGGCCGTTGACGCGGTCGCGGCCACAAGCCCGCCTGACTTGTTACTGGCGCCGGCATCGACTCCCGTTGGGGCCGTTGCTGATTCGCCCACGGAACCGCCTGTCGCTTTCGACGTCGGGACGGTCGTGGCACCGCTGCTCAAGGTCGTCCCCGACCTTCCCATTCTTGGTCATGAGGAGGGGGCTGCCTCCGTCGCTGAGGTCAGTGATCGGAGGCCCATCACCTCAGCCGAGGGGAGGCCCAGTACATCGACGACGACGGTGCCTGGCGCGTCGACCGCAGGGGGACCCGACGCCTCGGTGGAAGGGCGCGTAGAACCGTGGCCCCTTTTTGGGAGCAGCGGCCTTATCCCCGCACGGCGCAACCCCAATGAGTGGTGTGGGCAGGCGCTCCGATTCTGGAGCCACGGCGCCTCGGAACCCCTCCTCCTTCTTAATGATGAGCAGGAGGAGCAGTCTCGGGACGAGCTCCGTGAGTATGTCGAGGTGGCGATGGGGTCGCTTCGGTCGACCATGGAGATCCTTTCCAGGGACGTTCCCAGGGTCCTCTAGGTAAGGATGTTAGGCGTATACCCTGTGTGACCGGGGCATTCTTTGTAATGCCCTATTTTCCTTCCTCAGGAACTCGTAGATGTAAGCACTGCCAAGTCGCTGTTCATTCGCCGTGAGAGCGGCGTCTTGGCATCGCTGCGGTCCCAGAGGGCTGCGCTTGTCGAGGCTAATGCACGTCTTGCCAAACGGAGCGCCGAGGTGGCGGACCTTCGGCTATTATGTGATGAGCTGAAGTTGGAGGCGGTAGCGACACGGGCAGAGGCGGCGTTGGCACGGACGGAAGTGCGGCAGCGGCAGCTGGAACTCGGCCAGGTCGTCGGCGAGCGGGATCAATTTCGGAGCTAAGCTGCCGAAGCCATGGGCCGAGCTGAGGCCCTTAGGGGTCAGCTGGCTGAGGCTACAGAGCGGCTAGCCGAGGCGTCCACTTAGGCCAGGACCCTTGCGGAGGGCCTGGTCGTGGCTGTCAAGTCTGCCGAATCCGCCCAAGCCGTGGCCTCAGAGCAACGTGCCCGAGCCGAAGGTATGTTTCGCCCGTTTTGTGACTTCGATCCAGCTTCATTCTTCAACTCGTGTCTGAAGAATTTTGTTCGGCTGTCTGCAGAGTTCGAGACGGCTCTCAATGAGTCCGCCAAGGTGCTTGCCTAGGCGGCTGAGCAGAAGGAGGTCGACCGTGCGGCCATGTCCGAGGCTATCTCAGCCTTTTGTCGGGCCTTCAACCTCGATGACGTCCCCTCGGGTAGCTCCCCCCAGAGTCACCTGCGGGCCTTGGGTGGCCATGTGCGCGGTAGACTTTGCGGGCCGCTACATCACGGCGTTAGGCGGGCCTTCACCGTGCTCGCTTCCCACTATGACGTGGATCTAGAGCGGGTCAGCGAGGGGTACTGCCTACCCGACGAGGATGAGGCCACCTTAGCCGAGGTCCAAAGGCTTGACGCGACCGTCGCTGGCCCAAGTGCGGTGCTGGTGTCCTCCTTTGAGGTGGATATCCTCTCGCCCGAGTCACCGTCTGAGGCCAGGCCAGATTCCACCGAGGGTGGAAGCATCGCCGAGGGCGCCGCTCCTCCTCCTGCCGATGCCTGAATCTTGTAGGAATGGTTTGCCTGAAGCATGCGAATGTTTTTCGCGGCCACCGAGGCCTAAACATTTCATCGTCGTGTTATAAAGCTGCGTTTTCTTTCCTCTTGTTTTGAGTACCAGGACTTGTTCGTTGGTAGCAGAACCTCTTATCTGAGCGAGAGTTACTTGTCGCGGAAGGTGATGAGTGAGGTATCCGTATCCCAGAGGCGTAGGAGTCCCTCGGCTCGGTCGGCCTTGCCGCTTATGTGTACTCTCGTCATTTTTAGGGCCCTGCTATCGACATAGTCGAAAGCACGAAAGTTGTTTTCTGTAGGAAACTTTTTCAAGGAAAATTTTGACGCAGAGGGGGGGCCCCCTTCTAGCCCCCGAGGGAGGGTCGGGCTTGGCCGAGGCAAGGCTGACCCTTCCTTGACGGTTAGACTTTATTTAAGCACGTAAAAACGAGCAACATGAACGACTTGAAACATTTTAAGGGTAGAAGCGACGTAGTTGTTCGATGTTTCAAGCGTTGCTGTAGACCTCGCCTTGATCGTTGGCCAGCTTGTATGTTTCGGGCTTCAAGATCTTGGCGATGATGAATGGCCCTTCCCAGGGGGGAGTAAGCTTGTGGCGCCCTCGGGCGTCCTGTCGCAGCCGAAGCACCAAGTCTCCCACTTGGAAGCCTCGGGGCTGAACCGTTCGGGCGTGGTAGCGTCGCAGAGACTGCTGATACCGCGTCGAATGTAGTAAGGCAACGTCCCGAGCTTCTTCGAGCTGGTCCAGCGAGTCCTCTCGGCTGATCTGGTTGCTTCGATCGTCGTACAGCTTCGTCCTCGGGGAACCGTATTCTAAGTCCGTGCAAAGGACAGCCTCGGCCCCATAGACTAGAAAGAACGGCATGAAGCCCGTGGCACGGCTCGGCGTCGTCCTCAGACTCCAGACCACCGTGGGTAGCTCCTTCATCCACCGCTTGCCAAACTTGTTGAGGTAGTTGTGGATCCCGGGCTTAAGTCCCTGCAAAATCATACCGTTGGCACGCTCCACCTGCCCATTCGTCATGGGGTGAGCTACGGCGGCCCTTCCACACGGATGTGGTGGTCCTCGCAGAAGTCTAGGAACTTTTTTCCGGTGAACTGCGTGCCATTGTCGGTGATGATGGAGTTCAGAACTCCAAAGCGATGGATGATATTGGTGAAGAGCGCCACCGCCTGCTCAGACCTGATGCTGGTTAGGGGTCGGACTAATGCGGACATCACTTCTATACATACAATGAATGGACCGATAACACGATCTCGTGCACGACAGCTAAATCTCTAGGTACGTTCTACCCTAGTCAATTGTGTTTCAGAGCTTACGCTTGGGGCCATGGATGTTTTGATGGTTAGGTACCTTGGAGAGGACCAGCAAGGACTTGGGAAAGGCCAAGGTGTTGAGGAGGAGCAGCAAGGGCATCCACAACAGGAAGGAGATCAAGTCCGAGTCGGCTGCGACTCCACCTCGGGTTCTAGGACCAGTCTGCACTAAAATGGACGCCCAAGATGCATCCGGACTCCGATTGCGACGGACTGGATATGGTTGGAAATATAACGAGATTATCTAACCAACCCAACTGGTTCCACCCTAAAATTCATCCGGAGTCAACGGGAATCGTCAAAACAAGTCAGCGTTCAGATTCTGTTTTGGTGCTGCGACACCGTCTGTTGGGCCGTTGGGCCGTGTATCGCGTCGGAGCCCATTAGGGGCGAGTCCAGGGGTCACGCACGCCCTAATACTCTATTTATTCAGCAGCCACTGCCACATTTAGGTTTGGGTTTTGCTTAGATCAATTCTGTCATCGAACAGTGTCGCCGTCATCGGCTTGTGAGACCCCATCCCGTAATCAATACAATTTTGGTTGTGTTTCTTTCCTATTCTTGCTTGTGTTCTTGATTGCGCTTGCAGGGATAAGCCTTCGTGGCGAGGTCATTCGTGTATCACGGGTGATAACCAATGGAGCCGTGGTGTAGTGATTGCGAGGAACCGTTGCTCGGAGCCTTGGATCATCAACGTCGAGATCTCCACTCAATCAAGTTATCGTATCTCACGGAAGATCGGGCCGCGTCTACTATCAATTGGTATCAGATTTCTAGGTTGCCTGTGAGGTATAATTCTACCTTTAGATTAGTTTTGTTTCGTCCCATAGTCCATAAAAAACCAAAAAAATACGATCAGTTTATTCCGACCTAAAACCATCGCCTTAGCCTTTGCACAATTCAGTTTTAGAGTTCGCATTTCTGAGTTCGTGTTCTAGTTGAGTTTGGTTGCTGGATTAGATTTGTTTTGGTTCAGTTTAATTCTGTCCATCCTCTTCCATCCTACAAAACCGACCCTATCTACAAAACATATCCTATCTCTAAAACCGACCCTATCCACAAAACAGATCCTATCTCTAAAACCGACCCTATCCATAAAACAGATCCTATCTCTAAAACCGACCATATCCACAAAACAAATCCTATCTCTAAAACCGACCCTATCCACAAAATAGATCATATCTCTACAACCGACCCTATCCACAAAATAGATCATATCTCTAAAACCGACCCTATCCACAAAACCGAACTCCCATCCTTCCAACATCTCGCCAGAAATCCTGATTCGGTGTCCAAACTTAAAACAGCCGTAACTTTCGCCTCGGAACTCGAATCGGGCCCAATTTTTTCAAATCGCACAGAATTAAATTTCGTATCTGATTCTTTCCGGCTTTGCCGGATTCGCTGTTTTTAAAATTCCCAAATTCAGCTTGGAAATAGGACTTCTCATTTTCCAAACATTTATTCTGATTTTAGGGCAAACTTGTAGAAATTCCAGAGGACGCGTCATTGCACAAAAAATCTGAAACTTGGTGTGTTTTCTTCTTATGTGCTGCTGTAAAAGAGAAAAATATAAAAAAATATTTGAAAAAAAATCGCAAAAAAATAGAGAGAAAAAAAAGAAAAGAGTAGCACATAAACAGAAACGCCAGTGTTTTGTGCACCTCTGTGATTATTTTGCCCCAAGCCTATTTTCTTGCTGCACCTAGATACTTGTACCTCCTTTCTTGTGCCTTGGTCCAACTGTTCTATTACATTTTCTAGGCCAGCAACTAGGACGAGTACTTGGAACACTTATTCAGCATTGCTATCTGTTACTGACTTGTGTGCCACATATATATAATTAGTCAGCCTTCCCATAGCTCCAATTTTCTCTCGAGCAGAATAAGTACTCCTTTGCAATCACACCCACGCTCGTTGGACAGTCACACCGGTCACCGTTTGCCACCTACAGTGCTGGTAAGAACATTGTAAGATCGGGGTAAGACGCTTCATAATTTGTATTCTACCACCTCCACCACCACCCTGAGAGATAGTTGTAGGGTTCACATTGTTTGTTGCCTTGTTGTCTCTGTTTTGTGCTAACAATGACAGGACCAATGAATCAAATGGACAAGGACAAGGGGCCTAAGCTTAACGACGATGAGTGTGTCTCTCAGCTGGAATTGAAGGAGATGATGCGTGCGATGACTGAAGCTTTTAAAAAATACCAGGACTCTGCGGCGACATCCTATGAGCAGCTTGATCGACGAGTTGATAAACTTGTTACACGCATGGACGTACTGGAGGCTCGTCCCCCACCAACAACTCCAGCCCCATCTCACTCTCCTGTGGACGATAACAACGATGACAACGATGTTTATGCACCACTACCACAACGCTTCGCACATAATCGACAAGGTATGGAAGGTAATGGTAGACGTCGTCATCATAATCCTGAACCAGACCATGATCCATTTGCTAAGATTAAGTTTTCTATTCCACCGTTCATGGGTTCTTATGATGCTGAAGCTTACTTAGACTGGGAGATGACAGTAAAACAAAAATTTAATTCCCATCTTGTTCCTGAGTAGCATAGGGTTAGACAAGCCACTAGTGAATTTAGAGATTTTGCTATCATTTGGTGGAATGAACTTGTTAACACACGTGCTGCACCACAAACATGGAATGCGTTAAAAGAGGAGATGCGAGCTCGCTTTGTTCCCCCTTCTTATAGACGTGATCTTCGAAAAAAATTGCAACACTTAGATCAGGGAGACATGTCGGTACAGGAATACTACCAAGAACTTCAGAAAGGTATGCTACGATGTGGGGTAGTTGAGAATCCGGAGGATCAAATGGTTAGGTTTTATGGGGGATTGAGGCGGGAGATTCAGGATATTATTGATTATAAAGAATATCATTCTATACAACGCTTGTTCCATCTTTCTATGTTGGCAGAAAAAGAATTGCAGGGTCGTCAACAACGGAGGAGCAGCACTTTCGCTCCACGCCAGCCACCGGCGCCAGCCAAGGCGTCATCATCTTCGGGCATACGGACGTCCACATCTTCCACTGTACCTTCGGGTGTTGCAGCAAAACCTGCTACGACCACCTCTTCCACAGGCCGCTCCTCCGACATCAAGTGCCACCGCTGCCAGGGACTTGGTCTTATTCAGCGAGATTGCCCCAGCAAATGGGCATACATTGCTACTGGTGATGGTGGGTATGTTAGTGCTTCTGATGTTGAAGATGAAGATACTGTTGGAGCTAACATTGTAGAGACTTCTGATGGTGATGAAGAGGTTCTTGGTACAATAGCGACCGAGACCTATAAGGCCTTGATTGTGCAACGAGCTTTGAGTACCACGGCTAGTGACGACGACAATAGACAGTGCCACAACCTTTTCAACATGTTCCTCATCGTCAAGGACTGCCGTGTACATATCATCATTGACGGTGGTAGCTGCAACAACTTGGTGAATGTTGAGGTGGTCAAGAAGCTTGGCTTGACCACACGAGAGCATTCCCACCCTTATCACATTCAATGGTTTAACAACAGCGGTAAGTTCAAGGTAACAAAAACAGCAAGGGTGCATTTTTCTATTGGCTCTTACCATGACTTTGCTGATTTCGATGTGGTGACTATGGATGCTTGCTCTGTTTTACTAGGACGTCCATGGGAGTTTGATACTGATGCTATTCACCATGGTAGATCTAATAAATATACTTTTATGCATAAGGGAAATAAAATTGTGTTGCTTCCTATGACTCCCACTGAAATGGTCCACTTAGAACTTGAGAAAAAGATTAATGCTAAGCAAAAAGGTGTTTTGATCTCTGAAAATCAGCAACCTATTAAGTTAAAAACTCCTACTTTGCTAGCCACTAAATCTGATCTTGATGAGTTACATGCCTCTGTTGGACTTTGCTATGCCTTAGTGTGCAAAAATGTTTTCTATTCCATTGATGATACGTCTATTGCTTTGCCACCGGCTATTGCTAACCTTTTGCAAGAGTATATGGATGTGTTTCCCTCTGAGATACCCCCTGGATTACCACCTAAGTTGCCTCCAGATTTTCGGGTTAGTTCCACCTTTAACATTTCAGATTTGAAGCCATATATGGGTGACGAAGATGAGATCGAGTCGAGGACGACTCCAATTCAAGAGGAGGAGGATGATGCGGACATCACTTCTATACATACAATGAATGGACCGATAACATGATCTCGTGCACGACAGCTAAATCTCCAGGTACGTTCTACCCTAGTCAATTGTGTTTCAGAGCTTACGCTTGGGGCCATGGATGTTTTGATGGTTAGGTACCTTGGAGAGGACCAGCAAGGACTTGGGAAAGGCCAAGGTGTTGAGGAGGAGCAGCAAGGGCGTCCACAACAGGAAGGAGATCAAGTCCGAGTCGGCTGCGACTCCATCTCGGGTTCTAGGACCAGTCTGCACTAAAATGGACGCCCAAGATGCATCCGAACTCCGATTGCGACGGACTGGATATGGTTGGAAAGATAACGAGATTATCTAACCAATCCAACTGGTTCCACCCTAAAATTCATCCGGAGTCAACGGGAATCGTCGAAACAAGTCAGCGTTCAGATTCTGTTTTGGTGCTGCGACACCGTCTGTTGGGCCGTTGGGCCGTGTATCACGTCGGAGCCCATTAGGGGCGAGTCCAGGGGTCACACACGCCCTAATACTCTATTTATTCAGCAGCTAGCGCCACATTTAGGTTTGGGTTTTGCTTAGATCAATTCTGTCATCGAACAGTGTCGCCGTCATCGGCTTGTGAGACCCCATCCCGTAATCAATACAATTTTGGTTGCGTTTCTTTCCTATTCTTGCTTGTGTTCTTGATTGCGCTTGCAAGGATAAGCCTTCGTGGCGAGGTCATTCGTGTGTCACGGGTGATAACCAACGGAGCCATGGTGTAGTGATTGCGAGGAACCGTTCGCTCGGAGCCTTGGATCATCAACGTCGAGATCTCCACTCAATCAAGTTATTGTATCTCACGGAAGATCGGGCCGCGTCTACTATCACGGACCTCGATCCACTTGGAGAATTTGTCGATGGCGACCAGCAGGTGTATAAAGCCCCCGGGTGCCTTCTGCAAGGGACCAACGAGGTCCAGACCCCACACAACAAATGGCCAGGTGATGGGTATCGTCTGCAGGGCCTGAGCGGGCAGGCGTGTCTGCTTTGCGTAGAATTGACACCCCCGGCAGGAGCGTACAATCCTAGTGGCATCGGCCACCGCGGTTGGCCAGTAGAAACCTTGTCGGAAGGCATTCCCCACGATGGCTCGAGGTGCTGCATGGTGGCTGTAAGCCCCCGAGTGTATTTCTTGTAACAGCTCTTGTCCTTGGGCGATGGAGATGCATCGCTGGAGGATGCCCGAGGGACTGTGGTGATAGAGCTCCCTTTCATCACCCAGCAAAACGAACGACCTGGCGCGTCAAGCCAGTCGCCGAGCTTCGGCCTTGTCGAGGGGCAGCTCTCCTCGGAGGAGATATTCCAGGTACGAGGTCTGCCAGTTCGGGACCGGTATGACCCCATTCCATTCTCCCTCGACGCGCAGGGCCTCACCTTCGGCGACCGAGGGCACCTCGGGCTCGACCGAGGCTTCCTCGGGCGTATCGTCGGTCTTGACGAAGGGTTGATGTATATCCCTGGAGAAGACGTCCGGGGGAACCGGTGTCCGCCCCTAGGCTATTTTAGCCAGCTCATCCACAGTCTCATTGAATCGTCGGGCGACGTGGTTGAGTTCCAGCCCATAGAACTTGTCTTCCAGGCATCAAACTTCGTCGCACTAGGCCTCCATCTTCCGATCGTAGTAGTGGGAGTTCTTCATGACTTGGTCAATGCTAAGCTGCGAGTCACCATCAGCGTCGAGGCGCCGAACCCCTAGCTCGACGGCGATGCGCAGCCCATTAACCAATGCTTCGTACTCGGCCACGTTGTTTGATGCCGGAAAATGAAGGTGGATCACGTAGCGAAGATGTTTTTCGAGGGGTGAGATGAAGAGCAAGCCCACGCCTGCTCCAGTTTTCATCACCGACCCGTCGAAGTACATGGTCCAAAGCTCGGGTGGGATTGGAGTCGTTGGTAACTGGGTGTCAGTCCACTCAGCCAGGAAGTCGGCCAAGACTTGGGATTTTATGGCCTTCCGAGGGGCGAATGAAAGTGTTTTGCCCATGAGTTCCACTGCCCATTTCGCTATCCTACCCGAGGCCTCTTGGGACTGGATGATCTCTCCCAGAGGAAAGGATGACACCACAGTCACCGGATGAGACTCGAAGTAGTGTCGCAGCTTCCACCGTGTCAGAATCACTCCGTAGAGCAGCTTCTGGATCTGCGGGTAGCGGATTTTAGTCTCAGAAAGCACTTCGCTGATGAAGTAGACTAGCCTCTGGTTGAGCAGTATATGCCCTTCTTCTTGTCTCTCGACTACGACCACGGCGTTGACCACCTGAGTGGTTGCGGCTACGTAGATCAAGAGGGCTTCTCCCGCAGCGGGGGGCACCAAGATGGGTGCATTTGTAAGGAGTGCCTTCAAGTTCCCGAGGGCCTCTTCAGCCTCGGGGGTCCAAGTGAAGCGCTCAGTCTTCCTTAAGAGGCGGTACAGGGGCAATCCCTTTTCGCCAAGGCGTGAGATGAAACGGCTCAGAGCCGCAAGGCATCCCATGACCCTCTGTACTCCTTTCAAATCTTTTATCGGCCCCATGTTGGTGATGGCGGCGATTTTCTCCGGGTTCGCCTCTATGCCCCGCTCGGAGATGATGAACCCTAGGAGCATGCCTCGGGGGACTCCGAAGACACACTTCTCGGGGTTAAGTTTCATGCCTTTAGCTCTCAAACACTTTAATGTCGTTTCAAGGTCAGAGAGGAGGTCGGAGGCTTTCTTCGTCTTGACAACAATGTCATTGACGTAAGCCTCGACCGTTCTACCGATGTGTTCTCCGAACACATGGTCCATGCACCTCTGGTAGGTGGCGCCTGCATTCCTCAAACCAAATGGCATTGTAGTGTAACCGTACATGCCAAAAGGTGTGATAAAAGAAGTCGCGAGCTGGTCGGACTCTTTCATCTTGATTTGGTGATAGCCTGAGTAGGCGTCGAGGAATGACAGGGTTTCGCACCCAGCATTGGAGTCCACAATTTGATCAATGCGAGGCAGAGGGTAGGGAACCTTCGGACATGCTTTGTTTAGACCAGTGTAGTCTACGCACATCCTCCATTTCCCATCCTTCTTCCTTACAAGAACAGGGTTAGCTAACCATTCGGGATGGATACCTCTTTGATGGACCCTGCCGCGAGTAGCTTGTGGATCTCCTCGCCTATGGCCCTGCGCTTTTCGTCGTCAAAACGGTGCAGGGTTTGCTTCACGGGTCGGGCTCCAGCTCTGATGTCCAGTGAGTGCTCGACGACATCCCTTGGTATGCCTGGCATGTCCGAGGGACTCCACGCAAAAACTTTAGCGTTTGCGTGGAGAAAGTCGACGAGCACTACTTCCTATTTGGGGTCGAGCTCGGAGCCGATCCGGACTTTCTTGTTGGCGTCGTTGCTGGGGTTGAGAGAGACGGACTTAACCGCCTCGGCTTGTTCGAAGTTGCCGGCATGCCTCTTCGCGTCGGGTGCCTCCTTGGAGAGGCGTTCCAGGTCGGCGATGAGGGCCTCGAACTCGGCGAGGGCCTCAGCGTACTCCACGCATTCCACGTCGCATTTGTATGCGTGGCGGTACGTGGATCCGACGGTGATGATCCCATTTGGGCCCGGCATCTTGAGCTTGAGGTAGGTGTAGTTAGGGACGGCCATGAACTTGGCGTAGCACGTCCTTCCCAACACCACGTGGTAGGTCCCTCGGAACCCGACCACCTCGAAGGTGAGGGTTTCCTTTCGGAAGTTGGAGGGAGTTTCGAAGCAGACGGACAAGTCAATCCGCCCGAGGGGAAGGATACGCTTTCTAGGTGCGATCCCGTGAAAGGGTGCCGCACCGGCCCGGACCTCGGACCGATCAACCCCCAAGAGTTCCAGGGTCTCTGTGTAGATGATGTTGAGGCTACTGCCCCCGTCCATGAGGACTTTGGAGAGCCTGACGTTGCCGATGATCGGATCGACAACGAGCGGGTACCTCCCTAGGCTTGGCACGAAGTCGGGGTGGTCGCCTCGGTCGAAGGTGATAGGCTTGTCGGACCAGTCTAGGTAGGCTAGCGCTACCACCTTTACCGAGCAGACCTCCCGGCGCTCCTGCTTGCGGTGCCGAGCCGAGGCGTTCGCCACCTGCCCGCCGTAAATCATGAAGCAGTTGTGGATCTCGGGGAACTCCTCTTCCTTGCCGCCCTCCTTATTGTTGTTGCCTTGGCCCTTGCCATCTTCTGCCGGGGGCCCGACCTTATGGAAGTAGCGCTGGAGCATGACACATTCTTCAAGGGTGTGCTTGACGGGACCCTGGTGATAGGGGCACGGCTCCTTAAGCATCTTGTCGAACGCGCCGGCCCCTCCAGGGGGCTTCTGAGGGTTCCTGTGCTCGGCAGCAGCGACAAGATTCGCGTCAGCGGCGTTGCTCTCTGCTTGCGCCTTCTTCTTGGCCTTCTTCTTCACGCCATGCTGGGCGGATGCCTTGGGGGCGTCTTCCTTCGGCTCCCCCTGAGGCTGCTTGTCTTTCCTGAAGATGGCCTCGACCGCCTCCTGACTCGAAGTGAACTTGGTGGCGACGTCCATCAGTTTGCTCGCACTGGTGGGAGTCTTGCGCCCCAGTTTGCTCACCAGGTCTCGGCAAGTGGTGCCGGCGAGGAAAGCTCCGATGACGTTCGAGTCGGTGATGTTAGGCAGCTCGGTGCGCTGCTTTGAAAACCGCCTGATGTACTCTCGGAGGGATTCCCCAGGCTGCTGGCGGCAGCTTCGAAGATACCATGAGTTCCCAGGGCGCACGTATGTGCCCTGGAAATTTCCCACGAAAGCCATGACCAGGTCGTCCCAGTCGGAGATCTGTGCAGGGGGCAGATGCTCCAGCCAGGCCCGGGCAGCGTCGGAGAGGAAAAGGGGTAGATTACGGATGATGAGGTTGTCATCGTTCGCCCCTCCCAACTGGCATGCCAGTCGGTAGTCCGCGAGCCACAGCTCCGGCCTCGTCTCCCCCGAGTACTTGGTGATGGTAGTCGGGGCTCGGAAACGGGCAGGGAATGGCGCTCGTCGTATGGCCCGGCTGAAGACTCGTGGACCGGGTGGCTCGGGCGAGGGACTCCGATCCTCCTCGCTGTCACAGCGTCCCCCACGCCTAGGATGGTAGCCTCGGTGCACCTTCTCGTCGAGGCAGGCTCGATGGTCGCGATGGTGATGCTCATTGCCGAGGCGATCCTGGGCGGTAGGTGCCTCGTCCCGCGTGCGCTCGGGATGGACCGAGGCCTCCCGCATGCGTCGAGAGGACGTCGCGTGATGCTCCGAGGGGTCAGCTCGCCTCTGGGAGGCGGAGCTCTCGGCTCGTCGAACTGCGGTGCCTTCCAGGAGATCCTTGAGTTCGCCCTGGATACACCGTCCCTCGGTGGTGGATGGCTCTGGCATGGTTCAAAGTAGCATCGCCGCTGCAGCTAGGTCCTGGCCGGACCAGCTGACGGCCGGGGGTAGCGCTGCCCTGGCATTGTCGACAATGTGGCGCTGGACGTCCCGGGCCCGATGACAGGCTCTTCCGGTGAGTGTTCGGCCTGCCCACTCCTGTTCGATGTTCTGTCAGAGCTGCACAAGCCGCCCTGCTTCCCCGTCGACCCGGGCCTGCATCTCACGAATTTGCTTGAGCTGTGTGTCCCGACCCCTCGCAGGGACTGGGACCACAGCTAGCTCCCGCAGGATGTCAACGCGAGATGCGGGCCCGGGGGGATCGTCAACCTCTGGCATACCGAGGTGGTTGCCTTCGTTGTGATCTCCTTGATCGACATGGAAACATTCGCGACTTGGGCCGTAACCCTCGTCGTCAAGGCCGTGGCCATCGTCAGAGCAACCGAAGAGGTAGTGGTCACATGCGGACATGAAGTCCCGCATGGCACCGGGGTCATCGAGGCCAGAGAAATCCCAACCAAAGTCGGGGTCGTCCTCTTCCTTGGAACCCGCTGGTTCGGAGGTTGAGACGGCTGTTAGTCGGTCCCAGATCGACCACATATGGTACCCTGGAAGGTTTGGATATGCCTTTATGAAAGCACTCAACGTAGCGGGGTCGCTAGGTGGATCGAAGCTGAATCGAAAGGGAACAGGGTGGAATACGGACGGTATCTTTTGATCGATGGACGGTGGTGAAGCCGCGTCGGGGACGGAACACACCGTCATCTCAGGTACGAGGGTGACGCCCAGCAGGTCCTTCGCGAGGGTGCTGGCGTCGTCGGTCCGCTTGGGGCTGGCTCGTTGCGGGGAAGCGGCGCTCGCTGTTGTCCCAGGCGCGAGGACAACACCCGACATGTCCCCCGGAGGAGTGCCGGCGTTGTCGGCTCGCTCTGGTTCGACAGCCGATAAGGTGCCGCCTCCTGCGTGGCCACGGTTGCCCCGTCTCTGTCTCCTCCGGCGAGGAGGGTAGCGGGGACGACCGGAGTGTTCCTCTTCCGCCACGGGGAGATGCCGTCGTGGAGGTCGCCTCCGCCGGGTGAGCCATTGACTATCGTTGTCGTCGTGCTGCGGAGGGAGGAGTACCATGTCATAGCTGCCGTTGAGGGACATGAACTCGAGACTCCCGAAGCGAAGCACCGTCCCGGGCTGAAGAGGTTGCTGAAGTCTACCCATCTGGAACTCAACAGGAAAGTGTTCGTTAACACGCAGTAGGCCCCTACCTGGCGCACCAACTATCGGCGTTTCGGACCCTGGGGGTCCCTGGACCGACAAGTAAATTTGTCGATGCGTGCCCCTGCCCAGATGGGTTGGTGCGAGATGGAACACAAGTGGGGGAATGAGCCTTGTATTATCCTGCACCAGGGTGCTCGTAGTAGGGGTTACAAGCGTTGCGAGAGAGTGAGAGCGAGAGAGGGCGAGTAGCAGAGAGCAAGAGAGAAAGTGGGTCTGGCCCCTGCTCGTCTTCTCCCGCCATGCGTACATATGCTTCGTATGTTCGTATGCTCGTCCCTTCGTCCCCTCGCTCCCCCTTTCGTCCCCACCTCGTGGGGCCCTGGACACCCCCTTTTATAGACATAAGGAGATGCCCAGCTGTATAACGTGGCTAGCAGGGAAGTGCCCTAAGCCCTGTACAGATAACAACGTGGCCGTCGGGGGGACGTCTCGAGTCCTGTAGAAGTAGTATCGTGGCCGTCGGAGAAGTGCCTGGACCCTGTAGCATTACAGCTGTTGGCGCTGCATGGATCTTGCTGACGTCTCCTTGCTTCCGTAGGGGGCTTGAGGACCACCGACGTCATGGTTGCATGCGGGAAACCACCACCGCCTGTTACCGGGGTAAGCTTGATGGGACGCCGGTCTTGTTCCTTCATAGCCTGATCTAGCTAGGAGTAGGGTAATGATGCATCCCTTGTGGCGTGGTTGATCCGAGCCTGAGGTCGGGCGAGGCGACGACTCCTCCGAGGTCGAGGCTGGGGCCGAGACCCAGGGTCGGGCGAGGACGTGATTCTTCCCGAGGCCGGGGCCGAGGCCGAGCCCTGGGGTCGGGTGAGGCGGAGATTTCCTCCCGAGGCCGAGGTTGTGGCCGAGCCCTGGGATCGCGCGAGGCAGAGCTTCCTGTTGCGCCCGAGGCTAGACTCAACTGTTGTCGGTTTTGCCCTGGTGGTTGGCACAGCAGCCGGAGCAAGGCGGGCAACGCTGTTTTCCTGTCAGATCGGTTAGTGAAAGGGCGAAGTGACTGCGGTCACTTTGACCTTGCCGACTGAGGTGCACGTGTCAGGATAAGGTGTAAGGCGACCCCAGCATTAAATGCACATGCAACACGGTCGGCTGGTAAGGCAATTTGGCTAAAGTCGCTTGCACGACAAGGCTTGTCTTTGGCGGAGCCGAGGGTGCGCTCACTGTCCGAAGAGACCCTCGGGCGAGGCGTGGACTCATCCGGGACCACTGTTCCGCCCGAGGCCGGGCTCGGGCGAGGTGAGACCGTGTCCCTTGGTAGACGAATCTTTGACTTTGACCCGAGCCGTCAGCCTTTAGGGTTTGCCCTGAAGGTGTTTACCAGCCGTGATTAGGAGTGGTGGGGGTACCCCTAATTTCAGTACCCGACACCATCCATCAGTATGATGATTTCCATCATGGAAATTTTGCTTTTGATGATGCTTCTCCTCTATCAGCAGAACTGTAGGCCACTCCATGGCCCCCATCATACAAGCCACCCCAGCTCCCCATGTATGATGGGCACTCAGATCCGAAGCAGTTTCTGAAGAGCTACAAAGCAACCATATCTTCATATGGGGGCAATACTGCAGTCATGGCGAAATCCTTCGTCATGGTAGTCAAGAATGTTGCACAAACCTGGTACTCCTCTCTTCGGCCAGGAACAATCACATCATGGCAGAAGCTGAAGGACATGTTGATCACCAGTTTCCAAGGGTTCCAGACGAAGACGGTTACTGCTCAAGCTTTGTTCTAGTGCACGCAAGACCACGAAAAATACCTTCAGGCGCATGTCCGAAGGTTCTTGCGTCTGAGAGCACAAGCGCCCACAGTGCCAATGAAATTGTCATTGAGGCCATGATCAAAGGGCTTTGGCAAGGACCTACGGCTCAATACTTCGCTAGGAAACCCCCTCAGACTTTGGAGAAGCTGCTTCAGAAGATGGATGAGTACATCCGGGCCGATAATGATTTCTGCCAGAGAAGGGAAGAGTGATGACAGAGGAAGAATCCACCTTAGGCATGTCAAATCTATCCACAACTCTAGTCAGAGTGATGACAGAGGAAGCCAGTTTTAGAGGCCGCAGCATAGCTCACAATCTTTAGGGCAGCAGCAAAGCTCTTTTAGGCCACCAGCTCCAAGGGGCAGAGGCGGCAGGGGCTTCGGAGGAAGATATGGGGATCAGCCCAGGAAACTCTATTGCTTATTCTATGGTGAAGACAAGGGCCATACTACAAGAACATGCTAGGTCACCATTCAGAAGCAAAAAGAGATTGCCGAAGCAGAAGCACGGCAAAATCAACCGAAGCAGGTTTTACATACTGCTTCGTGCTACTCTCCCTATATACCAGAATACGTGGGCAATCAACCTGCAGCTTTTGTTGCTTCGGCAAGCCATTCACAAGCTTCCTGGCCCCAGCTCCCACTACCACCACCATTGCCACCTACTCATACCTGAAGCCAGCAGCCAGAAGGGCACCAGCATGCCTAACAACAGCACGACTTCAGGGAGGAGTCCAAAGCTCGTACAGTCAATAGCACTGTACCAGAACCGAAGCATATATACTAAGGAATATCCTACTTTTAATGTACTTTTATCTTTTATGCCATTTTATTTTTTGTATGAGAAACAAGTAATGAAGAACTTAATTTCAATTTCTTGTAATAATTGTGCCTGCACCAGAGTGAAATATATCTTCCTCATGGATTTACGAAACTCAGAAGACGTGTCTAAGAAAGCGAAGTAAAATTCTGAAGCTCAAAAAGTCGCTCCTAAGGGAGCGCAGCGTAAGTTTTCTGCTCAAAAGTCGTTCCTAAAGGAATGCAGAGCCAAAAATTACGATCCGAAGCTGCAAAAAAAGTCGTTCCTAAGAGAGCGCAGCGTAAGTTTTCTACTCAAAAGTCGTTCCTAAGGGAATGCAGAGCCAAATACCACCAACATATAAGGTGAAGAATCTCAAAGTCGTTCCTAAGGGGATGCAGAGCTTAAATGCCACCGAAATAGAAGGTGAAGACGCTCAAAAGTCGTTCCTAAGGGGATGTAGAGCTTAAAGACTCAAAAGACGTTCCTAAGAGGATGCAGAGTCTTGTGTATTCCAGTGTGGGCGTGTGGGTGTGTGTCTTCGGCATTGTCATCATTTTGCATCATATCATCATATCATTTCGCATAACATTACATCATACATCATATTGCATTAATGGCACAAAAATTGACTACGAAGCAAAACTTCGGCAAATGCTCTGTCAAAATGAAAATGTGCTGAGGCACAAAGTAAGCTTCAGGAAATACAGTTTTATCAAATTGACTAGAAGGGCTCTTTCTTTACGAAGCATGAAAAGAAGGGAAGGTGTTTTTTCGCTGAAGGCTTAAAAACGGTATGTGTGCAAATTTCACGCATCGCAAAGAAATATATTACAGTAATTTACATGTCTCATCAATTGTTCCATACATCAAATATTACAAAGTATTCTTACAATAAAGTTACAAAGTATTATTACAACAGTATACTCCTCTCTAAGGATCTTTTCTGCGGCTTCGTTTGATAACTTGTCGATAAACTTCGTCGATAATAGAGTTTGCAATGCTTATAACATCTAACGCTTCTTTCATCTCCGGATCAGACAGGGGATTGTACGGCTCCGACAGCGGTGATAGCTCAGCTGTAGTAGGTAAACTATTAATTCGAAGCCATAAAGTAGGTACCAAAGTTAAAATTCAAAAACAATACCTATGCGGCCTTTCACGTTCAGCAGCCTCTTCAGTTCGCCAGCTTCTTCTCGGGCATCATGGGTGTCTTTTTCATTCTTTTTCATAATTTCGTTGGCCAATTCTCATCCACCGTTTACCTAGACATCAGAATAAAACTTTCCGCCCACTAAAGTTGCTTCGTGTTGGAACTTGCTCTCGGGGTCAAGTTAATCCAACGGGTGGGTGGAGAGAGTGTGTGCAAAGTTCGGTTATGAAAGGCAATAGCTCTATTAATCTGGCCTCTCAAGGGCACTGTACGGGGGTATTTATAGGTACTGGAGTGCCCAACGTTCCAAGGTAAGGATTTTTTACCCTCGGGCACCTGGACTATCCCCAGAATATTGCCATTAGGAGGGGTTACAAACTGTCATTACAGAAAAGCTATTACAAATCAGACCTGTAACACGCTTGTCCGTGCGTGGCCTGTTACAGTGGGCTGAATCCCACGTGGGTCTCCAGGCTAGGTGAGATGTGGGACGACCAGACTTCGTCGTAGTCTGGCCTTCATCTTGCAATGAAGGGGACGAAGGGTGGGCCGCGCCAGTCATCTTGTCTCCATTGATGTAGCAAGGTGACGAAGTCCTAGAGCGAAGGGTAGCGTCTTCGCCTTCGCCCCAACATTTACCCTCCGAGGGACCAGTTCGACTGAGTCATCTGGTGCCGAAGACATCGCTAGATGGTGGAGACGTTGCCCTTGCTCGAAGTGGTCCCGCGGGGGTTTTGAAGTGACTGTTGATGGACGTGGTACTGTTGGACTGCGGGCTTCCCGAAGCGTCACGTCCTATGTTTAAAAAGGGCATCGCGACTCGGGCTCTTTTACCTTTCTATGTGCCAGAAAACCCTAAGCTTTTGAAACCGCTCGCCCACTCGTCTGCCCTCCCTTGTTCCTCTTCATCCGAGATCTGGCCCGCGTCAAGCAAACCGCGCGCCGCCACCAATGGTACGTAGCAATGTCGTCTTCTTCTTCATCTGCTACGAATGCGCCGTTGGTCGAATCGTCGTCCGAGGATACACTAAGTGATTTGGTGGCGTTGGAGTTACATCCGGGCCACACAGTGGAGTTTGGCGTTTCGAGGATCTCCTCGGTTCATGTGCAAGACATGCACGGTTGGGGTACTTTGGGAAAGGAGTTGGGCGAGTTCCAGGGGCGGAGGAGATTCCTAAGCCGGAGGTGAGTTAGTTATGTTCGAGGCATTCTTTATCGCCAGCCTTCGCCTACCTGCGCATCATTTTATGGCGAAGGTCTTGCAGAGGTTTGAAGTATAGATCCACCAATTGACACCTAATGCCGTGGTGGCCCTGGCGAAGTATTTCTGGGCGGTGACTTCGTATGGCGGTCAGCCCTCCGTAGAGGTCTTCGCCAAGAATTATTGTCTGCACTAGCAGAAGAGAAAAATTGGAAGCAAGATTGCACAGTTTGGATCGTGCACCTTTACGCCGAGGACCGGGAAGACTTCGGCGGAAGTTGTGGAACTTGTTCCCTGCGCCCGCAACAAGTGGGGCAACTGGTATGATTATTGGTTTTATGTCTCGGGAGGCAAAGTAGAAGACCTCCCAGGACTCCCTGCGGCTGTGATGTGCTCCCACTGTTATGTGGCGTTCCCGCCGTTTGAGGTGGTGAGGATGATGGGGACGAAGGGGCCCTCCGGTGTGCTGCCCGCATGAGTAGCGGGCGTGATTTGGTTGAGGAATTCATCGGTTATGGAGTGTGGCCCTTGGCGCATGGCTGGGCGCTGGGCGAAGTATGTCCTCGCCAGATGCCCTCCTTGGGCGAGCAGCTAGTGCGAAGTCCGGCCTTCGTGTTGGATCTGCGCGGCCGGGACCCGGACGCATTCGTGCGTGAAGTGGAGGACGGGGCTGTGAAAATTGTGGGGCGGTATGTGCCGAGGACGGAGGCCCT